>MU278356.1:480588-1091332 GCA_022385755.1 Trametopsis cervina | reverse complement strand
GTACCGTACTCGTCGTTAAGTCCAAGACGAAGGTAATCCATGAGACTCGCATCATCCCAGCCAGTACGTCCAGAGTACTGTTCGAATTCCGCCTTGTACGCCGCGAAGGACTTGCTTCCCTGCCGGATCTGGCGGATCTTGGCACGAGCTTCCTGTTCCTCGTTCAAGGGCTCGAAGTTCGCCTTGTAGTTTTCGAGGAATTTGTCCCAGTCGTTGTCAAAGACGTGTTCACCTTGACCGAGTATTTCCAAATGTGGACGGGCCCAGCTGGCTGCTTTGCCGGTGAGAAAGGACATGAAGGATGCCATCCGTTTGGTATTCTGAATGACAGGCTTTCCATCCGCTTCCTTTTTCAGAGAGCCGTCCGGGTTTCGCTCCGTGAACCGATCCACATTATCGATAAGCCATACCTGGAAATTGGTTCGATAGATACGTGATGCGTCCATCCCTTCGCCGTCGTAGGTGTCAGGACGTTTTACAACACCTTCTCGACGAGAGGATGAGGCCGGGGCAGCTGCAGGGGCGGCTGCGGAGATTGTTTCGACGTGAGTCGTTAAGGACGTGACCTGAGCTGTGAGGTTGGTCACATTGGTGGTCAGATTGTTGACCGTGTCGGTGAGGGTGGCCAGGGCCCGAAGGAGCTGGTCAGGAGTGAGGGCGACGGTCATGACGGGGGAAACCGGGGGAAGGTCGAGCGCGAGTGGAGGAGGAGAGGCTGCTCTGGGCGTGTGCGGGAGAGATCGGAGTACGTTGAGGAAGGTCTCGAACCTCGGGGAGTTGATGACGAACGGGATACGCTGTACTTCACTCGGAAAGAGACGGAGGACTTCGTTGATGTCCGGGTGTTCGGGATTGTTGTGACGATATGGGCACGGTTGTTCGTCACAAGGAAAGAAGTTGGTTCTGCCTTGATCGTCTTGGGTAGCCCAGACGTCGTCTCCGTCAGAGAATACGAAGTGCGCAGCGTCAGAGTGCGACCAGATGCGGGAAGCCACTTTTTATTCTACTATTTCTAATGTTTGATAGTAAACAAAGGTGTACCAAACTCCTCTACAACGAAGCGAACGTGCTTCTCGTACTGGGGTCGGAGTGGGGTGAAGGAGTAACCCTTCAAAAGCAGGAAGCAGCGTTCAAGGACTTTCTTGTCCTGAAGCGACCAGCCTTCCAGTCGGAGCTCAAGCGCCTGATAGAGATCGTCTACCAGGTGTACCACACGTTCAAAACCTTGTTTCAGGTCTGGAGCGAGCTTGTACCTCTTTTCACAGTTGAAGAGAGGTCGAAGGCGCTTTTGAACGGCTTCGAAGCGGGGACCTAGGAGCTTAGCTAGGTCCTCGTTCGTTTTCTTGTTGAAGTCGATTAAGATCGGCTTCGGGGCGGAGAGGGTTGCCGCGGCTTTACGAGCGTTGGCGGAGGCGACGTCGGATAGGCGTTCGAGGAGAGGGGGTTTCGAAGGAAGCGTTGCGCGTTCTCGTTCGAGTTCAGCTTTTTCGTGACGGAATTGTTCGTATGCCTTGTCGAGAGCTTCACGATCTTGACGAAGGCGTTCTTCGGTGAGGACGGGGCGATGGACTCGTTCCGGAGGGGTGGAGACGAAGTCGACGATAGCGCGCACGTCGGAATTGGTGAACCGGTGGGGAGAACCGGCTTGTCGCTTTGCTTCGAGTGCGTCGAAGAAAGATTGGGGGAGTTTGTTCCGTACTCGTGGAACAGAGGCGGGAGGGAGATCCTTACGAAGTTCCTTGGACTTCGAAGAAGACGCCTTGGGCACTAAGTGGAGCCAAGCGTTAGCAAAGCACCAATGCTTTCAGCGGCCTTCCCAACAGGGAGAGGTGTGTGCTTACTATTGGCGTGTGGTTTGGAATGTGGAATAAACTTTTTAAAACAGGCGGGGAAGCCCGAAAACTAGCCACCAGGCCTGTAAGGATCTCGACCTAATGTCACGGAGACTGGTCACGTGACGTCTAGGGATAACCTTAGAACTCAAGACACCGAGAGGTGTAATCCTTTATGCAAGGAAAACAGCTAGTAAGCTGTGCGCAAATCTAGCCCAGTAAAGACCAAATGATATTAGTAAGGAAATACAATACAAAAAATGTAACTAAAGGCTTACCTAGCCCAGTAAAGACCAAAAGGTCGAGATGAGGGCTAGGAGCGAAGGAGGCCGGGTATTTATACTACTGGAGGCTGCGCACGGACCACTTTAGGGTAGGACAATAAAGACAATAGAGCGTGGCAGCGAGACAATAGGACAATAGTGCGGCGCGACAATAGAAGAAAGAACAATAAGGAATGGAGACAATAGACTGAGGGGAGCAATAGGAATGGTGCCACTCCGGGCGTAATTACTAATGCCGAGCCTGAGTCATAGACCGATGGACTGGAAGTCCGAAGGGTCGGGGAAAGGAAGAGTCCGAGGTTCCGGAGGGATCCGGAGACCGTGCGGAGTTGCAGGGCCGGTGATGTCATTATCAGTCCGGGCCGAGTGAGGAGCGCGAGTGCGCGTGCATGTGCAAGTCATGTGATCGTGCAGGTCATGAGACCGCGTCGACGAGTCACGTGATCGTGAAGACGTGTAGGATGCGCCAAAAATAAAAGAAAGAAATCGAATAAATTGGGCGCTACACGTATAACCATGACATTGAAGGCTGTGCAGCCTTACCGGATGAACGCCGTCCACGTGAGCTACTTTGTACCAGCTCCTGCTCCTGATATTGACGGAGCTGTTCTTGAAGCTTCTGCTCCCTCAGCTGAGATCGGCGGAGTGCCTTAAGACGAGTCAGCTCATGAAGATGTAGGATAGAACAGTAGACGTACTTCGTTAGTCTTTGCTAAAGCAGCTAAAGCATTATTTGATTCTGCGTCTGCATCACGGGCTGTGTGATGAACCATGGTGCGGGCTGCTGTGCGGCCACCAGAGTACCGTTGTGTGTGGAATGCTTCAAGATCGCTCTCTTCAGCCTCCTCGCTTTCACTGCTGATGGCTGGGGGCATGATGGATGGGATCGAACGTCCGGAAATGAGGGCACTGAAGGGACGCACCTTGTTCAAAATCATTGCCCTTTTATAATCCACGTCTCTGCATTTCACGACATCTTGGGCATGCACAATCCATGCGCAATGTGCATGGTGGTGAGAATTTGAATTTTCTTTTGTTTTGGGGATGCGGCTATACTCGGCTTTCTGTCAGGTAAGCAGGTTAGCCATCTTATCAACGAGCAGAAATGAGGGGAAGGTGAATTTATCAAAACGTGCCACAAGCATGTTCAACAGTCTTCTAATGACTAACGTCTCTAAGTGGCCTCTTAATGAGGCAATGCTCTTCCCTTGTCAAAGTCCGATCAGGCGGGACCAGATGTGTAAGGGGCCAGGTCCCGATGGGTAAGCGAGTGGTGAGAAGATAGAGAGGAGGGAGTCGGAATTTGGAGACAGGAACAGGAGCGCGAGGTATGTCCAGATGATGTTTTCAGCATCGACATCAAAAGAACAAAAGGTGATTGATGCAATAGAATCCTGGGACTGGAAAATAGAGGAAGTAGACTGAGACGTTGCTTTGTGGACGAGGTGGAGGGACGGGTATCTTGTTAAGACAACCTGGGGATATAAGGTCCTAACTGACAGATAGCGCTTGCTGCATCTCCGGCGGGCATTCCATGAGTTACAAGTGCATAGCATCACCCTCGACAGGCTTGAACCGCAGCATACCCGTACAAACCGGAAATTTCCACCGGACCTGGGAATACCGCAAGAAGAGGCACAGGTTGTATGTAGGCCCAGCGTCGGCACCAAAGCAGGAGAGCGGCGCGCGTCGGAGATGGTGAGGGACGAGGGCGACGAGAGCAGCGGGGCAGGGCGGGGGGCGTTGAGGTACGAGCGCGGCGGAGCGTTTCCACGTTGATGGGCATGCGCGCATGGAAGCATGAGGGAGGTGAGGCGCGGGCGCGGCGGGAGGTTGGACGAGGGTGTGCACGCATATATGCACAGGGAGAGATGTGCGGGACAGTGTTGGTACAAGAACGCCAGGATGCTGGTGCTGAGCATGCCGTGAGAGGTCGTAGTCGTGCCGTGAGTGGTCGTTGTTGTGCATTGGATATGGATCGATTAGTCGTCGTTCATTCACTTTGTTCATTCATGGGAGCCGTAAATCGAGTCGAGTCGGCCCATTCCAAATGTCGACGTGCACGTATTCCATGGCGTATTCAGCTCATGTTCAGCTATGATCGGCGCATGTGAGCCTTCGCGTGTCTTAATCATTCCCTCGGCTCTTCATCAACACACTCAGACGCGTCCAAATGCGTCTTATCGCGTTGTTGTCCTCATCCATCCCCGCTCCAAAAAGTCCAACATACTTGCGTGCCTCCAAACCTAGAAGAACAGATGCTCTGTGTCCTCTACACTCTGCGAGAACGACATCTGCGAGTGATGATCCTTATCCTCGTCGTCGGAAAAAGGGGACGAACTCGCTCTCCGCCGCCGAGTAGCTCGCCGCACGCGCACTCATACCGGACAGAGGGAGGGGGAGAGACGTTGGTCTACGGCCGCCCGCGCGGGGGAGCACAGCGTAGGGCACGTCGTTTTCGTCGTCTGAGTCGGAGGCGGCGAAGAGGTCTTCGAAGCCCGTGCTGAGGCGCGTGGGGCTTAGTGTTGGCGTTGAGGAGGATGAGGAGGACGGGGAGGAGACATCGGAGAATGTGGAGCTGCTGCTTGCTGTGCGTTGTAGCGAGGCGCGCCCGAGGGGATTCAGGGAGTGTGCGGCAAGTTGTTGGATCGTGCTCGGCAGCTGCAGAGCGCGAGAGTGAATATAAGTGAGAATGATGGGTGCGCTACTGAGAATGAGAATTGACGCGGCGTACCTCGATAGGGTCGTGGCCGTGGCCGAAGGGACGCTCGCTCGCTCAACTATCGAACACGTCCCAGCCCGCACCAGGTATACTATGCCAGAGCAGGACGTCGCTTCTCGAGCCAGCATTGTGCGCAGGGGTGGTCGCAACAGGGCTGGAAATGGGGCGAGGGGCTGTGTTCCTCCTGTTCCTGTTCTTCTTTGTCTGAGGAGGCAGGCGGTGCAGGACGCAGCTGTTCGTGCGGCGCGAACCCGCGCACCTTGCATCGCGCCGCTTCGACGAGCCACCAATCGATGTCGGCGAGGACGCAGCAGTTTGTTGTGTCTGAGCCTGAGGCCCTGCGCGGGCTGCGCGAGCCTGTGCGCGTTTGGGTGGTATTGCAGTAGGGAGAGGACCGTGAGGGCGCTGAGAATGTGCAGCAGAGGGAGGGCACGGTTTGCGTTAGTTATTTGAATGTGGCTGCTTAGAGTTGAGGCTGAGCAAGGGGAGCTGACGGCAGGGAGTTGATGGCAGGAAGGTACGAGCACGGCGGGGCGTTGGCACGTTGATGGACAAGAGCGGCAGGGCGTACGCGTCTAGATGCATGAGGGAGGTGAGAGGCGAGCGCGGCGAGAGTCGACGGCACGTTGATGGACAAGAGCGGCAGGGCGTACGCGTCTAGATGCATGAGGGAGGTGAGAGGCGAGTGCGGCGAGAGTCGATGGCGAGGAGGGACAGACGCAGCGGAAGCTGTGCCCTGCTTGACAAAGTCAACCAGCCACTCCTCGTCGGCCGCTCCACAGACTGGGGCTACCTCGCCTGCGACTACAACAGCTACGGGCGCGTTTCCCGTTCCCCACGCCTACGTGTACTTCGCTCGCTTATATGTTATTTGTACATCACCGTGGTCGAACGAGCACGAGCCGCCGCTCGATGATGGGACCGTCCCTGGTACGAAGCTTAGGAAGCTGGAGGTGACGGCGAATGAGGCGTTCGACACGTACCGAGAGATGTATGTCGCCGTCCATCTTTTGAGTTCTACGTAGCCCACCGATATGGCTACGCCCTACGTACTTTGAAGGCGGCGCGTCGTCCCTGTACCTCCAGAACGTGGATGACGGGTTTGCTGATCTTGTGTTGATCAAGAAATGAGCGTGCGTTGCCTCCCGTCGGAGCATTGTTATCAATGCTTGCGTGCATCAGCGGTAGGCTCGTCAGGGGTTAAATCCGAGCCGTCGGGCCCCTGGGACTCCATCCATGTGTTTGAAGCGGTCGAGCGTGGGCGGCAGACGCATTACAGCCAACATCGACGATCAGGCTCTCGAGGATCACCAGCAGCGTGAAAGCCAGAGGCAAATAAGAAAGAGGACAAGCTCGACGTGAAGAGGGACGACAACACGAGGCTGAGTGCGAACATAACTCGATAGGTATGTGTTTTTTCGACATACTCGCGAGGTGGTGTGCATGTCGTGACATGGTGATGTTAAGGGCAATGAGCGCGGTGGGAGAACGTGCAAGGGGGCGGTACAGCGCGATCGAATAAAGCAGCGCCAAAGGCCGAACACATTGCAGCTGCGCAGGAGCGGGTTGCCGGGCGTATTCTTGGAGAGTTGCACAGGGATGGGCGAGACCAATGCGCACACGAGAGTGAAATGATGACGACCTGTGTAAGCGTCGTGTCAGCGGAATGGGTCGTGCATCTAGATAGAAGGGGATGTCAATGCTGGTATTCGTCACATAGGTTGTGCTTACAATGAGGGTCAGGCTGCAGCCATGAGGAACAGTTGAACTTGAAAGCGATGAGAGCATGGGAAGACCTGGGGAGAAGTGGGGACTGGTCATAGCAGTGTCCTCAACCATTGCATCCAATGAGAAGCAGCTCTTCGTTAAAGCCATGGTAGTGGCCTTGGCTGGGCTTCTGCCTCTATCAGATACAATGGTGGGTGGCGGACAAGAAGAAGAACAAGCGTCAAATGTAAACACGTCCTTTGTGGCGTTTTCCTTTTTTGGACTGTGCAACAAAATAAATTCACCAGTCACCGAGCCATTAGCAACGTCTGTGCATTAGTTAAAATGTTGAATCAATTAGAATATGGATCTTTAAATTATGACACGCTCAGTATCCCGATCCGGAAATATACTATGCAGACGAATGTAAATGTCGCTATCAAGCGCATCGACTACGGTAAAGTCATTCTTATGCCAACTATCTTCCGAAATCACACATCCACGTATGATTGAGCGTACTGGTATGATGAGAGAAGATTTGCGTTGGGACTTTTGAAGGCGGCAAATGCCTAGATGACGATCAATCCTTCTCGTCTGTGCGGTGACTGTTGGTTGCCGAAATGGATGGACCAGAGCGAGCGCATAGACAGAGCCATTGAGGGCGTAAGTAAACACCCTTACAAGCTCACAGAATACAGGCATATTCTCGTCGAGGTTGATCAAGACGGTATCATACCGCTCGTGGTTGTGAAAGGAAGGTGAGCAGCGTAGGCGGTCAGTGTTCACCCGCCAGGAAACGGTTGATTCGTAGTCAGGCTTGATGTATCTGCATTCTGTAATCTAGTATGAATAATAATGAGAAAAGAGTTTAGAGTTTAATCACGTCGGATTAGACCTACCATGTCTTCGTCGTGAACTGATGCCAAAATTGGCCCACTAGTAACATCGCGAGAAGCGATATCAGATAAACAACCGGAGAGCTTCTGCTTGAAGTTATAGAATGCAGGATCGCGAAGAGCACGTTCACCATTGATGACACAGGTAGTGAACGCTAAAATAGTTGTTGGACGTTGTCGTGAGCCGAGATAGACTTGGTTGAACTGCCACGGTGAGATTGTCGTTGGTAGGTCTTCGCTCTGGTCGTTGGCGGCTTCAGTCTTCAGCTCCTTCTGATACTCGTCCCAGGCATCGATTTGAGCACGGATAGTGCATGAAATGAATGCCCGATCTTCGAGTCTTCCAAGCTATATAGTATACAAGTGAGTGGATGACCTAGTCAAGGATGACTACAGATGCGCGCACCTGCTGCTCTACATCTTTGAAGTTAGTCATTAACTGGTAAAACCGTCGTATCTGTTTATTCAGCCGCTCATTCGGTTTTGTGTCCATGTTGCCAATGACACCCTTTGCACGAATGTCGCGAATGGCATGTGTGTGAGAGTGGGTCTTGATGATGGCATCCCAGTCTTTATTGATGCCATCCGTATTTCCGTAAGCCTGTCACAAACCATCTTTTGTTTACCTGATAATTGTGTGTATGTGTGGCTAAGGCGTACCTTTAGGCGTTGATCAAATTGAGAAAGGGTTCGCTCAAACGCAGTGAGAGTTCTCTCGGTTTGGACCTCCAGCGATACGAGAGCGTTAAGCTCAATCCACTTACGGATAAGCCTGAGAAGGGCATAGCCTTTTTCATCTCCGTGCTGCACAATCGGGCCATATGCTGCATGCAGGATAACCTTTTATATAGATAGTTTTTGAGAGATCTGCATTTTGAGGATTTGTATGCAACCTACCTTCGAGAGATCTTCCCACTTTTTTCCATCGCTGAAATCTTGTGTCAGGATTCCGACGTTGAAGTGAGCTAGACCTGGCCAGCGGGGAATCTTTGATAATCTTAAACTGGAACTCGGTCAATTGACCTTGGACTTTTAAAAAGAGCACGTACAGCTCTTCGATTCTAACCCGAGCTTCACGTGGAAGGTCCTCGATGGTTAACTTCAATTGTTGCAGAAGATGCTTCTGCCAGAGGCCGATAATGTAGGCATGAAGACGATCGAATGACAGGGCCTCGTGCACGTCTGTGTTTTCAACATCCCAGAATGCATTCTAAGAAAAACGATATGAGTCTGGGTAGATAAACGGAACAAACATCACTTACAGATACGTCGCGAAGTCCAAGCAGCTTCAGCGTATCGTTTTTCTCACTTGAGTGTGGCTTGTTGATTAGCGTCTTAATCCTTGAGGCGTTACGCAGGGGATAGGTAACCGATAGATCTGAGAGTGTACCTTTGGGGACAATACAAATGGGACACGGTGCCAGTCCCTGTAAACCACGAAGCAGTGCAAAGCGCACTCTGAGCAAATAATCAGGATAACATGTTAAATTACGGCAACAACTGCTTACTGCTCCTCGTAGTCTGCTGAGATAATATTGATGAACGGGAAAAGATGGCGGAGGATTTGGTCACCGCAGACACAACTGTATCCAGCTTTGGAGTGCTCTGCAATATCCTTCAAGAACTCCCGAAACGCTTGATGATAGACTGCATTCTTGAAGTTGACATATTTCGGCTTCTTGCGATGCTTCGGGTCGTCGTCTACCTAATTTAGGATAATCACATTAGAGTCCCTATTAAAGAAAAAAGAAACCACATACAATTGGTATAAATCCTACGACTCGCCCTCCGCCAAGGAAACCTCCATTGCGGATGTGTGCAGGCAGGTTTCCGATACGAGCAACAATGAGGTGCCCTTTCTGAGTGCCAAATGTCGATAATTTTGCTGTGTCTGCCCACAAGATAATTGATAGCGGTTTTCCTGTAGGGTCAATCTTCGTGATTTCAGACTGTCAGGCACAAATGAGATATCGCCATTTTTGGAGTCAACTAAAAAGACGCACCTGGACCTTAGCAAACATATCTCCAGTCCAAGGTTCATCGTAAAAGCGAACCCATTCTTGGCCGTCGAATTTTGATAGTCGCTGGGCATCCCATTCAAAATGGGGAGCGAGAAGAGGATCCTTTACCTGATGCATAATCCAGTCCCATAGCGACCGGTGATGGAAGTCGAACGGCTCCTTGATGTCCTTATACTTTACTTCAAGACTAGTTTTTGTGAACTAGAGTACACGAAAATAAATTTATCCTATGTAGACGGTACAAGACGAGGACCTACAGGAACATGATATATATTAGTGCGCTCCCATGCGTTGATAACATCTGCGGGCTTTTGAAATGTAAGAACCTCTTTGCCATCAACACCACGTCTGAAAAGCTCCAGAAGGCGTTCCATTGAAGGCTCGCTCAGATTAGCTTTATGAGCGAACTCAGCAACCTCAAAATCAAGTCGAGTATTGAAAGGATACCACGCGGTATCGTTAAGGAGCTTCGGATCAGTCTTGTTCTTTTCACGTTTGTAGTCCTCGAATGCGTGGATTGACGTGAGAACTGGCCGACCCGAGTTCTTGTGGTATTCGACTTTGATATCGTCGCGATTGGGGAGCGACGGTCCGGAGGTCGCTGCCATCGGCTGAGGTGGCACGAATTGATTCGTTGAGGTATTGCTCGCATCTAGAAAATGATGAGCATGTGGTTTGATATTTCTTGCATATAAACACGCACTGCTGTGCTCAAACATGTCCAGGTCATCCGTCGCAGGAGAAATATTGAAGTTTTGCAGCGTGGGAGAGAGGTTCATAACATCGCGGTGCGACTCATCGGAGCTGTAGTCTTCAAGAGGATATCAACCCCCAAGTGATTTGCGAAAGACAGCTAGATGACCTACCATCGTCGTTGATGGGTTCACGGTGGGGACGCGGACGTGGGGTAGGAGAGGGTGGATCCATCTGGTGTGCAAGTCTCCCTGAACTACTGCTTGAGCGATACAAGAGCAAAGAGGAGTTTTGATACGCACCTCGTTTGGGAGTTCTATGCAATTCCATCGCTGCCACTCGTTTACGATTTTCTTCATAAAACGCCTCTTCTTCGTGTTGGGCTTTACATGATTTCTGGTGCCTAACCAACCCTCGTGGATCCCACTCCTTCTGGCAGTATTGACACACAACGCGGATGTCAGTGGCATATCTGCCATCCGCTCTACCTTTCCCCTTCCCTCTCTTATTGGGCACGGCGGGCATGAAAATGTCAGTCTTCATAGCACGATGTTAGCATGACAAGACCCACAAAATAGAATAGATACGTACTGTAAATGGTGTAGGGGGATGTGGCAGCAATCAAGAGAGTGAGGGAACAGTGAAAAGGGCGGAAAGTGGGCTTGAAAGACTTGAACAGGGAGACGAGTTGAACACGGCGCCTCTAGACACGCGCGGGAGGCATTATTGAGGTGATCATGGACACGAGATAAACCGTGAGAGCATCTAGATTAAGGGGTGCGATATGAACCTGCATCTAGATATTACATGGGGATCTCCCGAGAGTATCGCGTGACTATGGGTGCCGGCGGACAAGTCGCCAGATGCTCCGGAGACAAAGTTCGGGCATAGAGCTCCTCTAGAGACTGGATGCAGCATCAAGTGATTCAATCAGTCATCATGACATATCTAGATACCGTCACGATTGCATCAGGAGCGCCGCCAGCGGCTGCCGCCTCTAGAGGGCGTTTCACTATTTGCGACAAAGCGCTCATCACGTAGTCTCTATTATACCACGACCAACAAGCCCTCCCCTGGTTTACTGCAGCACCTAATACTCAAAGTACGACGAAGGAAACTACAGGATCATGTCGAGCTCTAGGAATGTTGAAGATACATACGAAGCCCAGAATGACGACAGGCTCAACGACCTACATTCGAAGCTGCGTACACTTCGTGGGGTGCGTCATCTCGATCTCAACCCGCAGTTGACTCTAACGTTCAGCAGGTCACGACAGATATATACGACGACGTAGAACGACAGAACCTCTCTCTCGACGACACGGTGCGTTTATCCTGCCAATGTGTGTGCGCCAGCACGCCCTCATTGTTCCTCCTTCCCTCCCCAGCGCAATACGTTCACATCATTTGGCGACTCTCTATCTCAATCCGCGAGGCGTGCTGGCCAGGCGTTTGGACTGGGCCAGGGAGGTGTGAAACAGTGGAGGCTGATTGCGTACTGTGCGATTGGCTTCTTGGGGATGTGGATCACTCTCAAGATAATGTGGGCGTGGTGGCCGTCCTCGCCTCCTCCACAGCCGACTCCATAAGTCGGGACTGGTGGATTCTTTCGTAAGTACACAAGTGATATTGTGAATGTTACAGTCAACTAATACGTGTCAGTCTATATTATCATCACTTGTACATTCGCATCGGTTTATATGATACCCCTTCTCGGCCATCCTGGCTTAGATATACTTGTATACTGACACCTGTCCTTCTAGCTCTCCTATCGCAATCATCCCCTCATCTTCGCACATGCCAATCTTCACCCAATTATCATCATGTTCTTGCACGTGGAACACCATCTCGCTCCTTCGTGTCTGTTGTCCCCGTACATGCGACCAAATCCGGTCAGCTATCGACCCCGGTGCCAGTTCCTGAACAGAATCCAAGGAATGCCTAAGCGGCCGTGCAGCTTGCACTGACCTCGACCGAGGGTCATCATTGAACAACGCCCCCGCCACACGCTGTCCCCGATCTCCTACCTGGGCAACGTTCAATAAGTCTGTCTGCGCATCCAGCCACATTACAGTGCCGTATGGACCGATCGCCGAATCCGAAGGTGTGAATATGCGAACGGCCGAGCTGAGGGACGTCACTAGATAAGGTGCCACCGATGGCTCCGCTGGTGCGTTGTCCGACGAAGGGGAGAGGTATGGTAGGTGATTGCCAGAACCCTCGTCTGATGTTCGTTCATTCATGTTGAAGGATGGGTTCGGGGGAAGAATATAGAGATGCAGAATATTGACCGGCCACGGGAACATGCTGGCAAAACGAATGAGGATGCGAACGAGAGGTGCTGCTATGTCTTCGGGCTCCCCGCCATTGTCAAGTCGCACGAATTGGGTCTCGAGAGGATGACACCGCTCCGCCGTCACATCGATAGTGTCCAGTCGACCTATCCATTTGTGCGACGCGAGAGGGAAGACGACTTGGGCATTGTGGTCAACTGAGGAACTCTTCAGCCGTAAGGGATAAAGATGTATCCATCGTTCGCGAAAAATGAGCACGAAATCATCAAGAATGAGACTGTTGAGGCAGCGGTATTCCTAGGGAAGAAGTGAATCAATAGGGCTAGCGGTAAAGAGGAATACAAACCCACCTCTGAGATCACCGGAGGGTCCATTTGGGCTGTTGCCAAGACATACAGTATATGACCTGTGTCAATGTTTATAACACGTATCTGGAACGAATCGTCCGTGGCAAAGAAGTGGCAACCTTGCAGTCCTACGGCCATTTTGTAGCTCGGGAAGGAGCTATATGACTGAAACATCTCGGTGTTTCTGAAAGGATCTAATGCTTCAAAATCTATACTCAGCGCAAAGGACGCGACTTCCTCTATGCCCCTGATAGTATGGTGAGTGATGAGTGGCACAGATTACACTATGAGATGTAGAAAACATACAATTCGACTTGTCGTGTTATGATTAGGCATGCCGGATGCTTGGGGTCGGCATTCACACAAGCGGACATCAGGCCACTGCAAGAATGCCGTGCAATACATCTGGAGTATTCGGTCACCAGCCCGTTTCTATCAACATCGCGCAGTTGCTCGTCCGTGACAGAGATATCCCAAAATTGAATCTCGTACAGCCGTTGTGTAGGTGTAAGGCTTTCATTTTGCTCGTGACGAAGAATAACAACCAAGTATTTGTGATCCCTTCCCGGAAGGAAGTACAGCGTCAGACAGGTCAGGGGAGTGCTTGATGACTCTGATGGTGTCTGGTCCTCGTCGTAAGACATCGACTCGACGGTTGGTGACTCCGGTAGTGTCAGGTCCTCGTAGTAAGATATAGGCTCAACCTCGTCTAAGCTAAAAGAGACGTGAGCTTGAATTTGCGGGCGAGGGGATGACCAATTTTGACGGAGGACTATCGCACGTATCGCGACTTCCTCGATCTCCCGCGCGGATGCCGACGAGAGTGAAAAGGAGGAAGTACCAGGTGTAGGAATCCTTCGCTTTACTATCTTGGTGTAGAGAATATCGTACCACACACTACGGTGGTGGGTCATATCGCGCAAATATCTGCAGGTCTGCCAAAGGAAAGTACTCAGAGTTTCAGCCACAATTGACGGCAACAGCGCACCAAAGAATGACCTTACGGAGTGTGATCACATCTTGCACTTCAAGATACCGCGCAATCTGGAGAAAGATCTCAACGGGTATTGAATCCATTTATATTTACTATGAGATCTGGGACATTAGTGCCTTCAAACTTTGGGACTGTGGGGAGTGGCCCACTGACTCGTTGATCTGGTAAAAGAATTCTAGTCCTGTGCTTTCGTTAATTCCTTCATCCGGCCAAGAATAAATGGCTTTGAGATGCCGTAGGCTCACAATATAGTCCTTCGCCACGGTAGTGTTCGCCCGTCAGTGTGTTGTTTCGCGTGAGCTGCGAAATGAAGCTGATGGAGGTTGATCAGCCCGGTGTATACAGGCGCCCATAGTACGAAGCATTACGCGTTCGTAGTACGCCACTCGTTCGCCTTATTACCCTCTCTTACCTCCTCCTGAAATCATTACAGCAACATGTCAGACAGAGACGTTCTATTGTCTATGGGATTTGATGCTGATCGTGTAGAATGTATGTCGCACCAGTTTCAGAACCCAGTCCCTTTAACGGTTACACCGTCTACCAGGGGCAATCAAGGCTACCAATGGACGCGGTCTACAGCCTGCCATGGATTTCTTGATTGAAAACGATGGGAAGCCTATTTCAGAGCTTCCCACAGTAACAAGCACATCTGGATCTACTGCAGTACCGGGTGGCGATATAGAAGAGGATGATGAGGAACTTGAGGCCTTGAAGGCAGTATACGGCAAGAAGGGTGGCGTCGAAGCCCAATCTGCGGCCGCTGATGCTGAAGCTGCGGCGGAGGCAAGAGTACGTGCGCAGGATGCATAAATTGTGCTGGCTCTCATGCGTGTTGTGCGGCAGAGTATCAAATGCTCGCAATGCGGCAAGATATTCAGAAATACCGCCCTTGCTCAATTCCACGCTGAAAAGAGTGGACATGATCAATTTGAAGAATCTACCGAAGAGGTGCGCGGGAATACGGTATTGTTACACTCTGTGCTAATGAACTGGGGTTCGTAAGATCAAACCACTGACAGAAGAGGAAAAGAAACAGAAGCTGGCAGAACTCAGGGAAAAGATGGCCGCAAAGCGAGCAGCAAAGGCGAAAGAAGAAGCCAAGGAGTTTAAAGCAAATGAAGCAATTAGGCGTAAAACTGGCAAGGTACCTCAATGTGTTACCAGTCCCATTCGCCGTTTGATATATCATATCTCCGCTACAGGACATGAATGAGTACCGCGAAGAGCTGAAAGTCAAGCAGGCCCTTAAAGACGCGGAGGCCAAGCGTAAAGGTAGCTTTCTCGTTTCCATATACGATTATTTTCATGCATAACCATCCTTGTGTGTATAGAGAAAGAGGATGACAAGAAAGCTCGAGCAGCCATCAAAGCACAGATCGAAGCAGACAAGAAGGCCCGTGCTGATAAGGCCGCTCGTGAGAAAGCTCTCCGTGAAGGAAAGCCTCTTCCAGGAAGCGATGCGGCCCCCACAGCTGCTGCTTCTACGTCTACTCCCGCCGCTGCTCAGCCTAGTGTGGCGGGCAAAGATTACGCTCAGACGCGATTACAGATTCGGATGGCCAGTGGGGGTCAACCGTATACCACAACTCTTGCTTCTGATGCCAGTGAGTGTGACATTTATTCTCTAGTACCTTGATTCTCATAGTTCGGTGAAGCTCTGCGAGAAGTAGCGGAGTATCTAGCAGGACAAACACTTGCTGTAGATGTCGACACTGTTAGCTTCGCCCAGCACTTCCCCCGGTACGTTGCCTCACAATGCTACATGTTCAATGAATTCCGCTCATGAATTTGCCTTTATTTTGACGTCCAGGAAACAATTCACTCAGGCAGATTTCTCCCGAACCTTGAGAGAACTCGGGTTGACTCCGTCTGCCGTAAGTAACTGCTGAGTATCGTGATGTGGTTTAGACTGAACATCGACTAGGTTCTCATCGCGTCGTAAGCTGCTTCGTATTATGTACGATTATCAATGTATCATATCGCAAGCCAACAATTCAATGTAACATCTTGTTAGCATCTGAACAGAAATGATCTCCGGGTTTGGAACATGTCGGGTCAGCCTCTCTTCGGGATTCCTTGGCAAGGCATCCTCAGTGTGCGCTTATGTGCTGGCTTGTGACAGACGCGTGACCGATCGCGTTTTACTCGTTCAAGTACCATTTCTATGCAACGAATACTTAGTGCTCTATGAGCGATACTACGATAGTTATGATACAACGATGTCAAAACCAAAGCAGAGGTCAGATGAGCACTGTCAAAGCGTCCCGAATATGAATATGTTACGACAGTTAATGCGAGTGTAGTTGTACTGGTACAGCCGGTCGAAAATGAGCGAGGTGACAGCGGTAAATAGAGCAGTAAAGACGACGGTGGGATGTGAGGCGGAATCTAGGTATCGTTGTGGTCGTGGGTATGTAAATATATCGTTGGCCACTGCGTTCATGAATCGAGGTGCGGAGGGGGATGAGCTGGCGGAGGAGCAAGTGATGTCGGCCGTGACGATTCTAGGGATCTACGTCCTTCCGGCTGTTGGGTGCTGGGCGTATCCTCCTCATCAATTACCCCTGACAGAGGCATGGACCGTCGTCTGGAATGTTTGAGCCCTTTCCATGGCCATCCGTCGAACACCCTGTGATCCGAGGCGGAGCGTTTCAAGCTGCTACCTGAGGGTAACGCGTCGTCCGGCGGCGTCCTTGCGACGGGACTCGGCTGCATTGAGTGAACTCTTCGGGAGTTCGGTTTCGAACCGGAAGACCCGGGCTCGTCTTCCGCTGGATATACGTTGATGGGCGGAAGTTCGAAGTTAAGTGTGAGGTGTTTTGACGGCGCGGAATCTGGATCTGGTGGAGGTTGAGGTAGCGATTTATCTGTATAATGATGATGTTTAAGTAATCGTGTGTTGATTATAAGGATGAAAACATACCAGTTTGAGCGGTGGGGAACAAAAATCGATTTGTCGGTATGGGAGGTGGTGCCTCAGGAGTTGTAGGAGTAACAGGCCGTGTAGGAGCCATTTCCAGGAAAGAGTCTGGTTTAGGAGTCTTAGAAGGTCCAGAAACGTCGGTGTTGATGGCCGGCAAAGGTGGCGTATTTGTGTTAACACTGGGTGGGTGCCCACTTCCTGCACTGACTTTCGATACCGATGATACGTGGTCTGGTGTTACCGCGCCCTTTCGTGGCGTCTTGGGTATTCGTAAACTGGCCTTCGATGCACGACTACTCCTCTTCCGGGCAGCAGAAACCTTTCGTTGGCGCACGTGATCCCCATCCTCGCGTTCTTTGTTTGTGTCCGTCTGAAGCCGGGTCAGTTTTGCCTTCATCGCCACCGCCGTCCCTGTTATCCCGATCACCTCCGCCAACCGCACGCTGTCATCGATATGCGGGTCGTCGTCAATATCCTCATCCTCGCTGAAGCCGGTCTGGAAATTATCCAGATCGTCCATTTCCTGTGCCATATCCTCCGCCACTTTCCACGCTTCCTCCAGCTCGCCCTTCAACTGATCTATCTGCTCGCGCGATTGACGCAGTTCGGTAGTCCGCTTCGCGTAGCTCGCGTTCAGCTTGCGCAGGGCCATAGCTAGAGCCGAAGAGACATGGGTGTCCTGTACGTGCTGTATCTGAGACTTGTGGTCTGCAACACGTAGGAGCTCCTGCATGTACTTGTCACACGCCGCCGTGATGTCGGCCAGCTGAGTAGTCAGTGTGGCAAGAGCCGTGATATCCCCCTCGCCACCGGCGAGGGCGAGGATGGACTGGAGCAAGTTCGTCCGCCGGTGCATATTAAATCGGTACTGAGCCTGTGTAGTCGCTTTGAGCTGTGATAATAGAAGTCAGAGACTGTAATGTAAGGCCGTCCGTTCAAAGGCGCACCGTTTCTAGCCGTTCCAGCTCTGCCTTCAGCTCCTCGTCGATGTTTTTGATGGACAGCAAGCGGATATATGACTCTTGTGCTGTTCGCCGTATTGCTCTGGACACAACCTCTTGAAGCTCACCGGAGGATAGCGTCCATTGCGCTGTTTCCAGTGTCATACCACGCCATGCGATGGGCGTTGATTCGAAATTGAGGGCAGGGGGAGGCGTTAAAGTGGGTACTTTCGCGATTATTTTGACGGCAGGCGTCGTAGATCTACTAACAGAGGGAGTGGACGGTCGCGAGTTTAGAAACGTTGGCGGGTGGTCCATAGGTGTGACCTGGACAGCTTGGTCCCTGAAATTGTTGTTCTGTGTATGCAAGTGTGAATGGTCTGTGGGCCCTTCAAAGGAACTCGCTACGGGGGATGATATATGAGAGCCGTCGAGAGAGCCGTAGAAGGGGGATTCTCTGCCTGAGTATGAAGGAGCAGCCTCTTCCAAAGAGTGAGAAGGAGAGGGCAGTCCGAGAGGAGTAGTAGGAGCAGACTTGAAGTTTGTCGGCCGTCTCGGGCCTCCTGGTCGAGGACGTGGTGTTCCAAACGTAGACTTTCCTGGCGATCGCACTGACTCCATCCGTGCGAGGGGTAAAGAGGGAAAGGATATAAAAACAGGAATAGATAAGACACGCTAGGTGGAATTAAACATGAGGGTAAGAGGTGAAGGTAATCTGTGTGAGCCGAGACGTGTTGCTTATGGCGGCTTGATGGCAGGAGGACGAATACAAGCAGACGCCTCTCCATGACCGCAGTGCCTGATGCCGAATCATATAGCTATCTAGATTTCACTTCGGCTCTGTGCATTGATGCGATGATGCATGCGTCCGAATCGTACCGTGTCAGTCTGAGTGGTTACGATGGAACCAGCGATGTAAACACTTCAGGGAGAAGCGGCCGCGATTAAGTGGCAAGAAAACGATACCGAAGATAAATGAGAGGTGAATTAATGAAGAGAGGTATCCATTACTATCGGTCGACCGTCGACCTGGTAACACAAAACTACAATACATGTTCGAATGTCTGGATGTAGGCTACATATCATGTGCAGACGTCGTAGCTATGCGGCTGGACGTTGTCCCTTGGAGCTCGCATCATCTGAATCACAAGGAGTGTGAGTCGCTGCCCTCGGTGATTGTTTCAATCAGCAAATACACCACGTACCGTGGGTCTGTAGCCGGGACTGTGGCTGAGGGTTTTGCACCTGTTTAGTATCGAACTCGACCTGTTTCACAGTGGTTAGCGTGCGACAGCGCAGTGAGAACAAACTTACCTCATCAACAGCCTTCTCCACCTGTTCCGCCAGGAGACGATTGAAAGCGAGAAGGTCTTCAATGAACTGACGCTTGCACGCCCCACAATACTCCATGGCAGCAGCAGCGAATGCAGCAAACGGCTTGGGATCAAGGACGGTTGCGCCGCACGGTCGACTTCTCAGTTTCTCTTGAGCCTTTCGCAGATAGATGGTCCACCACTTAGCAGCAGACATTTCCAGTCCGTTACGGATCAGTATCTTCTCGTCGGAGGTCACTCCGAGCTTATGTCGGCAAGTAAACCAAGCCCATTCGGCGTGCGGTAGCCATGAGAGCTTCAACTGGCTGCTCGCCAGGTCAGCGGCGACAACCGTACCGATTACATTGCCAGCTGCTTGACCGCATGCTTTGTGGTAGGCCTGTAGGCGAAGTAGTTCCAGCGCAGTGATGAACTGATTCGTCTCAACGTTCTCTATCTCCATCAAGTCCCCTGCTTGAATCGAGCGGCCGAGGGACGCCCTGGCAGCGATATTCATGCCGGTGAGCCACCGCCGTCGACACGCAGCGATGTACATCTTGAGAGGCTCCTCTTCCGCAAAAGCCTTGAAAGGTCTGATAAGCTTCTTTGTGACGTAGTCCATTTCGTATTTCGTCGCAACGTAAATGATATCGCAGAGAGCTGCCGGTGTCCTGATGGTTGGTTCGTCCAGAGGGTAACACAAGCGCAAGATGACGTTCAACATCTCTGAATTTTCGGTGACACAGATTATAGGTAGACCCTCGGCAGCTTTATTAGTGGTCCCTTTCTCGGCACGTTTTGCAAGAAGATGAGACAAAGAGTTGTGAAAGTAGCCAGATACTTCGACCAGTATGGCGGACTTCACGTGAAAGTCGATACTATCGCAGGAACGCAAGATAATGTCTCCCCCAGACTGATTGAACGGAGTAGGGCCAGTTCTGCAGGCTCGTGGAGAACCACCAGGGGAACCAGGTCTGGACGGTCGATGATGTATAGTGCGCTTGTTGGGGGGCCCGGACAGATCGTCGGATTCTGAGATAGATCGTTTCAATAAACGAGGATCGCGTAAGGCTACGTAGTCGTTCATTGTGGCCGCACAAGTTTCGCAGAAGGAGAATATTCGATGTTGAAAACTGTAGCCCAAGGTGAAACCTAGTGTGCTTGATAGCAGTACGCAATCCGTTCCGGCAGAATCAAAATTAGAGCTTCGGTGAGGGTGCCGCGTAGTAACAGTAGAGCGGGTACAAAGAGGGAAGAAAACGCAACCACCTGTGTTGCATCAAAGGAGAGGGGAAGAAGTGTAACCACAGCGAAGAAGTCAGGATGGGCGATCGATATCAAACTCAGTTTAGATTCAGGTAGTCAATATATGTGCTCCGCTAGTCTGGATCGGCGTGGTGCATATCGGAGGTTGAATAACATTACGCGTCAAAGAGGCACGTGAGCGACGCGACTAGCAGGTCTACCAATAACATTTGCATTCTATAGCTGCAGAAGTTGACGTCGCATGGCTTCCTATTCGATTGTACGGTGCCGGTATTCCTCTCTGACGCGCGCACAGCTGTTGGGCAAACATTGCGAGGCGAAAAGGCAGTACTCAGATATACGAGTCAGTAATTCCGAATGGCCGAACAAAACTGAAAGTGTTCTGACCTTCTATTAGTCGTTGCAGGCAGCTTTCCGCAATCCCTCGTCTCCGTTTCATATTGCACCTGGTGGTAAAGGACCAGCACATCCGGAGGACCATAACGTCGACGAGATAGACCCTTCTATTGCCGCAGAGGGTCGGTCCCAACTACTGAAGCTAGGTTATGACCCCACAAGTTTCTGGGAACAGCCTATTGTATGGGGTGATCATGATTCATTCCAGTAAGTTCCTATCGCACCCCCAAATAATTTGACACCATTCATTTATTGTACGCAAGGCATGTCAACAACGTCCGCTATCGTGAGTGTATTCCTCGGTTGCGCGATACACTCGGCTGACGGTACTGTATCATGATAGTAAGGTTCTTTGAGTCTGGCCGTATAAAGTGGATGAGGTCTCTAGGTCATGAAATCGGTGGCCCTCAGAAAGCGGACGACATGATCAGAGGGAAAGGCGTTTCGCTCATCCTTAAGTCGGTATCGCTGAACTACAAACGGCCGGTGACATATCCGGATACCCTGCTCATCGCACATAAACCGCACACCGGTCGCCTGCAATCCACACCTCATACGGAGACAGGGCCCGCATCCACACAGGTCCCGCCCAGCACTCATTCTCCGTACCAGTTGGCTAAGACACACTTCCATTGCCTTGCCGTGGCATGGTCATTTAATCAACGCCGAATTGTGACGGAATCGGACTCGGTCCTCGTGTGGTATGACTATGATAAGCTTGCGAAATGCAATCCCGGTGAGAAGGCCTTACAGGCTCTCGAGCGACGGATCATTTTAGGCATTGAGGTTTCAAGGGGTAGCCAGGCGGAAAGCACTTGAGCTAGTTGCTCTGGGAAGGTATGGGCCTGTTATCATTGTATATGAGCGGTGTTCAAACGACGTTCATTACCAGGCCACATGTATTAATCTTCACTTGAATACTGAGAGTGCAATGCTGAGGGCGCCAACGCGTCAATATACGTCGGTTTTACGATGATTAGCTTGCTCAGGTTAATTCACAGTTGGACGCGTTGTAACTCAAGCTGGGGGCGCATGAAATAACATTCCTACCACGTAAGCTGCTGTGCTGAAACTATCAACCCGGAATGTAGTCGAAAGCACTCGAATTAAGTCATGACGAGACCGACTTTCCCACGGTCAGTCCACGCGTCCTCAGGCGTTTGTTGAGGTTAGGACGCGCGTCGCTCCTACCATAAAGCTTGTTCTCGGACAGTCACGTCCTCGTTCACTTTCTTTCTCAACTACCACTTCTACGACTACAGACATGCCAGACACACTCGCGGACCCTAGTGGTGCGCTGCCAGGACCCGGGAACGACGATGTTTCCACCGCTATCTTGAGACCCAAGAAGTCGTACGTACATGCCCTGATCACCCCAGTGCAAGTGTTAATCTCTGCGTACGTAGTCCAAACCGTCTGATCGTAGATGAGGCTACGGCCGACGACAACTCTGGTGAGTCCTGACATGTTACCTGGGACGGGCCAATCGATTCTGATAGCAGCACAGTCGCCACCCTGAACCCGGCCACCATGGATGCGCTCCAGTTATTCCGTGGAGACACTATCATCGTCCGGTAAGTCTTATAATGGAAGTGGTAGCACGAGAGTGTATGACTGACTCGCGCACAAAGTGGCAAAAAGAGGAGGGACACCGTTCTCATCTGCTTGAGCTCCGATGATGTCGAGGAGGGCAAGATTCAGGTCAACAAAGTAGCGCGTAACAATCTTCGAGTCAAGCTCGGAGATCTTGTTCACGTCCACGCGTGCTCGGATATCAAGTACGGCAAGCGTGTGCACATCCTGCCCTTCGACGACTCTATCGAGGGTCTCAGCGGCAACATCTTCGATGTATACCTGAAGCCGTACTTCCTCGAAGGTAATGATCTATTAATTGATCTACCCCATACTTTAGCGTGCTAACGCATTCGCCAGCCTACCGACCCGTCAGGAAGGGCGACACTTTCCTTGTTCGCGGTGGTATGCGAACTGTGGAGTTCAAAGTCATCGAAACAGACCCGTCAGAGTTCTGTATCGTTGCGCAAGATACAGTCATCCACACAGGTACGTTTTATCGTGCGTCATTCGTATAGGCGCTTATCTTTGTGGCAGAGGGCGACCCGGTGAAGCGTGAAGATGAAGAGGCAAACCTCAGCGACGTCGGCTACGATGATATCGGCGGATGCCGCAAGCAAATGGCTCAGATTCGTGAGCTCGTCGAGTTGCCTCTTCGCCATCCACAACTTTTCAAGTCGATCGGTATTAAGCCGCCGCGTGGTATTCTGATGTACGGGCCGCCTGGTACTGGTAAGACGCTCATGGCTCGTGCCGTCGCGAACGAAACTGGCGCGTTCTTCTTCCTGATCAATGGTCCGGAAATCATGTCGAAGATGGCTGGAGAGTCTGAGAGTAACCTGAGGAAGGCGTTCGAGGAGGCGGAGAAGAACTCACCTGCTATCATCTTCATTGATGAAATTGACTCTATCGCTCCTAAGCGTGAAAAGGTATGTGGAACGTTGTTTGCTGCGCACTTCGTGGCTGAGATACATTTGTCTCTAGACAAACGGTGAAGTCGAGCGCCGTGTCGTCTCTCAGCTGCTTACCCTCATGGACGGCCTCAAGGCTCGTTCCAACGTCGTTGTTATGGCTGCCACCAATCGTCCTAACTCGATCGACCCGGCTCTCCGTCGCTTTGGTCGTTTCGATCGTGAGGTTGACATCGGTATCCCCGACCCAACTGGTCGTCTAGAAATTCTCCGTATCCACACGAAGAACATGAAGCTCGCCGACGACGTCGATCTCGAGCAAATTGCCGCCGACACCCACGGTTACGTCGGTTCCGATATTGCTTCGTTATGTTCAGAAGCCGCCATGCAGCAGATTCGTGAAAAGATGGACCTTATCGACTTGGATGAGGATACCATTGACGCTGAGGTCCTCGACTCGCTGGGTGTCACGATGGAGAACTTCCGTTTCGCCCTCGGTACATCGAACCCGTCTGCTCTTCGCGAGACTGTCGTCGAGGTGCCTACCGTCAAGTGGGACGACATTGGTGGTCTCGAGAAGGTCAAGCAGGAGTTGCAGGAGACCGTTCAGTACCCGGTCGAGCATCCCGACAAGTTCCTCAAGTACGGTATGTCCCCGTCGAAGGGTGTCTTGTTCTACGGACCTCCTGGTACTGGTAAGACCCTGCTTGCCAAGGCCATCGCGAACGAGACGCAGGCCAACTTCATTTCCATCAAGGTATGTGTGCCTGTTGTTGGCTCATGATCAACCGCTCAATATGGATTGCAGGGCCCTGAACTGCTTACAATGTGGTTCGGTGAATCCGAAGCGAACGTTCGTGATGTGTTCGACAAGGCCCGTGCCGCTGCACCATGTGTGATGTTCTTTGATGAGTTGGATTCAATCGCGAAAGCTCGTGGAGGCTCTGGTGCCGGTGGCGATGCAGGAGGAGCGTCCGACCGTGTGCTCAACCAGATCCTGACGGAAATGGACGGTATGAACGCGAAGAAGAACGTATTCATTATCGGAGCAACGAATCGACCTGACCAGATCGACCCTGCACTGCTTCGTCCCGGTCGTCTCGACCAGCTCATCTACATTCCTCTCCCCGACCAGCCCTCTCGTCTCTCCATCCTGCAAGCCACGCTCCGCAAGAGTCCTATCGCTCCTGATGTCGATCTTAACTTCCTTGCCGCGAACACACATGGCTTCTCTGGTGCCGATTTGACGGAAATCTGTCAGCGCGCCGCTAAGCTCGCAATCCGTGAAAGTATCGAGGCAGATATCAGACGTGCACGGGAAAAGAAGGAGAAGGAGGAGCAAGAGACAGATGATGCCCAGATGGAGGAGGATGCTGAGGAGGAGGACCCTGTACCGGTCATCACTCGGTAAGTCCCCTGATATGCCTCCGTTTATCACGTGCTAATGCCTCTACAGCGAGCACTTCGAGGAAGCTATGCGATATGCCCGTCGGTCAGTGTCGGACGCTGACATTCGGCGATACGAGATGTTCGCTCAGGTGTGTAACTTCAGTTCGCATTAATTGTACAAGGGCTGACAGTGCTGCTCCAACAGAACCTGCAACAATCGCGCTCGTTCGGCAACAACTTCAAGTTCCCGGAGGGCGGCGCGCCAGCGGAGTCGGGTCAGACGACGGTCGCCAGCAATGCTGGGTTCGGCGCGGATGACACTGCTGACGACGATTTGTATGCATGAGCTTCTCTTTGACCGGTCTTACTACTCTCCGTTTGCATGAATAAAACGTTTAGAATGTAGGGGTAGTTTTGCAACATTATATTGTACCATTGGCGAATTGAACATTTCTTTTGATTTCCATCATCATAACTTACGACGAGAGAAGAGATGTGAAGAAGTCGCTCGCCCTCCGTGATGTGAAGTGTGTGATATGTCTAGATGTGATGTGCAGAGGAGTGACGCGGTATATGAGCGCCGCCGGCTTTACGGTAATCACAATTCTACTTTCTATTTCCTTCAATTCGAGTATCGACTCTGTCTTTCTTGTCCTCACTGTTCCTAACGTCCATCACTGCTCTCACTCCGTTCTTTCTAACGACGCGCAGCAAGCGAATAGCGGCCCTAAGCACGTGTAAAGCTGTCAATCAACAACGCTAGCTCCCATACGAGGAGACTCGAATCGACAGTCCATCCAAATGGATGCTCGCCGGGCTTTCTCCTCGGCAACGAGGACAATCTCTTCATCATCTCTTAGGGAACGACTATCGTCTTTCTCAGCATCACCCTCTTTACAGCTCAAACCAGTCGTGGCGAACCTTCATGCCAGAGTCGAGTGAGTCTCCACTATAGGGGCGGGAACAAGGCCTGCTAAAGAGCTTTGTTTGTAGTTTTGTACCGGCGAAGATACCCAGGAAGAGGAGGTTGCAGATGTTATCGGTGGCGATGTGGTCAACGGGAATAGTGATATCGAGTTTCATATGGCTCTTGCTATGGTACGTGCTTCTGCGATGGATCGCCGTGGCTGCAAACCGGGGCATACTAATATCCATATTTCTCAGTGCGTATCCCCCGGTATGGCCTTTGCTGGCTTTGTACTCTCTGTTCATGGCGTTGGACCCAAGTCCAGAACGTGGCGGGAGGATGAGTCCCTGGTTTCGTAGGGCTCGTTTCTGGCAATACTTTGCCGACTATTATCCCGCGTCGTGAGTGGCTTCCATGTCTTAGTTGGTTGAACCTTGGGTACTAATTGTCATCTGCAGTGTCTTGAAGGTAAATACGCTTGCCTTCATGATCACGCTATCACTAATTTGTGTTCCAGACATGCGACCTCCCGCCAGATAGACCCTATGTATTTGGCTACCATCCCCATGGTACGCACACATTCTGTCCCTATGTATTATTTCCTGACATTTCCGATAACAGGCATCATTGGCATGTAAGTTCTGCAACTTGTACGCGTGTACTTGCGCTCACGAAGAGCCTAGGGGTGCAATATGCACATTTGCAACAGAAGGTGATTGCCGTCCTGTGGTCTGCCTTGCATCCTCTTATCTTACTCCATTCGGAACGCAGCCACAGGCTTCTCAGAAGCATTCCCAGGGATTATACCTCATCTTCTGACCCTTGCCACTAACTTCAACGTCCCCTTTTATCGAGACATCCTGCTGGCCCTTGGGATATGTTCGGTCAGCAAAGAGTCATGTACAAATATCCTCAGCAAAGGAGCAGGACAAGCCATCACAATTGTTGTTGGTGGCGCAGCAGAGAGTCTGAGTGCACACCCTGGCACCGCTGATCTGACTCTGCGAAAACGGTGCGTCCCAAAATCCTATTTATATCGACATTACTCTACTAAAGACATGATACCTTCCAGTCTTGGATTTATCAAACTTGCCATAAGATCTGGGTAGGCTTGATCGAATTCGTGTGTGGCTCTAGTGGCTGACATGCTCCCTAGTGCTGACCTGGTGCCGGTGTTCTCCTTCGGCGAGAATGACGTGAGTGTTACGAAATGATTCTTGTAGCTGATTCTGAGATGACGTTATAGATTTATCAACAAATGCCCAACGAGAAGGGCACCACCATCTACACGTTGCAGAAAAAATTCCAAAGCGTTTTTGGCTTTACGTTACCTCTCTTCCATGGCCGTGGACTTCTTAACTGTATGTTCCGTACACGTTGCTTAAATCCTTACTAAGTTTGTGCCAGATAACCTTGGTTTGATGCCGTACCGGAGACGGATCGTGGCCGTTAGTGAGTGACTCAGTCACCACAATACAATCAGCCTACTTATTTATGTTGCGTAGTTGGCCATCCTATACACGTAGAGCAGCGTGACAAGCCCTCGCTGGAAGAGGTGCAGAGAGTCCAGACACAGTATATTGATGAGCTCATGCGGTATGCGTCTTTTTAACACAACAATAAGTGTATCTCATGTGGGCCATCTGCTAGAATCTGGAACACGTACAAGGACGAGTTTGCGCGCTCACGGACGCGGGAACTTAGTATCATCGAATGAATACGTCCTTTCCTTCCTTCCTACCTTATCTTTCACTTCCACATTGCTACATTCATATCATGTACCAACACCGGCTGATGCTTCGAGGATACCTTACATATTGGTGGAGGGTCGTGAGCAGAGCGAATTGGAGTGAACATTCTTCAGTTCTCATTGTACCCATTAGACAGCCTGGGACCTTGTTTAATATATTGAGATTAATGCCGAAAACGAAGGATGCGTTCACGCATCCCTACCGACCGGATATTGTTATACATGTGAGTGATTTGCGTTGAGCTTGACAGTAGTTAAGAATCCGTTGTGTACGTATGCGTTTACATCTCTTCGTCGTCGAAGTTGATCTCCTCAACAGGGAAGTCCCCAATGGTCAACCGATCCGGGCGAACAAACACGCCGAAGTTGGGCTTGCAAGTGAAGTAGCGTTCACCTTGCACTCTGATTCGCCTGTTCAGTGACGCGAAAACAGACAATTATTGAAGAACACATACGAGCCGTCGTTCTTCCCTATAGGTTCATCGTACTCCACGCCCACCCATATGCCTTCTCCCGTTCCGAACTTCGTCTGTCCTACAAAGCGGACTGTGCCCCGTTTGTGAAAGTCCTCCTCCGTGCTCTCCACCTCGCAGCGTGAGCCGACGGGGATCTTGACTTGTGGGAGAGGTTTCGAAGGGGGGGCTGTGACGTTGTCAGAGAATCTGCCAATTTTGTTGCGCTGCTTGAATGCGAGTACGGTGTCTGATGAATAGTCCCTTGTCACTGGCCTGCCCTGAACGGGGTTAGCTGAGTAAACTTCAGTACTGACCTTGGCGCTGTGCGTAGGCTTCCTCTGTCAGCTCAAACTTGTCCACATTTGACGTGTCGGTGAGCTGGCCGGTGAAAGACGTCGATGGGTCCGTGTCGACTACCTATGCCCGATCCTTAGTAGCCCATCCATGTCCATGAGCGGAATAGCAAATACCTTCAGCACTTGAAACTCTCGTATATTGTAAAACCCAAGGGGTTTTGAGTCATCAGATAGGCTAGTTACGGCTTCACTGTCGTTCTCATTATTGTACACCGCGATCTGTTGGTTCGACGCTGGTATACCTGTGACAAGCTCGAGCTTGTTCTGTACATACGATTCAAGGGAACGATGTGAGTACGATTACGCGTCAAATACCTCAAAACGCACCTTAAGTTGCTCTACCGTCGTGTGCAAATCATATCGTCTCTCTGAACGCGTATCGGGTGAGACGACGAATACGCTGATGTTGGAAGACATTTGGGATGTATCTGACCGCGAAATTCTGGCTTTGTGACATCAGTATTATGTATTATGTATTTTTCCAATATCGAGGTTGTCTTCAATGCTCACGATGTGAATCCTAGTTTGATTGTAGCTTTTAACCTCAATGGAACAACGCAACTATGGATGGTGGCTGCTAAGAGGTTTCCCACAAGCGCCCATAATACATCCTAGCAAGACGGACGGGAGCGGCCCGGGTATATACCGGTGACGGAAATCTTTGAGTCGAATCCATGAATCCGTGTCGTGTGCTGGCTTGCGACGAACGATATCGACCTCGTTGCTTCGTTGTAGAGCCTAGCTGGAGAGCAACACCCGCATCCCCACTTCCTTCTGCTCTTTCAGGGTAGAACGCGTGGCTAAGGGGTACGAGTGATAGAAGACATCATGGAAAGCCTCCGCGAGTCCTTTCCTGCTATCTCATCTTGATTCACTATAACATCCGTACTGTATGAACAGGAGCTGCGAACGTGCAACCTCTGGGCATCACGTTTCAGAGTGTTTGCTGGCAAGATCGGAGCGGATAAGGCCGACGAGCGTGCACGTCACTTTGATGCGAGGGCGGCAGCAATGGCCATCATGGACCCAAATATCTTGTTCAGAGGTTTCGAGTTTCAACACCGTCTCAGCCTATCTTCAACTGCACGTGAGTGTTAGTTCTGAAGCTCGTTAAATCAGTCACGCCACAAAGATGTCCTGTACCAAATGTGGTCAGATCGTATTCTGAATTTATTCATACTAGGGATGGCATAGTAGGCATAACGGGGACAACACCCCCTTACGATATCACTGAAGGTCATAGAGCGCATGGCTCTCATAAATACATATCCTTAAACGTAAGCAACCGTCACGTTGGTCGCCGCTAACGACAGCATAGTGTCTCCGTGTATAGGCTTATCGTCAGCGGGCGTGCGTTCCAGATATCTCCCCCACTGGATCCACCATTCCTAATTATTATGAGCGGTCAAGACAAGCTCGCGCCGGATTTAATGAATTAGCACTCACCTCAGCGGCATCGTACGCATCGTATGCAAACAGCATGGCAACACCCTCGAACTCGGTCTTTACGGTACCCTCGTCCCATTCCTGCCGAGGAACCTGAAGCCCGGCGTTACGCGCATCGCGTATGGGACCAGGAGGCAGTCGAACGATCATCGCATTGCCGTCATCCCGTTCCCGCACACCCGGTATTCTCGCCATCCGTATTTGCTCGTAAGCAGAAAGGAAGGTCGGGATTTGTTCCCAGGATGACAGGTGGCTGAACAGCTTTCCAAACACGACGGCGTCTTCTAGACACATTGACGGCCCATGTGTCAGGCCTTGCTATCGAAGGGATGGGCATGAATTCGGCTCTAATTATGCATGCACGTCGGAGACAACGTACCACCCAGGGGTGTGCACCCTCGCCAATCAGCACTATGCGCCCGGACTCGTCTATCCAATCCTCAATCTCATCTCGCTCCATATTTCGCGAGCGCCATAGACACGGAGCCATCTTAATCAGCCGTTGGTACCTAATTTTAGCGGTGAGTGATTGTCCGTGTGTTTCTCACTAGATGACAACTTACAGCGGTATTATGCCCTCTAGGTTGAGGGATTCGGTCGGAACCTTGTCAAACCACGACTCTGCTGCGTCTTCTGGCGTCCCCACTTCTTCATCCGGCCAGTGGATCAGCAGCATCAATTCCGAATGGGAGCGCTAGATACAATCATGGCGGTTTAGTGAACATGCTCACAAGACCGGTGTAATACAACGCACCGTAGGATGGGCTAATCCATTGAGGCGACACTATGTTAGCGATGAATTGTCGTGTTCAACACGTTGGACTCACGGCATAGACTTCGGTTATGGCCCATCATCATAGGCCACTAATGAATGTGTCAGGCTGTGTTGTTGCGCGCGTAGACCTGCGCCCACCTTTTCCGCCGTAACAAGCTCGTACAGCTCTGGATCTTTCGCCAGTTCCGATGCCGGCACTATACCAGATAGTGCCGTTATCCCGCTTGGCCGTGGCTGATCTTCCTCCCCAACGACGACCTCTCGGACCATACTACGAGGCCCATCCGCTCCGATGATGATGTCCCCCGTGACAATCTCTCCCGTTGAAAGCTTCACAGAAGGTTTTGGGTTCCCAGGGATCACCTCTGTCACTGTAACGCCAAAATCGATCTGCGCTCCGGATTCAACGGCGGCGCCATAAATCAGCTCATGGACGTCGTGATACTAGCGCAAGGCGTTCAATCGAAGTACGGCGGGGATAATGGAGGGGTGAACATACCGCCATAAGGAAGAAGTCGCCGCCGGTTTCTGTCATGACATCGAGCCGCCATGGTGCATATCCGTAGCTCTCGCCGGTGTGCACTGTGTCATGCAGGAGGGAATATGATTATAGTCGGGTAAGTCATTGATCGATGATCAAGCGTGGGTCATCAAGGGGCACGCTCGGGGAAATACACTCACAGTCCCACCAGGGCGACTCCAGACAGCGCACTGCAGACTTCCGTATCGCCTCCTCCCCCACCCATCGCTTCAAGATTTTGCTCATGTTGGGCGGTACGCGAAGGCCGCCTGCTCGGGGGCCTGAGCTACTGAGGCTAGGCTGACGCTCTAGTACGCGCACTCTGTGGCCCGCCTGGCACAACATGTGTGCCACCGATAATCCCGCGAGACCTATCATCGAGCTTCATGTCAGTATCCAAGACAAACATTCCTTGTGTCAAGACGAAAACAATAAACAAGTGTGGTTCATTAAGGAATGGCGTCGATGACAGTGACGCCGATGGACACGTATGAGGCCGTCGATCCAGGGACCACACTAAGTGTCCCAGGCCTAAGAAAAGTGTCATAGCCTAGCACTCACCTCCTCCAACGACAACGAAATCCAAGGTGAGCCTAGCAATGCCAGAATGGACTGGGGAGGCCATGACGGTTAGCAATAGACGAGGTGGTAGTGGACGGTGGAGATGAGGGGAAGCAACATCCAATCCTCAACCTATCTAGCGATTGATCTATCCTTTATTTGGCGCTAGCAAGATTAGCCCACCGAGAGTTAGAGCGGACATTCGTGCAGAGAGGTCAACGTGATGCAAGGCAGCGGTATTGCGAACCACGCATTCCAGATGCAGGGAGTACGTACACAGAGGCTTCCATCATCAATCCTGTCACGGTCAGAAAGGAATAGCTGCGCATCGGAACAATGCGTTACAACGGCCGGTAAACGCGACTTATAGAAAAGAGGCCATATCGCTCGCGTAGTTACCATGATACTGATAATAGATCGTTGGATGAACCGTGTTCGCGCCGTCTGCATACATTCCGCAAAGCTGTGCTCAGCGCGCACATAACACACATGTCGGACAACTGCAATTGTTCGTTGGATACGTTGCAGGAGTTTACTCGATACCCTGCAGGGTCGACACAGCTGCTCGTGAGGCCACTCGCACGTCACATCGCTCGCGAGCAGCGTAACTACGAAGCAGAGTTTGTCTTACATAATCATCGGAGCATTAGCTATTGCGGAGATGAATGAAGACCATTCAAATTCATTATTGGCCGCCTCCGAGTCCGGTGAGGCCTCCAGAGCTGTTGCGGTTGCCCGTACGACTCCTGTATGTCGCGCGTAAGAAAAGATGCAGAATTTTCTCGCTTCAGCAGACCCTGAGACGCACTGATTGGAAGAGCACACCGCGCATGGGCTGAGGCACTGATGCTGGTGCGCAAGCTAACGATTTCTGTGGGTTCATTATGTAGGAATGAAGTACCCGAGGTAAAGGCCTGGATTGAATAGTGATCCGTGGAGAGGTCTAAACGCTTTCAGGCAGTGTAGCAGAGCAAGCCAGACCAAGCCACAATCACTGAAGTACTTGCGCCACACGATTACCAAGTGCTTACGCTGGATGTTTTACCTATCAGAGTTTTCGTGTGCGTACTGGACTCATGATGTTCCACGATATTGTGACGAGGACCTGCCAGCGCGTCGGGATAACACTCACGTGACTGTGCCAAAGCGCGTGACAGACCGCATGTCCGCCTCACGTTTCCGAAAAGGGAGAGCGTCGGCAGCTCTGTCAACCACCCCGCCCTCATCCTCGCTGCCTCCGCGTTTTTGCTGCGTCGCCTCCAGCCATGCAGTTCCCTTTCAGCTTTGTGTTTTCAGTCCCAGGCATCGCCAATCCTTTCGCCTCAGCTCGTCCCTCTCAGGCGCCTGGCATGTCCAAAGCTGTCGAAACCATGAATGGAACTGAAGCCACCAAGCCAATCGATGTGAAAGCACATTCAAGTCGCCCTCCTCGTCTTCCACGACCCCCGCCGCCGCCCTCCGCTATCTCACAGACCCAAACTCCGTCTCGCAAACGTGGCTGGACTCCTGCTTTCTCGGAACTGAGCGAACCTGCAACAGTCCCAGCATCAACGAGTGGCTACCTCGATACACCCTCCAAATACAGGGATTTATCCATGACACCGTCGAATGATGAGACTGAGCTAGAAGAGATGGCTGCAGGTGAGCACGCTACCGTCTTGTCTATGACGCGGCCGCATATGCGCATACATGCTGCGCTGGGCTTGGTGGGCCGGAGTGCTTCATTCAGACTGTTCGCGGGAGTAGCATGAACGAAGCAGCATGACCTCGTCAGGCGTTTTCAAGCTTGCTTGCACTTTCTGTCTTGGGCAGAATTGAGAGAGATTGAGCTGCAGAGTCGCGATAATGAGGCGGAAAACAAGTCGCACAAGATCAAGAGTAACTGAGCAAATAAATGCTCCTCATATCGGATGCCTTACGAGCGTGCTAGTGATCCCTCGTGCCCCGACCACCTGTGGTCCTTTCGTACTTGGTGCTATCGTGCCCCAATGTCTCCGGGCAGATCTCGGGACGTCTGCTCGCTTGCATGAACCCCGACATCAGAACGTGTTCGCCCAACGTCGGGAACATCAGCACGCTCCCACCGTGCGGGCGCTTTGTCTAGCATTTCTCTCTCTCTCTCCCCATTCATGCACTAGCCCTAGGCAAACCGACAATGTCTACTACTACTACACCAGCCCACCAACTTGAAGCCCTATGCCTCCACTTCTGCTGTCTTATGATGTTTACTTTACCACTCACAATTCATATAACCATAGATCTCCCACCTCCCAAGCGTCGCAAGACCCTTGCTGGATCCATCGTTTCTACTGCGCTGAGCGCTGCTCTTATCGGAACCGCAGTTGGATTAACCGTATACCGTCTGTGAGTGCCTCATTTGTGTTCATTTCGTGGTTTCAAGACGCTCATTACGTAGATGGCGAGGGCGGGGCAAAGAACCCGAAGCTCTTCCTCCCCCTCCATACGAACAAGGCGAATGGACACCGCCACAACGAGATCCACATGAAGATTCTGAATTCTCCGATATGCATATTATCAACCACAGCACTCCCCGACAAAGAAAGCAGCGTTTTGTTGCGGGTAGACGCTCCGTTCCAAGGCAGAGAAAAGCTCTGTTGCGCCCGCCTGTCTCACATAGCACCTATCTTTCCACTCCCTCAGCTTCTGTCGCTGCCTCTACATCATCTCCCTCCTTCAGCTCACCCGTGCAGCCTGAGTTCAACTTCGCTTCTCCGGATCCTTCCGAACCGGTTGTTGAACTCGAGGATCAGATGGATTGGATGGGGAGTCAGCTGGCCAGACTTATAGAGGAGGGAAAGCGTGCCCTAAATAAGGAGGTCGTGGTCATGAGCGAGAGACAAGAGGATGCGGAGGACGATGGCACAGGTCAATGGGTCGACGACGGCGGCGCGTATGCTTCTCGCTCGCGGTCAGGGTCCATGCGTAAGCACAAAAGACCACGAAACGTCCACGTTCCCTCATCACCTCCGTCCTACACCTCTCCTCACTCGTCACCGCGTAAAGGTCGTTTTGACCATTCAAGAGAAGGGTCCCATGTTCCCGAGTCCCTTATGCAAGCGCCTCGAGGTGTATCAACTGAGTCGGTGCGCTCCCGAGTCAGCGCACATCATGAAGACGAGGGGGCTTGGGAGACACCTGAGCTCCGGGAGTCGATGGAGAGGGCCCGTCGGCTGTACCTCCAACAGCGCAATCACGCCACATAGCCCCCTTCAGTCTCCACATGATCACATACCGGACCCGGTTCACGACATTTCGATGCATCCTCACGACGGCAGGCATCTGTCATGATTCTCTTTCACCTCCATTTTTATAGCTCCGCGGGAGCACGGAACCCCAGTCGAAAGCTTTTCAACGCTATCCTTTGCATATCACACTCTCTCCTCGCATGCCGTCCATATTGTTAGTACGTTGCACACTGTTCTTTACGATTGCTCCTTGGCGAACAATTTGTAATTCCCTCTTCCCTTTGCACTCTTCTACTGGTACCTGAGCAGCAGGGTTCTTTAGCTACTACTAGTTGTACCATTACTTGTTCATCCGCGGAATGCCTATCGTGCATACTTTGCCTTTCTCCTTCTATCATCTGTACCGCTACAAGCGCTGCAGACCGAGTGTTTGGGTTGTGCGCATCAAGCCGCGCCTGTATGTAACGGCATCTCACATCTGAGTGAACACCGCCATCTGACCTTAGACACGCCGCCGGGATTGCATGTACAAAGGTCTATGGTGCGCCCTTGTCTGCGATAAACATCTTTGAAAGCTTCATCGTTATTTACACGAATCGCCCCCACGACATTCAATTCTGTGCATCGACATCGGCGGATTCGATTACAGTTTTGACCTTGAAGATAGTCCACTCGCTCTGATCCCGAGCGGCACGCCTCTACTACCATGTCGACCATCTCCACGCATCTGCGTAATTTCAAGGAGCCGACAAAGGAGGAGCTCAACCTACTGTTCTTCTCGCTACCCATCGACGCAGAGACACATGGCGGGCAGAAGGGAGGAGAGCTGGAGAAGATGGAGATCAGCGCGGTGCTGACATTGGGCGTGCAGAACATCGAGGACGCGTACGTGAGTGGAACGCGACTGTGCAGGGCTTTCCCTTTGCGTGTGTATCTTACTGAGACAATGTGCACAACCCGATGGAATAGCCGGGGAAACTACACTTGATTCCGCCGTACCTCGCGTTCTCGTCTCTCGATCGCAAGTCGGTGCGGTTCACGCTCCCTTTGTCGACAATTCGCCGGGTGGAAAGGCTGAATGCGAGAGCGGGAATATATGCCCTCAGTCTGTCTTTGTGGCACAATGCGAAAATTGTACGTCCCTTCAACACATACAGGAGCCGATACATGATTGCGCTGACCGTCAACTCTTTAACTTTCCCAGGTGGTTCAGTTGACTTCTCTGAGGCCAACAGCCGACCTTTTTTGCTCCCTACTGCGCGATGCCTTGAAAGCGGAGCTAAATCGCGGTCAGATGAAGGCTGTGAAGAGCTTTGTCCAGACGTGCTATTCGGAGATCTTAGTGGCAAACGCTGAAGCGGAGGATCGAGATGGAACAGTAGCAAAGGTGGACTCTGGGGCCACTGACTCTCTATACCTTGGTGGGCTCGGCTTGAAATTCAAGTTCCCTGGTGACGCAAGAAAGTGGGTGCACGCGACCAGCATGATGCTGGGTAAAAGCGAGGCTGACAGTCATGCAGATTGCGAGAAGCATCAAAGACGAAGTTGTGGACCACATATCTGAAAAGTACGTGTCATGTGGGTGCTGTTCTATCTGTGTCATTGGCTCACTCCGTCTTAGCTCACGGCCGGAATCTGACTCTCTTGCGATATCCACAATGTACGCGTCTTGTTCAAGTGGGTCTTCCAAACAGGCTGCGAGGGGAATTGTGGGAAACCCTCTCTGGCTCTCTGTACCTTCGGTTTGCCAACCCCGGATTTTACGAGCAAGTGTTAGCCGAAAATGAGGGTCGCACGAGCACAAGCACAGAAGAAATCGAGAAGGACCTTCATCGTAGTCTTCCTGAATATTCTGCCTATCAATCTGAAGAGGGTATTAGCTCCCTGCGGAGAGTGCTCCAGGCATATTCATTCAATAACCCGGAAACTGGGTATTGTCAGGTATGTGTTATGACTACATTTGTGTTTGCCTCCTATAATCTGTGCTGTGTAGGCTATGAATATTCTCGCTGCAGCGATCTTGATGTCAGTCGTTTTTATGCATGTCCTGAGAAGAGCATACTGAAATATGCCATAGCTACATGTCAGAGGAGCAAGCATTCTGGCTTCTTCAAGTCGTATGTGATCGGCTTTTGCCAGGGTACTATAGGTGCGCCCAGAGTGTGTACCTCAGCTTTGGGTTCCCCCTAAGCGCGACTGTAGCCCTTCAATGCACGGCACTCTCCTCGATCAGCGGGTATTCGAGTCTCTCGTACATAAATGCCTGCCCATCCTCCACGAACATTTCACGGCTGTCGATGTTCAGCTTTCTGTTGCCTCCCTTCCGTGGTTCTTGAGTTTGTAAGTCGTCCCCCACAGGCCAATCGGCAAGGCGGAATTGAACAGAGCGGCGCAGGTTCATCAACAGCATGCCTATGGTATTCGCATTCCGGATTATAGATTGTTTCTTCTGCATGGGACCTAAGGTGCTGTTCCAAGTAGGGTGAGTGCCACTGTTGTACTGCTACTATCGTACTGACCGTAAAGCTCAGACTCGGCAAGTCTATTGTCAAACACCTGCCTGAACCTTACTGACTACTACGTCAAATTAGCTATTCTGAAGATCAACGGAGAGCAACTATTGCAAGTACAAGATGATGGCGGATTCATCCAGTAGGTGTATCAGGCAGTTCAAAAACCATACAGCTTCTCATCATCCTGTAGTCTCATGCGCGCCTACTTCGCAAGCCTCGGTGATTCTGCTCACCCAGAGTCGCATGATCCTCGTGCCCGTGCCATAACCCGTTTCCAGGAACTCCTCCTTGTATCTTTTAGGGAGTTTGCTATCATCACAGACGAGACTATCCAAAACGAGCGCAAACGGTTCCGCAGCGAGATCATCCACAGCATCGAATCCTTCTCGAAGCGCTCCGCTGTCCGGAATCTGAAGACTCTGCATCGCTTCAACAAAGAGCAAGCCGGCTTCATTTACGATGCCTTGTTCAAAGCAGTCTGCATCGAGCCCCCGCCGACTGTGGCTATTCCCCCGCCTAGTCTGTTGACAACAAAAAACGAACAGGAAGACAGACCGGAGACACGTATAGGGCTGAAGACTTTCCGGATATTCTTGAGTGAGATTGCCACCTGGGCCAGGACGGAAAAGATTGTGTCCAACGGCTTCCAGGTAGCGTCACTCGCTTTGCACGCGTTATCACGGGGCTGACGATTTTCTAGCAAAGGGTCGAGAGGGACGTCGCTGAGCACGAATTCATCGATCGTCTGTTTTTCTTCTGGGATACCAACTATAGGGGAGCACTGTCTCTGCAGGTGAGCAGAATCTCTCAACGAAACTTTCTACATTTGATCTGAGCCGGTCTGGCGTTCTAGGACTTGGTCTCTGGACTGGATGGAGTGATGTTCAATGACTTGATGGAAAACATCGAGTGGTTCTTCAACCTACATGACAAGAACAAGGACGGCTATCTTACCAAAGACGAAGTTCTTACTCTGTCTGAATCTCTCCTGGTGAGTATACTCGAAGTTAGAGGATGTAAAATGCTCACCGAACGTCTTAGTTCATCTTCCGATACGAGATTGGCGACGCTTACTTGGGTGCCGTCAGTCGATTTATGTCGAATGCATTTGAGTATGGTGATGCACTTCTTCCACGACCAGAGGGCTCAAACCCTGAAGATGATCCACCGCCGCTGGAGTCGAATCAGCCTTATATCAACCTCGCGACGTCGGTTTAGTCTCTTTACTTGTTGAGTGGAAATGCTCATAGCGTCTATTTAGTTTCCGTATGGTTGTCCTAGCGGACGAAGTTCTTGAGTCCTTCTTTGAGACTGATTTCTCGAGCACCTTCCGGCTAGAACATGTGCCCATGATGGAGTTACCAAACTCGAACGCTGGAATCCTCGGCGGCCTATGGGGAAGTTTGACCAGCGACGATAACCGCAAGATATTCAACCGATTGACGGACGAAGTAGGCAGGACAATAGGCAAACATCAAGTCTTCCATAGGCCCGCTATCGGGAAGTTCACTGCTCTCGAGGAGCCGAAAGCCCGAGAATCGCTTCTCACACCTACCATGCGCCGCTCGTCGTCTAAGGCTAGCCTCCGATCGCAAGAAGACACTACGAAACCTGAGATCCCAGCGAGTTCTAAATCTGCACCAGCAGGTCTTAATGTACCCGACCCGGAAACATCGCTATCACCGTCCGCATATTCGCCCATGCCTAGCATGTTCGAGGCGGCTGCGACCGCTGCCGCACTTATGGAACGCACGCCCTTTGCCATCGACGATGCGAAGGACGATGACGATGAGACCGACGAGGAAACAGAGGAAGAGGAAGATGACGTTATGGATGAGGTTTGTGTGATATTGTGTGCTTGCATCTTGCCTTTATCTGATTTTCTGCAGGTGGATGCATTCCTGGAAGCACATGACTCTGGTCTTACCGCAGCAGAACAAGAGCTTGCACAGGGTATGTTACTTCTGCTGTGTATATCATGACCCGTACTCACTTTTACTTTGTAGGTTTGATTCATGCTGAGCCAGTGAAGTAGACTGTTACAGTCAACCCGGCATAATGACTGAAAGAGCGTTGGATTGTACTTGTGCGGAAATCGCTCCTTCGTTGTATCATAATCTATCACATCTCTACGCAGGATTCAGACTGAAGAGTCATGTAAAGTAATCAGTAGCATTGGGAGACCAGCTAGATGGCATTACATAAATATAATTAAAGATTTCATTCAGAACCCTAAGGCGGCGTTGTTGTCCTCAGCAAGGGGACCACTCATCAGCGAGTAATTGTTACAGTGAGTGACTATCCGTAAGGATTTAGAACACGGTTGCTAGGGATTTAGAACATAATCTAGATGAAAGCGTGACATTTTCAAAGTCCGACGCTCGTCGGTAAAGGCTCGGACGTGTTCTAAACCTTAAATCTGGATGCTGGAGGGCCCACCACATCCAAATCGCTTGCTCGTTTCTAAATCCTTAGACGCCCTTCGGGTGCTGTAACGATGCCTCATATGGGCAGTCGGATCAGATCCCGCACACAATGTGACGTAAGAATCCCGACCCATCATCGGCATCCCTTCGCTTGCTGGCACTGAGCGTCGTACATACAGAAGAACCTCTAATAAGGCATACCCCTGAAAAGGCATACTCTCCACTAACGCATACATTTTCGAGAAAACCAAGTTGGTTTGCGGGGGAAATCAGTGCATAAGGCATAACTCTCCCATACCCCATAAGGCATACCTCCATGGCCGAAAAAAAGGCATACATTATGTGCGCCTATCAGGTATAAATATCGATTTTGATGTGCAACCTGCGTCTTATCAGCGCCCCATGCCTTATTGTGAACATTGATCATGTGTATGTAATGTCTACAACAACAATAACTAAGTATTCCCCTAGTTGTAGACTTCAGTAAGCTCATAACATATACCTCTATGACTTATTGATGTGCGAAGTACAGGCGCTTAGCATAAGCGCCATTCCCTAATGGCATACCCCCCACTAACGCATACCCTGAGGGCACAACGGAAGGGTATGCCTTATTGGAGGTTCTTCTGTACCAGTTCTAAATACTTTCTAGATCCTTGACGACGTGCCTTGCGGTTTGGAAGATCTAAAGTGGTCACACATTTCAAATCCAGTCCGTGTTCTAAATCGTGTTCTAAATCCTTACGGATAGTCACTCAGTATCGTACATGAAGTAGAGAAACGTAGCAACCAGTGGATATTGATACAGCGATGGGATGGAGTGAAAAAAAGTATGGATATCAATCAGTATTACTGCGCAGGGGTTCCACGGTCTACCCAGATGCGGACGGTAAGATCGGACTCTATCGAGCCAGAAGCAATCATATTTTGCTGGGGATGCGTCTGTGGTATTTCAGTTCACGCGGGACCATAATGGATCCCATGACGACGTACCGCAACAGCGACAACAACATCTTTGTGTCCCTCGAGGGCCTGAACCATTTCGCGTGACTGGAGGTCCCACAGGTAGACCTTGTTATCCTCCGACCCCGATACGATCCATTTGTCACCAGTGACACTGAAACAGGCTGCAATGCAATACTTTTCGTTCTTGTGCCCCACGTATGTCTTCAAACAGCGCGTGGATTGGTAATCCCACAAGCGAATGGAATTGTCATGTGCCGTGGAGAGTATATATCTTGAATTAGGAGAGAATTGAACATGCTGACTACGACACCGTTTCAGTTAACGAAAAGACGATACAGTGATACGACATACCAAATAGCGTCATGGTTTTCCGCCAATGTCTTAAGACATTGACCTGTGGTGGTATTCCATATACGGCTGTTGCACGGGTCAATATTGGCCGTGATTGAAGAAAAATGGCATACATAAGGCCATCACAAGCACACGAAACTATGAGACCTCCGTCTTTGTTGAAATGGACCGCCGTCACATAGTCGAGATGAGCATGAATGGTCTTGATACATTTTCCTTGAAACAGATGTCAGAAGCCGTAGCATGTGGCACCCAGATGTGCGTACCTTTCGCCGCGTTCCATATTCGAACATCTCCTTCGCATCCCCCGGAAACAAGCAGGGTCGACGTTTTATCCGAGACGTTGTAATTGACACAAAACACATAGCTGGAATGGCCTTTCAACACTCTAGTTGTAAGCCCCTGGCTCCGAGTCAGCATATGCTCGTTGTAAGCGCAGCCACTCTGCACTCACGGAATCGACGTCCCATAATCGTATGGTGTGGTCGTCAGAGGCTGAAGCAAGATGTACGCTGTCCGCAGACCAGGCGATGTCTGATAAGCCTTTCGTATGGCCATTAAGGTTTCGTATTAGCTCTCCGGTGAAAGGAGACCAAATCTTCACTACACGGTCGTTCGCTAGTGTATATCACTCATATGTAAGAGCATATTGGTCCTCCAGATAGCATACAACATACAGCAAGATGCCAGTAATGTCCCATCGGGGCTAAACTTCACTGCAGATATTGAGGAGGTGTGTCCTCGCATTGTATGTCGTAGTTCATAATTGGGTTTGGCACGGGTGCTCGATGAAGGTGGCGGGGGTTGCGGGGGAGGAACTGGCTGTGCTCTCTCAGGAACTTGAGGATCGTCCTCTGTGGTTTGTGATGCAGCATCGTCGTCTGTCGACGAGTCCATGCCTTCGAGAGGATCCATCTCGTTGCCGTCGGTGTGTAGTTTGAAGTTGGCAGGACCGGGACCGCATTTCCTGAGCGCCCTCACAATCATTTCGGGGATAGCCGAACAGACAAGCCATATACGCATTTGGCAACTCGTAATAGATCGTTCGAACAGTCACTACGGAAAGCACGTATCGCTGAGGATACCACCAAGGCTTTGTCTCACACATCTCAGGAAACATTTATCGTATCCCCGTATTGCATATCTCGTATCCATGTCGAGTACTTTCGAAGGACGCAAGGCAATTGCCCATGACACGATTGCGCGCAGCGAGTCTGTAGCACAGTCTGTCCCAGGGGCGTCGCTCGACTCCGTTTTCTTTGAGCAACAGATTCCTGCAGACTCTCTGCCGGCTCCTGGACCTGATGCCTACCATTGTACTGTCAAGGTCATCAATTCCGACTCCTTCACTGCCGCCAGGGGTATTATCAGAGAGTCACCAAATGCAGAAGGAAAGACTGCAGTTCTGAATTTGGCGAGTGATGAGGAGCCCGGTGGTGGATGGGTTGAAACTCTGTCGCGTACACAGGCAATTGATCTTTACGCTACTGCTTGTCAATGCCGCTAATGCTCTTGCTAGGAAGAGGCGTTGTGCTACTCATCTACACTTTATGCCACTCTGAAACCGTCTTACTATCCGTGGGACAACACCGGTCCGAATTCTATCAAAGGAGTCTATTCATCCTCCATCGTCATCTTCAAAGATGATCTCGACCACGATTGTATAGATCTCCCTCGCGAAGAGTGGAAGCTGGTCTCTGTCATCACAGTTGCGGCTCCCAGATTGCCACGTCTTATTAAGATTGGTAATGGAGAATACAACTTCAAGAATGAAGAGGACGTCGATAATCTAAGAGAAAAGATCAAATTAGTGTACCGGATGGCAATAAAGCATAACCAAGAGTATATTGTACTTGGTAAGGTTATACGACAATTTTACTCGTGAAAAATAGACTATAACGATTTTGCAACTCCAGGAGCCATGGGCTGTGGGGCGTATGGATGTCCACCTCGGCGAGTGGCGGAAGAAATGAAGGTTTTATTGCTTGACCCGGAGTTCAGAGGTCGATTCCGCGAGATCGTGTTCGCAGTGTATAGTACGAAGTATAACTCGAACTTCAAAGTGTTCAGCGAAGTATTCGATGGGGTTGATGTATAAATGAGAATGTCATGGGTCGTGATCTGGACGCGTTGCCGGTTAGGCTCGGATGGGTGGGACGTGCAATTGTAGATTAGTATTTTCAAGTTTTTGAAAATGTCCCTTCTGTATTTTCTTCACCATATTCATGCGAATGCAGCTTATCTCACAGTACTGTCCCAGAATTCATGCGAGGCTACGAACTGATCGTGTCATGACGCACAGTCACCGATCAACGAGAGGCGCTCGATCATCAAAGACGCCCATAGAGCAAAATTAACCGCGGCTCCGAATCCTGGATAACTGCTTTCAATCTGGTTTCTTCGGTTTCTTAGATCCACGAACGAGCCTAGGTTGTAGAACACATCACACTGAATGGCTACCCTACTTCCACCTCCCAAACGTCAAAAAGTTTATCATGGAATCCAAGAACCGGAACCAGAGCCCGTTAAACCTACACCACACGTTGTAGTCCAGTTCGTCTCAGACGAAGACGGAGAGCCTTTGGCACCGGCCGTCAATCTTCCCGCAAATATATCAAGAGAGGGGTTGGAAGTGCTAGTGAATAAACTAAGTACAAAGGTAAGTATCTGCCTATGGTCATGTATGGATAGTTGATATATGTTCTCTTCCGTTAGGACGACGACCCGGTCCCATTCCAATTTTCCATCACATTGCCCCAGGAAGAGGCTGTAGCTGGCCAGCCGACACAAATTGTCATCGCAAAATCAATAGAGGAAGATGTACTGGCACATTCATCTCAAGCTTTTACTCCGGAAGACGTCTTCGTAATACGCTGTGCACCTCAAGCCGTTTTCAAAGTGCGGCCTGCCACACGGTGCTCATCCACGTTATCTGGACATACTTCACCAATATTGTGTGCCTCATTCTCACCCACCGGGAACCTATTGGCTACAGGATCGGGCGACTGTAACGCCCGTCTATGGGATTTACTTACAGAGACTCCTTCGCATGTGTTATCAGGACACAAAGGTTGGGTGCTATGTGCCGAGTGGGAGGCAATGGAGAGGAAGCTTGCTACAGGAGGTCACGATGGACATGTACGTCCTTTAGGCTGGTCAATATATTTTGTTGGCCCACATAGATTGATCAATCTACTGTGAAGGTACGACTGTGGGAACCGAAAACAGGCAAACCCATCGGCGACGCCCTAAAAGGCCATTCGAAGTGGGTAACCTCGCTTGCATGGGAGCCAGTACACATGTAAGTGCACTTTACAAGCGTCTATAAATTATATGGCGGTTTAACGGTGTATAGAAATGCATCTGCCCCTCGTCTTGCGTCGTCTTCAAAGGATGGAACCGTACGGGTATGGTCTACCACCACGAGATTAACAGAGTACACACTAGGTGGCCATACTGCTTCAGTGAATGTCGTGAGGTGGGGCGGCGGTGGACTAGATGGCAAAGGAGTGCTCTACACAGCCTCTAGTGACCGAACCGTTCGCGTGTGGGACGCTAATGGGGTGAGTCACAACTCCATTGGTGTCTTGTTTCCTCCCGGGCACTGAGCGTTGCTTCATGCAGGGTAAACTTCTCCACACGCTCAAAGACCACGCGCACTGGGTGACGACCCTGACGTTGAATACTGATTTCGTATTACGCACCGGTCCGTTTGATCATACAGGGAAAAGGCCCTCCACGGATACTGAGGGTGAGCCCTAATATTTTGAATAAAGGATCCATGACTAACTATCGCCATATAGCTCAACAATGGGCTCTCGACCGATACACCAAGCTTGCTGCTGCGACAGGAGAACTGATGATATCAGGGTCCGACGACCACACATTATTCATGTGGTCACTCTTTCCGTCAAGAACGACCTCTACGGAGGCCTCTGCAGCAGCGGCTGACCGTGGCGGAAAGCTCAAACCCATAACTCGTTTAACGGGTCACCAAAAGCAGGTTTCGCATGTGGCCTTCAGTCCTGACGGAAGATGGGCAGCGTCTGCGGCGTTTGATAATAGTGTCAGACTCTGGGACGGCAAGACTGGGAAATTCGTAGCGACGCTGAGAGGCCATGTCTCTGCTGTATACCGAGTCACATGGAGCGCAGACTCGAGATTGCTGGTCAGTGCCAGCAAGGACAGCACTGTGAAGGTATGCGGAAGGATAGCGAGGAGACAAGCTGCGTAGATGCCACGCTGACAATATAATTAGATCTGGGACTTGAAGACGTACAAGCTCAAGACCGACCTGCCTGGTCACACGGATGAGGTGTATTGCGTAGATTTTGTAGCGGATAAAATTGTCAGTGGGGGCCGCGACAGGACACTCAAAATGTGAGCTACTCACTGCTTGCATGTTTCGTGGACCAATGATGCTGACCGTTCCTTTCAAGATGGAAAAATTAGGTCTTCTGGCTGTGTTATTGCGGTCGATTTGTCTTCACACGGTTCATTTCCTGTGTTGTGGCTATGGGATACCTTATTTTTTTGCTCATCCGCTGGTCGTCGGACCCGGAGATTCATCGTGAAAATCCTCATCTGATGAGCAGATCCAGCCGCCAGTGAACTGCCTTCCGGAGACCCCTAGGCTCACATGTGCGACAACAACGGACTCATAAGTCAAGAAGGCCGGAGACTCGCCCCTACGAATATTCACTACAGAGCCATGGTCAGCCTCTGGCTGGCTGTCTTCATAAACCAAATTTTCTTCACTTGTCTGCATGCTTTCATAGATTCTGCTCGGTGGTCTCGGTCAAACCCTATATTCCGAAGGACCAAACGAGCTACAGAGTTACTTCTGATAGGGATAACCCGCGCCACCTTGCATCGTGGTACCTTCTGTTTTTGACAACCTAACGGCTCCGAACACACAGGATCGCCACGCATTGATCGAAAGCTTCGTTGTCGCTAAGGGTTTCTCTATTGCGACTCCCACGCAAGAGCCATGGTACCTCGAACGCGGTGATTGCGTGGAGTCATTCAACAAGGAGGTACCTCTCGCCGACCTTCACAGTGCACCCGAACAAGATGCTAGGGACGATTCGGGAAAACGGCGTCCTTGGACTAGACACGAGCGGAAATGCTGTCGTATTATGTGAGCACACACGCGTCTATCCCTGAGGTATACGTACTTACTCAAGGCCTACAGTATCGTTCCAGCACCCATCCTCAATGCCACTTGGCAGACTCTAGGCGATGTTACGTAGCATAAGTTCGGGCTGGGTCCGAGCCTCCGAGGGCGCCGCGAGCCCGTGGGATCACAGGAGCGCGGTTCAAATTTTGTCGTGCAGGCGAACACATACCAACTGGTGAAGGGCCGAGAACGCTTGTGTATCTTGGACAGATGATGTAGCCTATGTAAGCGCTGATAGTCTATTCCCGTCAGAATATCGGCTGAGTTCGTGCAAAAGTACAAGGCTGGGTATGTTATGTCGTGGCTTACCGGTACGTAACGCGTTTCTCTACGACAGCCGTATGCAGCAACATCCGTTTGACGTCGCGCACCCGGAATCGCCGGCGGATTCTTCATGAACAATCTGCAGAGCCCTCTTCAAGGAAAACAATAAGTACGCGAACTGCGCGCCATGTCTTCCAAGGCGTAGATGCAACTTTCAGCATGGAAGCGCAAGCTGCCGGTAATCTTTTCGTAGACATCGACTGTGATCAAAACTCCGGCTCGTATGATGGGCTTCTCAATCCTTCGATCTTTCGTAAGTTTTCCTAATGCTTGATACAAATATGTCCTCGGAATCCAACCGTCCAATAATAAAACTTGCACCTTGAGTCGCATGGAGTGAAAATGCGCACATTGCCCTCATTGGTGGTATGTTTTACTTTAACATGACAACATGGCGTGATGGAGCTTTGACATTGAGCACCACAGAAACGCACGAAGATCCAGGGCGCTCGGAGACTGGATGTTGACAGGGTCCCACAGAAGCTACGGCAATCCCCCTACTGGTTCTATAAGCGCTGCCGCCGAGCACGCAGGGTTAGATATAGAAACGAGTGACGGTCAATGGGAAAAGCATCACCTTTCTATCCCTTCCTCTCTTCACTATCGTCATGGTGGCGCAACAGGAGGCATCCTTGAAACTGGATTTTTTAATCGTGGGTGGCGGTGAATAGACTCCTTTCCATTTGCTTTCTCCTCGGACTTGCACGCGCCCCGTGGCAAATCCGCACGCCGCCTGCGACGTATGTTGAGTACGCATATGACTGAGCGGAGCAGTCACCTGCACGTATCGCGCAGTCGTATCGTATTCCAGCGACCACGTTAATGACGCGGTCTCTCTGGAAGGCTTGCAAAAGGAACGTACCCTAATTAACCTCCCACTTTGTAGGATTGGGCGGCCTTGCTGTGGCACATGGTCTGTGCAAGAGCGGGCATCGCGTACGCGTTTTCGAGAAGCAAGAGTCCTTGGTCGTGTCCACCGGCGGAATACGTGTCCCTCCAAATATGAGCAAGATACTGAAGAGCTGGGCTGGTGCTAAGGCGGTCGAGAAGACAGCCGTGTTATGTGTCGGGAGTCCTTGGTATGACAGTGAGTGCCACTCGGATAGTACACTAAGATCGAGAGTCAGACTCCGTCGCAGTGGATACTGGCGAGTACATGGGTTACGCGGACTGGAAACCTCAAGTGATGCAAGAGACTGGTGGCGATTTCTTCACGATGAAGGTAAGTGATTGGAACGCGCAAGATGATATATAAAACTAACGCACTCGCAGCACGCAGATGTTCATCAGCTATTATATGACCTGGCCATAGCTGCGGGAGCAGAGGTCACATGGGGGGTGTCTGTGACATCGGTCGAGGCCGGTGACCCTAAACCGTCGATTACTTTATCCACGGGTGAAGTCCTCGTGGCGGACATGGTCATTGGCGCGGACGGGCCCAATAGTAAGGTTCGACAGATAATCAGTGAAGAAGATGACGATGATGCCGAGCCGGAGGGTCTTACGATACTCAGTGGGATTGTTCCAGCGTCGGAAATGCTGAGCGACCCCGAGTTGGCAAAATGGGTAAAATCAGAAGATGTTCGTTGCAGTGCGAGTCAATCGGAAGGCGACAACTGATATTATGGTTACAGTGGGCGATCTTCATGGGGAATGGCCGAGGCATCGGAGGTACGTAGCCATCGTGGTTGGCGATATTGTGTGATCTTGATATCAATGAACCCCGCAGCGCATTCTGTGGTAAGTGGACATGTATGAGAATCATCCCTATGAGCTGAAATGTCTCGTCAGCACGGCAAAGAGGAGTATGCCATCCAGCTATACTGGCCTGACGAAGATGCTGGTCCTGAATTGAACGGAGAGGACCCATGGGACAACATTGTCCCTGTACCCTCCCTAAAGTACGACATGGCGGGCGAGAAGTGAGTGCTCTCTGCTCGAATCCTGCAATGGAGGATAATGTAGTGGGACTGAATTTAGTCCCGGTGGCAGTGTTAAACGAGTGATTAACAAAGCGCAGAACATGATCAGAACACGCTGGACGAAGCGTCCACAAGTCGAGTATTGGTCGGACGAGTCCGGCCGCATAGTGCTCTTGGGTGAGGCGGCCCACCCCTGGTTTGTGAGTAACAAAGACCGTGTAGCATGTCCACATTTGCTGAAATCCACCAGCCTGGAGGAACACACGGTCCTGCGATGACCCTGGAAGATGCAATGGTTTTCAGCGCACTGTTCGCTCGGTTGAAACGGGAGGACCAGATAGGCGCTTTTGTTAGTGCATACCAAGAGATTCGAGAAGACCGTACCAGAGTGGTCAAGGGCGTTGATGTTTCGAGCGCCGCTCTTCTGCGACTACCACCTGGGCCTGAGCGAGACGAGAGGGACAGAAGTATCCGCCAGTCTCGCAGCGAGTGGGATGAAGGTTCCTTGCAGCGAGAATTCGAGGGAATAGCAGCCCTGTTCGCATATGAAGCACAAGATGCTGCTGATGTGAGTCGTCCCAAGTATTCTATGGTCCTCGAAAATTGAACTGCATAAACAGGAGTGGTGGTTAAACTGGGGCCGCTTCCACGATGATGACAAAAATGAACGTCGGCCCAGTCTGAGCTTTGACTAAAATGAATAGGACTCATCAGGATTCGCACTACTGTACCACTTCTTATTCATCACTACAAAATTCTTGGTTAAAAGTTGATATTGGATAGTTAAGCCTGCTGTACTGTGGCAGTAATTCGACCTAGCCCACAAGCTTCGACAATACTATGTCTGACCTTGTCAATGCCGATGCGTGAATCGTTTGACACGGCGGTGACGATTCCGGGAAGGCAGTTGGGTGCGCATTCGATGATGTCCTGTTGCATTTGCAGCAAGATAGTTTGAGCGTTCCCACGAAGAAGATCACATTTCGTGAAGACCGCTTGGAGTGTGACATGACGATTGGCAGCCAGGGCCTTCACGCATTGTTCGTTGAGGTGGGCTAGCATCATGCGGTCGCTTTCCTTTAAGCCGTGGCTGCCATTTATCAACACGTATATACGTTTCAATCTGAAAATATCGTTGGTCACACATGAGAGAAGGTTGATGTTAATGGGCACGTACTCTTCACGCTCAGCGATGTAATGTTCAAATACTGCCCCCCACTCGGGACGACCGCGCTGGCCATAACCTGGAGCATCCACTAAGACTGCTTTTCCCGGATGCGGACCTACTCTGTAGAAATTGAGGGTCTTCGTTCGCCCCTATATGGGCTGTTTTAGACATAGCTTATGTGTCGCTAAAATCACTCACCGCTTTCTTGCTTGTATGCAATAGTGCCTTTCGCCCCAGAACAGCGTTCAACAAAGTTGATTTACCGACATTGGCACGTCCTAGGGAGAGGGTGAGTATTCACATCCACAATTGACACGGGTTTCAGCAGGTACCGGTGACAATAATCTAGAAACGTAAGTGTAAGATATCGTATTAAAGTGTAGCGTTGCTTGTAGCGAACCTCAGGTGGCCGATGTCCTAGTGCAGGCAGAGATTCCTTTGATGCTGCTGCAGCCAGAAATTCGGCGGATCTTGCGTCCGCAAATATGCTTGAAATGGAGGCGGTTGAGTATCTTCGATTCACATTTTGTATGGAGTTCAGAACCCGACTGTACATCACCCACTGTGGCTCGTGAGACACGGTAGCATGAAGCGACTTGCTGGTAATGGAGAGAAGAATGGGCGTCTGGATGTAGATCAGACGCGTCTCGTCACATTTCGTCACATCATGTACCCGTCACATATCCTTCACGCGGCTTCCGACCTCGCCTCCGTGCTCACTTAAACCCTTGGATTTCTGCTGAGACTTTGACGATGGCTGACCGCGCGCGTCGTGCAAAGCAGGACAAACTTGCTAAACTTGCCGAACTCAAACGAGCGAGAGAGGGTGGAGGCAGAAATTTCAAGGTAAGATCCGCTTTGCAAGCCAACATCCTGTGCTACAGCCACACTCTAGCTTGAAGACGACGGGGTGATCTATGATGAAGTTACGGAGGCGCAATATAAGACTATCGTACGCGGACGGTTAGCCAAGGATGACTTCGTAGTCGACGACGGAGTTGGTGGCTATACGGACAATGGCATGGATGACTTTGAAGAACATGACGCATATGCAGAGAGTGAGGATGAGGGGAAGCCATCCAAGTGTATGTCTTAACTCCTTGAGATTTCGATTTCAGTAACATATTCTATACAGCGAAGAAGAAGGACACGAAAGCCAAAGCAAAGCCTGTACGGAAACCTCCACCTCAGGCTGCACCCTCCATCAGCGCGTATCGTCCAGCGGTATCCGAAGCACAAGAAAGTGATTTCATGGCCAGCTTGCTTGGTAACATGGACAATATTGCTGCCGTACCACCTACGAAATCACGGAAACGCAAGCCCGAACCTGAGACCCATGTTATTCCATCGCGTGCACCACGCAAAGCCCCTTCACGAGCAAATAATTACAGCTACCGGAACGAAGAAGCGGATTTCGATAGCTCCTCTGACGGCCTTGCTGATGTGGGCTTCTCGCTTGCTCATTCCGATGAGGATGACCTTGCGAGCAGCCTGTTGAGCCCGAAGAAGAAGCTCAAGACTGACACTGATGCCTTGAAGCCCGCTACGGACAGGCTCAGGAGGTTTCATGTCGAGAGTAGCGGAGACGAAAAGGATGTCAAGATGGCATCGGACTCGGAAAGCGTGTTTGATGGTGTCGACATGGATGCCTTCATGTCCGTAGACGATGATTTCGACGATGAACCACCTCTGGCGCGTGCGAAAGTGAAGAAGGAGGAAGCCGACGCGAAGATCCGGTTAACTAAAGCTCCTAATGTTTCCAAGACTCAGGAAAAGAAACCTGCTATAGATTCAACTCCTGCATGGCTATCCGTCTACGAATCACTGACTGTGAAAGCCGAGGACGCACTTGGCCCGCAAACTTCTTCTTCCAACCGTGGAACAAGCTCAAATGCGTCTGTACTTGAGGAAGATGGGTCATTCCGGTTCTTTTGGCTAGATTACCTCGAACATGAAGGCCGTCTCTATTTCATTGGTAAGACACAGGACAAGAAGTCGAAAAATTGGGTGTCATGCTGTGTTACGGTCGAGAATCTCCAACGAAATCTCTTCGTCTTGCCCCGCGACTACCGTATGGAGGAAGATGATGAGACGGGGGAACTTTGCGCGACGGATGTGGTGCCTAGCTTGCCAGACGTATACAACGACTTCGATCGTGTAAGGAAGAAGCTTGGCATCAAGTCGTTCAAAGCAAAGTTTGTCAAGCGAAAATATGCGTTCGGAGAGTCGGATGTTCCTCGTGGGGAAGCTCAATGGTTGAAGGTTGTATATCCATTTGAAGGTGGGAACCCATGTTTGCTGCCCGAATAACTTGCTCACTTTACGTCAAGAACCTCAAATACCCGCCAATGTGTGTAGTCCTAATTTCGCACGTATTTTTGGCACCAGCACCAGCGCATTCGAACTTCTAGTTCTTAAACGAAAGATCTTTGGTCCCTGCTGGCTTCAAGTGAAGAAACCTCTCATTGACCACAAAGGGGTGAGTCTTTTAGCTTTCACCGATGCCATACCCCTCACTTAACTCCGCTACAGGTTTCCTGGTGCAAAGTCGAGGCTACAGTGTCTGATCCGAAAGACATAAACCCCTTTTCAGAGACAGACCTTGATGTACCGAAGGATGTACCTCCGTTGACGGTTATGAGCCTGAGTGTCAGGACCATTATCAATCACCAAGAGAATAACCGCGAGATTGTCTGTGCAACCAGCCGTGCATGGTCTAATAGTATGTGATAGCCTTCCATCCTAACGTACACATTTTGACTCGTTCCAACACAGTCCAGCTGGAAGATCCAACTCCTCCTGAGGCGTTACCCTGTACTGTCCACACATTCGTAAGACCTCTGGAACGTTTCCCTCCGAATTTTGAGGTCAGAGCTAAAGCGAACGGCAAAGGCTTTATTACACCAATGCAAAATGAACGGGTGTTGCTCAACAACCTCTTGCGTTCGTTGCTTTTTTCTTCTTGCTACTCAACGATACTGACCAAATTAACAGTCACCATCTACAAGACGGATCCTGACGTTATCGTGGGACATGACTTCCTTGGCGTCTCTTTAGACGTACTCCTGAAGCGCATGCGAGACTTGAAAGCCGACCATTGGTCCCGTATTGGCAGATTCAGGAGATCGAAATGGCCAAATATCGGACGGCAGGGAACCAATCTTAAATTCCTCAGTGGTAGATTAATGTGCGATCTGGCCAGTGACAGTGCAAAGGTCTACTACATTCATTGCTCTTCAGTGCTCAAATCTGATAGCACGATAGGGAATGATATCTTCCACGACCTGGTCGCTCACAGAGATGTGCAAGACTCACCTCAACAGCGATAGGCAAGATATTGATCCTGACGACACGGCCAGTTACTTCGACGGAAGTGTTAGCAATCCAGAGAGGCTCATGACGTTTGTACGACATTGCGAACTTGATGCCCACTACCAAATGGCACTTGCGTCCAAGGTCCAAATTCTACCCTTGACAAGGCAGTTAACAAATCTTGCCGGGAATTCATGGTGAGTCGATTCCCTGAAAATACAGGCTATCTTATTGACATGGGTATACAGGAACAAGACACTTAATGGTGGCCGTGCCGAGCGAAATGAATACATTTTGCTCCATGAATTCCACCGTCTGAAATATATCTGTCCAGACAAACAATGGGGGAAGAAGATGGAGACTTTGGTCAAGGCGGAGCAAAACGAAGATGATGGCGAAGGGTCGAAGAAAACTAAAAGCAAGCGCGACAAATACAAGGGTGGTCTTGTGTTTGAGCCCAAGCGAGGGTTGTGGGACAAGTTCATCTTGGTCATGGACTTCAATTCCCTATACCCTAGTATCATCCAGGAGTACAACATCGACTTCACGACAGTCGAGCCCATTGAACAGGAGGTACGCGGAGATCTCGCGCGGCGTCGTATTTTTGCTCATCAGTTGTTGTATGCAGGATGGCGAGGAAGAGAAGATGGCCGAACCGCCAAGCTCGCATATCGGTCAGGGTGTTCTTCCGCGTCTCATTGCTACGCTCGTCAGTCGACGACGTCAAGTGAAGAGCTTGATGAAGGACCGTAAGGCGACTCCTTCGCAGCTACTACAGGTATGCCAAACGTTTAGGCGAGAAGCATTCTTGTTAACACAATTCGTCGTAGTGGGATATCAAGCAACTGGCTTTGAAGCTGACCGCCAACAGTATGTACGGATGTCTTGGTTTTGAATATTCTCGATTCTACGCTCGGCCGCTCGCCGCCCTCACAACCTCCAAGGGTCGAGAAATCTTGACCGCCACCAAGGAGCTCGCCGAAAGTCTTCAACTCGATGTTAGTGCATACTTCTCCTGCCTCTAACATGCAGCTGACAGAAATGCAGGTCGTCTACGGTGACACTGACTCTGTCTTCGTCAACTCTGGCGTAACAGACTTCGAGAAGGCACTCAAGATCGCAGCAGAATTCAAAAAAGCTGTGAATGATCGCTACAAGCTACTTGAAATCGATCTCGACGGGGTGTTCCAGCGGTTACTACTGTTGCAGAAGAAGAAGTACGCAGCGATCAAGGTCGAAGATAAGACTCGGACATCCACGGAAGTCAAGGGTCTGGATATGAAGCGTCGTGAATACTGTGCCCTCTCAAAGAGCGTGTCTCAGTGCGTATTCGACATCATCCTCCCGTATTTATGCCTAACGAAGACGCCAGATATGTTTTGGACCAAGTCCTGTCAGGAGAAGCTACTGAGACAGTGGTCGAAAAGATACACGAGTATCTTACTACCATGAGCGCAGAAGTCCGCGCAGGCAAGGTTCCACTTGATGAATTCATTATCTTCAAGGTATGGGTTTTTCTTAACCATCATCTCTGGTGAGCGTTACTTATTTCACCTGTAGCGTTTGGGTAAAAATCCCGAGGACTACCCCGATGCAAAATCCCAACCGCACGTACAGGTTTCTCTGCGTATGAAGGCCAAGGGTGGCAGTGCACGCTCAGGCGATGTCATTCCGTACATCTTCTGTTTGGGAGACGGCGGCGAAAGTTCGAAGAATATGCAGGCCGACAAGGCTAAGCATCCAGATGAGATCAGGAGAGCGGGAAGTGGTATGGCGGTCGGTACGTGATACGGACTCGCATCGTTTTTCTGAGTGAGACCCTCATGACGTCTATTCAGACTACGAGTACTATCTCTCGCAGCAAATCCTGCCTCCGATTGAACGTCTATGTGAACCTATCGAGGGTACCGATCGTTCACGTCTTGCAGAATGTCTCGGTACGTTGACACTGTTCTCCTTATCGCCCACGTAGACTCATTGGTGCACGCATAGGTCTTGATCCGAATCGTTTCCGCAGTGCGGCAGCGACTGAATCGGAGGGACGAACATTCGGCGGTATGGACTCTCTACTGTCCGACGCGCAACGGTACAAAGACTGCGATCCGTTCATCGTACGCTGTCGGTCATGCAAAGGTGAGGTCGGCTTTGCGCCCATTGGAGACCGAACCGTACGTGCCTTCTGGATTTTTTTCTTGCTGCGATAGACTGAAGCTGGGGTTTCCTAGTCCTCGATACTATCCTCGTCTGGGCCTGCTTGTCCGAGCTGCCAGGTGACGATGGGTGCGGCAAGCCTGCAGGTTCAGCTTGAAGTACAAATCAGACGCCATATTTCGAGATATTATGAAGGCTGGACAATCTGTAATGACCCTACCTGCGCCAACCGTACGCGTTTGATGGGTGTATACGGAAGGAGATGTTGGAGGCCTACATGCAGAGGCAACGTCGCGTTTGAAGTAAGTCCCGTAAAGTTATGTGTGGTATTTTACGCTGACGAGCCGTTTAATAGTACACGGACGCACAGCTATACGATCAGCTGCGATATTACTTGTATCTATTTGACATCGAGAAAGCCAAGAAAGCAGTCGCGGGCACAAAAAAAGAGGGTCAGTGGATCATTTTACTTTCGCGTCCATTCCACCACTGACTGTGTTGTAGACGAGGTCACAGCTCTCGGTTTTCATCAAAGCGATTTCTTGCAAGCTATGACCGCGGCGGTGAACAAGTATCTGGACCAGAACGCTCGACGCTGGGTGGATATGACCTCGCTATTCTCGTTCATGAAAGTGTAGAGTCAAACATCAACCTTGGGTTCGGGTGGGAGGTCGTATCGTTCGTTCGGACTCGTCGCTATCTTACATGCTTTGTTTGTGTTGTCATTAATTGCTGTTATCCGTATCGGTAGATCTAGCGCTATTATGCAGTGTCATGGTGTTGTACATTATGCAGAAATGGAGCAAATAAGGAATCATGACTGCTTTGCGCCAGGTGGGTCCGATTTTGAATGCAAAGGTGAAACTGGGGACGAAGAAGATGAGGGGACGTCGTCTACGGTTACGTAGCGTTGTTGATAATACAGCAGCGGCGTTCGTGTTTTCGGCTCTTCGTCCCCGATTCTGTCTCCCCCTCCAACCGCTGTGCTCTCCACCCTCACAACTTGTCCGATGAACAACTCCGACGGGACGCCGTCCCCGACCCACTCCCTATCCTCCCTTCTTCCGTGCTTCAACGATTCCAAATCATGCAATGGCCAGCTCGCCGCTGCAAGCTTGCACGACAACGCGCCGAGGGCACCCTCCAGCACCGGTAAGCCTTCTTCCGAAAGTCTATATGGTACACTCTCGAAGGGGTGCGGGTAGAGGTCTGGGCGGGCGAACTGGGCGGCTATGTCCGCCTGGTGCGCAGAGAGTATATTCACGACCATGTGTGTTGGAAGATTCGCGAGTGGATTCGAGGTAGTTTGTGTAGACGAGCCACTTGGGGTGTAGTGCGCGTGGGCAAGTTTCAGAGTTGTGGCCATACGGGATGGTATGCGAAGAGAGAAAGCGATAAGGGGGTGCGGGTCCATTGCAATGGAGCTGAAAGACGAGAGAGTAGCGCCATGAAATCGCGCGTGTTTCTCGTGTGCTTTGCCCTTGGAATGCATATGAGATGGATTGTGTGATTCTGGAGGAGGCATCAGAGACGTGACGACCGCGACGGGTTGTGCGGTTTGGCGTAGCAGCTTGCGAAGGTCATTACGCATACCACTGAGTGCACCACTGTGTTTGGCCCGTATTCGCGAGGCTTGTGGGTTTGTTTTCGTCGCGGCACGTGCTACGCGAGGACATGATTGCATGTCCCCTCGATATTGCCAAGTGGCGCGTCCGCGAATGGGGACAACTCCGTCGCGTGAGCAGTCGGGTTTCCGGCGGCGGCTGCTCCGAGTCGGAAATCTGAAGGAGTTCGTCGAGGTGAAATTATCAATACGCACAGCTGGAATCTGATCACCAGACAATCCGCCTTTCCTGCGCGCCCGACGAACCTTTGAGTAACACGACGACCAGCTCTGGCGAGCTCTGGATGTACAGAAGCAGAGGATGCAACCTCACTCCGAGGAGCACACTCGGCGCCTGCATTGATGTTTGTCCTTGTTAAGGTTAGAGGACCCGCTCCTTCCTAATGTGGAATTCTAAAGTAACGCAGGTTGCAGGATACCATGGACATTGACAAAGGGAGAGACAGATAAGGGTTTTATTTCACTGATTTGCTGTCGTGTTTCACGCATTTTTGACCCTGATTCAACTAGCGAATGGTCACCGTAAACTTACCACGGTAGTGAACCTGACTCGAAAAACAGCCCGAATGACTAAGTGTTCTTCCACGCCTCGTTGCGATTGCCCAAAGTGACGAATCTTCATATCCATTCAGGAGTTATTCTTCGGTTTTGCCTATGATGTACCATCTTCATTATGTCTGAAAAACAGCTAATGCTCGACGGGTGGTGGGTGCTCTCACATAAATACCTAGCTAGGATCATGTTTTCTGAACTAATCCCCATAGTGAGCTCATAATTACCATGACTAATGTACTGCGTCCGTCCGAAATTAAGCACCCTTCGTCCGATGAATATCGTATGTGCCAGTCGAACCATCACACTAACACCATCCAATCTGCAAATGTGACTCACTACACCCGCTCCTGGGTTCGATTGGGAGTGATAATCACCAGGACGCAGGTCGGACCATTAGCTCTTGTTCGTGGAACCGCAGTAATATTGCGCTATAGGACTTACCCAATCAACTTGAGCATCCTTATGGAACCCGAGACAGGAATAAGTAGGTTTTAGGATGTTCGTGTACTGTTAGATACATTCATCGTTCATAGTACAGTATCTGCGTTCAGTGGTATGATAATGTGCCATCAAACGCTGTTTCAAGTCGTTTGTGGCGTAGAGCTGCATTGGCTGCCGGCCATCAGAGAAGCAGTCTACGGAATTGGGTCGGCTTTTCTCGGATTTGAGATCACCCAGCGTCTACGTGCTTTACTGACCGACCACTAATGACTTCAGCCGTGCGAGAAAATAGATTAAAGGGCTATGGAGACATCTCTCCCAGCTTAGCAGCTTTTACCCTGTGGTGTATTCCGTGCCTCCTCCCACCACCTCCCCGCCATGTCCAAGTCGGAGGAAGCTACGCTGAATGAGGCATCACCTCTCGAGGAATACCACATAACGGAGGAAGGCCTGGTCTCCAGCGATCCTGCAGATCCTCGAGTCACAGAGAAGACAAGGGCAACCGTGCACGAGCTTGACAGCCCGTACGCTCGTCAGCTCTCCGACTATATCCACCCGAAGGAACGAGATTCTACTTCCAAAGACATTGAGGCAGGGTCTGTCAAGGACGAAGGCCCGAGATATGTGCGTTTCTTTCCTCTCGCCGGGGCCTGTCTCTCACAAGACTTCCAGATTGACTTTGAGAAAGATGATCCACGGAATCCTCTCAATTTCACCACAAAGCGCAAATGGGCTATCGCAATGTGTGCAATTTTCTTTACCGGTCTGTCAGGTATGCTATAGCTTTCCTCTACGTGAACGCGTCACTGAACATAGTCCCCCAGCTGCCAACGCCTCAACATACAACCTTGGTTTCCCCGGCATGCTAGTTGATCTTGACTGCACGCAATTCCAGGCTACAGTTGGCCTATCTCTCTACACATTGGGGTTTGCTATCACCCCTCTGGTTACCGCTTCATTCAGCGAGGAGTTCGGACGCCAGCCACTGTATATGGTCTCTGGCGTTATATTCGCGCTTATGCACCTTATGATCGCTTTGTAAGTATGCATTACTGCTTTTTTGACAGTTTACTTACCCCTCACTTTGTTTACTTGCGTCCGGCAGATCTAAAAATATTACAACGGTGCTTATTGCCCGTTTCATTTCCGGCGCTGCTGGTTCCACTGGGTCGACAATGGTAACGCGTCTGCCATTTTTCTAACTGCTCCTCACAGGACACTGATTGTAGCTTAGGTTGGTGGCACCATCGCGGATCTCTTCCTCCCCCATGAGTGCGTGTTTCACCCCCTGGTGAGTTGGAGTGATCCTGAACTGACGGAATGCCCTCGTGACGTAGACGTGGATTGCCCATGTCCATCTTCTCAGTTGCCGCGATTGGTTGCACCGGCCTAGGACCCGTGATCGCTGGCTGGACAGAAGTGACACTCGGGTGGAGATGGATCCAATGGATATCATTCATGTACGCCCACATCCATCTCCCCAAAGCACCGCGCCAGAGATGCTGAAACTGACCCACATAGTATCACGATGACGTTTTCTGCGTCAATACCGTTGCTGATGAAGGAAACGCGCTCGGCGGTCGTGTTGACTGCGCTGGCAAAGAAGATGAGGAAGGAAACGGGGGACCACCGCTATCGGGCCCGTGTGGAAGACGAGCGCGCGAGCCTGAAGAATCTGATCTGGATTTCGTGTACACGGCCGATTTGTACGTGTGCAATTCCCCTTCTGAACGTGCAGAAGTTGCTGACACATGGCCACCGAAGACCTCATGACTACAGAGCCCGTTGTCGCTAGCTTCAGTGTAAGCCCTTTTAATTTGAGGTCCAGCCGCTTGACTGACCGGCATGCGTAGATTTGGATAGGCTTTGCCTGGGGCATCTTATATGTCCTTATAGAGTACGTGCTCTATCACTATACTGCAAAAGGTATACTGATCAACGTTGTAGATCTATTGGACCCGTGTTCCGCACACTACATAATTTCAATAATGGGGAAGTTGGACTGGTGTTCATCAGCTTCTTGTGCGTATCTTCAATGTCATATTCTTACTTCCATAGCAATCTCACAATGTCTAACCCTATTACAGGCTAGGCAGTATATTCGGATTGTTACTTAACACCTACGTACAAGAACCTATGTACCGGTATGTTTTATGCTTTTACTGCATCACTACCGAGCATATTAATCTGATTCATATCGGCCATGTTTATCAGGAAGCACCATGCACGCAGAGGCCCCGAAGCACGACTGTATACCGCTATGGGTGCAGGCGTTGGCCTAGTCGGAAGCCTTTTCATGTACGCCTGGTGTACGTTCCCCAACGTGCATTGGATCTCGCTGTGCATTGCGATTACGGTTAGTTTTACAGTCTGACTCTCCAGAGATTAACTATCTGACCGCAGTCACTGCGCACGCAGCTGGTGGAGATATCATCGTTCTCGATGTACCTTGCCGTATTCACGTACCTTGCCGATTGGTACGTCTATTGCAGCCTGTTCGCCGATCATATCATCTGACATCGTATTCATACACAGCTATGGCACGTTCGCGTCTTCGGCACTGGCAGGACAAAGTCTGTCGCGCAACCTCTTCGGAATGGCGTTCCCGCTGTTCACGACGCAGATGTACGCCAAGCTTACGTACCATTGGGCAAACACGATGTTTGCGTTCTTTGCGTTGGCTATGGCGCCTGTACCATTCGTACGTATATTCCCAAGTTATCTACATACGATACTGAACAATATGTCGTGTAGGTTCTGTTTTACAAGGGTCCAGCACTTCGTGCTCGCAGTAAATTTGCAAGCGCGGTGGTTCATTAACTGCCGTATAAAGGCAATGACCGTGTACAGGGAAAGGAAGCCTGGTACGTCTGCCACCCGCATCTTTGTTTGGCAGACGAGGGTACTCTGGGCTGTTTTCCTCGGCATCTGTATAAATGCTTCAGCCGGCTCCCACCGCGCAGCTTACAAACCCAAACGGCCTACAGGTTCTCATTCGTCAGGGGGGTCGCACGCTCTGGCCAATAGGACACCTCAGCCACTCTCTCCAACACATCGCAGCATGAAATATTCATCCAATGACAGTACCCTAGAGCCATTCTTCGCACGCAATCCACGCTTCTTTCACGCATATTAGGTTCTTCACGAGTTTATACAGACGACATTTAACGGACTTTTTAGAGGTATAGAGACCGCGTTTCCAAGTGTTGTAGAGTGCTGTGCGGAAATACCGTTAATGCTTCAGCAGGAATTAATAATGCTTGTGAGCAACTGTGCTTTAGATGGACTCGCGACTGTAGAGTGTCTTCGTTGTTGTATATACACATTTTGTGGAGCTTGTAGAAGCAGTTGACCACAATTTGCCGGGCTCGTGTCAGGTTTTGCTTAGCAAGCCACAGAAGCTGTCGTCGATGCACCGCTGAGAGGAGGGATGACGGCAAGGGATATATACTCCCAGGTCAATACAACGTAGACTAGGACTACTCGTCTTCCAACTCGTCTTCCTCCTCACCCTCTTCCTCTTCCTCACCCCTCCTCGTCCTCATCTATATCACTTCCACTCGGCAGTTCTTCCTCCTTCTCATCCTCTTCATCTTCGTCCTCTCCGTCCTCGTCACCCCGTTTTCGCTTCCCATTGACGCTCGGAGCCTGTCCTCCACCAGCATCTCCACCGGCCATCGCCATACTGGTCAATCTCGTTCCCTTCGTATCGTACTCCATAAGAGCGCTCAACTGCGAGACATCGTTCGGCGTCACTGGACCTGCTGGAACATCCGCAAGGTCGAACACGCGAACTTTACCATCCGATGATATCGTGCTGACGAGCGTTGTCGAGGTACGAGCATCCGGTGCATCAGATATTGGAGGCAGAGCTATCGAGAGCGTATCAACCGCTTTGACACGGTTTTCGTGACCGACCATCTCTGCGATAACATGTAGGGGCTGTTCGGGGTCGGAGGGCACGTTGTACACCGCAACCTTTTTGTCTTCACCTGCGACGAGGAGGACTTCGCCGTCCCCTGAAACGTGCTTGCAGAATTTGATGTCATGTATTCTGGAGGGATGTGTGATAGTATGCAGGAGCTCCATATCCTGTTGACTGAAGTTTAGAAAACCGCAGGATTGGGTGAGTGCTGAGAACGTACTGTTGAATAAACATCCAGTGTACGTAAGGTCTGAACGACGAATAGTTTGCCAGTTATTGACCACCGAACCAATTCTCCCTCTATGACAACGCGTTAAATTGTGTTCAGTGTGGAGATATAAACAGCCAAACATACCTTTCCCTAGTTTTGTACTGGCAGACCCTCTCCCTCTCATAAGATCCCACATTCTTAGGGTTCTATCTTTGCCGACGCTCAGAGCGAGTTTTCCTGATGGATGGACAGCAACGCTATTCACGCGTCCTTTGTGGCCCTTCAGTGTTCTTAGGACGGCCCAATCCCGCGCATGGAACAGACAAAGTGTGCCATCCTCAGACGCAGACAGTAGATGTGAGCGCGACGGGAAGCTGAGATGCGTGATGGAGCCTGTACAATCAAGTTCACTGTTAACATGGGCCGAGGTAATATATGGCGACTATACCTTCATGTTGCATCAAACCCCCGATTTCCTTTCTCCTGCGTAAATCCCATACTTTGATGATCTCATCCCCGCTTCCGGTAGCCAACCACTTTCCGCCATCCGGAGACGCAGCCACAGCCCTTATGTAGGATATGTGTGCAGGGAATATGAATATAGGTTTCAGGTTAAATTTGTGTGATGACCCCTCGACGTCAACGGTGCCTTCCAGTCCATAGAGCAGCCTTTCGTACGAACCGGCTATAATCTTGAAGGATGATGGGAGAGCTGCCTCTACTTCTTCATCAGTTGGTATAGTCTGTGCTTTTGCCTTGCCTTTTGTGTCTTTGGGGATTTTGGCAGGCTTCGCCTTCTTCGGCGCAGGACTATGAGCCGGTGGCTTAGCAGGTCGTGCCTTCAAAGCTGGTTTCGCCGGCGTGGTTTTGAGGATAGACTTTCGTGGAGGCTCTGTGGCAACTCTTGCCTTTTTGTGTAGCCTCTCTTTGAGACTTGGTTTCGCATGTTTTGTTTGTCTAGTCGACATGATTCGCGGTACGGCAAGGGTGGCAAACAGAAGAATTATCACGAAAAATGTGACATTGGTGCACGAAGCGTCTACTCATATTTGTCTCTGTTAGGATCACAAGCTCTTGCACAATAGAGACAAACAACGCGCCCTTGACCATTTCAGGATTTCCTTCGCACGTCCGCGTCGTGCTCATTTCTTTCCCCAATCCCTAGTCGTTCGTTGCACTGGTTATGCTGTTGCGGCATATCAGAAAATGGCCACACGTACATAGAAGCAGCTCAGCTACTCCACGATGCTTCAACTCCACCTTGGCAGCGCTGCCCATGGCCAGCCATGAACACTTACATGCCTTGGTATTCCGTGCCGACGACGCCCACGAATCACCTCGGGAAGGTCCTCTGAAAGATGTATCTATTGCTATTAAAGACAATATATGCACCCTAGGGATGCCAACGACGTGCTCCTCTGAGATGCTGAAGACGTTTAGCCCGCCATACGATGCTACCGTAGTTCGATTGCTCCGAGAGGCAGGATCACTGATAGTCGGGAAGTCGAATTGCGACGAATTTGGTATGGGGTGAGTGTATCTTATGCAAAGAAATAAAACCTACTCATTACGCAGATCTTCAAACCTATGGTCGATACATGGTCCTGCTCTCAACCCCTCAGGACCTGATGATGTAGCGGGCGAGCTTAGATCAGCTGGAGGGAGCTCAGGGGGTAGCGCTGCTGCGGTAGCTTCCGGGATATGTGATGCGTTCGTACAAGCATTCTCATCGGTGTCCGTACCACTGACAGTATGTCACGATAGTGCTTTAGGGACTGACACAGGAGGTTCGGTACGATTACCTGCTGCATACTGCGGAGTAGTCGGTCTCAAGCCGTCATATGGTGTCATTAGCAGGTGTGTTACAGAACGTATTGTACTCATGAATTCCTTTCCTTACGGAGCTCAGGTGGGGCGTAGTATCCTACGCGGATAGCCTCGACTGCGTGGGGGTCTTCGGCAAAACTGTTGACTATGCACGACGTGTTTTCCGTATGCATCTCATATATATGGTCCATGAAGGTCTTCTTACAGAGACCAGACAGCATTAATCAGTACGATGTGAAGGATCCTACGGCTGCCCGTCCTGACAGCCGGACACTGGCTCAAGCCCTTTCCAATGAATACATGGACTCTGGAGACTTAGCCCAACTGAGGATTGGTGTCCCCCAGGTGAGCTGTCCGTCAAGGTATCAAGCTCTTTTCTTACTCTACGTGACAGGAATACTTCCCTGCGGAGGTCAATCCTACCATACTGGAGCCATACCGCAAAACGCTTCGCAGCTTGGCGCAGCGTGGTGCTCAGATTATCCCTGTGTCACTGCCCTCCACCCGTTATGCACTTAGTGCCTACTACGTCATTGCCAGCGCCGAAGCAAGTAGCAATATGGCACGCTACGACGGGATCGAATACGGTGAGCTTTCGCGTATCGTCCCAGCTGATCCTCCTTTCTGAGACAAAGCCGTAGGTCTACGCGTAGACCCCGAATCTATGGACGAGATCAAGAAAGCAGGGGACGTTTACGCACAAACGCGCAGTCGCGGTTTCGGCGCCGAAGTCCAACGTCGAATCCTTCTCGGTACATACGCTTTGACAGCCGAGTGAGTGTGAACTCTTCCTTCACACCGGGTAGCACCCCTTCTCATGATGGTTCACACTCCAGTGCCTTCGACAACTACTTTTTACAAGCTCAGCGCGTCCGCAGACTCGTACGAGCTGATTTCGACCGGGTGTTCCGAGCGCGCAACGTACTGACATCGAGCGAAACGCCAGCACCGTCGGCCGAAGGGGGTGTTGACGTGCTCTTGCACCCGTCTGCCATTCGGACCGCACCTGCACTCCAACACGATGCCGAAACCAATGCGTATACTTTGAAGGACTCCGATGACAGTCTGGGTGCTTACTTGCAAGACGTGCTTACTGTGCCTGCGTCTCTTGCGGGATTACCGGCGCTCAGCGTACCTGCCGGTGTAGGGGAGGACAGATGGCCCGTCGGCGTCAGCGTTATTGGGCAGTGGGGCACCGACGAGCTGGTGTTGAAGGTGGGAGAGGAGATCGAGACGCTGGTCAGGGAAGCTAGAGACTCGCCGTTGTAAGATCTTGAAAATGGATACAACGCGGTATTACACTAAGTATTGCGTATTATAATGGACGACACGGCAGAGCAGGAATAAATGAATAACGAAGTATAGGGAGGTGAGTTAGTGATGCGTACGTGACACCAAATGTCATAGGGTACAAAGACACGCCAACCACGCTGAACTAGATAGGAAAGACTAGATGATACAGGAGTACATGCTGTGTACATTACAATACGATCGTGGCGAGGGATCAGAGCAACCGTCCCCTACATGGTATGATAAATACGAAAAGCGAGTAAGCAGCAAACCAAACATATCAAACCCAGCTCAGAACATCATATTCTGAGCCTGAGGCATGAACGGAGGCATAGAAGAGTCTCCATTCGTGGGCGAGCTGGTGAACATGCCCTGGTTGAAGATCCCCGTTTGGCGCATGAGGTTCATCCAATGATCGCTCATCAGCACGTCCTCCGTGAATCCCAGGTCCGCCATGTTCGCCAACATCGACATGTTGGCATCTTCGGTGAAGTAGTTCATGGAATCCTGAGGATTGCTGCCATTAGGTTGGGTGAAGATACTTTGCGCTGCCAATGGTGACTCGTTCGAGAAGAGTGGCTGGAAGGTGGCGGGGCCGTTGTGGAGGGAGGTGTCCATGGGCTGGTAATTCATAGACTGCATCGCTGAGAGCGGCACCATCGAGGGGAGGGTGGTAGGCGGGGTAGGAGGGAAGATTTGTTGAGGAGGCTCAACAACGGCGAGGGTCGAGTTCTTGTGGATGGAAAGATACTCCACAAGTGAGGGATGTATTTGAGCGAATGCTTCTGAGACGCTTTGCGGTATCGAGACCGACTCGCTCGGAGAAGATACGTGGGTCAGCCCAGGCGATGCATCGCGCGAAGGACTTTCCGGGGACGATTGCGCCGGTGAAGAGACTGAGCTGCTGGAGGCGGTGGCGGCACTGGCGTTCCCGTTTGTTTGGGCAGTACCGTTACCATTACCGCTGGAAATACTGATGCTAGCGGGCTTCCTCTGTTTCCTGGTCAGCAGTGTGGAGGACATGACACGCGTCTGGCCGCCAAATATAGCCAGTCGAGATGCGGTAATCTCTGCTTCGGGTCCCATGTTCAACTGAATGTCGAGAGCGGGCGAAGCATGTCGGTTACGGTATTGCTGATATGACTTGTCCGCCTTCACTTTCATATCTCGGAGGATGCCCTATAAAGTTGTCAGCATCGTATAACAATTTCCGTGTGGAGAAGCAAGCGGATCTTACATATGCCTGACGAGCCCGCTTGGACTGACTTGCACCCTTGGCGAAGATCTCCAAAACAAGCTCAAGTTCTAACAGCGCACTGGCGGCCATACTAACCCCGGGCGAGCGCAGGACGGTCGTACCGAGGATTATCTGAATAGCGACATCAGTACACGCGCGTTACATGGTCGCATGATACCCACTGAAGCGGAGAATGTATGTGTCCAGATACCCCAGAACCGACCACATAAATCAGGACACCGCTCGAAGTGATGGATGAAGGACTTGATAAGCACAGACGCGCATCTGTTTGCGGCGAGGAAGGAGGGGGCGTAGGGGCTGCTAAGCGGATTTTCGGGGTGATCAAGCAGAGCTTGAGCGAAAAATGTCCTGTGAATGTAAATCATGGCTGGCAAGATTGGCGTTAGTCACGTATGCCGCCTTTGCGCGAGGAAGGCCAATTACCGATTGATCGGAACTGCGATAGCAGCCAGCCCTTCATACACACGGATGGCGTATTGTAGTCCTCATCGTCAGGTTTTAGGTACAGCTTGACGGCAGGTAATTGTGATTGCCTTATCCTGCGGTCCATGTCCAACACGGTCTCGTAGGTTGGCGCTTTCGCAGAGAGTAAGGCATCCGTAAGCTGCATGTATACTTGATTTGAGAACGAGAGCTTCCAGTTCCAATCTACTGGATATTTAGATCATGGAGAGCGCTGAACTGGGGCGAGTGGCACGTACATCCTCCCAAAACCTGACCGTTCTCGACGAGCTTCTCGTCGTCAAGAGGGACCTCACAATCTATGTGGTTCACTGCGACGCTCATGGGGCGTCCAAGTGCGATGGACTAACATGACGAGTGCACGTCAATGAACATTCAACAGAGATCATAGTCTGCGATTGTGGACTTACATGCATGGTCTCAAACATGTACATCTCCCAGAATAGATTCCGTCGGCGGGCAACGGTCTTCTCGTCAAGCCTCCAAGCTGCGCTATCGCGGTCTGCAAGTTCGTTCAGCCACAGCCAACTTCTACATCAGACAGGGTAAACAACTCACGAAGGCCAAGCTATAAAGTTACCAGGTCGCGACATCAGCGTCCATGGTCATTCTACGCCACACAAGAGAGATCATGCACGTACAGCTTGTCCGACTTTCGATGCTAACGACAGCAGCGACCAGGCACTCTCAAGACTATACCTTGACGTACATAGACTTTGATAAGCGGCCATCAGACTGACAGCTTGCACTGTCTCAAGCTCAGGGGAGTCGAACACCGAGCGCATGGTGAGAGCGGCACGCCCTAAGCGGTAATACTTCTCCGCTTCGACGCTGCACGGGGGAAGTGTCAGATCCACCAAAGCACCCACGGCAAGGATCATGAAGAGCGTCGCCAGGAGATGCGGACAGCGGCTGGCGCCTTCGGTGTCCACCTTGCGTTGATAAGTAGACTTGGAGGAGTCACCCGTCTTCCTATATATTGGAATGAGGATCTCGTTGATGAGCTCGTCGCGCTTTATCGGACGGAACCACCAAGAGAACTGTTCCAGATACGTCTCACATAGTGCCCACGCTCGTGGTTGCGGGGGAAGGTGCGCTTCAAGTTTGTCCATGAAGTGGTCAAAATCGTCGGAGCAAATGTTGAATGGGAAAGTGTATGACCATTTCTCGAGGTCCCAGTCTAATTCAGGGACGTCGAGGTCTGGCTCTTCGGGGAACGGACACATCCCTTCGCTGTTCATGGGCCCAGCCTACAGTCAGACTGTCAGTAGGAGGCGGGCACGTGCAGATATATAGACGCACTAGGAACAAAGTCTGCGATAGGAGTGTTGCTCAGTCAGCAGAAAAGGCGACAAATGTTCTCATGACGTACCTCCGAACCTCCCGACCGACCGATGTACTTCGTCTCTCCATGCGCTCCTATAGTCAATGTACCCAATGCATCTATTGTTTGCGACATGACATTTCTTGAGTGCTCATCGTCGACCGTACGCCGAACCTCAGGGCCGAACTTGATCGTTAATAGTTCGTCGCGGAGTAAGGGATGTCTCTCGGAGGATACGCCAGCCTGAAAGATCGCCACAGAGTCTTCAAGTTGCCGTATGCGTTCGCTCATCTCGGATATTTTGCGATGAAGCTGTTCAGTGTCAGCAAGCACGAATCTAACGCATGCTAACTGAGTGCTGGAGTCCAAGCTACTCAGGCGTAATCCCTCTTACCTGGTACCCTGTCCCGCAGATAGACTCCCTATGTGTGCCGTGAGGTCCGAGCCACAGTGATGTACTGGAGTAACGCACCATTGGGACATATTGTTGTGCATCCCCTTCGTACACATGAGCCACAAGGAAGTTTCTTGTCGCATTTCAACTTTAATCTAAATTGTGATGAGGATCGTGTTGATACCCCGGACGTAGAGAACCCAGGTGGGTATTACACACCTTCGGCATTCAGCACAGGAGATTTCACCCCTAGCACGCTTTAGCTCGACATCCTCGTCATTAGAGGGCTTGCGTGAATTTCGCCGTGATTCTGCGGGCATGACGGTCGTCCAGGAAGGGAGGTCGTAGAAAAGGAGAGAGAAAGGAGAAGATAGTAGATGTTGAGTGAGAGAGAAATAATGCGCTCAGGCTGAGGAAATGCCCGAGGATGGATTACCGGGACCGGTAATGGGTGCGCGTCTATCGCCAATTGGGAGTTCCCGAGCAAGATTGTGCTATTATCTAATCAGACCCGCCGGCAACTGGTCAACGTAAGCATCGGGATTCGGGATTCAACAGATTCAAGTTCGACCAGCAAAAGTACCTCAGGATGGCTACTTATGAGTTCTTTCTTCACAGCCACCAATGTGCTCGTCTGCGCTACTGGGAGCGGCATCCTACGACATGTCGAGATGACCATTATCAAGGCGTTCATCCGACTCATGACTCACTGTGAACGTAAGGCTCAAGGCTCCTACTGCACACAGCTTTTACAAAGACCGCCCGCCAGTGATTGGCCATGGCGAATACCGGAACTTCGTTGCGGAGGTCGAGACCATGTAAATTCGGAGCAACTCACCCACAAAGATTGTCCTAAGGTTTCTATGGCCCTCATCAAGGCGGGAGCGGTGTTTCCACTCTTGTGCGACAGACGCGGATTGGATCGCCCGAGCAGCCGCGGGTGTAAATCGTGCTGCATATGCTCGCGCCGGGATGGACATACGGACTCAACTCAGTTGTCAGGACGGCGCCCCCGCGGAGAAGCTGGAACGAGTCATCCACAAGCTACAACAACCAGACTCGCCGATTTGCGCCTCGCACATATCTCAGTGCCGACCGCGTCATCACTGTGCTAGTCGCCGGCGAATGTGTTTTGGTGTTGATCATTCGTGGTGGAAATTAGTACGCTGTGCTGTATGATGGAACCTTAACGCATGCCAGACACAAAAGTCACCGGAGAAGTCGGCTCACTGAGTACAATTTGGGTTTCTATCAGTACACTCTATCCTATTGAAATTTGGTTTATCCTCCCTCCGTCTCAGTGGTGGAACAGTCGGAGGTTGGTGTGGGCGAAGACAATGTCATGCTCGTCTGCGGCCTTGATGCACTCTGCATCCATGACACTCCCGCTGGGCGCAGCGAGGTACTTGACACCGCTCCTGAACGCGCGGTGCACATTGTCGGGGAAGGGGAAGAACGCGTCGCTCGAACACGCGACACCGCTCAGTTGGCGCGCATGTTCTGTTCGATCCTCCTGGGTGAGCGGCTCTGGCACTGTCTCAAACAGACCTTCCCACTGATCCTTCTCGCCACCTTCCAGTACTTCTCCACCGACAAACAGATCGATCGCGTTGGCCTTCTCGGCGCGCTTGACGCCCTTCTTGAATGGGAGAGCAAGCACACGCGGGTGATGACGGAGCCACCACAAGTCAGCCTTGGTGCCTGCCAGGCGCGTGCAGTGGATACGAGACTGTTGGCCCGCGCCGATACCTACGATCGCGCCGCGGTATGCATACGCGACACTGTTCGACTGAGTGTACTTCAGGGCAAGTGTGGCGACGATGAGGTCCGTGAGCGCCTGGTTCGAGAGCTGAATTGAAGCGTTTGAGCCTGGAAGAATGGGATCGCGCCGAAACGTCAAAAACTCACCTCCTTGTTCTTCGTTACAATGTTGGAAAACAGAGAAGCATCAATCTTCGCGTCGTTTCTCCGCTGCTGCATGTGAATGCCGTACACCTGCCTCGTCTCGATCTCGGCCGGTCGGTAGCTGGGATCAATCTGCAAGACACAGTATTTGCCGCCCTTCTTCTTTCCCAGCACTTCAAGTGCTTCGGGCGAATAACTCGGTGCGATAATGCCGTCGGACACCTCGCGGGAGATGATCTTTGCGGTAGCGAGGTCGCATGGGGCAGACAGAGCAATGAAGTCGCCGAAGGAAGACATACGATCCGCACCCCGTGCACGAGCGTACGCAGCTGCAAGAGGTGTGAGTGGCTCTTTGAGGTCGTCGACACCGTACACCTTCTTCTCAACGTCATTCAGCTCGACTCCTACGGCGGCTCCAGCGGGAGAGACGTGCTTGAATGAGGCGGCAGCAGGGAGGTCAAGGGCCTCCTGCAACTCCCTGACGAGCGCGTACGAGTTCAAGGCGTCAAGCAAGTTGATGTATCCAGGCGAGCCGTAGAGAGCTGCATAATATGAGCGAAGAGAAGAACAGGCATACAGTGAGTACCAACCTTTGAACGGCAATTCTCCCTCGGTGACATATGCCTGAGCAGGTTTTTGGTGGGGGTTGGCACCGTACCTGAGAGCAATCCTCTGAACGCTGCCGATAGACTGACCCTCCGGACTGTCTGCCGACGCATATTGTTGTCTGAAGTATCCGCTGATAGCATCATCGTACTTCGCAGTCATCTCAAACGCTTTCAACGCCAATTTGCTACGGATCGCTTGTCCTACATCGGCGCTGCCTGACTTCCAGGACTCGAGGAACTCCGCGTAATCGGAGGGATCTGACAAAACGGAGACGCGTTCGTGGTTCTTCGCCGCGGCGCGCAGGAGAGTGACGCCGCCAATGTCGATTTCTTCGACCGCGTCTGCGAGGGTGCTGTTGGGCTTGGAGATCGTCTCGGTGAAGGGGTAGAGGTTGCAGACAACGATGGAGATGGGCGAGATGGACTGGGCCTTGAGGTCCTGCTCGTCAGAGGGGATCGACCGCGCAAGGATGCCTATCCTGTGGTTCAATAACCGTCCATGTTTCCGCAACAGTAACAATGGTGCTGACCTCCATGGACAGCAGGATGCAGGGTCTTCACGCGCCCGCCCAGCATCTCAGGTGCCTTTGTAATGTCCGCGACATCCCTAGGCTGCGATCAGAACCGAAAAACCGCAGCATGTCTTTGATTTCCACGACGTACTCAATAGGAATGCCAGCCTCCCTGATCTTCTTCGCCGTGCCGCCAGATCCTAGCAGGCGCACGCCTGCAGCATGCAGACCGGTAGCAAGATCTAAGAGGCCGGTCTTGTCGTAGACCGAAAGCAGTGCTGATTGACGATTCAAACAGCAGTCATAAGCTTATATGTTCCTGCGTACGAGACGACGCAAACTAGCCCACCGATAGGTGCAGACATCTTGCCAGAGGTAGAAGACGGCAGGTTAAGACTACTATCTCCTGCAATTTTTTCGTGGCGAGTCACTCCAAACGGTTTAGATCTTTGATCTGCATAGACGCGCACGATCTTTACGGGCGTCTACTTTGATGCGTTCGTATTTCTTGACCACGATGTCTATCATCCGACTCACTGATGAACACGATTTTTACACCTCCAGACACGTTTGCGTAGCGAGCGACAGCTACGTTGGAGATTTATAGTGCGATAATCTCAGTGCTTTCTCTCCACGCTACCCCGTGGCGCGAAGTACTGCGACTCTCGCGCACGACTCTGCCATGCAGCGCGGCATAGTCATGGCACATTCATGGCACATTCATACACAAAGGTATGCTTCTAATAGCACCGTCACGCATTTATGCCATGCTGATTGTTTACCTTACATTCACGTTGCGGTGTGTATCCTGAATACAAGACCTGTTCCCTGACTACCCTGACGGATATATGCGTCTAGAAAAGCGACTCTGGAAATGCCACTCCACTTATTTCTGTATGAAGCGTTCTAGAATTTAACCGCTGACTTGCCGCTACTCCGTACAGAAGGCTGCCGCAACCATCATCCCAAACGCTCTTTCATTTGGAAGCTCAAAGAAGTGCTTTGCATGCGTGGGTGAGTGCACACCTAATTGCACGTGCGGGACCCTACGGCCATGTACCAGATGCTGGCATCCCTTTGACCCCCACCCACCATGTCTCAGTCTGAGTACATCGAATATCCCACTCCGCACATCGACAGCTCTTTTGGCGCAGAATACGACCCCTACCCTACCAACCGACCTGGCCGTCCCAGCTGGAATCCGGCATCCTTCCTACCACCACCAACATCGCCTTCACGCTTTACACCGCACGTCACATCACCCGTCCCTACTGTACACCGCCTCACACGGGGTGATGATGGGGACATTGTGCATACGCCCATAGCTCCCACTTCGCCGGGGGCGATGCCAGGGGCAAGTCGGTTTAGGGAGACGGACCAGGTCGAGCCTACACGGTGGACCCAGCCTACGAATGTTTCCTACCCCGCCACTCATGGGCCAAGCTGGATAACTAACCCCGGGCCGGTCCCCTCTATACGCACAGCCGACGGCGCGTCTTTGTTCCAGCCTCTGCAGGCTTCTACACCAGCACCGTCGCGGTACGGAGACAGGAACTACCACGATGCGCCTCAGCTCCCTCGGTACGGGGACAGGAGCTACCTCGACGCGCCGCAGCAACCTCGGTATGGAGACCCTTACCAACCTCTAATGCGCTATGGCGCCGCCGTCAGCGACGACGACGACTTGCACCATTCTTCGGCTGAACAGCGCTACGAGCATCATGTAGAGGAGGTTGACCATGTATACATGTCACCGCGCGAGGGTGAACGTGGCTACCTGCCACAACGGGACTCTGCGTATGAATACGTGCCTCCACGAGAGGTTGATGAAGTTGAATTCGAGGCCGAGATGCGGTCGAATTCTCAATCGGAAGAAGACGATTCTGACCCTTGGGAGGAGGAGATGATTCCTAAGGATGCTTCTGACCCTGCTGCACAACAGGACATGCCAGGTATGTTGCCAGAACAAAGCGAGCCATCTGTGCGCAGCAAACAAAGCAAACCCAAGAAGAGGTTTGTCGGTGGGTTCATGAGCGGTCTCAGGAGCTTCGCAGGCTTTGGGCACAAAGCACCCAGCTATCCACCAAGCTTCCCTCAACCGGTTCCGGCGCCAGCACCAGCCAACACACTCCGAAGGCCGTCACTCGCTCGCTCCCAACCTGCCCAACACAACATGGCGAATGTCAGACAGCAGCCTCCTGAACTGTCACCATCTCATCCGGATCAGTCACTGTCAACCGCACGTTCGCAAAGCCCACTGACCCCAGAGCAGAGCGAGTTTCCTGTGACGATCCCCGATATCACTGAGGATGGACCTCTCCCGAACCCGTATGGTACACATGAACAACAAATCATCCTGCCCGTGCGCACCGAAACCCCACAAGCCGTGGACATACAGCCGACAACAGACTATGATGCTATGACAGATCCCATTGCCGACGAGGTACAAGAAGTAACGCTGGGCTCCCACATCAACCGTGTAGGGAAATTCATTACAGACCTGGCACACCTCCCTTGGATGGCTCCTAATCATATCGCAGCCGAATATGCGCCCGCAGAGTCCCGCCGGGCGCGTCTGCCAGGCCCTAAGACCAGTGTGTCGTGGTATACGAAGGAGAACCACGAGAAACTGGACCTTCTTGCTACCCCCACCCAACCCAGGCAACGGCGGCCTACGAACGGTTCCACTCGTCAACAGATGCCACAGCGACAGCAGCCCCGCCCGGTCAGGCGCACAAACACACCTCTTTCTCTCTCCGGCGAGACAGACAACTCATACGACGCCGCAACCGCCGCTCGCCCTACACGTACCCCCGCGAACGCCGCCACGAGCGCAGGCATCACCCCCTCCTCCCCCGGCCTGTCCTCCCCCGGGAACGGCCAACAATCCCAATCCATGGCATACAACTACTACTACGCCTCCCCCCAACCGCTCTACGTCTACCCATCCTCCGTCTCTCCCCAGTCCCGCGGTCGCTCAGGCTCAGACTCCCAAGGAGGAGCAGCAACAGCAATGACGATGCCGATTCCTATGCCCTACCCGATGCAACTCCCGAATATGAACATGCCAGGAGGCTCAGGCGCACAACAGGCCGTACCAGTGTTCATGCTCGCTGCGCCCGCCCCGCTCGTCCTCCCAAACAGAGCACACCGTAAACGCTCAGGACATAAACACGCGGCATCTCCATCTGGGGATCCTATCCCTCCTGTGCCCTCTATGCCGATACCACAGACAGCGACAACAGGCTCACCGGGGCAGCAACAGCGTTCCCCTGCTCGGCACGCGACGAGGTCGCCTAACGGCCATGCACATGCACACGGGCATCGGTCGCCTGCTACGAATACTCGGTCCCCCGCTGCTGCCCGGTCGCCGGCCATGCCGCGCTCGCCTGCTGGAGGCAGCGCGCAGCCGCCGTGATTCGGATGTGGGCTGGGCACGATGTGAGCTTTTGTCCATGTGTTTGGGATAAACGCTCACTTGGAATGTGTTTTGGTTTGTAGGGATCGAGCTGGAGTACGCTGGAGCAGGCTTGGCACATTCGTGTATGCAAACAAGGTCGGGAAATGGCTACCAATAAAGGATGTACAGAGCACGTACTGAACATCGCTCTGCAGCGTGTATGCTATCATACTGCGTTATCGCCCACTGGCAGCTCTACAAATCCAGCACAAAGCTCACATGCCCGTCCGGCCTCCCATCTCCGGTGGCAGCAGCAGCACCATATCCATATCCATATCATACCTCATCATATGGACAAGACAGGACAGGACAGGCCAGACAGAATCCACACGTGAACTTGCTCCGCGACACTCCAATCCAATTCGCGATAAGGCACGCAGGTGCGTTCCTTTCCGTTGACATGTACACATAACGATAATGGGCGTGGTTCTTAAACTCTATTTGTGGCAGCTTCTGTTCTTTTGGGTGGGGAAAAGGCACCAGATCAGGATAGTTGGATGCCCCTGGAGAACCTACGAAGAGTGATGATATGTCGCGGATATGCACCAGAAGCACAGGGCAAACGAGCGCACGGAGAGGGGACATGGACGGACGATGGACGATGCAAAAAGAAATTAGGTATTACAGTATGAACAGAAAACGTGTTAGTACATAAACAATATCGATATCCGCTGGTATCCCCTTCTCCCTCTCCCCCTAGCCCTCCATAGACCCAACTACTCAGAACAGCACATGGAAGACCTTATCGCCAAAGTTCCTGGGGGGTACCTCGGGCTCCTCGGTCTCCGCGACGGACGGGATGCCGGTGACGAAGTCCATCTCGTGCACTTTCCACACTTTTGTGCGTTTGAGGAACTTCCAGCCGAGGTAGAGGCCGATGAAGAGCGGGATGTTTATGTCTGTTTGAGCGAGCGTCAGCGTTAGTTAAAATCATGAGGTATATAAGAGGAGAGGGAGGGAGGGGGAGAAGGGGAAGGGGACACGTACAGTTGGTGAGGAAGTCTGAGGCGTTGAAGTTCCAGAAGACGGAGAGGCCTGCGATGAGGATGAAGATGACTGTCCAGAAGAGACCCCAGATGGAGAGCCACGGCTGGAAGGGCCCGTAGTACGTCAGTTTCTTGCGGTCGAAGCCCTGTGCCTTCATCCCGCGGTCTACGTCCCCATTGTCAATAAACCCAGTTTCTATGAACGATATAGAGGGACGAGCAACTCACAGAAAAATATGAATGTGAGGTTCATCCCAAACCACGAGAAATACCCCGCCACAGTCGAGAGGTTCACCAGCCACGTAAACACCTTCTCCGCCGAATTCGAGATATTCATGAACGCAAGCCACGCAAACAGGCTCGTCACGATGACCGCATACAGCGGCAGGCCGTTCTTCGTGCAATACGTCAGTATGCGCGGCGCCTGCCCGCGCAATGCCAGTCCGTATAATACGCGCGAGGACGCGTAGATGTACGAGTTGCCGGCGGAGAACGCGGAGGTGAAGATGCAGGCGTTTACTATGTGGGGGAGCACTTTTATCCCCGCGCGGTTCATGGCGATGACGTAGGGCGATTGCGCGGCGGTGCCGCTGCTTTGGAGCAGGTCCGGGTCGTTGTAGGGGACTAGCATGCCTGTTATGAGGATGCCGAGGATCTGGGAATGGGAAGTGGGTGAGCATCGAGTGGCAAGTGATGAATGGAGGGGCTTACGTAGAAGATGAGGATACGGAAGAAGGCGCGGCGGATTGCCCTGGAGATGTTACGTCTCGGGCTCCTTGTTTCCGAAGCAGCACTAATCATCCCCGCAAAACCATTAGCCACTTCATCGTTTCCAGCAAAAGGAGAAGCAAAGACATACACAGCAGCCAACTCCAACCCCTGGAACGAGAATCCCGCCTGTACGAGCACGGTCAATATCCCAAGGAACCGGTCGAGGCCGACATGGTTCGGCTCGAGCCCGGCGCCGGAGAGCGCGCCTGGGTTCTTCCAGTAGCGGAACCCTCTGCGGTCGTGGTCTGGTCCGCCGCCGAGGTCGATTATGAGGCCGCAGAGGATTAGGCCGATGATCAGCACCACTATTATTAGATGTCGGGGTTAGGTTAGCAAGGAGGAGAAGGGAAGGGAGGAGGGACGTACGTTTGATGATGGAGAACGCGAATTCTGACTCGCCGAACCAGCGCACGCCGAATATGTTGATCGCGGTGATGAGCACGCAGACCATTGCGGTGTATGCTGCTTGGTGGTTCATCTGTGGGTGGGTTTGTCAGACACGGGATTGTTCGCGGAATTGAGGGATAAAATGCTTACGTTGGAGTCCCAGAATGTGAGCAGGATGGTGGACGCTGTGATTTCGACGGGGATGGAGATCGCGTTCGAGTACCAATAATTCCATCTAAAAACCCACCAAAAACATCTCATTCAGTCTCCCGAACACAAAACTCGGGTATAAAAGAACGAGACGAGCACGCACCCAATAGCGAACCCAAACGCAGGATCCACCCAGCGCGCCGCGAAATGCGGGAACGTCCCCGAGATCGGCGCATGCGAGGTCATCTCGCCGATCGCGCACAACGCGGAATACGCGACTGAGCCCACTATGAAGTATGCCAGTAATGCCCCCAAGGGGCCGGCGCCGGATAGGGCGGAGCCTGAGCCCAGGAAGAGACCTGTGCCGATTGTTCCTGCGATCTTTGGCGTGACGTGGTTAGCGTGATTTCGAGGATTTGAAGGTGGGAGGGTAAAGGAAGGGAAGGGATGGGAAGGGAATGGGAGCAGGCATGGGAAAGGATGGGATGGAATGGGATGGGAGGGAGACTCACGGCGATCATCTGCACATGCCGCTGCTTGAGCTTCCTCTGCACCTGGTCGAGGTCGTGCACGTCGAAATGGTAGCGGCCGTCTGTCTGGACGACGTACTCCTGGGGCGCGGACGACTTTTCGAGCGAGCCATTGTCCTTCTCGCTCTCGTACGCGGGCGGCGGGTTCTTTTCTTCCGACATTTTTGTGTCTTCTTCTTCGTCCTACACTCGTATACTCCTATAGTCCTATCGTATAGTCCAAGAGGAGACGAGACGAGACGAGGGATGCAGGGCGCGGTGGGCACGAGCAGGGAGGGAGAAGGGCGCAGGTGGGACGAACGGGAGGAGGGCTTTAAATGGGATGCACGAGCCCCCACGCGGATGATAGCTTGTCAGGCGCAGATGGAGACATCTGGACAGAGACGATTTGTCGGGCTGAAAACTGTGCGAGCGATAAGGAAGCTGAACCCACGCTGCTGAAAAGATAACGCGTGATTGATGGCTGCTGCGAGTGAGCTCCCTGCCCTTTCCTAGACGCACCCTCGCCGCGTTCCGAGGAGGCGTCTGCGTCCGCTCAATTCAGTCCATCACCATCATTTCCATATCCTCGCCGTGATACGCATCCTCCGCAATGTCGTTGGCCGTACAATTATTGTCGCAGTTGTCGAAAGATGTTCAGTGAGGATGCTAGTCGGGGCTCGCACCACCCGCAACAAGTGTTATGGCGCCTCCCGGAAGCGCAAACACCACTCGGAGCCCGCGAATTTCTTCAAGCTGAAGAGCGAAAAACCACAGATCGCCGGAAGCAAATCTCGATCGCGGACACCAACACCACCACCACCACCACCAATTAGTGCCATCACCAATATCTGCCTCCTACGTATCATCATCCTTGGTCGTGCGACACCGCAAAACGCGGGAGATGGCAGCCTCAGTCAACGCGGGGGACTCTGCCAAACGGCGTAGCAAAGGCGTCGTCGCCGTCAATTGGGGCTGATCGTTGTGCAGGCGCATCGAACGCCGAGGCGGCATCCGTCCATCCCCCTCCGCTCCCTCGCCAGGCGGACCATGTCGGAAAAGCTCTCCAGTACACACCTTGAGCCGAACATTTTTTTTACCTCGGCACCCACAGTGTGTGTCCAACCAACACACGCCCTCGTTCTCCCCCAAGACAATTAAACACACGGGTTTTCTGTTCTGCAATAACATACCGACGGACGTGTTTGTTGCACGTCAGAGCAGGTTCGGATCAGGCACGAACAGGAAGTCGCCAGGGCCACAGTTGGTTGTTGGCGTCGGTCGAATGCACTGATCGTGCCACGCGGGTTCCCGGGCTAGACGACGCGGCGCCGACACTTCCCATCGCCGCCACCACCCCGCCACCAAAACACAGCGATAAGCCTGCACAGCACGTGAATTTGGACGGTATTCGCTTCGAGGTCGCTTCGAGAGACGTCCGGGTTGACTGCGTTCATTGATGTATGCTTCGTTCCCTATGCAAGCGCGAGATAGATTGATAACTGGCAGTGCGCCCACACAGGCGTAGCCTACTATATCAGCAGGTGAGTGAAGATTATGACCATGACGTACCGGCTGTAGGATATAGCTAGCATCCAGCAGGAAGACCCAAGCCCCATCTAGCAGTCCACGTCCTCCACCATGAAGACCAGTGTTGCGCATACAGTATATCTACTCCATGTACCTACCTGAACGCCGCTATCTCTTCAAAAGCCTTTCGCTTCATGATCAATCGCATCCGGAAGCGCAAACTTGAGTACACTCCAAGGGGCAACGATTAGCTTGGCAAGGTGATAAGTGGGGTAGTAGTGCTAATGGCCACTTTGGTGGCTGCGACCCGTTGGTACAGCGGTGACGTGTATGAGATAGCGGATACGACGACATGTAGTAGGAAAGCCCTAGTCGCAGGGTGTGGAAGGGATTGCGGGGAGGATTGACTCACTGGCACTTCGCTAGGGACCTCTGACTCGAGCTGGTTATATGTGCACTAGTCATGATTGAACGAGCTGCGGGTCCAGTAAAATGACTTACGTGGCATTCAGTAGAGACAGACTTCGAACGAGATCATTTCCGGCTCACTGTATATATCCTTGCTAGCCATCGCCATAGCTATGTCTGTCTCGCAGCGCTCCCAGCCCTCCGTACCCGAAGTCAACATGGCAGACGAATAGAAACCAGCTGAAAGAGAACAGAGTAAAGTAAAGTCTGAGCTGAGGTAGATGCGGCTGGCAAAAGAGTATAAAATACAATACGCGAGCAGGCAGTGTAGCGGTGCCAATATTCGCAAAGCAGAGCTCGATCAGCGTAATGCCGACCTTTATACAAAAAGAGGCAAAGGGGCGCATCATTGATTGAGTGAGACGCCCGACTTTTCATTCCTCGTCCCGTGGAATGAGTCACAGGGATGTAATCATGCATGGGTGCATGCGTTCTTGTCGGAAGAGCAGACGTAAGGTACCGCGATTGGTATTAGCTCTAGCTTTAGGAGCACCTCGGCGGGGAAAGTTTTATTTTCAACCGCGGGACGGCTGTGTATATTCGTTCGTGTCGAAACTGCCTTAGATATGAATAGTGTAGCTGTCTCAATAATGTGTCTCGCGTTGGAACGGTACATCGTACTGGGTTGAAACATTGGGGCACACAATACCACCGAAAATAGGAGTACCAGCGAAGAAACCGACTGGATCTATCGCGCCCATCCCGTCCCCGCGCAAACTCATGCTTCTCCAGGTACAGCACCCAAGAAAATGTCCCTATCAACCCCGGTACCGTACCAGAACTTACGTCATGGAATACAGTATTAGCTTGGTTTTACTTCAGGGTGCAGCGTATTTCCAGGTACCCGGCGCGCAAGCGTTCAGAGCTGTTGGAACAGGGTGCGGGTTTGGCTGGACATAACCGCTGGACCAGCGGTGGTGGGCATCAACGCGGGTAGCCCTATCCTATTGAGTTTTCTGCTTGTCCTCGCGACAGGGCTTCGTGTTGGCGCTATTGGAGGTGCCTGAATTGTGGTCTGGGCATGCTGTATAAGCATCATGGGGCAGAATCCGCGATTCAATAGGATGCTTACAATGGCTTTGCGGAGAGTTCCTGTGCATTTATTGGCTAGGTATTCCGTGTACGACGTTGCATGCTATGCATCCGTTGCTTGTGCCTCAGTAGTCCTTCAGGCGGTCCGCCTGTGGCGATCCCGTAACCCCATAGCCCCAGTTGTTGCAGCATGTCGAGGTATGTACGCTGCTCATCGCTATGGCGCATGCTTCGAATCTGACCAACACGAGTCGTGCGTCCATGATCTGGGTCGTCCTGACTGGATTGGCTCTTGTTCTCTATCAGTGGGTTCTGGTTGCTTGGGGTTGCCACTGTGATGTTGCACAGGTCTTCTGGAGGGTTCAACCTGGAGGGTCATATTTCGGAGTGGTGTAGAGCTAGACATAAACCAGCCGATGGTGTTGAGACATAGTTGCAGATAGTGCCAATCAAGCCTGACTCTTTCTCGCGATCGACAGAAAGGATCAGGATTGCGAGTGCTGGGAAGAGCAGAACAAAAGCCTGTGGATGAAGGCCATTGTAACAAGGCTACAATCGCTCTTTAGCGTTCTTGATGGTGACGAGTCCTGATGCTCACCCAAGTTGTGTGACTTTGGGCGGTGATGAAGGATACTGGGGCCGAAAGCATGAGCGGTGGAACAGGATAAGGAACATCTACAGCCACTTACAGTGTGTGTCGGTGCCTACGCACGTTGATTTGAGTAGTGTGGCGAGCGTAGTCACCGCCTGGCTCAAAACGGATGGCGACTGCGAGGAGGTAAACACGGCGATATTGTTGTGGCTCGGGAAGCGCGCGCCTTTGTGGTCGGACACCTGTGCACATCTTCCTTCTTCCACGACTCGACGTTTCCAAGCGTGCGAGCGCAGCCATAAAGTCGTGTTACAGCAGGCATGTCGCGCCCTGCGCTCCATGCCCCCATCTCTCCGCCAGGCGACGAGGAATTGGCCGCTCTCTACAACCAAGTCCTTATAGGGTTCGCAGAGGAGTCTCCCACGTCCGAGCACCCATCCTCCAAGCTGCCGTCGCCTGGAGAGCGCGAATACGATCCACACTATAAACCGTACGCTGACGACGGAGGCGGTACCTTGAGATCAATGCATCCCGCCGCCCCTGCCCGTCCCACCCTGCCCGGTGCGTTTCTCATTTATAACACGGACTGAGTCATGATCTACCTGTAACACGGGCATGCGCTCATCCGAGCCCACAGCACATCCTGCCTCTGGTCTACCCTCATCTCCTGCACCACCACGAAGTCTGCCAACGCCCGGTGCATCCTCACCGACTTCCGCTAGGCCCGTCAGACGGCTCCCACCCATCCCGGGTAGCAACGCGACGCTCCCACCACCGCCACCGCCTCCTCCGCAGACGATTGTGAGCCCCGAACAACCTGCGTTCTCGTTCCCTGAACCCGCCATGCGTCCCAAACACTCCAGTGGCGACTCGTGAGTACTCGATCCTGCTTCATCCGCCCACCATCCTAAACGCAATTTCCACTCCCACACAGAAGCCGCCGATTACCGCAACGTCCGCACGGCGAGTATCCCACACAGAACACCGCAAACGGATACACCCACGGGTACTCGAACTCTGCGCACTCGGCGCACGAGCAGAAGATCCTCCCGCCCGACCCCCCAAGCTCTTCGAACGGCGCGTACAACTACTACAACGCCCAAATGCCCGCGATCTCGTTTCCTACTCCGGATCTGAGCGCAGCACCTGCCGAATGGAGCCCGCCACGCACGTCGCCGGGAAGCATCGCGAACGTTAGCAGACAGTCGTCCGATCGCGCGAGGTCTGAAAGGATGGTACCGTACACCACCGCTACTCCTGAACCGCCCCGCTCGCCGTCTTCCATTGACGACATGTACGCGTCCCCCTCGGAATATCGCCAGCCGCCTTCCTTGCAGCCAGGCTACAGATTGCCGGATCCGCCCCCTATGCAGACTCCGCCGTCTTTGTATCCTGGGTCGCTCGCTTCGGGCATGCAGATGCGCAGGGACAGGTCGCCGTCGAATGCGTCTGCTAGGTCGGGCGCACATCCTGGCGTTGGGAGAAACACGTCTGTTACGACTACTGGAACGACCACTACGACACGATCTTCTGCGTACAGCGACACGCTGCACTTCCGTGCTCCGTCGACTGCAGCGACGACGCTGGACCGCGGCGACTCTATCGGCTCATTCGCATCGCGCAACGACAGCGACTTTGCCCCGCCGCCTCCTGCTAAAACCGAAGAGCCAGTTCCCCAGCAAGCCGCTCCCGTGCGTCCGCAGCCAGGGCCCTCACAAGGCGGTCCTGCCGCGAGTTCATCGGGCCCATCATGGCACAACAGCGACATCTTCCAACAGCTGCAGGACATCAAAGGGCCTCTGCATGTTCATGAGGGATTCGATGATTATGATGACGATGATGTTAGTGAGGATGGGGACGATCGGTTCTTTAACCCGGCGCTGCTTAGCCATATTGCGGTTAGGCTTAGGGATAAGGTGCCCAGGGGCACGCATGTGAAGGGGAGTATACCGTATGAGCGGGCGTTCACGGGCAGGGATATCGTGGTGCGTTTTGTTGTTGTTTTCGTTGTTCGATCGATACGGTACTGAGGTGCTGTGATAGTCCACGGTCCAATCGCTCATACAACGTGAACTGTTGTTAACCCATAACATATCCACGAACGATAGGCGGGCAGCCTTGCAGATTGCGCGGAGCTTGCAGTCGCAGCTGTTCTTCTACGAGGTGGAATGGGGCGGCAGGGTTCTGCAGGACGGTGTCGAGGACGTGTACATGTTCTTGGACGACCAGGAGGGAGGGTCCGACGCTCGTGTGGAGAGGGAGGAGCTGCCGACGGGAGTGATGACTTGGATGACCAAGTGCTATGTCGCACTATGTGATGATGAACACCCGTGCTACTCTTATAGCTGTCCGCGACGGGTGAGTACATCCTGAACGCTGATTGGCGCCTATGCTTAATTGACTGTTACAGCGAGGGGCGAGTGAGGCTACGATCGCGGTAGCTGAGACGGAAACGAAAGAGGAGAAGGATGATTGGGTCTCGACTGTGCAACCACAGCTGCTGGAGACGCTACCTCGGAGCGAGGTCAACAGGCAGAGGTACGTACGCATTGTACTGACACGCAGGAGCCATCATATTCACATAACCTAGCGTGATATACAAGCTCATCAGCAGAGAGAAGCAATACCTGCGCGATCTGGATACTGTGGAATCTGTACGTACCATTGTTATTCCCTCTTCATTTACCAATTCACGCGTCTTTGCCAGCTATACATACAACCTCTGCGCCGTGCTAACCCTCCAATCATCCGGGTCGGCGAAATCGACGATTTCATTGACGAAGTGTTCGGCAACATTCTCGATTTGCGTGAATGCAATAGGCGGTTGTTGGAGGTGATGTATGTCCGACAGAGAGAGCAGGGACTGGTCATCCAGTGTATTGGCGATATCTTCCTCGACGCGGCAACGGAGTTCCGCTTGGCGTACCCGAATTATGTTGGGCATCTTCCTGTGGCGGAGAAGAGGATGAAGGATGAGCTCGAGAAGAACGCTGAGTTCCGCCTCTTCCTCGAGGTATGTTCAGCTGGTACTTGTACACATATGCAGATGCAATCTGACGTTCTTTTAGCAATGCTCACGACACCCGGATGCCCACCGTCTTGACCTGAAGCACTTCCTCAGCCGACCCTCAGAACATCTACAGAAGTATCCCCCAACTTTGGAGGCGATCTGCAAGGAGACCACTGAGGGGAACCCGGACATCGAATTCTTGAAGGAAGCCATCGAGGCGATCAAGACGTTACATACAATCGCGCAGCTTTGGACTTTCCAGACGGCCATGAACAAGGGTCCGAGCTCGAAGCTTGAGTGGTACAACTTGGTAGCTGAAGAAGTGAGAATGGCCATGCCGAAAAAGGAGGCGAAGCGTCAATCGTAAGTGGCCTCTGGTTGTACTCGTGGTAAATTGCTTTGCTTAAGTGTATGGCAGGATCATCTTCGAGCTCATCAAGGGAGAGATGGACTATGTGAAGGATCTCGAGAACATTGAAGTGGTGTGTACTTTTCTCGTGGTGGTTATGAAGCGACCTTATATCGTGTTATAGATGTATGTCCAGCCTTTGCGCGAGATGGACCCTCCTATCATCCCTCGCGAGCGGCTCGCACAGTTCATCCAAGACGTCTTCCACAACTTTGCAGAACTGCACATGCACCACCGCAAGATGCTCAACACCTTCCACGCTATCCAGCGGGAAGAGCACCCGACTATACGCAGTATTACTGCTGCGGTGTATGACGCCGTTCTCAACTTCCGAGAATCGTACATGGAGTATATCCCCAACTACCCTATCGCGGCTTATCGTATAGACGATGAGATGGCGAATAACCCCGCTTTTAGGGCGTTCGTAGAGGTGTGTAGTATATTCGTTCGTGCTGTGCGCCTGATTGACACTGTTGTTTTCAGCAATGTACGCGTCTGCCAGATGCCCGTAAGCTGGACATGAAGAACTTCATCAATAGGCCTATTCCTCGTCTGTTGCGTTATGATCTGCTCCTCAAGGGTATTCTGGACGAAACTCCCGAGGGACACGAAGACAGAGACACTATTCCTCAAGTTCTGGAACTCATCAAAGCTCTTGGAAAGGACAGCGAGCCTGGTGTTGTCTCCGCGAAGCAGAAGGTGGAAGTTTGGCGGTATAACTCAGCGCTTGTCTTCAAACCCGGAGAGGCTATCGTACGTCAGACTGATGCTGCACCTTCTTCACCAATCACTGATTGTTGTCACAGGACATGGACTTATTGAACGAGAATCGGTCTTTGATTCACACTGGTAAACTCTACCGGCAACCGGAGGGAGGCTTCGAGTGGACGGGATGGACAGAGCTGTTTGTTCTGCTCTTCGACAATTATTGTGAGTAACGAGGGCGCTATTATGGACTGATACTTACCGACCTGTAGTGGTTATGACGAAAACCAAGGAAAAAGATGGTATCACTAAGTATCAGGTATACAGAAGGGTATGATGCGTTTACTTTTTATTTTATCTATATTCATGCTGAGGCGTTGCTGTAGCCCATCCCCCTCGATCTACTTACTCTGGCCAACTTCACGGACCCGCCGACACAACGAAATGCCGGCCTTCTGCGACGTGGAAGGGGCGGAGCCGAAAAAAACGATAGCTACTCGCCCAACCCTGTGTCGACTAGCCCGGACACTGCAACTGACTCGCGGGCAGTCTACCCATGTACCATTCACCATAATGGACGGTTGGGAGGACTGTGGACATTGTTCGCTGATTCATCATCGGCGCGGAATGAGTGGAAACAGAAGCTGGACGAAGCGATTGGCCTGCGCAAAGTCGTTCAAGAATCGAATAAGGTCTTCGAGGTTGAGACACTCAGCGCTGACACGTTCCTTGTTCCGTCGATACTTCCCAATGGTGGTCAACAGACCTACAACCACGATCATACCTTTACTGGGAAAGTCACTTGCTCAGTACCATTCAGTACGTTCAAACACCATCTTAGTGGAACTCTGCTCACCCCCTTTGTAGATACTGCTGATGGTCGTGGTCTTGTTGCTATTGGATGTGCGGAAGGAGTCTGGATTGGTTTCCGTCATGACTCACGATGTGAGTATGCTCTCTAGCGGAGAATCCACGGTTAATGATAGTATAACATTTTAGCAATGCGCCGTGTCTTGCACTTGAAGATGGTCACACAGTGCGCTATGTTGGAGGACTTTGGTATCTTCTTGGTACTGGCTGATAGGGCAAGCAGCTCAACCTCTCCTTTGCTACTCTCCACTAACCAACCTGCATCAGGCTTTGTTCGCGTATCATATAGAGGCACTGGTGCCTTCCTCGCCTCAAAGTCCACATGCCTCGCAAACGCCCCAGAAACTGAGCGGAAACAAGGATGTCCACTTCTTCAGTGTTGGCAACCTCAACGGGAGAACACTTGTCATATACATGAAGAAGAAAGGGGTACGTATAATTTAGCGAAAAGCGCACAATAGCTAACATATATTATTGGAATTCAGTTGGACAGTGTGTTCCGTGTGCTAGAACCTGTCATTGGCAAGATCAATGAGCGAGCCGAAGCCCCGAGGACGTTCGGATCTCGTCTAGGTTTACGCTCACAGCGTTCAGAATGGTTCAGAGTCTATCGAGTGAGTATTGCTTTCGTCGCTATAGGTGTATTAGCGCAGCACTTACACCCTTTATCCTTAGGACTTCTTCCTTCCCTCTGAATCTTTCGACCTCATCTTCCTCAAGGCGAGGATTGTCATTCTTTGTACAAAAGGGTTTGAGATTATGGACCTTACTGAGTACGCTTCTTTGTCTCGCGCCTTGCATTATCTGACATCAATTACAGCTTCAAGAGTGTCACTATCCCGCAGCGTGACGATCCTCGATTGGAGAAGCTGGCGAAACGTTGTGAATCTTGCCGTCCTATGGGAATGTTCCGCTCGAACAACAACGAATTCTTGCTTTGCTATGATGGTGAGTATTTGTCTCAGAGTATACTGTTGATACAAGTCATTGAGCCCATGTTGCAGAATTCGGCCTCTATGTGGACAGGCATGGTGACCCCAGTCGGTCAATAACAACAATCGAATGGGAAGGTACCGCAGAACGCGTCGCGTGTCACCCCCCTTACATCCTTCTGTTCGACACTCGCTTCATCGAAATACGAGATATCGAGACTGGTCGCTTGTGCCAGATCATCCCAGGTAACGACATGCGTTGTATCTGGGATGGTAGGGGTACAACAGCGAACCCGCCGCCGACACCCGGTCCGGAGGGCTGGACAGAAGGCATGACACAGGAGCCACGAGTTCACGGTGTGATGAATTCCACAGAATTAGTGCAGACTGGACCCACCCGTGGCCCTCGTCCCGTCGCACAACACGTCTTCGAACTAATACCCACTATTCCTTTATATCTTCCCGGCTCTTTGTCGTCACCATCGCAGTCTACTTACTTTGCTCAATCCAACTCACCTCCCCACTCCCCTCGGTTGAATCCGACATTGGCCTGGAGATCATGATAGTTCTTCTGTATCTGTTTGTAAAGTGCTACATTACTTTTTCAATGGTTTTCGGTGTAGACTAGCTAATATTCGGCTTGTGCCCTGTTTTCATATTAAAATGGATATTTGGATTGAAATGTATCACACGCGTCTGGATCGTCATGTTTAACTGATGGATGGTTTCTGTCAGCAGGAAGGATTCATACCCCGACGAACAGCACACTCATCACTGCAATACTATATCACGCTCATGGTTGGCTGTCAGCTGCATGGTCTGAAAGTGGAGCATTCAAAGCACTTTGAATACAAATTCGAGATATCCTATGATTACATTCCAGTCCGTAACACCAATTCCGATCCGTGTCAGGCAAAGCAGAGTAGAATAGTACTAGTACAACGTATGCAATTTTGATCCTTTGTCCATCTTAGATGGTTGCTCTACACATCCAAGTACGGATGGCATTTGCAACCAGCTTACGAGATGGTCACCTTCTTGGGAGCCTGTTCAGGAGAGGACTTGGGGAATGTGACGGTGAGCACACCGTTCTCCAGACCCGCCTTGATTTCCTCGCTCTGTGAACGGTCTGGTCAGTTAACTGCTGACGTGGTATCGGTGTAGGAGAATGTATGCCTACCTTTACTCCCTGAGGCAGAGGGATCGAACGCGAGAACTTTCCGTAACGGCGTTCCCGTACAGCATATCCGTGCTCGTCGCGTTCAGATGAGATCTTGGTCTCACCAGAGATGCTGAGGACGTTGTTGCGCACGTCGATGTTTACATCCTCCTTCTTGAGACCCGGGAGCTCGAACGTGGCTGTAACCGTGTTGGTTGTAGCATCTTCATGAACATCCATCCTAAAACCTCGTCAGCCACTAGCAGAGTATAAAAGAATGACTCACTGCTTACCTTGGTCTCAGAGCACGTTGATCGGAAGAGCCCCGCCTCTGCACCTGGCTGCCCGAGTTGTCAGTGCGAGCATTGAACGCCTCATCAAAGAGACGATCGAAGTCAGAAAGGGTGTAGAAGGGCTCGTAGAAGAAGTGTGAGAGAGACATTGCTAGAGGCCTGAGTATTGAGTGAGCTTTGAGGAAGTGCTTGTTGTTGCGTTTGTTTGTTTCGACTTGAACATCTCGAGGCCGTGTCAGAGGAGTTTATATATTCTCGTACTACGCAAAGTCGACGCCTTTCTTTCGAGAAGCTTCCGTAAGGCCAAGACGTTACTTGTTCTTATTTTGGGTTCGCCAGACCTGGCGCGAAATGTCTGGAATGATTAGACGCGCGGCGTTGAGTTCCGAAAGCGTCCAAAGGCAAACATGTGACAACACTCTGGAACTTTCGCGTTGACCATGTGATCATGGCTTTTCCTTTTCGAGGCAGCTTTGTGGCGTAGACAGTGACGCTATTTTCGAGCAACGTCGATTTGATTCTACTGCTGGCCATAGTCCAGCGTTTCATAGAACCACCATGGAATCCAACGACGTAGAGCATAACGTCAAGACAGCATCACGGACAGCGTCATCTGTTCACGACATCAATTCAGAAAAGCCGCCGTTTGGCGCAAGGTCTGTACTGCCCGCTGAGTTCTGGAACCTAAGCTGAATGCTGAGTTTCAAGTATACCCTAGATTTTTGACAGATGAAGTCGACGTATGGAGTCAAAATGCGTGGGATCATGTACCTCCTCCAGACGATCAAGGCGAAATAATAGCTGCTGCTCTGGCAAAACAGCGGTCAGCACCTGTACCCTCAGACGATAAAGCTAAATACAACGAGAAACCGGCGAAGCACTGGTATTGCATCCTGAATAAATTAGGCGCCGGGATATTAACTGCTGACGGCATTCTCTGATAAGGGATAATTTCTACAAGACGAATGCAAACAATTTCTTTCGAAATCGCAAGTGGCAAGTAACTTTAGCAGCTTATCGATCAAGCGTTACTGAGAAATCAATCTTTAGGCTTCATCTGGAATTCCCAGAACTAGTGGATGCCGCAAAGCCGGAGGTTTGTTGTCTATCTAGAAGTGGGCTGCTTATTTAATTATCTCTCAGGCTGGCCCAATGACGATAGCTGAGATCGGCTGCGGTGAAGCACCCTACAATGGTGAATCTTTGGCCGCTGCTAAACTCATATTCACGCAGGTACCGGGAGCGCTGTGTTCCCGCTTTTAACTGCAAATGAAAATCCTCAATTATCTCTCCGGGCATATGATTATTCTAACCATGCAGTCAAACTCGTTCAGGTGAGCCCCTGCAAGTGCTCTAACCTCAATCTCATAACATAGACTTAGACCAACCCCCTATACCTCTCACCACCAATAGGGTCGATAAAAGCTGCTGTCTGGGATCTGTCCTCCAGCAGTCTACCACCTGACATGGAGCCGAACTCGGTTGATATCATTACAATGATATTTGTGCTGAGTGCACTACATCCCCACGAATGGTCTCAAGCAATCGCCAATGTCCATAAGGTAGCATATCTCTAGCATCTCAGGCGTGTGTTTGATTTATTCCGTTCAGCTACTAAAACCTGGGGGACTTGTCCTTTTCCGCGACTATGGCCGCCATGATCTCACTCAGTTGCGATTCAAGGGAGGCCGGCTTCTCGAGGACAATTTCTATATCCGAGGTGACAAGACAAGGGTGTACTTCTTCGAGCTCGGTCAGCATCTGATAATTGCGCGCAAAAAAGAGGACATCTCTAACTGTGAACTGGATAGACGAGCTAGCATTGCTCTTTACCGGTGCACCGGTGCCGTCAACATTCAAGACATCCAATACAGAAGGAACAATTGAGGAAGATGACGAGCAGCAGACATCACAAGTCAATGACCCCGTCTCGATCACGGCTACCTCTCCTGCGAAATCCGACCTACTCTCTAATTCGTTCGACGTTGCTGGTCCATCGGACCTCCCAAACACATCACCACACGAAGTGGCTTCAGACGTACACCCAGTGCTCAAAGAAAAGTCCGATGCGACTGGACAGGCTATGTTTGCAGTCGAGCAACTGGGGGTGGATCGGCGGCTGATCGTTAATCGTAAACGACAGCTGAAGATGTACAGAGTGTGGATGCAGGGGAAGTTCCGAAAGTTGTAGAATGTGTATGCCTCATGGGATCGCGAGGTTGCAAAGAGGACGAGGACGCAAGGATGTGTTTATGTGTTTCACATGAAATCGACTGCCCTCTTGCGACCCCTAGGGGGACCTGCAATGCCTTCTGAAATGCCATCTTGCGGAGTCTCAGACGACGTCTGCGTAGTGAAGGTGATGTTCTGCACTGCCTCGGGCGCGGGTTTCTCTACCCACATGCCGTCATCCTCCTCCTCAGCCTTCGTCTCCTTACGTTTCTTCTTCTTCCGTTCTCCGTCCTTATCCTTAAGCTTCTCACCATCCTTGCGTTTCTGGGGTTTGACGTTGAGCTGCAGCCCTCCATCTTCCTCGTTGTCATCAAAGGATATGAGCGTCTTGACTTTCTTTTTCTTTTTCTTGTCTTTCTCTCGGTCTTTATCTTTAGTGCGCGAGTCTCGCTCTGTACGAGGGATGAAAGTTGGCTTGAAGGTCGCGAGGTCGACTTTCTCGTCGACAGGGGGCTTGGTGGGCTCAACAACCTTAGACGGAAGTATTGATGGGAGGGGTTCATCCTTCACCGATACTTCAACGGGGGGATCGGAAGGAACAGTAGACGGCTTCGGCTCTAGATTATCAGCAGCAGTGTCCTCGTCGTCCGAATCCTCATCATCGCTAGCAAAGATCGCCTTGAAGATGTCCATCGCGGGACGTTTGTAGGTAAGCGTGTCTTGACCCTGCGTCTCATCTTCACCCAACCCAATGCTGGCGAGGTTCCTCACCCCCGGTTTGGATTCGCTTGCAGCACCAGTGTCGTCGGCGCTTCCATCTGTGATAGCCAGCGGCGCGGACCCGGTTGGCCCTGGGGGAACGGCATCTCCAAGGTCTGGTTTTACAGTAGCCGGGTCGGGCTCCTCTATTTCAGGCTCTTTGACGCCAAACCGTTTACAAAGTAGTCGTGCAGGCTGCCACGGGACTACCTCTCTCGTCAGCGGTCCATACATCCCAAGTCTTATTGCGCCCATGCGAGGGTCTTCCTCCTCTTCTTCCTTTGTCACTTCCTCCTCTTTCGTTTCGGAGAGATCAGGTGTATGTAGGCCTTCGATGATCTTCGGCCCGTTCTCCACAATGATTGCGCTCCTGAACCGACCAGCCATAGCACCCGAGAGTGGTTTGAACACCGTCGCTGCCTTACTGTAGTCAGACAACTCCTTGTTGAACTCGCCGATACTTTGACCGGGTGTTGGCCCGATGCTAAGCTGTTGTTGTTGGGATGCATCCTGGGAGGCAAATTGGAGGAAAGCCGTGTAGCGGGATTGCTTGACCGGGTCAGTGGTGAATGGCTGGAAGCCTGAGAGGGCAGCTTTGGCAACTGATGGGTGGAGTTGGGGCATAGAAATCTCCGTTCTGCTGAGGCCAGGTGTTGGTTCGGGATCTGGAGGTGGTGGGGGAGGCAGCCGGGGTACATTGATATTACCTTTAATATTCTCAAGGCGCTCCCTATCCTTCTGGGACATATAGTCGAATACAGACCGCGCTTGTGCTGGAAGGGGAGTTTCACCGAGCATCGAGCCACGCTACAGTATATCGTGAGACTCTATCAATGCTGGAAGGCCGATGAGATACGCACTTCATCTGCTGTGAGTAGACTACTTTTCCACTCTGCACGAGTCTTTGGAGGGCCTTCGCGCTCCTTCCCTTTCGACGATGGTATGTTCTCCTTGTTGGTTTCACGTTCCCAGACTCGTCTCGGATTAGGCTTCCAACCCTTTGGCACTTCAGGAATTGGGAACCTAAGATTATAATACAAGAGTCAGTGAATTCTAGCAACACAAGTTACCGAATGCCACTTACCACCTGTCCTCAGCCACAGGTTGATCGGAGAGGACGAATCCTTTCAATACAGGCGTACCGTCCCGGAACGTCTGGGTGATACCAGGAGCCCTCATAGACTGGGACGGTCGAGAACGACCAGATTTCGAAGTACCCATTGTGATCCGATCATCGTCGTCTTCAGCATCGTATGCCATTCTTCGGCCACCGCGCACATTTAGCGAGCCATCGTACACATCTAAATCATCTTCGTCGGCATCATTCAGCGCCCCCAGACCGAAACCAGCTAAATAGTGTAGCGTTGAGATGACGGCGTACAAGATGACTCCGTATGGACGTACCAGATAGCTTTGAACCTTTGGCATCCCTGCTTCCTCCTGCACCGAGCGACTCGTTCAGACCCATGCCTGGGGTATAGCCAAGACCATGCGAGTTATCCTTCCTGGGAACTATAAGCAACGGCGTATCTCGTCGCGGATACATGTGCTTCTTCGCCTCCTCATCCTCTACGTCTTCCGTTGGGATACCGTGTAATCGGTCTTGCGTGCGCCTCTGCTCAAGCGTTATGCGCGGACCTATTCCCTGTCCTATCCGCCAACCCATCTTCTTCAGTATTCGTGCGCCGACAGAGTCTTTCACGGGAGGGGCAAGTGAGGCTGCTAGAGCGTTCGCCACCGAGCTGTTTATTAGAATTGGTGAGCAATGCAATGGAGGGAAGGGCACTCAGCGCGTACGCACTCATCCTCGGTCTGCAACTCAGATTTTGTCCCGCCAAAATCCATCTCCTCGTTCTCGTCGACTAGCTGTCTGCTTTCTTGAATCTCAGCAAGGTCCTCTTCATCCATGAAGTCTTCCGGTCGAGCTTTCTGCTTCTTCGCTCTGTCTGAACGAGAGGAGACAAATGTTGCGGGTGCCCATCCTTCCCATAATACTTAAACATGCAAACGATGATAGAGTACGGCAAATGTACACACCTTCTTTGGACCCAACTGTGTTGAAATAGCCCGCGGAGAAGCCGCCTGTGAACGCGCCATGCAACCTCCTACGTCCCTTCTCATCGCGTACTTCTTGCTTCCACAGAGGAACAAATTCTCCTGTGTCTTTCGATTTCTCCAGAGGTGGTAGAGGTGTTCCTATCTAACACACCGGTCAGGATCTGCTGAAGCTATGCGTGTGACGGACGAAATGCACCAGACAGAAAGACTCGTTTGCCTTGGAGCTTGATGGATCAACACCGAGGTCGTTAAGTTTACGTTTGAGACGGCTCGTCATGATAACAGAGCAATAGATAGAGGGGCTTGAAGCCTGCCACAAAGGCCACAGAAGCAGCAGTAGACCCTGGTCAAGCCCTGTTCTCCAGCACGCAAGCGCTAACCGACACGTGGTTGATCTTGTGAGTTCCCGGGGTCCCAGACGGCAATCGACGCTGCCCCTGCTCACCATCTCACGATTACTTTGTACAGCATCTCTTTGCTAGCCATGGCCGCGCTTCCACAGCAGCCTCGAGGATCCTACGAATTCTTGTTTCCAGGGCAGTAAAAGTCGCGAACTGGTGTACTTTCGGTTCATCTTACTGCCCTGGAGCACGACACGGGTCTGAGGCACCTCCCAAATGGTTTCCTCCAACACAGGCTGTGTCAAAGCACCTTTTGGACAATGATTAGAGCACCCTGAAGATCCAGACGCGTGTTTGATCACATGATTGGCCACTGGTTAACTCATATATAAACCAGTATAGATTAGTGAGTTCAGCACACTCACACCCACCCACACCTCTTCAAAACCTCACTGTATCATAATGTCTTCTTATTACACTCCTCGAAGGAGTGCCCACAAACTTTACTATGCCGATAAGATCAAGGGGATTGAAACCCCCCGTCCACAACACCACGACATGGTTATTGGAGATGCGTGGAGACACGTCTCGTTGGATGTCAAGGACCATTATCACAATCTTGCAGTACAAGAGCAAGAAAAGTACAAGGATATAGATCCGGTACGCCTATACCGCATCGTACCGCGCTTGATCTTCTACGCTAACCTGTAAATGAAGAAGCGAGTCTCATAGAGAGCGAGCCGAAGAGCGCAAGGACAGTGTCAAGGATGCTGGCCACCGATACCTCCTCCTTGTTGATGTCATTTGGACGAACTACCACGGCTCAGAAGAGGTCCGGACCTCGACTGATGTGGTATGTCCCTCCGCGCATTGCACGACCAGCTATTCTAACGATTTTCTAGGTTGCGCAGCTGGGCCTGCGTGGCTAGACCCCACATTCCTTTCCAATATAATCACTCGCTACCATCTACTGTATCTATATGATGCTAAAGTGTCCCTGTACCGAAATGTGTGAATTCGCCGAAGCGGTTGCTTAAGTTGTCGTACAGTAAGTGCCTTGACCTCGTTCAACCTCCCTGCTGGAAGCTACAAGCGATTCGATGTTACTGACTGTATCCCCTGACTAAGTCGAGCTTCCCGAGATGACTACGTTTCGGCAATTGCTCAGCAGCGGTACCGTCAGGACGATTGTGCCAGCCACGACGCCACCGTGTCGGCCGCCTTCCTACAAGAGGAAGTGATATTGCCGGATCCGGTAAGTGTCTTCGTGCTGTCTTCCTCAACTTTTCCACGCTCTCATTGGACAACAACAGGTTTTCGGGGCTGGCATCGACGTCGTATGTCTCGTTTCAGCCAAGTTTTCTTCTTTGCCAGCCACCGGATGTACCCGAAGGCCACCTATAAGAAGGACGCGGTTGGTTCGTTTTCCCCCAGCGCACTCTCTCTTCCTCCCTTCATCGCGTTCAGACCCCGGTGGTCATATACCCTGCCTTTCGTCGTATTGCTTTCCTGCTTTCGTTTTTTGCAACCTTCTCGCGACCGGTTCGCTTATACTTCTCAAATACCCTCCCTCGTCTTTTCATCGTTCACTTCCCGTCCCCAACATGGTTGTTCTCTCCCCCAACTTCGCGATTCTTGCTTCCCTCTCGGCTTTGGCAGCCATGGTAATGGTACCTGCGAACGGTGTGGCTATCCCGAACCAGGCCCACAGAACGCATTCTACATCGGACCCCAGACAGGACTCAGGCAATAAGCTTGGTCCGCACCATAACGATGCAACCTCCTCGTCGAGCCCCGACGGTTCCGACAGCGGTCTACCATTACCGATTCCTCTTCCTAGCCTGGGTAGAAGGCATGGCCAAGAGTCCAAGGTGCGCCTCACGGACGAGACATCAGCCTTTCAATTTACTTACTGAGCCCTGATAGCGATGGGATCCGTTTGGTCCTCTGCTCGAGCTTGGCCCTCTTTATATTGGGGACCACTCGGAGGCTAAGGCTGCTTCTCAAGCTGAATCCTTCGCCACCTACAACCAGAACTCCCATGCTCGTGTCGCCAGTTCCGGCGGGCGTGTGAAGACGGTGCATGGTCCTAACGGTAAAGAGATCCGCCTGGTCGTTACCGGTAACAACGAGCATATTCGAGTTGCCAGAGCTCCCGAGCCTCATCATGGCCATGAGCACGATCGCCACAACCACGGGAATATCATCGTCAGCGGTGACAACGACGAGGTCCACCTCCACCGCAACGACAAACGCGATTCGAGCCACCACGGACAGAGCGGCAGGCATTATCACTGGAAGAAGGACGAAGCAACGGTATCCTTAGATCGTCGAGACGATGGATCCCCCAGTGGTCATGAGAGTCACGTGTCTGATGGTTTCGGCGGCGTGCCGGGAGTGATAGATATCATGGTAAGTGCTTTCTGCCTTAAAAGTATCCAGCTCTTAACGTCGTGTATTTCAGAGTAACGTGGCTGGATCAAGCACAGGGCAGAGAATAGCATCATTGACGTTGGCACCCGCCACGAATTCCTCCAACTCGTCGGCGCCGTTCGTTCTCAACGCTTCCGGGACCAACTCGACTCAGGTGTACTTGGTCCCTCTATCAGAGGACACTTTCAACCCGAACAGTCCAATAAGCCCCAACATGCCTTCGAATTCGACTGCGCCGTCCAACTCGACTTCGTCTGATGATTCCGCGCCCCAAGCCGAGTCAGTTAATCCATCTGCACGTGTTGGCTTGGGTGGCCCTTTATCAGCTTCTCTCTCCACGGACAGCACAGATACCCCTTCGAACAGCACGGCGGCCCTGAAGAAGGTGGCCCTGCAAATTCCCGTCTTCGACCCACAGCAAGCGAAACTCATCCCCTTCTGTGCGACATTCGATCCCAAACCCTCGGCGCCGTCGACCATGACGATGCAGGATTGTTCCGAAGGAGCCATGGAGGAAGATCATCAAAGCCAGGTCTTTGCCTATGACCCTTCTACCGGTATCATCCAGCCGATGTGGTTCAAGGGCGAAGATGACGGTATGTCTGGAGCGGATGACGGCAGTGACTCTAACTCCGCGGGAGCTGCAGATGAGAGTAACGATGATACTGTCAGCTCTCCGGTTGATGCGTCCTCGGCACCAGCAGACACCGGCGACGTAGACCCCTCCACCGATGTAGGCGCGGCTGTTACCAGACTCAGCAATCTCAACAGGCAACTCGTTGGAGACGCATCCAACGCAGCTAATTTCGCGGCAACCAAGCCTGTATCGTTTGCGGAAGACTCGGGTTCATACAATGCTCAGAACGTCACGTTGAGGTTCACACCTTCAGTCCCTGTGCTCCCACAAGTGGATGCGCCTGCAGAGCAGCAAGCCGTCGAGCCTACAGCATCATCAAGCTCTTCTGACTCATTCGCAACCTCATCTGCCACAGTCTCAGGATCTTTGAGCTCGTCTACGGATGCTTCTATGACCTTGTCTTCAACAGAAACTGGGGTTTCGACCGCGACGGACTCGGCGACCACCACGTTTGCCTTCTCGCCCGCTGCTGTCGCCTCCGCAACACCTAGCGACTCTGCGTCCGTTTCTGCTAGTGCGTCCGCTTCCGATGCCTCTGGGGTAGCCTCTTCGGCCGCAAGTTCCTCGGCGAGCTCCTCCGCAACAGATTCCTCTTCCGCGGCGTCGGTGACTGCCACCGACTCGGCTGTTCTCCCCACAAGCTCTGCGCATGGCTTAGGTGTAGAGGTGTTTGACCCTAGCGCGACCACTGCCACGGATTCCGCTTCGGCTACAACGACCGACTCTGCAAGCTTAGCCAGTGCAACCGATTCCAGCTCTAACTCGACCATCACATCCATTGCCAGCGGAAGCTCAAGCTCTGCGGCTGCTTCGATGACACCCGTAAGCACCTCACCGTACGAGTGGATGTTCAGGAAGACAAGCGCGAAGGGTAACTAAGAGAGATGACGAGCGGATTGGACTCGATTGTTCGTTGACGTTGTATGTTTGAGTTGTATTATTAGTTTCCACACATCACTATTACACATTCTCTATTACCATGACCCGAGTGCGAGAGTGAAGCGTGCACCGACCAGCGTAACTTCATCGACAACGAGAAAAAAGAGCATAAATATTGAGACCCGTAGGTCTACCACTCCGGGAAAGCGTGTCATCCTTGTGCAGGGGCCATGCTAATCTTCTCTGTATCGTTCCAATTTTTTCGTATGTCACCCCGAAGGGGACATTAGTTGTAGTGTGATTGACGGTGCGTTCAACGACGCTCCCGAATTTTCTTCAAGTCGCGGGGTGCCGGCGTCACGGTCGGATAAGTCTCTATTCTTCGATGCGTCCTAAAAATCGACTACGGCCTATGGCGACGCAAAAACTGTGTCAGTCTGGTGACATTGACAGTTAAAAAAATCCAGGAAGATGAAGATGTAGATATTACGGTGCAGAAAAATCGGTCTCTGCTTGCGTATGTTAAGCGACACTCTGGTAGGGCACGCCTACGGGTCTCGATATATGGGTAGTTTTTGTCATTTATTTTTCCGTTGAGTACGTGCTATGTATGCATAGTTTCTAGTACAGCACAATCTTTGTTCTATGAAAACCGGCCAAGCCGGTACATGGGGTGCCATTTGATATCCGGGGTCCTGCTATGCGCGAGCGTTCCGCCGAGCCAAATTTCGCGCGCACAACTGTTTGATCTGCTCAAGTCTGAAGAAACGGTAAGGTACGCCTCTCCATATCCCAACGCATTGCGCATTGCTCACTTTGTGCACAGTGTGATCGTTATGACAGACGAGCTCGTCGTTAAACGTCTCCATGTCTCTGGCTTAACACCCGCTATCACCACTACAGACCTCTCGCAAAAGCTCGGTACGTTCGGGACGGTCACTGCTCTCGATGGCTTTGGAAAGGAGGATGCGCTGGGGCAGCCGAGGAAGTTTGGGTATGTGACGATTGAGACGACGAAGGCGAAGTTGGCTAGATGTACGTTCCCCTCGTCTGCTCTCACAATTGGTGGCTCATGGATGTATAACTTGTACTGCACGTAGGTATGAACTTGCTTAGTGGAGTGACATGGAAAGGGACAAAGCTACGTATTGGAGAGGCAAAACTTGACTTCCAGGAGAGGTGTGTATGCTACATCTATCTTTCTGGACATGTACGCTCAAGGATCTAAATCATAGACTCGCAAAGGAGCGCGAGCCTCCCGCAGACGGGGAACCTCCAAGAAAGAAGCGTAGACTACCACGAGGTGTACAAGGCGTGCACGCTGCCGATATGTCTCTCGTCACGCCGGAGAATGCTGAAGACAGAGCAGGATGGAAGGTCACGCCTCTAGGAAGGGTCATCAAGCCTATACGAATGCGCCCAGGACATCCGCTCCCAGAGCCTCTGGTGACTACGAAGGTTGAGAAGGTGAAGAAGGGAGATAAGAAAGATAAGAAGGATGGGAAAGCCTCTGTGAAGAAGAAGAGGGCGAAGGACCCGCCCGTGAGAGCCAGGAGACGCACTATCGATCCGTTGAAGTGGGGGTCGACGCAGCTGAAGGGTATGTTCTTGGAGAACAGTGGGGCATCATTGTTGGATGTACCGAGGTACGCGGAGCCGCTGGCTCAGGAGGCGGAGGACGGCAGCGATGAGGATAGCGATGAGGAAATGGACGGTGGAGACGAAGATAAGGGGAATGCAGATAGAAAGTCGAGAACGGACGGAGATGAAGAGCATGATACAGTTCTGCTCGACCAAACCCCACAACCAGCAGTAGAAGCACCAAGACCTTCCACCGCACCTTCCAGTGCAGCCTTGCAGTCGAAACAACCTGTCAATGCCGTCACGTCTGAACTCGTTCAAGAAAAGAACGCCGCGCTGGGACTTCTGCAGTCATTATTCGGCGGTCGTGGCGATGATGAGTGGGTTGGACGAGAAAGCGTGGACTCTGATGTTGAGGTGGAGGAGCAGATGCGAGCCGTGCCACAGGTTTCGTCGGCTTCTGCTGCGTTTGTGGATGACGTCGAGGAGGTCCCTATGGACGTCGATGCGACCAGGGGAGCAGACACGGACAAAGAAGATGAGCCAGAGTCGGCTGAAACCAGTTCTGAGGATACGTCGGATACTTCGGATGAAGAGCCTACGCCGGAAGTGCAAAAGCCTATGCAGCCAAACAAGCTCAAGGATCTTTTCGCTCCCCAAGATGAGAATGGTATGTCGTATTAAATTGTTTCTGCATATGCTGTATCTCATATTTACTCCCTTAGCTGGATTCTCACTCCTCGGGCATCTTGACCTCGATCTGGAGTTGGAAGATGACGCATTGGACCCAGCATTCATTGCTGCGTCAACGCAGGCTCCCGCAACCCAACTGGAACAGGTCTACACGCCTGCAGCACCCATACCAACTAGCAAATCACAAGCGCGCACTTTTGATCCGTCTCTACCACTCTTCTTCCCGCTCTCAGATGAGGCTCGAACAACAGCACGAGGGCGTGTCAGAGACCCATTCGACGTAGCCAGAGAAAAGGGCCTAGACTGGCGAAGTTTCTGCAGGACCCAAAACTCGGATGAGATCAAACAGAGATGGGAGGACCAAAAGGTGGATTTGACCAAGGATTGGAAGAGGAGACATCGCGAGGCGATAAAGAGTCGGCGGCGCAGAGGTGGTGGAGATGCAGAGTAGCTGTAGTTTCATTTCAGATCCCGGGTGTTGTAGTCCTACCTCTAATCATTTGACGTTTGACGGTAATTCGCTTTCCGTCTCTGGCTGCCACATGCCTCAAACGCGCAGCTGTGAGTTTTTGGAGCCGCTACCGTCACGTATTACAAGCCCAAGCGACATCGCTATCTCGCATCTCCGCTACATATAGGTCGCACAGGCATCGTAGCTGCGCCTTACACGGACAGCTTTCTTCCACCCTCACTCTCTCGTACAGCTCGGGAAAAAGTGGGCACGACGTTGGACCCGACGTCGACATTATTATCCACAGCGCTCCCACTGCACTTCTGTCGAAGACGCCGGTGTGGTCATGAGTTCACCACCTTCACCACGGGCTCGTTGGGGCCCGCTTCGCTCGCTATTACGTCTATCGCCTTTGTTGATCATCGCACCTCTCTATGCATATAAGGAATACCATGGTGCGTCTCTGTAAACTGTTCAAGAGCCAAACTCATAGTCTGTTCCCTCCGTAGCACTCCCGCCGCCGTTGGTCGACCTGTGAGTGGACCCTGTAGAAGCGTATACGCTGGCATACGTGGGAAACTTACATGAATTCATTTAGAGTGAACCCGGTGACATCCTTGCCACAGATATCCGAAGCGCAGATACTATGGTACGCGAAGACGCTGTCAGAAGACATTGGTTACCGCACAGTAGGGACGCGCGAACATGCTCTCGGTGACGCGTGGATGGTGAAGCAGGCGGAATACGTACAACGACAATGTGAAGAGATAGTCAACGCAAACCCAGGCCGTCAATTGGAATGCGAGGTGTGGAGGCAGGAGGGCAGCGGCAGCCATCGGTGAGTCCATAGTTTGTACGGGCATCCCTACGCGTCCTCACAGGATATTTCGCGCGTAAGCTTCGATATCATGAACAAACGGCTGTACAAGACCTACGTCAACCTCACGAACATCATCATTCGCGTGTCCGATGGCACCGACGCCGGCAAAGAGCACGCAGTACTCGTGAACAGCCATGTGGACAGCACGCTCCCGTCCCCTGGTGCCGCCGACGATGCGCTTTCCGTCGGTGTGATGCTGGAATGCATTCGTGTCCTGGTGAACACTCCTGACTGGCAGCCGAAACATGCGATCATATTTTGTGCGTTTTCTAAACAAAATTGGCAGGAGTTGCACGTCTCACTGAATGTGCTATACAGTATTCAACAATGCCGAAGAATCTCTGCAGGACGGATCTCATCTTTACTCTACTCAACATCCGACCGCGAAAACGTGAGCAATTATTTGTATGGTCTTTGCTGCTGCTGACCGTGACACCATTGCGTTAGGGTTCGCGCCGCTATTAACCTAGAAGGTACGTCTTATTCAGTGTCGTACGTACTGAAACTGACATATGTCTACCAGCTGCTGGATCTACGGGCCCCGAACTACTGTTCCAGGTAAGACATTTTCACGTCAGCACTGAACGTGGCGCTTACTCATTCTTCTAGGCCACGTCTGAAGAAATGATACAAGCTTATGCACGTGTTCCAAGGTATTTCTGCTCATCCTGAATACTGAGAAGCAGAGCTAACTTCCCGGGATGCCTCAGGCCATTTGGTACAATCATTGCCAGCGAGATCTTTGGCTCTGGTATCATGATGTCGGAGTGAGCATGCCTTGTACCTCTGTATAGAGGCTGCGTGCATTCTAACGCATCTACCCGTAGTACAGATTTCCGCCAATTCGAACTCTATCTCAACGTGACAGGACTCGATGTAGGTGAATACCTACGAAGGAAGCCCACAACCAACTTATGTTCTGCAGATGGCGGTCACTGGTAATAGCTATTTGTATCACATGCGCAAAGTACGTGAATTCGTTACTGGACATGATGTTCCTTGAACTCATGTCGTTTTAGGACGTTGTGGAGAACATAGAATTGGGAGTCGCGCAGGTAAGCATTCATGCGAAATATATCACTGGTGGTACATTCTGACGCTCCGAGAAGCACATGGCCGAAAACACTCTTGCCCTTCTCCAATACCTCTCCTCGGACGAATCGCCTTTGCCCTCACTGACAACAGGCTACAGCAAGCCATCGACGGTCTACTTCCAGGTCTTCACAAAGTTCTTCGTATACTCGTTCTCGACTGCGCGGATACTCTACACGATCCTCTTTGGTCTCTCCGTCGCTCTTGTCCGCGCCAGCTTTGTTCCTCCTGCCCCTGCGCTCAAGCATGGTCGTGGAATTATCTCGGACAACCTTAGAGGTACACTCGCAGTGGGAAGCGCAGTGCTCGGTTCAGTTGCCGGCGCGAATATAGTCGCATTTGTCATGCGTTCAGTTCTGCACAAGCCGCTGAGCTGGTTCTCCGTCGAGTTGGCATGCCTGGGTCTGTATGGACCGGCCGCTCTCTCAGGTTAGAAATTTCCTGCTCCCCAAGCACTGTTACTGATGCTTCTCTTCTAGGCGCCCTCATTTCTCAGTATTTCGTTCCCCGCGTACGCGAGGCTACAATCATGACCTCAATGCTGCTGGTCCAGACTTTCCTGTCCTGCCTCATGCAGTTCGCCGGCATCGGGTCTGCTGCGCTCTTCTTCCTCACCGGGCTCTCGCTGTTCGGCGCTTTGTCTCTGAACTGGCTGATTGCGAAACCAGGACAGGAGGTCTCGCTCTTGGTGTACGCTCTCGCTCAGTTTATGCCTTCCATCGTTGGTTCTCAAATGACGTATGGCGTGCTGGATGTATTCGTGCCATTGGTAAGTCACGCCGGTTCAGCTTCAAAGCCATCCAACATTTGTAATGATTGACTTCCTCTCGCCAGACCGGTCGCATGGGTGATGAAGCTCCAGCGGAGCATATTATCGCCACCATTGTGGCAGTCACAGGCGCATATGCTCTTCCTCTCGCTGTCCCGTTCATACACAGGTACTCGAGAGCCGTCCTCTTACGATCCATTATCTCGCTTTCGATCATCACGAGCATTTCCATTGCCGTGTTCTCTATGAGAAATCCTTTCGACGAGATGCACCAGAAGAGGCTGTTCGTCATCCACATGGAAAACGTACGTCTAATCGTGACTACTACACCGTGTCTTCCTTGAGTAATGTCATCTCCCAGATCACCAGCGGGGAGCAACACCTCCATGTTGGATCAGCGGATAGCGCGCCCGGATTTGATATCATTGCAAAGGACATTGCGCAGCAGTTCGGCACACCGGGCGTGCCCCCTGCGTTTGTTGAAATGGACGACTGGAACCCCGAGTGGGATGCTATCTATCCCTTCTCTGCTGTGAGTGGCTGTGTTGGGTCTTCTCGTGATGCATCTTCTGACTTCGACGTTACCTAGTTCGTGTCCCCGTACAAGCTGGATTTGCCCCTCCGCCCTGAATATCAAGATGCTCTTGATCACTCATACAGCGTCGTCGCAGTCAATGATACTGTCGATAAAGTTGCTGGGACAAGGAGCCTCACCTTGCAAGTAAATCACCCTGGGATCATCTGGAGCAGTAAGTGAAATCAATTCAGCGACGAATGAAGGTTGATTGCAGCTGTGTTAGCCATCGCTTTCGACGCGCATGTGCTCGAGTGGACCCTCGATAAGAACCCTCCGGACGAGTATGCCAGACATCACATCAAGGAAGCCTCCTTCTATGGCCACGACGTCTGGTCTGTCGATTTGCTCGTCAAGCTCCCCACCGTTGGTAGTGCGAACGGAGGCACCCCTGACCAAGAAGGAAAGATCAGGGTCGACTTCGTTGGTATCCACGAGAAAGCGATGTGGCCTGCGAAGAAGGCGGAGAAGGCAGAAGGAGGACGTGCGATGCAGCTATTCGAGGAGCTAGATACATGGTTGGAGGTGGAGAAGGGCGGGACGGTGGATGCGACGCTGCTCGGCTGTGTTGGAGGTGTTGCGTGGGTGTAATCTTGTCCAAGTGCTCTCATTACTTTTAGTTGCTTTATTGGAAAAGCGTGCTCTAATTCCCGGATCCGTCCATATTTACCCTTCATGGGGTCATTCGTGCTCCTATTCAAAGCTTTCAAGCATCGTGCCAAATGAAAACGCTGCGGATTCGACGCTGGGGTCTTCTGAATATGGGATCTCTTGTTTATGCTCACGGCATAGTCAATTTCGTATCCAAGCTTGGTTGAACGCACTCTCGCTAAGGTATCGGCTCTCGTTGTTCTCATTTGGGTTTGAAATGATTGACTTCTATTGCTGCAGTGCCTCTATCCGTATAGGCATCATGACACCTTAAACGAACAAAGGTCTGTCAGGTTTGGGGAATTCGCCTCAGTTATAATGCCCAGAAGGCAGAGCATGTCGTTATGCCCCCGACAGCTCTCTTGCAGAGGACAATGGTTACACGACAGAGGGGCAGGTGCGTTCCTTGCTCTGTCTAATATGCTATATCGCAGGCAAGGCTCGATGTGGGGCGGCCACTCGTGCCTCTTGGTCGTTGAACGCGACGTCAGCGGGTCCTTGTCTTTCGTGTCTACCACACATACCATGATGATCGGTTTGGAAGTACACTTGCGCCTCCTGGGTGCATACGATTCGCCGTTGGAGTATATATACACTTCCACTCTCAGCCTTGGATCCACACCCACTCATTACCCTATCATCCTACTCCTCTTCTTCTCTGGACCGCCTTACTAACAATGCTTGAGAAGACTATTACTGTATACTGGAAGGGCCTTCCCTCCGTAGGTTACCGCCGATAGTGATCACACGTTGACAGGTACTCACACTACCTATCGTCCTTTTTGCAGAATGGACGGCTATATTTCAGGATCAACGATGTTATTTGGTATATGTGCGTTCCGTTTGCATCATGTCTAATAATTTATTCTTTCGTTGGGATAATACAGGGAAATTATTGAGCTGCAGGGCGGAGAGGGCTGCAGTGAGTGCCCTATGTAAATATTGTTAGTGCCACATTGAAATGTTTGCTGCCCAGGTGGAGGCCAAGCAAAAATCATTTGGAAAGACCGTCTTGCTGCTGCATATCATCCAACGAATAAAGATCATATTGACAGCAGCGTTTACATCTCATTGGGCGTAAGTTACAGACGCATACTCTGGCCTCTGAGATTTCTCAGTTCTCCCATTGGGGTCAGAATTGCGAGGCGGCTAGCTTGAAGGAAATTGAGGGCAAAATTAAGTGGGAATGTCCACCTCATGGCGTGGATGGGGATGGAATATTTGTCACAAACCATACGTCCAGCCGGCAGTGGTTAACAGTTGGTACGTTCGGTGGTGCTCTTATTGACTTTCAACCAGACTGATGATACACAGGAATACTGAATACAATCACCCCCGGTGTGACGGCCTACCAGCCTATCACTCCATTGACCTATCGCCAGTAACATTCTCATTTTAGCGATTGTCTTGATATATTGGCTGATACATATGCAGACCTGGTAAAACACTATTTCAGTCATTCAAGAACGATATGAAATTTCATGTCGTACTCGAACCAGTGGAGTCAAAAGCTCCTTCACTCAAAGGTATGCAACGGATCCCAACGCGAGTATTCGTATTCATGATTGGCACCAGAAGGGCAGCGTCCCCAACCGGAAGGGGTCATCAGCGAGGTTAAATCCGGCGTGAGTTGGTGCGGGCGTCTCGATCGACTGGGTGGTCAGTCTTACCATCTGCTTTTATGCGGACTCTGAACTATTCAGACTGACGGTTGAGACACAGATGCCATTCAGTTCAGTGTCTCTTGTGATCCCGCCTCGACAGAGGTAAGAATATTTGATGCATGGAAATATCTTGTAGTACCGTATACTGAATGGGCATACTAGTGGCAGCTCTGTAAGCTGGACGACATGGAAAACTCGCCCTGAGGCACCATCTCAGGAACAATTACGGCTGAGCACTTCCAGTTATATTGTTCTTGACTCTTGGATATGTTCCTAGGCCATCATTCTTGATAGTTACTATTCTCGTCAGCCTATGCTGGACATGGTATGAATGAAACACGATGTATGAAAGCTTACTAAGTCTCCGTGATGAAGTCGAGTTGCGCAAGATGCATTGTCGGAAAAGGTGGTACAACATGAAGCTCAAAGATAACTGATCTACCGAACAATAAGTGGATGAAAAGTAGTTGTGTACATGCGGCAAAGAGTATACATCATAATGCAATACGAGCAGAGAAATCCCGATTCATGTCCCAATCACATCTGTTAAGAGGTCCGCAGCTCACCTCACCGGAACACCCTCCCCATCCCGTTACATACATCGCACGTCGACTGATCAAAGAAGAAGAGCGACACCGTGCCTGCCCCGTCACATCTCCAACACATCCTGCCACCGAGCCGCGAGTCGCCTGCCCGCACCACAACCGCCCCAGGCGGCGGCGGCCCGTGCGTCGGCACATATTGCGCGCTCGGGCCCGGATACGGCGACGAGTCGAACGGCGGGGCGTACCCCATGCCGGGATACGATGAAGAGGCCGGGCGCTGGACTGCAGAGGCAGAGCGCGAGAGCGTTGCGCGCCCGCCGCCGGGCGGAACGGAGATATCTGTAAGGGATGTGGAGTGTCTGTGCTGCTGAACGGGTGGGGAGAGCCCGAGGGCACGCAGGGGACGTTGGAGGTTGAGGTTCCCACGCGATTGCGCGGCGTTGTCGCCCCAGGGAGCATATGCGATAGGTCCAGAGAAGGGCTTGCCATACTTTTGCCAACACTTTGTGCACGGATGCGAGGGGTCGTGGTGCTTGTAGCCTGTGTTCAGACCTGTCGAGCGAGGAGACAATATGATGGGTCAGAAATGAATGATGAACAGGTTGATGATGTAATCGACCAACATTTACTGCATTCGTGTCCGGCTGGGTAGACCAAAACACGACCCTTGTGTAGAAGTGGATGGCCAGGTACGGGTGTCTCCGTCGGACGGCCGTCCTGCGATGTGCTCGAGCTGGGTGAAGACGGTGCGCTGGTCGCCGCCGCTGGGCGCTGCGGCGGCGTAACAGGCCGTGCTGCGCGGTTGACCTCTAGGCTTGCGGCAGGTGCAGAGTATTGGTCCGACGCACCTCCCATCAACGCAGTGTCATCCACACCACACAAGTAGAAATCGCGCGCAAAGTCGGACGCCGAACCCGGCGGTACCGGCGGAGGGGCTGATAGGGAGTTTGATGAGGGCGGTGAGGTAGGAGGATGAGGCTGCGCGGGGCGAGGGTGCTGCGCAGGAGGAGGGCCGGGAGGAGGGCGGTAAGAGCCCCCGGTAAAACTGGGTGATATGTCGTGTGGTCCAGATCGCGAGGGATGTCGTGGGGGCGGTGGTCGGCTCGCAGTCGTCGCACTGCGATGCATCTGGCCTGGCGGGGTCAACCAATTCGATTGCCAGCCTGACGCTGCCGGTCTGTGCCAGGCGTTGCCGGACGGCTGGGCAGACTGCCATGGGGGAAACTGCCTGGGAGGTCCGTTCGATATCGGTGGGATTACAGGCAGCGGGGCCTGCTGGAACGGCCTGCGAGGCCCATACTCGACCGTTGTCTCTCCGTGCTGGAAGTCGGGCACTGCGGTGTACGCGGGTGGTAGCTCTTCTGATAGGGCATCGGTCGCGCTTCCAGTGTTTGGTGGCGCATTCCTCGAAGATGTGTTGGCACTCAAGCGGGAGCTCATACTGCTGGTGGTCCTTCTCTACTCAGAGAGAGAGCAGCTGGTGCAGTCGTAAATGGGATGTGGCGGGCGAATAGAGAGATCTATGAAAGAGTCAGCAGAACAACGCTTGGGGTACTGTATCACAACAGATGCTCACTGAATGGGAGCTCAGAGCCACACAACTCGTGTTCTCATCGGCTCAGTCGCAAATGCGAGCGTCGCAGGACGCAAGATCGTAATTAGTAGCATGGCACGGGCTGAAGGTGGGCAGTACAATCGCAGCGCAGCGGCCGGCAACGTCCGTCTCGTCTCTTGTAGACAACAGACGCCCAGGACACACTCGGCCCGTCTGGGTAGAACGAATACTCGCGATTCTGAATTCTGACTTGAACGTTGTAAGGAATACGCGCACCAAGTTCGAACGGGTCTGCACACAGTTCAAACGAGCGGACGACACGCACGTCTCACCGTGTACAAGCAGGAGCCCACATATAAGGGCAAAGCAGACCGCGCACACGAACTACGTGATCCGACAAGATCCAAGCACGCCCGTTATGTAAAGCGCAAGAACCGAAACGCAAAGCCACATCGTGCGTACGCGGTTCGTCGACCGTCCAGAACGGTCTGCCTGGATACAAGTGCTGTGTGCACAGGTTGGAAGAAGAGGTACGTGTGTCGTTTGTGGATGGGTTAATCACCGGGGTAGTCTGCACCGTGGCGAACTAAGGTCTAGGAAACGTTCTTTCTTCCAGCCACTGTCATCTCGAATACCGGCGGAACTCCTACATCGCGGACACAGGGTGCTTTTGAAAGGGGCAGAAGGACCAGTGACCAGACATAGACATTGGTGAGTATATGCGTTGCCTTTCAAGAGTGCCCTTCTATCCTTCCACCAGAACGCGTCAGGAGTAGCACAAATTCTGGCAAGATATAGCAACTCGCTATATCTTGCGCAGAATATGCGCGGTATCGGGCGTTCGCGCGGAAGGATGACGTTAGCACGTCTGCAGCAGCCTAAAAGCTGATGGGTCGTGTTGAATTAGCGTCGGCGGGAGCCATATAGTGCCGAGCTCACCTGGAGGACCTAGGAATATAACGTAGAATATTGTGAGTCCCGTCTTGAATGCAACAGCACTTCTGAGCAGCCACTGACTTTTTGAACAGAGGCGCGTGTCGTTCGACGCTGCAGACCGCTGCTGTACAATGCTTAGAAAGCCCGTCGACAATTCTGCACTCACCATACAACGACGCCGCACGGACACCTCAGCGGAAAGAGAGGGGGAAAGCACGCCCTGTCTCCGAGGGAGACACCGAGGCGTCGCGTGCAGCTTAAATACGCCGACCGTCCCGCCCGATCCTGAGAGCTTCAGAGACACGCCTAATCAGATAGCAAGCACAAGACAGCCAACCAGCCCTCGCTCCTCTCCCCGCCGAACGCGCATGCATGCCAATCGCCCACGCAGCAGGAAGATATGTCGTAAACGGGGCCCTCCCGCTGCCTTGCCGCCGGCATCCGAAAATGTGCGATTTCATCGGGCTGGAGGCGTGCTCTGTCCGTCAGCCTCGGCTGGTGGTTGCAGCGACGCTGTATTGAAACGGCCGGCCGCGGTCGTTGAGATGTGGCCGTGGTATAGGCGAGCGTGTGCGCAGTGCGTGGCGTGACCACAGGGTTGGAGAAACGTACGAGCCCTCACTAGGGCATCTCGCACGAACGTGAACCCTCTGCCGGTGTCTATCATTCACTCGTGGCCAGTCCCTTATTGCCAGAAAAAAATACGAAACACAACACACCGTCACTGCATCAACATGACCCCGTTCTACAAATTCCGCTTGCCCACGCCGCGATCGCATAGCCGTTCGAATCGCATGTACGCAGTCAGCTCGCCCCGGCAGCTGTAGCAAGCGAGACGTGTAGGGGCCACGGCTGTGGAGATGAAGGAAGCGGACGGAGAGCATAAGGAACAACGCCAAGTAGGACTTGAAGAGGCAAGACGCCGCGGCCACGGGGCGTGGGTACGTTGGCCATATGGCTAGCCGCGTCTCCTTGTCCTGTTCTATCTCTTCCTGCGCGCTGCAAGCTCTCCCAGCTTGTTATGTATGTCCCCATTGGGCATATCTTCTTCCAAACCACGGATCTCATATCGTATTCTCGCTTACAGCAGCGATGCAGCACAAGAAGGCGAATCAAACGCGGAGAAACACACGAAACCCAAAATGATCTCGGCAAGTGTCGTTTTAGGGTAGAACACTACCGCGAGGCTCAGACTCAAGCTCAGACTTTGATGCGCCGCCCGGATGCCCTCAACTGCATCGTAGGTAGCTGCATCCGCGAGCCAATATCTGCAGCGTCGTCCGACCAGCCTCGATGTAATTTATCTGCTCCGTAACCCTTCGCGACGGATCGGTTTCCACTGTCCAACGTGCTGATCGCGCTGGTCTTCGCGGCGCGTCGGGGCTCGCTGGCCTGCCAGACGAGGCACTAGCGGAAAACCAGGAACCGCGGCGCGGACATGCGATGGGACGATGCGGGCCCGCGGGGACGACTCATATTTTCTCGCCAGATCCGAGCGCAGTCCGTCGTCCGAGGCTGGCAGTTCATCCTCCTGCTTTCGATCGCGTTAGCATCCCCGCGTACGGTATTCATATACCACAGCTCTGTTACCACGCTCTCCTCGTTTCCCCTTCCACCTCTCTATCGGCCGTCTATCGATGCGATTATCTCCTGTATTTTCCCGTCGGCCTACCACAACAAGGGTCACGCTTCTAGACGTCGACAGGGCTGCCCGATGATGCTGGAGACGGAGATGAGGACGTACAAGTGACGAACACACGAACCCGTCGTTGGCCAATCAGGCCACTTTTACGAGACATATCTTCCCTCTCTGGACGTGTAGGGCGACGGCTTCTCGTCAGCCGGAGAGATCGTGCACCAATGCCAGGATAGTGCCATGCCAAGACGAGCGAGAAGGACGGGGTACGGGTAGCGCGACGTTTAATGTTTAATATCGCGATCGTCGTGACTGCATCCTGTTCATCTGCGCGTAAGCACTTGACCACATCGCTTTTCTAGTGCTGCATCGTGGCCCGGTTTGAACGCGCGAAACCTAGGAGCTTCCTTTGGCCTTGCGGTTCTTTCACATATACCGATACCGGCCTTTCATCGTTCGAAGCTTGGGGCTGGAACCTTAACCTTTACCCCTGGCCGTATCCCATGTCACCATACGATCACCTGCATTACTTACTCGCTGCACTTGCTGGAAAGCAGTTGGCGAGATCTCCTGTCGGCCCGTGTACACATTACGAGCGTACAGGCTCGAGAAGACGAACGCATCTCGAAGGCACCATGCTGCAACGTCCCCCGGTTCGAACGCGCGAAAGCTCGAGGTTTCTTCGCATTCTATGATTATTTCATATACGCTGGCCCGTTCGACGTTGGGCGATAGAAGCTCGAACTCTGTGTCTGAAGACTACTATCACGAACACTCAACTGAAGACAAACGCGATCATCTTGTTCTCTGTATGGACATGGGCCTGACATCAACCCCTTCGTCATTCTCGTCTCCTCCGGCGATTTCGTTCTGGAGTGCTCACGGTTCGAACGCGCGGAATTCTGGAAGCTTCCTCTGGGTCTGCGGTTCTTCTGGTCGCCCTTGAGCTTATCTTTCTGGACATGTCCCATCATCGTGAATATCATCACGCGCCTTACAAGCACGGAGGTTCAGGAGGAGCAACGCAATCATATTGATCCATGTGCGCGTGTACGTGTGTACATGTGTGGGTATGACGTCCCTTCCTTCGACCCCTCTAAGGCATGAGGACCGTCTTGGTGCTGCAGCACCCCCGGTTCGAACGCGCGAAACCCATAGGCTTCCTCTAGTTCTGCTTCCTGCGGTTCCAGTTCTTTCACATGCACCGATACCGGACGCCTGCCGTTCAATGCTCGGACCGCACGCTTGGGACCGTATGCTACGTCTTATATCGTGGCTTGCCTACACGACCTAGTCGCTGAACTGCGGCTGCCAACCCTGGAACGTGCCACCGTCTGCCGGCTTGCGTATGCATAACGAACACGCCGACTCAACGCGTACACAGGTCTATCAAGGAGAACGGCCCTTCTTCTCCAGGGCACGAGAACAACTCCAATGCTGAAGCGCTCCCGGTTCGAACGCGCGAAACCCAGGTGCTCCCTCCCTCTCCGTGGTTCTTTCATACACACAGGCACCGCTTATTCAACGGAACCCAGGGCTGCCGTCATGAATGCCACTTTCACCACGACTACGCTTCATCAGCTAAACACCATCTGGCGGTCCCGCGAACCGGTGCTGTATCCACATCCTATCCTCTCGGCGGAGGACGTCTGTACGCCGGCTTGTGTGCATATTACGAACACGCTCACTCAAGAAGCCGGGGAATTATGAAAGAGGGCCAAATGCAATACAATCACATTTGGTCCGTGTACGCGTGCGCGTGTGTATGGATGTGGGTATGGTGTTCCCACCCCCTCGCGGCTGCGAGTGTATGACGCTGTACGTACGCATTTGTAGAGGTACACGTCTACTGTGCTGCGATGTGGTCTGGTGTAGTAAAGTTACAAATTTACTGCCCAGCGCAGAATTCATATCGCTCTGTCCAATCTCGTCTGCCCAATGAAAACCAGCACGTAAAGCTCTCAACTCCACCCCCAAATCGCACTCGAGAAACTCGTAACAAAACAGAACGGAACCGCTTGTAACCCCGGAGGACAGGACATGGGAGGACCCACTATCAATATGGGCCCACAGCGTCGGGTCCGGGGCCGTCCCCTTCGGACACGGCGTGTGTGCGGGCCGCGGGTGGGAATCTGTGAAGTTGACACGGCGGGTTGGACGGGTTGGGATGAGATGTGATCAGGATTCAGGAGGGTGGTATTGATTTCGGAATTGGGTTTGAAGGCGATCGAGAGAGAGAGAGACAGAGAGGGGGTGTGGTTGGGCTCAGTTGCTCGTTCATTGATCATTCAGAGAGCACTGAGGGTACTGTACTGTACGATACGATACATGCTATGTGCAGTACTACTGCACTCGTTACGGAGATTGTATAAGCTCCCCCATCTCCACCTCAACGTTCCACCTCTGCGCATGGATCATCGTCTCCAAATCAAAACGAGGCTTTCGACTTCACGAATTGCGAAGTTCTTCTAGAGCTCAAGCTTGTTCTTACAGCCTCCGGGCCACACACGCCACCCGAAGCCTCAACCTCGCGCACGAGATGTTAGGACAAGCGAGCGCGGACGGTTTGGTCGGTCCACCCTGAACCTCTACACATGCATTACCATCGCAAAATCAAAGAATGCTTCAAATTCACAAACCTTATTACAAGCCTTACAGCCCCCGGTGTCCAAATCAGCACCGTCGCGCGCGTGGTACACCGTACACCGTGCACATATACGTACGTATGATGATGTTAGGATGTCGGGCTCCAGGGAGCGCGAGCGCAGACGGTTTAGTCGGCGTGTGGCTTTGTGCGATTGAGCTCTTGGGAGATTCTTAGGAGGCTCTTGTGTGGTCTGGGCTCGATTGTGGCTTGCTTGTGGCTTATCACTGCGCGGGTCAGAGGCTGACAAAGGAGAAGAAGCCACCGCTGATCTTGTGCGCAAAACACGCAGTTTTCTTGGACGACCAGAGAAAAGGTTATCTGCAAGCTGAACACGCCTCTTAGCTGATCACCCGGTTTCACTTCATCCCATTCAACGCGGATGCTTTTACTGTTACAATACAGTACACCGCGGCACGCGCTCTCATCTCCGAGGCAGAGGTCCACATTGAGTGAACGAGACGAAACCCACTGGGACGCTCCAAGTTGCGCATCCAAATCGGGCAAGATCCTCCTCCGTGATTTTCGCACCTCGAGGGGGGTCCCGTGCGCGCGCGTCTCTCCATCTCGTCCCCATTCACATCTTACATCTCGGCGGAGCTGAGGTTTCTGTTCCTTTGCAAGCTACTGTACAGATGAGATGTTGGAGATGTTGGAGATGGGAGATGCGCGGGTGCATTGACTGCGACCGGTGTGGCGAGCAGGGGGGCGGGGATCGGGCGATTCGCCACCGACGACGCTGGCCACATCTCGTTGCATGTTGCGAGGAATTGGATATGTGGGATTTGTTTTTCGTGTGCGGTTCGTGTAATGGTAGGCGTGTATTCGCGTTCGGGTTCGGGGTGGGCGCACACAGACGCGGTCGGTGTTTACTGCATCGTTTACTCTCCTGTGACGTCCTACACGAAGGATGTGAACACCGTTCGCAAGACACCGCGAGATCTGGGACAGTGGGGGCACGTGGCAGCGCGATGAGATGTAAGCCCCGATCGAGCGGGGGCGCCTGTCTGTAGATCTGGCGCTTTGTTCGATCCATACACACACACACGCCACAGTCCCAGCTCAGAACTCCTACAAACAGCAATCCAGCTCTCCCTACCCAGCACCCGTCGCCATGGTAGGGGGCGCGTAACTTATCTTGCTAGTTAACAAAGGGGCTCACCCGGTGCGCTACTGCTGTGCTGGGAACGCTGGGAACGCAAAGGACGGGTAGAGTCCGCGTGCCTCGCAGGTTCTGGTTCGGTGCATCCCCTCATCCTTCCTGCGCGTGCGCGAACGAAAGCCTGGCTGGCTCGTTTGGTTCCCGGGACCTGCCGTCGTCCGTCGCGCCCGTCCGTGTAAACAAACAGGGGCCGCACGTTTCGCGAGCTGATGCGTCCGTCCGTCTCCTTCGCAGTGTCACGCACACCATGTCGTAATACCCACAGTAATTTATAGGGTACCCCGGAAGAACGGGTGAGTGTTCTGTTGTCTGTGTCGAGACACGGGTTGCTGAGTAGATGGATATAGATACAGACGCTGCTGCACGCGGTGGTGAATACAAGGCTACAATGCGGTGGGAGAAGAGAATGGGGCGTCCCTGGCGAGATGTGCGCATCCCTGATCCGTGCCCGTCGACCCAAGAACCCAATCAGTGCACACCGTCATACTCCTCCCGTTCCTTCTTAATCCGCCTCCCCGCGACAACCGCACGCCCCGGCTCCTCGCCTAACATCCTTGTCCTCTACTTGCTCCTCCATCTCCTCCCGTGTTTTCTCCTTCTCCCGTGCCTGCTCCTCCTCCTTTGCTTGCTCTCGCTCTCGCTCTCGTCGTTCCCGTACATACATGTCGCACGTCCCGCTCTGACACCCTGCTCTCCTCACATCACGCACCACACTAAGATACCTCAAAACGCGCCCGTATACCCAACGACCGACCCACGCTGAACACTAAATCATGACGAACACACACACGTCCGCGCAACCCCGTACGCTGCGCATCGCAATCTGGTATGCTTTCTCCCTTTCTCCTCTCTCCTTTCACTGACCTCATCTCGTAATAGCGGCGCAGGCGTCGGCGGCCTCACCCTCGCCGCCGTCCTCGCGCACCACACCCACACCCACCAACAATCCCAAGATCACACTAACACCCCAAACGCGCACACACCACCGCGTTTCGAGATCGACATATTCGAATCCTCACCCGCCCTACGCGAAGTCGGCGCAGGCATCGGGATGTGGCCGCGCACCTGGGGCATCATGCGCCATCTCGGGCTCGATAAGGGGCTTGCGAGGGTCGCTATCGTCCCTGCTGAGGGGATCCCTAGTGCGTCTTCTTTCCTTCCTTCCTCACCTCTTTCTCTTTCGACGGTTTTTTTGGTTTGGGGAAGGAGTAGTGGTGGACTGACGCGTGTTCACAGAGGTGGCGTTCCATTTCAGAAAAGGCGACCAGCCCGAGGGCTTCACGTTCGACACGCTCGTCACACCAGGTGCGTACCCTGCCCTCTTTCCTCCCGTCTCTCTCTATTATCCAGTTGGAACGCGTGAACTAAATCGACACGCTCCAGGAGGCCTCATCAGCATCCACCGCCCCGACTTCCAAGCCGTCCTGCTCGAATACATCCATCGGCTCTGTCCTTCTTCTCCCTCTTCCTCTTCCTCTGCTTCTTCCTCGTCGTCGTCTTCCTCCTCCTCTGCTTCTTGCACTGCACACCCGACAAGCGGGTGCACGCTCCGAACACACACCTCCAAACGCCTCCAAACCTACATCACCAACACCGACGGAAGCGTCGAGGTGCGGTTCGCGGACGGGACGTCCGCGGGCCCGTTCGATGTGCTTGTTGGCGCGGACGGGGTGCATTCGCGCGTGAGGGCGACGTTGATGAGTCATCTTGCGTACTCCACTTCATCCTCTTCTTCTGCTTCCTCTTCCACCTCTTCCTCCTCTCCCACTTCGACCCACGCGAACGGAAACAGCAATGGAAACTCAAATGGAAGCGGGAAGACAGGGAAGACAGGGAACAGCAGGGGGAAGAAGAGAGACCCAACGAACGGCCTGAGCGCGTCGGAGCTGCTCGCGCGCGCAGAGGCGCGCTGGAGCGGGACGTATGTGTACCGTGCGGTTTTGCCTGTTGAACGGGTGCGGAGGGGGCATCGGGTTTTGGGGGGGCCGCATGTGGTGAGTTTCTGTTTTATTTTTATTTTTGGAGGGTTTTTTTTGGATGAGTGGGAGGGAGCGGTGGAATGGAAGCGGTTTGGAAGAGGTTTTTGGAGCGGACTATTGGAGCGGAGGAGTGGTTGTTTTTTCGGTCGGGTTGGGAGGTTTTGGGAGGGCTTTTGTTTTGTGTTCTGAGCACCGTGATGTCGAACGAGTCACTGACTTTTTTCTGATTTTCCTGGGCGGATAGTACCTAGGCAAAAACTCCGTACGCCCCCTCCTCTCCCCTCCCCATTTCCCATCCTAACCCCCACCTTTCTAGCAAATGACGATCTACCCAATGTCCCACGGCACCCTCATAAACTTTGCCGCCTTCCGCGCAGACTACGCGCTCGAACACACCCTCCTCCCGCACGGCACCGTCCCCGTGCAGAACGTGAGCGCGAGGGAACTGGAAGAGGCGTTTGGCGGCTGGGAGGGTGAGCTTTGCGAGTTGGTTGATGTGAGTCCCTATCTCTTTTTTCCCTCCTCGAAGAGGAGACCCTGATGATTTGATACGGGGGTAGTGTATACAAACAGCAAGCAGATGGGCAGTGCAGACCGTCCTCCCCCTCCCGACGTTCGTGTCGGAGCACGGGAGCGTCGTGCTACTAGGGGACGCGGCGCATGCGATGATGCCGTATCAGGGCTCGGGGGCCGGGCAGGCTATCGAGGTTCGTCCCTTCCCCCACCTCCTTCTTTCCCTCTCTTCCCCCTTCCTTCCCGCCTACTCACTGCCTTCCCCCCCTCCCTTCTCTTCCGTACACACCCACCAACTTACACCCGTCCGACGCGCATGCTAACGCACACACAGGACGCATACCTCCTCGGAACACTCCTCGCCCACACCCCCCACAACACCCCGATCGCGCGGGTGGCAGAGGTATACGACGCGGTGCGGAGGCCGGCGGCGCAGCGCGTCGCGTCGGTGTCGAGAGATGCGGGGTTGTTGTATACGTTTAACTATCCGGGGTTGGAGGTGCGTGGGGATGTGGGCGGCCACGGCGCCAGCTGTGCTCCGGAAGAACGGGCAATGGGTGGGCAGAACGGGGAAGATGGTAGGGAGACAGAGGCGGAGAAGGAGAACCAGAGGAAGTTGCATGAGGTGTATCGGCGGGTGCGCGAGAACTGGGTGTGGGCGTGGGATACGAGCGTGGATGGGGATGTTGAAAGGGCTGTTAGGATGCTGAGCTCCGAGTCGTGAGGTTTATTTTTGGGAGGTGTGAGGGTGATCTTGGAAGAGGGGTGCAGGGGTGCTTTGTTTTTATTTGGGGGTCAGAGACTTGGTTAGAGGGCGCAAGAGTGCTGAATCTATTGTGGACAGTGCGTGCTTAGCTTACTGCGACATTTTCAGTGTCGGAAGCCGTAGACCGCATTATTGCGGCCATGCGTGTGCGAATGAGATCGTTAGGATGTGCTATCTATCGATACATTAACATTGCGCACAAACAAACGGCTCCGTCAATGCAGAAAACGCTAGAAGGAAACACTAATACAAACGAAAATGAATGATACAGATCCAATCCAATGATGAAGAACAGACAGTGTGCAGGGACCCAGAAGCAACCCCGCGGTCCCGCACGGCATAACCAATTCCTGAATACCAATACCCAATACTGTATAGAGTTGGCGTGGCGTGTCTGACATAACGCAAATAACCTTAAGCGTATAAGTACCCGAAACCCGATTCAAAATGACCCCGATGCACGATGCCCATTTGAAGCTTGAAGTGAAGTTTGGCCGTTAGCATTTGGTGCGGACGCCGGCGTACGGCCCGTCGTGGTCCCCCTCGGAGCTCATGAATATGTTGGGCACTGCGCCGTCTGTGCATGCGCTGCTTGTGTTTTCCTGGCCTATACCAATCATCAGTCTCACACCTCCCACACGCAAACGAGAAAGCAAAATGAAGGACCAAGAAAGCAAGAAGGGAAAGGATGAAGGAACGCACCAGGACAAACAACCCACGCCCCACTCCGCGCATCGACGTGCAACTCGCCCGACGGGTGTCGGAACCCGAGGAAGCGCCCGGGGAGGATGGGCACTGGGTCTCGCGCGTTCGTGATCCGCGTGAGGGTGAAGGAGGGGGCGTGGGAGTCGATGAGGTCTGCGAAGGCTTGATTGCCGATCTGCGAAATGCGTTAGACGTTAGGCGTAGAAGTAGAAAGGGGAGGGAGAGAGGAAAGAGTTGGGGAATAGGGAAGGGAGGGAAGAGGCATACGCGTGGAAGACCGAACGTGATTGTTTTGAGGGAGGTCGTGGGTGGGAGGTGCAGGGAGAGGTGGAGGGTGCTGAGGAGGGATATCGCGCCGCCTGGAGAGAGGGTGAGTTTGGTCTGGATGTATTTGATCGGAAGAGGGTATGGTATTCACCTAGCGAGTGACCGACTAGCGTGACTTGATTAGCCAAGAAGAGAGACAAGGTGGCGTTCACAGCGTCCAAGATCGCAGACGCAGTTCTACAGAACCCATTACACATTATCCAAAACAAATTGGTCATTCGGATGCCGTACCTTGCATGAGCATCGCGAAACCCCTGGTGTACGAGGACCGAAGAGGGTATACCGGGGAACAAAGACGGACTGAGAGGCTTGAGCGATATCTCGATGTCCTCGATCAGAGGTAGTCTGCATCATATCTGGTCAACACGAGAACAGTAGATGACTATATTACTGGACTGACATAGCCGTCGGCTTTGTTCCCTCGTTCCCTACGATGACAGACTGGAGAGCTTCATCGTACCCGACATACCCTGCGCGCACGCGTCAATGTTCACTGCGACACTCGAGAGCATTTGTGCGTGCACTCACAATACTGCGTAACAACTCCATCCCCGCCCGACGCGACAGGATGGAACGACTTGCTCTGGCAGTTCGTACCGCATGACCAGCTGAGGATGGCCGATGGCTTGCAGTACGCCGCTGCGGCGTAGTATGCGTATGGCTGGAAAGACGATACTTGAGTCTGCGAGAGCACGGTGAGTTGCTGAGGGAGAGCAGCGGCGTAGCAGCTGTCCAAAAATGTAGAGGCAGTGAAAAGGAACGTGAGGAATGAGTGACTGAGTGAATGCATCGTTAGACCTGGAGAATGTCAGTAGCTCGGGTGGGACATGTAGCGACTCGCTGTGAGTCGTCAGTGCACACTGAAGAGCAGGGGGAAAAGGACTTGTATTTTGGGGGCAGAAACTCTTCGCATGCATGCTGGCGTTGGCTTTCCGCCAGACAATAAACAAAGTGTCCGTTCCGGTTAGGAGCAGAGAGCGTTTGCGTACTAGATCAAGCGAGCGCCCGACGTAGTGTGTTTACCGAATCGGGAAATTGGTTCTGGCCACAGTAGAAGCAGAGTTTGACGTATCAATGTGAACTGGCGTTTCAAAACACATCCTTGCATGAGTCATTCAAGTGCACTATTCAGTTTGACAGCTTATTTATATTAGCTTTGCTGAAGCTACAGAGATATGGATGTAACGCGCGGCACACAGATACATTTCAATCAAATTTCCAACTTCTGCCATGACATACTACACTTCCTAGCAACGTGCACTGCGTCTCCGTGGGATATACTCAACCCACGAGCACCGTGGCAGCCCGGAAGGTTCGCCATGACGATACAAACCCACATACCGTACCGGAGCGACGCCCGGATTCATAAGGTTAAGCTTGGTAAGAATGCGTTCCGTCAGCACCGAAATCATGCACACGTCACACCCATCTGGAGTCATTCGGAGGATGAGAAATATTCGATTAGAGTCCTCCGACGAGCCACCAAGTTTGGTATGAACTCTGTCGCAGAACACTTGCAGTGCCTGTGCCCAATATGGATACAAAAGGTCAAGGGCAGAATGGAAACGTGCAGTACGACTATATGGCTACAATAGAGGACGGGGAGAGGATAATTTACACGTCCTACCACTCGACGAGGGTAGAGGTGACGGTTCTTGATGATGAATAAAGTAGATGCGTGCAGGAATGCTGATGTTCATTGGTTAGATATCACCGCCTAGGGCCAAGGGAGCAGTCCCAATAGCGGTACGGAAGCTCTGAATGGCATCGAGTTGGAGCGCTATTAAAATAGCGATGTGTGAGTAGTCTCAATAAGCTAGGCGGAAGATGAACTCACAAGAAAGCTTTGAGCCAGGATTCATAACCGTGAGTAGCGCAGCTATATCCTCCACCGTCTGTTCGAGCCAGTACGGATGAGGACACACGAGGATTTGACGCTTGTATAGCGACGGGTCCTGTAGCCGAAGCCTTTCGTTACACGACACTTGTGCGACCGTCGTAAGGATGATCTACAAAAATAAGAGTTATAACCTTTGGAAGTGCAGCGAAGATTTTGAGATACTCACCGGCAGCAGCGGATCCACGTGCCTAAGAGTCACAGGAGGTAGTTCCCGTATCAAGTCCAAGATCGCCTTGCTCGAGCTCACCACGTGTGTTGCGCTTTTGATGTCGTCCTCGAACCAGCTGAAATATAGCTGCATAGCGGCGAGGCGGGCGACACTTAGCGTTATGGCGAGGTGTCGTCGTTGCTCGTCGGAACGCTGCGACGGTGACTTCTGGAGCGAGCCGAGGAACAGGATGAAGCGGTTGATCAGGAGCTCCATGCGCTCGATATCGGTCTGGTTCAGTGCATGAATGGTTGAATCTGATGAGTGGCGCAAAATGAGTATACGGGTCTGTTTGTACAATTTCAGTGAGGGGAAAACTACCCGAAGCACTTGAGGAAGACAGGACAGATGCTTTGTCGAGTAATGCTGCCGCTTGTGCTCTCAGTGCAAGAAGTGGCAACCGAGGACCTGTCTGGAAGTTGGGTGCTTCAGACAGGAAGCGGCTGAGCGTCCGACCCTCGACGCCATAGTCCTGAGGTATCGGTCCCTAATGCAAACCATCAGACAACACTCTAGATGTGTAGGGTAAAGTTGGCTCACCTCTACATACTGTTCAGTGGGTAGCGGCCACGGCGCATCAATGAATGTTTGGACACTGCCTATCTCGTTGATAAGGCTTGGCTTGCCCAATACGTTCGCCCACGTTTTGTCGAGGATGTACACCTGCCAAAACGCACATATACGCTCTCCTTCTTCGGCAGTATCGATAGGGGGAGGCAAAGCCATCTCAGTCTCTGAACCCGGTGCTGAGCGCATCATGGATGGGTCGTGGACAGGCTGCGAGCCGGTCTTGTGTAGGCCGTAGGACAACACAAGCGAGACAGCCGCAGAGATATGCTGTCTTCCTTCGGCGAACCTGCTACCATAGAAGAAGTAGTTCGCGAGAAGGACTTCAGACTGAATGATATGCACGATACTCGAGGGGTTGAGGGTACCGTTCGCGAGGGAGCGCAGCGCGGCCGAAACGATATCGAGTGCCTTCGAGAGGTATATCTCGCCGTTGGATTTTAAGTTGATGTCGTCAGTGAACGCTGCTCCCCACACCCAGGCGGCCCATATCAGAGGATTGCCCTCCTCGAGGATCATGGCCGGTTGTTTCGAGAACGAGCTTGGTGTACGGATAGTGGGACTTGTTTGTGAGTATACCCAATTGAGGAAGCGACTTGGATTGAGGAAAAACCCCACTTCCGCTGAATGTGGAAGGAATGCGTTTATTCTGTAACGAAGTCAGTCTCTGCTGGCATTACTAACAGAAGTGCATCGCAAACGTACAACGCTTGTGCTTCCGGGTACGATGGTTCATGGTTTAACGAATCTGAGAAAGATTGTGTCAATAAGAAAGGGATATAGGGTATCACCAGAAGACAGACCGGTGCTATGAGATTCGGCGGGAGAGCTCGTCCTGCGATCATCGTGCCCGATTTGCCATTGTCGATATTGATTGAAATGATTCTGGGTCTCATCCGGATGTTCCAGCTCCGCAATGCGAGCCCTCAGGTTGGCGATAGTCTCTTCGAGGATTTCCGTACGACTTCGCTGGTCTTTACTTGTGTACTCGCAATCTCGCCCACGATTGTATCGAGCACATTGGCGACACACAGGGTGTGCACAATCACATTTCTGCGAGGAAAAGAGGCTGATGTGAGAATGCCGAGATGCGCGGATTAACGAAGGACATTCACCAGCTTGCGCTTGCGGCAGTTGAGGCATGCTTTGCCCTTTGGTGCTCTTGTGTATGTAGACGGCCCTTGGGCAGTGGCGATTAGGCTAGTAATGCTGGTGTCCGTACTGGCTGAGCTTGGGGAGTCGCGACCTGACTGCATCGGAACGGAAAGAAAGAAGGGATTCAGACGAGGTCGTGGTGGGTCTGGCCATTATCAATGCTAGTTTTAAGCATAAATCCGGTCATCTATTACAGTAATGAGGGCCTGTAAGGACAAGGACCGCGCCTTCAGCGCTCGAGGATGCAAATTCTGACAAAGCAGCTATTTGTTGCGCAAGCGCCCGCCCCAACGAGCTTTCAGAACCATGCTGTCAAGCTCGACATTTTGGTCCCAGCATGACCGCCCATGTATGACTACGAGATGAGGCTCTGTGAAATGTTTCACAACGAAGGCTGGTTGGCAGAAAATGCTACAGAGGGCTAGTCTTGCAAGCCTCGGAATCAATGTCTGCCAGATCGCCGGACCCAGCAGAGGCGCTTGCCGCCGGAGGTAACGAAGTAAGCGCAAACTGTGCCTTTCCTTTTCACTACCACAGACTCCCAGCTGCAGAAGAGCTCGGTCCAGAACCGAAGAAAAAAATCGGGGTAACTGTAGGTGCATCGGCATGCGAAACCCCTTCGGCTCACATCATACACAGCATTAAAGTGGGCGCAGACCGCGGCTTCTGAGTCCCTCAGTCGTATCTCAATGATCTCATTCTATAGATGCCGATATTATATATTCTCGGTGACATACAGTCCCCACAAATTTAACTGAGCCCCTGTGGGCTGAGTACTTATTGTGAGCTTTTTGCGTTTATTTATCGGCTTGCCCTCATACGTACGTCTCGGCCTCAGGTCAGGCCAACCGGAGCTAGACAGGTAGGACGATAACACGTTGAGATGGTTCTCAGGTGCGGCACAGCTGCCGCTCTGTCGACATGTCGCCACCAGGCTGCGCACTGGGTGTCTCCGACGATCTGGCGTCAAGTCAAGATTGAATAGAGGATTGGCGTCGCAACGATCATGCTACGGTACGTGCGGACTGCGCCGCTTCTTCTCGTGTGGGTAAGAGCCCACTCTAACGTTGATGGTCATCTCAGAAACGCGCGCCGGAGTATGAGCTATTCATACTATGGGCTGAATAAACGCTTGTTTCGTTCCGTGGGTTCCTCCATTCAAACCTACACCATAAGGGTGAGCTTGGATAAGCCACCATTTTGCACGCCGCAAACATGGGTGCACGACGTGTACCATCCCCGACATCGGAGCGCAGAGTACAATATATTTATCCGTCTTTTCGACCTTTCCACCAGGAAGATATCACTGGCAACCAGACGTTACTCCTCCGTTGATCACGGGCACATTGCCCCTCTGCTCGTCTGGTGTTGACTCGACAATGGCGCTCGACCCGGATGATGTGCTCCTCGGACATCGTTCTCTGTCGTACACCGAGGCCCGAGGAAGTGTTCGAGACTGTCGATCTCACATTTCCCAGCGTCTTACAGACGGAGGCTACACACACGGAGCGGCAGAAGATGACGCCAAGTACCTTATGACCACGCGTAGGGCTCGTACAACGTGGTGTTGCGCAAGGCACAGCAGGAAACGGCTCGAATAGGCCCTGTCTCGAATCGTCTCAATATACGGCATATGATCAATGACCTCATTCGGTACACGATAATCAACACCAAGGAGGTGCTTACACAGCACGAGTACTCACCTCGTACCACAGGGATACGGCATTTGCTCTCATTCAACGCCCAAGGCCACACAAACAGCTGACTCGGCCGCCGCGGAATATCGACTTGTGGATTACCAATGTTCAGACACAAAGACACAGCGCCCATTGGAGTCCTACGACCATTAGCATCTTGATGTTGTGCCGCCGTTGTATTGCAAAGCTGAGCACAGCCCGATATATCGGTATACCGTCGTTGCGCAGCGCGTGAACAACACGTACTGTATGCGGGACAGCCCTCTCATTTTTCAAGGCACTGCGAATCAAGATGAGATAATGCACCGCTCTCGACGACGTGGGTTCGAAGAAGCTCCCATCGGTGCTGCATGTTGCGTTGTTCGTGCCGTACGTGTAACCGTTAAAAAGTCAGGTACTCTCGGCGGAAGGCCGTGAAAACTCCTGCTACGAGTGCCGTCGGTGATACACAACGATTTCCTTTGATATTTTCTGCTCGCGGTAACACAGACGCGCAGCTAGGCTGTGGCATTCGTTATTGCGGGACCGTCACAATGGATTCTTGAGAGTGCTTTCGATCTCACCTGCGGCCGCCGCACTATAGCAGATGAAGAAGCATATGAGGGTGTTCACCCACTCGTAGCAAGCTATGCTTAGTATAAGTATAGGCCATGGTATCTACTATCCAGCGATTTTCGTAATATAGTAATGTTCATGTACTACAGCTGCCAAAGAAACGGAAGCCTCTTCATCGTGCTATTGGCAAAGCTCACGAGTCACCGATAAGCTTAGGTACCGGCGGCCCACATTCATATGCGGCTGATCTGTCTCGTCGTGGGGAAACGTCCCCACTCATCAACCCTGTTGCGGCAGACCGTCCTAAGAATGCCGTGGCACAGCTTAATGGTCACTGGAGTGGGTCATGATTGGAGGGGAAGAAGATAAGTTGTAGATCCCGCCTGTGTGTTTCGCACTGCGGCACAGCTCACGCGAGAGAACTGATACCGAGGTGACGTGAATACACTGCGATAATCGTTTCGAACACAGAAGACGACATGAAAACATCCTGGTTCTCTATTGCGACGCGTCAATAATTACAAACATCATCGTGATGCATCTGGTTTGTGCGACCTATGCTGCCCAGACCTTGGCAACAAGCTCAGTGAGTCCTAAGGAAATACCCCATTAGTAAATGTTTGTCCACGGACCCACAAAGGCACTCACCGATATCGTTTGTGTTGAACTGATACACTCCGACCAAAACTGCAACTGTCGTGGCCCGGAGGCCCCAAGACAGTGTAGGCCCGAGAACAGGGAATTTACGCTTGTGGATGTAATCGACGAGGATAGTGTCGAACTGGCAAGGATTAAGACGGTAAGTGATCGGAAAGAAACTACGGGAGACGCGACGCGCTATAAGCAGCGAAGCATGTACACGCAGGGTGGTTTGAGCCCAGGGTACGTGCGGAGCCAAAGCGGGATGTAGCGGTCGTTTCGTTTGGGGTTGCGCAAGCACGAGCAACCTCTCGCAGCTGCCTTCGCAAGAATAATATAGAGGTTTAGGGAGGGACACTCACTCCAATGTGACTGTGCACTACCAAACTGATACCGAGAAGCCCGTCAACAATAGGGTATGCTGAGCCACTGGTAACGAATGCAGCAGCAGTCATGGGCACGAGAGCAGCGGACAGTAACCGCTCGAATGCCCAGTGATGGGAGCCATGAGAGCGATTGGGTGTGGGGAAAGTTGTAGGGTCGTTAACGGTGCCTTTGTAGATAGCTAAAGCATAGGTATATCGTAAGTCTCGAGTGCCAGACTTGAATTAGTATTGATTGACACTTACGTCCTCCGGGCACGTATGCGGTGTCTGAATGGGCACGACGGACTGGTTCACAAACAAAATCATAAGTATGCTAAGCAATGTTGGGAAGATTGTGAGGTAGAACGGTGGTGAATGGTCGTGCGGGTGGAAACATGACGCATCTTCAGAAAACAAAACGCGTACCTTGGACTGCAAGCGGTCGCGTAGACTTCTGCACAAGGGCAGACGCAATGTTTCTGTTCACAAGCGAGCGGACTATGACGGCTGAAGCCATGGTGGAGGAGGAGGTGGTGGTGGACGGCGACGAGTAGAGGAAGTGCGGCTGCAGGTCGGGCGACGGATTCAGTCGGACGAACTCAATCACGGGCTGCGTACATCACTGTCACAGATGTTGGTCACAAACGTCGGTGATGCGCCTCATGTGCGCTCCAATGGGGAGGCAGGAATATCCAAGTGACCCTAACCCACCCCCAGTGCTGCGTGAAACTGCAATTCGCACAGCTCTGATGTCTACCACGACCTTATACATTTCGCCTCCTAGTATCGACTCTCAATAGTATTCGTTTTCAGTCAGTGTGGGGGATATTAATCTGTCCGCACAAAGTTTCACAAGAGAGCTACTGAGTTCCTTGACTAATTGCACGGGAGCGCACAGAGTTTATGCCTTTCTAACCCAGATACTGTATTCCGCGGGTACTAGGTCAGCTGGGTTACAGATTGGCTGCAGCAGTTGGAAGAGCGCATGCAATGTACGTTCATCTACTTGAAGTTTTACCACTCACTCATTTGGTAAAGATCATAACTAGACGTTCCTGCGCTCGCACGCCGCACAGGAGTTGAGGATTGTACTATGGATCTGATACAATCCTCACTGTCCGCTTCAACCTCGTGAAGAATTCGTCTTTCAGCTTCATGATAATTATAATACGAGGCATGATCGCACTTTCGACTGGCATATATGCCACTGATCTTATAATCGCAGCCTCTCATTTTGGGTGTTCTGAATAGCATGCACACCGGATCCTGAGCGCACTCGCTCGGAGCAGTCTAGGCCTTACTGGTTCTCATCTTTGCTTACACTGCAAACCCGCCGCGGTGGTTTATCAACATGGCGCATACGATCTATCTTGGGTCCACCATGCTCTTAAATTCTTGTCTGGTCTTCTGCAATTACGAAAGCAGCAGAAAGATCTTTTTCAAACCCGCGAGCATGTGGGCTCTCTCGTAAACCAAAGACACCCTTGTCTCAGTTTATATCTTCCAGGTCTGGATTGCGCTCACGAGCGTAGCTCGTCCCGCATCCCGAAGCGCCGTGGTAACACGTGCCGCGGTCGTCGTGATTCTCAACGCTCGCCGCCCTCATCGTCCTCATGAATGCTTAACGCTTTCTCGAACATCTGCACCACCTGAGCAGCGGCCACATGCGTTCTACCTTGCGATGTCGCGAGCCTATACATCACCTGTTTTGCCGACCTTTCTTTGGGTATTGCGAGCTGTCATCCAGCCTGTCACGCGGCGGGTTTACACGCAGATCAGAACGTTTCATCACTAACTTTGTGCTAGTCGATGCATAACATGGCGGAGGTAATTCGGACGGTGGTGAGAAGCACGTCGGCAGCATCAGTCGGCTACGTAGTGAATTGTGGCTAGTGCGCGATATAAAAGACTTATAAAAGCCGGCTTCCGTCATTCGCTCACCCCGAACTCATTGGCAAGATGAAGGCGTTCGTCTCGGTTCTCGCTCTGCTGCAAGCCGCCTCTACCGTTTTTGCAGGAGTTGTTCCAAAGGCTGCAGGTCCTGACAAAATATATGGAGTAAATCTTGGTTCATGGTAGGCCTCATCAGCTTAGTTTCATGTACCACACGCTGACGCGGTAGGTCATTGATAGGTTGGTTCTTGAGGCATGGATGCTGCCTGCAGGTATGTGCAGCTAGTGGACATGCAATTGTCACTTGGCTTGTTTACACGGTTGGTATGACAGAATGGGCTGCTATGGGCGGTGAAACTTGCAGTGATTGTTCGCAATGTATTGCAAGCGAGTTGTAAGTGACCTACTCTTTGGTGGCTGATAGGGCTGGCACCGACAATGCGTGCTCACTCGTCTGATTTGCTACTAGCGCATATGCACAAGCCTACCCTAAAACTGTCGACCAAGCGTTTGCGAAGCATTGGTATGACGTGAACAATCACATTTAATACATCCTCTCAAGTTCATCACGTCAGGGATACTTGGTTCACACAAGACATCGTATCACAACTCAAGGCGGCAGGTATCAATACTGTTCGCATTCCGGTCAGTATCTTGAGTTTCCATTGTTCTCAAATAGCAATTTGTCCTAACTCTGACGCTTAATACTTAGCTTGGTTATTGGCTCGTCGAAGCTCTCGTCGACAGAAAGACGGAGTATTACCCCCGAGGTGGTCTCAAATATCTCGTACGTTGCCGGAAGGGACATACGTCGTGTTTCAATCTCATGTTTCATGTATAGCAACGAGGACTCAGTTGGTTGAAGGCTGCCGGCATTCAAGTTATTTTGGATCACCATGCATTGCCTGGCGTCCAAACCGCCGGACAACAGTTCACTGGGCGGTGAGAATGGTCGATGTTGTCGCTCAAGCTACCAGTGATTCTGACACCGACTCTATAGATGCACTCAGGACGTGGAGTTCTACGTGAGTCATTCCTTCTACTCATGTCGTAGTGAATCCCAATAAACATGAACGCAGACCGATTACAATTACCATAGAGCGCTTGTATGGACCGCTGTTATGACTGCGCTCTCACATCTGGATCCTAACTTCGGGTCTGTATTTGCCATCGAAGCGGTCAATGGTACGCTTCTTAATCCCATTCTCCGAGATAACACTTACGCTGGGCCCAGAACCTATCATGGATGCAACCCAAACCCCTGGCTACGGCGACTGTATGTCCCTTACTACCTTTCAGATATCCACTGATCTAAGCGTCTGTTTACAGTCCAGAAGAACTTCGTGAAAACGATTCGTGCCGTTGAGCTTCTTCTCGGCATTCCGGTACCGGGCGAACAACTGAGCTTCAAAGTCTCCACCACCAATTTCACTGCCGCCCTCACAGGCGCTGCCACCACCTCGTCCGGTGGTATTTTCACCGACGAAATCAAATCCGTACTCAGAGATGCTGCGCCTATTCTAGCACAAGTTGGGTTTCAACTCGCCATTCCAACAATCTTCAACTTCCAGCTTTCTTCCGCGCCGGTACACAACCAGCGATCACCGCTCGTAGCTAAGTAAGCAGATTATCCGACTATCATTATACAGAACATTGTTTCTTACGTGTTCGGACCGCCAGCTTCATGGATATCAACTGGCAGTACAACAGCCCTGCCAATCCCGCCTCCGCTACTATCGGACCACAGGGCTACGACAATCACCTCTATTACAGGTAAGTCCCCTAATCCCGCTTGTATCGAGCGTTGGCTGATTGTTGGATGGTAGCTTTGGTGTAAGCCCCCTTTCTATCTCAGTTGTGCCAACGTTTTGCTGATAAGCGCAGGGAGTTGCTGACGCCAACGAAGATGCATACTTGACCAGCATTTGCAGTATGTCTTTGTTTGCATCTTGAGACGTTATGACACTGATAAGAATGATAGACTTGCAACGGGTTGAGGCAGACGCTGCTCTCGGAAATAGCCCTCTATGGTTCGGCGAGTGGGGGTTACCTACCCAGTTCACGGCAACAGACGCGTTCCTGTTCAAATGGGCTGACGCGCAGAAATTGGCATACAGCAAGGGTGCCGGATGGGTCGTAAGCAAATTTTCGCGACTTCCGTTCGCTCGGGCACCAAACTGACTGGACCTCTGTAGTTTTGGAATTTCAAGACCGAAATCTCAGAACAGGCCGGCGATCTGGCTCGTCAATGGTACAGTCCTCTCATTGTGCCAATGTCAGTGCGAGTTCTAATGCATGATTGCTGCCAGGTCATATCTCGAAGGCGTTAAGAGAGGATACCTTACTAAGGACCCCTCTAAATACAACGACCCCCACGTTTGCGATTCTTACAGGAACGCGACTACTAACTAAATGCGAGCAACACCGCGCGTGAGACATAGCACAATGTGGACGCTCATTTATAAGTAACTACAGTAGCTGAAGATAGCTGATATATACTCGTTTAAGTATCCATGACATAGCCGTATTCATAATTCAAAGAAGCTCTGCCGCTTTAGTACTTACCGCCTTTGAGGTATTGTGGCCTTCTGCCCAGTTAGAAACGTGCACGTGACCGTGCCCTAATTGCCGCTGGCGCGACGTGAAGGGAGTCGTCGCCGCCGCTCTTCTTGTTCATCCTATCATATCAACGGCGCGAGCTGGGCGAATTTACTTGCTCACATACGGAGATGTCGACGACTAGGACAGGCATGACTCTGCGCGACCGTCAGAAGAAGAAAGTCGTCGCTGAGGACTCGGATGTGGTAGTAACTGATAGTGCTCCTGCGCCGCGTATGGACACTTCATTTCGCTGGTATGAGCTCCTCATTGATACGTTTGCAGCTCGAAAACGGCAGCGAAGAGAGACACCCAAGGCAACTGCAGCCCGCCGCCAGCAAGCTGATGCGTCTGAGGCTTCCTCCAGCCGAGCTCGAAAGCGACCAAGAGGAAATGCGGCGTCACCGTCTAAACTTGTCAAGTCCTCCAGCTCATTGACCACCTTATCGTCTGAGGCCACTCAAGATTTGTCTGGTTCTGCGTTTGCAAACCTTCCTGTTTCGCAGCCCCGGACTAACTCAGTGGTATTGGGGCGACCAAATTCTACCAGGGCTCTAGCAGGGAGTGCCGTACCCACTCAGGATATCCCAACACAGAATGTAGAATTGAAATTAAGGCGTAAATCACTTGAAGACAGTGCTGGCATACCTCTGGCCGAATTGATTGCACGCGAAGAGGCTCTGAAAGCAAAGGAAACTGCCATAGCTGAGCGCAGTGCCGCTCTAGATAGACGAGAGGAAGAATCCAAAACGATGTATGCGATTGCCCAGGGTCAGCGGGCAGCAGATATTATCAAGATTCTAGAGGATTCCTTTTCATGTTCTCTGTAAGTACTATGTCATGCGGGAGGGGTCGCACGCTAATCCGGACACCGTCTTACATGTTTAGCTGCTTTGAAGTTATGTGCGTTGCTTATCTTCCTCGCACAGGCCGCGTGATCACTAATCTACCACTCCGTAGTGCTTGTCCCTACTTACTCACGCCAAGTCGGTGTGGCCACACATTCTGCGCCACATGCCTTTTGAAGTGGTTCTTCACACATCTCCATCGGAGTTGTGGCGGATGGCACGAGGCGCTGGAGTGTCCGCTATGCCGTTCGACATTGCCTACAACCCCGGAACAACCTCCACGGGATCCATCAAGCTTCCCGTTTGCTCCGAATCGTCTTGCTGAAGAGATAATAACCCGTCATATCGAGTCCCTTGAGAGCACATTAGAGTCTCCGGAAAGCCCATCTGTGAATACAAGTGCGAGCAAAGGGAAGGGTAAAGCGAGAGCAAGGAAGGAAAAGAGTACAGCCTTCGAACCGATCTTTTTAGATGGGGGTGAAGAGGCTGTTGGTTGGAAAAAGGGTGGCCCAGCACGAAAGGAATGGAACAACCGTGAGCGGTAAGACGGTTGTTGTTCCAGTGGCATGTTCCCAACTGATTCTCATATGTGGTTTAGCATCGGAAGGGAACGAATGAATAAACTAAGTACCGATTGGCCAACCGTGACTAGCGTTGGTTTCCTGACGTTCCAGCGATCACTTGGACTTTAATTGTGTGCTACATTTTATCGCTATGTAGCATGTCGCCTGGACTGTGGACTTTTGTATGTTTTACGCTGTGCTGCGCTAGTTACGTGTCGTCTGTCAACGCTAGACATTGTGTATACAAAAGACACCCCATTACCATACACCTTCTGACTGTCCTTAGGCACTCAAAGCCAGGATACTATCTATTAACGGTCATTCATATATATACAGATCCATTCTTTCTTGCACAACTTTACATTTAAGAAAACAACCGACGAGTAGGATAGCCCCTGGTCAAAGGTAGAAACATCGCTCCTTCAAACCACGGATACCAAAGATATCCTAGAAAACCGTGTCAGCTTCGGTGTATGGCATAATGGAATGAAGGTACCCAGTCCTCTGGTGTAATCCATAGCTCAGCTACACCATCCATCTTACCAAGCACGGCTGCTCCTTTCCACACCAACACACGCGGGTCAACGTCCTTCGGGGGAGGAATGATCTGAACCTTTTCCATGTTAGGCACCAACGGGGTTGCGATGGCTTGCAATCTGTGTAGTGTGATCAAGGGGAGTAAGATAGTGTTCGGTGTTGCTTGCCCATCATATTAGACACGCACCGGCTTTCAAGGGCGTGAGCCATGCCTGGAACAAGGGCACATCCACCAACAACCAGAACGCCCTGGAGATACTTGCGGATCTTCTCATCCCCGCCAGCCGCCCGCGCACTGTTGAAGATTGCAACATCGAGTGGCAATTTACTGGCTTCGAAACAGACGTCAATAGAGAATCCTCCAGGGTAGGTGCGTGCATGTGCTTGAGAAGTCGAATGAGAAGCAGATGGCTCTGCGGTGGAATTAGTGACGGTTGGTCTTGCATCTGCATCGTCCGCATCAACTATCTCCATCGGTGCATCGGCAGAGCCATCTCCCACAGCCGTGGTGATTGTAGTGGACGGGATGGGGGTTACATCTCCTTTGTTTGTTTCGCTGGCAGTTTCAGACGTTGCGTCCGTGCTGTCAGGGTGTAGTGCTGACAACGACAACCGGAGATGAACGTCAGCTTGAGAATATATGAGTAAACATAAACGTGCGTTTATCGTCGAGAAGAGCGCCGTTGGTGCTCCCTGCTTGGGAGTCCGAGGCCTGTAAGATGGGAGGAGCGTCATGTGTCGGGTTAGACGAGGGTATGAGATGTTGCGTCGAAATCATCATTGCTTGGGTCTGGCCATGAAATGATATTGATAAGGATAAATGTTGGTGTCAGTGAGGACCCATGTCAAGAATGACAGATGGAGGCTGATATAGGCTCAAAACTCACGATGTGGTCACCTATTTGCTCGACAATTTCATCCGTGACATCAGGAGATGAGAAACCACGCGTGTCAGTTCGTTTCTGCTCAAACTCAATGACACGAGGTTCGAACAGACACTAAGGGCGGAAGTCTCAGTAAGGAAGAACGGCTTTCCAGAGATAAAGGAATGGTTACCATTGGGGCAAGTATGATTTCATCATAGGCACGGAGACCATATTTTTCGGTACGCTGGCCTGGTCTTCTCACCACGAAGTCATACAAGTTCAGCGCCACATCGCCCTACGGAGGATGCAAACCATGGAACTTTCTGCAAGGGCTTCGCAGAAATCATGAGTAGTACTTACCTCCGCCAAAGTGCATAAACGCGCTTTAAGGTCCTCCATAACGTTCCAGTCGTATGATCGGGCCAGATTCAAATCACGATATGGGAAGTTGATTTTTTGCAGAAGAACATAAAGGAACTCGGTGATAGCGTCGCCTCCCATGTTGAGGAACATTCTACGTAGTAAAGGATGAAGATTTATCAGCGTCCAAGGAGATAGGATCCCAACATGAGCAGCTTACGCACCTGGTATCGGGAATGACGAGACCATCGTCAACACACGCTATACTGGTTGTAGCTGCGCCCATGTCCACGACACAGCCGTTTGAGATACCGGCACCATACGTGGCCGCAAGCGATTCCTAAAGGCAAGCGCAGTTCAGCTGGCAATAGCCCAGAAAGTTAAGGGTCATTTATTACTTGTTGAACACATAGCTGTTTGAACCCCATTGACCGGAGAAGGATCTGACACATATTTTCCACATAGTTGCGATCATAAAAATCAGGAATAACAAGTACTACCGAATAGTCCTATGCCCACGGTCAATAGAAAGCAGCAAGACATCCTATCATGCTTACTTTGTATATGTTCGGAGTAATGTTCAATTTTTCTCTCAGAGTATCCCCGATTATAGTTTCAACATCGTTGAGGACGAACTGTCTCGAAGAATAGTCTCTGGTATTGAAGTTTCCACCGGAGATCGGCCAGCGCAGAAAGTATCCTTGGGCTTCTGGGTCCGACAGACGTAAGGCCTAACGATGTATAGCGAGCGTTAATAGAAGCCATTTCTTTTCGCATGATATTCTACCTTCTCTCCCACGATGTGCTCTTCCTCGGCCGAACTTACCCAGTCAACACGGAACGGGTCGTTGCTCTCCGGGATTGTCTCTGGAGTAAATTGCTCGTTAAAAGTCGTAGCAATGTTGGCTGCATTCGTTGTAACTCGCAACTTGTAAAACCTCATCCGATCACGAAGCGAGATTTGAATGGCTGCCACCTTGTTGTCGAACTGAGAAAGGTTGGGACAGGGTAAGCGGACACAAAGACCATTACTGTGTGGACCTACAGGGTCATCGGAGGCTTGCAAAACAGAATATTCGTCGCCTGCTTGCGCTACGGTGCTTACTTGACCGCGCTCGCGATCTTTGCGAGGACGCGAAACACCCTCAACGTACCTGAGCGGCGGCACAGGTGGCCTATGTTTCCGAGCTATGACGTTAGGCACGGACAAAGGCGTCACGTCTGATGCTCTGCCTATCCTGATCCAGCGTGTGCCGGGATGAATGACCAGGACTTTAGAGCCACGTCTGCCCTAGTTGCAGTTACATCAGCGGCGCTAGTAGTATTGCACGGCGTTGGTTGTACCTCAGTGGGTGGTAGCATACTGATATCATCGCCTAGTGCACGGTTTCTGTTCGCCGCGTGTATCTTCGCAGCATTCCGGGCCCATAACGTCTGGCTATCAGACTTCAGATACGTTGTGCCCATGTTTTTAGGGTTCGCCCTGTCCCAGTGATAGATGAGCATTTGCAGGACAAGGCCGTGAAACGGTGAGTGCTCATCGAGAACTTACGGCAGCGGCACATGGAATGAAGTGAATCGCATCGCAGATTCATCCTGCTTAGTTCTTGGTATACCGCGAGGCATGGCGGTCGAGCGTATAGAGTAAAATCAAGATATTGTCTTTGTTTATGGGCGCACGAGCTAGAATGGCCGCCAGGCGGTGTATACGGATTCCGCAGCGTTCGCTTCTTAGCCACAGCTTGTTCGCGTATTGAAGTTGGCCGCGAGCGAAATGGAGACCGAACACAGCAGGGTTAGAGTAATGATGCTGCGCACGTGCATTCCACGTGTCGATCGGCATCGGGATCATCCCCAAGCCTTGCTTCCCGTCGTAGTCATCCGTGTTAGTATACGCCGCTAGTAGACAACAAGGTTTACTCATTTCATGCCGACGAGAAACAACTGGGTCTGGTGGGCGGGCTCTTCTCAGTTGCCTACCGGTGGGCGATTGATACGCTTGTCTCTCCTTTGCCCGCAGAAGCTTCAAGGTCACTGCCCTGGAATGTACTCGGACATGATGACATACCAGCAAGCCACACCGGAGCCATCTCGAGCACAAGGTCCTTCAGGCAACTTTTTGTAACAGCACCCGTCATCTCAACATTGTCTAGAACTGACCTAACTTTCTACAGATGATCGCTAATTTTCTTGATCGGAACGACAAGAAAAGTGCGCTCTTCGAGATGCGAGAGGATAGCATACGTCGGAGGCATGGCCTTGGATGAGTCGCAGCCATGTACTAATCCTACGCTCGCCCGAGCCCGTCTTTGAGTGGCATCACTCCACGGACAAGTTCCAGTATAAGAGAATGTGTGCGTGGAGAGGGTGTCAGTTCCATACAGACTCTCAGCAGTGCTCTCTGTATTCAAGAAATGTCTAGCGAAATCCCTCAGCATCTTGCTCGTGGAAAGGCATGTGTTCCTTGCAGGTCAGTCCCTTCCGCTTTGACCTGTAATCAACATCTAATTTGAACAATTGAGTAGGAAAAGAAAAATGGCGCGTGTTCCTTAGTTCAGTGTAGCACACTCGAAACTGACTTATCACCCCCAGAAATGTGACGGGAACCAGCCAACTTGTAACCAATGTTTACGGTTCAATCGTGCCGCTGAATGCGAATACAACGAAGGATCATCCCCTTCAACCGCTCGAGTACTGGAGCAGCATATCTCTCAGCTGGAATCCAGGATAGCAGAACTTGAGCAAGATGACCCTAGTCTGGTTCGCCTCCACGACCCCTATGCAAATGCTCAGAGCCTTCCTGTTGCTACCGCTGCTGCTGCCTCCCAGCAGTTATCCCAAGCCAACTGGTGGGATATGCCGGAGCCCCCGACACGTATGCAGCAGATTTTGTCAGTGACATTTTGACACCTTTAAATATCCCATGCTGACATGACGTCGCAGAGTGCAATTCTTCATGCGTCATTCGTCGAAGCTTGGTTTTTTCTTCGACCCTAACCGTTTCGTTGGCAGTATGGCTTCTCCAACAGCCAACTTACCTCGCCCTGCCGCTGTGCTACGAAGCGTTATCTATTTATGGGGGATCAACTTGTCGGCCAACCCGCAGTACGTACAGCATGAGCCAAGGTTTCTCGGTCGGGCTCTGCGCAGTGTGCACATGGCACTGTCTTCTGCACAGCAGCAGCAGTCCAGCCCACTTTACGTGCTTCAGGCGGAGATTCTTCTCGCGTACTACTTCTTTCACAACAATCGGTTGCTTGAAGGCAAGTTCCATGCGAGCGCCGCCGTCTCACTTGCCTACATGTGCAACCTACACAAGATCTTGAGCGGCGGGGGCGGTCCTCCTCCTCTGGCGTTTTCTCCCGCCGGACAAGCGTACTTGCCTCCTCCAATTGACTGGGTAGACGAAGGCGAGCGGATTCACGCATGGTGGACCGTCTTTCTGCTGGACAAGACTTGGGCCACGGCTCTCGCCATCCCATCCATGATCAACGAAAATCAGGAACCCGGCACGGTTATCGATACCCCATGGCCCTTGACGACGGATATGTACCGCCAGGTAAGATACCATCTGTGGCTATTTACATGTGGGGATATCAAATTGACGGGCCTTCGTTCGTATAGTTGCCGGCATCTTTGCGAGGGAATGTTGGGGCAACGACCAGGCGGTTCTTTGCAGATGTGCTTGTAGATAATGAGCCGTCGCACCTTGCTATGCTTGCTAAAGCCTCAGCATTGTACGATAGGGCGAATGACTTTGCGTCCTATGACGGAAGTACGTATCCCATTTTCCACTAACCATTACGGTGCAGATTTATTAGCGTGTCTCTGATCCTTTTGTATTTTGTGCAGACGGACCTGATTTTCAAGCAACTATATCTGCCCTGGATACGTCAATCGAGGCGTTCAAGCACACGCTTCCTCCTCTCCAACGGCCCTCCCAGTCTTCTGGGGATACCGCTCACATGCTTCTACTGATTCATGCCATCTGTCACTGTGCATCCATCCAGTTGCATAGGCCGTTCCTAAATCGCAGTTCGACATCGTTGACCAGATGCTTGACCGCGGCCAACACCACGATACGTGTCATGCATAGCCTCGAAGTACACAATCTCGGCATCGTGAACCCCGTTATCGGAGCAAGTACCAGATTATGATCGGAACTGGCATTTTTCTGAATGTTGTGGCCATAGGTTCTTGCGAGTACTGCCAGCGATGCCCTAATTCTTGGGATCCGCTCTATCCGTAGCTCTCGTGCTGCGTGGGCGGCCACTACTGCGGTCCCCGGAGAAGAGCAGTTTTTTGTTGCACTCAACCAACTGTGCACAGATCTGAGCGGACTCTCCTTTGCTCCGTTCATTGGTGTGTTGTTTTTTCTTTCTTTCACCCGCTCCGCTTCTTGATACAGGAAGGCTGACTCGCAACTTTAGAAAATCAGGTTGCCAGAATGCGTGAGGCCATTGCCACGCTGTGATGACGAGTCTCGTATCTATTGCTCCGATTGTGGCCGAAGACATGTCCCGCTGTGTGCTGTTAGACGGAATGTACTATCGTTCTCCGACGGGACCTCTTGTTCACTTGTCAACTGTGTCCCTATCTTAGTCCGGAGTTCCTTGTATCGTAGTACCGGTATTTATTAGTCCGATTCCATTGACGTCTTATGGACAGTCGATTGGCTATGCATATGCATCACGTCTGAGTGTTGTTTATCCGCCGCAACATTTTCCGTGACTTCTACTTCTACGTGGTACGGTAGTGTGCGAGACGAAGAGGGATCGGAACAGAAAGCGTCTCTCGGGTGAGTATGGAATGACGTGAGCCGATGTGATCTCGGGATGGATACGAGCGTTAAAGCCAGTACCTGCCTTATATGGACGAGAACACTTCCTCTTAAGGAAAGACGCGAGTGCTCTAGCGCTTCACGGTGCCGTGTTATCATGCTTACTAAGTGTAATGAGTGGTGGTCAACCCGCGACCGTCGCAGTTGACTCAGATCCATTCCTTCACCCACAGGTCCACACAGCGTCTCACAATCTCGTATGGACTGCGTGTGTGGCTTACTTATCAAAACTGCTGCCTCGGCTCACTCGGGTGATGGCCAACTCAGTTGTCGCGTCCCCCACAGTTTTGTTAGCTGAAATGCTGATTCAGCTCGACTCCATCGCGGAACCGCTGTAAAATTTAGAAGTCTATCAGTTGCTCTTTGGAGCTTTTTGTCGCGCTTACAAACGTAACTTAACGACTAGGTTCTACGTGAGGGTGATGCGACGGTGCTGCTCGGGTTTAGGGGCAACGTCGGCTCCCGACACATGAGCGTCTTTGCTGACGCCAGTATCATTATGGGCTGATGCGGCGACAACTTCCATCTCGACTTCGCGTACGACTGTTGTAAATCCACAAAATGACCCCGCGGTCACGAAATGGCTATGCTTTCAGCACAGCATCTAGGATCTACTCTGGTGAATAGGATCAGTGCGTATGATAACGGGTGAGTACGTGCTGGCCTCAGGCTGGTGTGTACCGGAACGCGTCACTAGTCCAGATCTATTAACAGCGGACTTTACGGCAGGTACACAACTTATCGGAACCAATTCAGTACGCGTTGCCGGTAAAGTGATAAATCTGGTTGGCCGAGCGTCAAGCGATATTGGACAGCTCGGGCATGGTTTAAACTCAGTTAGAGTATTCCGATAGCTGCGAGCTCGGAGGCAGGATGAGCTGCTGCCCCCTCATTTCTCGACCACGTCGGCCGGAATGCATCTCAACGGAGTCATATTCGATCTCCACATGAACCCTGTTGTTGCGACGCGTGGCCAAGAGTGACTTTCGTGGCGCCATATCAGCTAGGGTTCGGCGTGTTCCCCCTCAGGAGTCAAAATTTTTGTGGGTGGCATCACTCACAGCATTGGCTTCGGTGTTACAAACCCAGCGTGCAATGCTCTAAATCCTGCAGAAGAAACTCCCGTAAGTCACGGGCAGCGGGCTCTGCGCGTGTGCTTAATATTAGATCTAAACGCGCCGCCCTCTCGCGTGGAAGGTATATAACCACACCCGTTATGGGAGCGTCGGTCATCTCCAGAAACTTCAGCTCGTTCTAACTACCACCCAATGGCACAGTTCGCAAACCCCTCCGGACAACTCGAGAGAGGCAAAGCATGCTTGCGATGCCGGTGAGTACCACTCGTGAATCGCTGTGTAAACCACACAACTGACTTAAGCATATCCTGCAGGAGACGCAAAATGGTGAGCAATAGATGTCATACATCGAGATCATGTCCATGCTTAGACTCGACCCCTAGCGTTGTGACGGTCAACGTCCGACGTGCAACCAATGCATCCGGTCGAACATTGTAGACTGCGAATACACAGACGAAGGCCCGACCGTCTCACAGCTCCTCGAACAAAAGATCGCGTACCTCGAGGCCCGCATTCGCGAGCTCGAGGGGGACAGTGGCTCAATAACCCTGCACGATCCCCATGCCCCAGGACCAAGTTCCAGTTCACAACCCCGTGTAACCCGCGGCCCCGCCACGATTGGTGGGCCCCAGCCCTCTATTCCCCGGAATCAACGAATGTGAGCACCCACACCTTTAGCATGCCCGGACAGCGTTAATCTCAATCATATCGCCCCCGGGATCGCCATTCCTCTCAACTGCCCAGTATGCAAGCGTTTATGTCGTACGCCTGTGATTTCGGATTTTTCCTCCACATGCCTCGTTTCATCGACAAGCTTTCGGCCTCCATACCGCCCACGAACGAATCACCGCTCCCAGCTGCTCTCGTACACTCAGTGTTCCTCATCGGTCTGACGTTCTCAAGCGACGCCACTCTCAAACAGGAGGAGCCCCGGGTCCTCGCGCGTGTCCAGCAGGCCCTCTCCTCCGAACTCGACCCGTCCTCAACCCTCTACATGCTGCAGGCCGAGGTCCTTCTAACCTACTACCTCCTGCACACGAATCGCCGCGCCGCAGCCGGTTACCACTCCGCGGCAGCTGTGTCGATCGCGGTCGGATGCAAGTTGCACAAGATCCGCAGTTCCGAGTGGTTCGTCCCCGGAGCTTCATTCTCGAACGCGTCCGTGCCAGAGGTGCAGCTGTTCCCCCCGATGGACGATATCGAAGAGGGAGAGCGGATACGTGCGTTCTGGACTGTGTTCACGTTGGACCGGTGTTTGACGGTGGTGTTTCGGACCCCGTCACTGCTGGCGAGACCAGGAACTGCGGCTGCACGGGTTGATGCGCCGTGGCCTTTGGAAATGAGTGGATATGAGCAGGTGAGCCCCGACACGTTGAACCTGTCTGCGCTGTGTACTTTCGCGGGACTGACTGAGATGTGGTGGCCGTTCGATTTGAACGTGCAGCATCTGCTGATGCCCCAAGGAAGCACAAGCGCGAGAACTGTCGAACACTTCGTGAACGGGCTCAGCACGGAGTTGCCGAATCAGAGCATGCTCGCGTTACGCGCAAAGGCGGCGATCGTGTTCGAGAGGTCGGCATACATCGCAGACAATTGGAATCCTAGTGCGTGTTGTATAGCTATTCGGCCGCCACCACGAGTAGGATCATGTTGGCTGATGCGCTGTTTCTCCGCGCAGACGACCCTCGGTTTCAGGCTGAATTCCTTGCTGCAGACGCTCGCATCGAACAGGTCAGATCAGTATTGCCGGACCTACACAGCGTGGACCTGAACAGCGATGTGACGGCGTCGAATCGTACGCAGTATGTACGCGACCTGCTCATGATCCATACGCTGTGCCATGCGGCGACACTGCAGCTGCACACACGATTTGGACCGAGCTGGGACGTCGACCGAAGCAAAGCCATCCAGGCTGCGGTCTCTTCGGCCAGCATCCTCAACGGGATCGACATCAACCATTGGGTCTATGTCGATCCCATCATAGGAGTACGTGCCCGAAACGCCCTGCACCGCTTTATTTGGTACTGATGCTCTTCGCCCCTTCGTACCTTGACCTGCTTTTTACACAGATGCTATGGCACCTTGTCGGAGAAACGCTCGTTAACGCGCTGGCTGGCTTGAGACGTAATGTCACCTATGCTATGTCGCCGTCTGTAGCCGTCTCGCCGCAAGAGATCATGATCAGCACCTCCATCACCACTATCTTGACCGCGATGAACACGCTGAAGAGGCACTGTCCTTTGATTGGTGAGTCAATGAAACGTTAGATTGACTTGCTATCTGTGATGCTCACGGCGTATCTGTAGGCGAGGAGACCGACAAGTTGCAGACTTTGATGGGACAGAATCTTGGCGGGGTCCCTACTTGATACACAGCACTTTGCCTTTCCCTGATTAACCACTCGGTTCCGAGTTCAAGACCGTTCCCCCCGGGATACCGTATCATGCTATGCCATTATTTATTCTGATCCGGTTAATCATATGCATAGACCTGTTATACTCCTGTTATTCGTATGCATCGCCCTCACGACTACATAGCCAGGATACCTCCGTTATGATACACGTCATGTAGACTTTCTTCATCCGGTTCTACAATTAATTTCATACACACTACTCGCATGATTACACCAAGTGAGACTTCTACCACGCACATCGAGGATGCAATACACTCGTATTACGTTGAGACGCAGACGGCGGCCGTGGATTTGGACCCCCGGAGACCAATCCTCTTAGACCCAGTGAATGGAGTTTCCTCCACTGCATGTAGTCATACAGCTGACTCCTGGCAGTTCACCGCTCCGTGAAAGACTTCAAGTAAGCCGCCACAACGTTTGCACCATGGTATGCTCGCGCCGCTATGATGCTAACTATGACGGCGTATACGCGGGTCAGTCAAGTTAACGTGGGTCCTTCCTAACAAACGCACCCAACGTTGGATGGTCGTCTACAGCCCATTCTTCTTCGCGGCATTCTCCTCCATCAAAGAATCTCGCAGCTTTGATAACTGCGCAGGAACGGTAGCATCTCCTCCATTAAGGGGTGTGCTTCGTTGCTGGAACTGCTCCAAGAACGCTTCCACGCGAGCATGCGCTGTCTGCGAGTCGATGGTCACCGCTTGCACGGGTTGGATACGGACTGGAGGGTTGACGGCAGCATCTGACATTTTTCGTGGAATAAGCTATGTGGTGCGAGATGGGTATGTCGGGGCTTTTTGTTCTGGTGACCACTCCAGAAAGAGCCCGCTGTGATGGTGGAGGGCGAAGAAAGTAGAAGTGAAAGCTTAACAGATTGTTGAAAGAGCCAGAGGGTGTGCTAAATCAGCCGCCGGCCCGTCAAAACGCGCCGCAGACGCCCAGAAAGCACAAGCGCCTGTTGTGTCGTACGTTCCTGCTTTTCGCTTCAGAGACCGTCCTCCTGTCTTGCTTCCTAGTTATATACCACCACTACACCAGGCGTTTGCTCGCCTAGGTCATACCTCGTCTTCTATTTCACATCCTCCCTTTCCATACTACGCAAAAATGGGTGCCGCCGATATGCTCCTCCTCATGGTCACTCACCCTATTGAGTTCCGCATTCTCGTCCAGTTTTGGGTCTGGCACGACCAGCGGGATGTTACCCTGCCAGAAGAACATAAGTACACTGGCTACGACCGGAAGACGATGAAGAAATGCTGGGCCTTCCTTGATGCGACCAGCAGAAGTTTCTCGGCTGTGATCAAGCAGCTGGACGGTGACCTGGCACGGGTCGTACGTGTTTTCCACGCTCTGCACGTGTCGCTATGCCTTGTGCTGATAGCTCGGTTTAGGTTTGCTTGTATTATCTTGTGCTCCGCGGTCTAGATACAATCGAAGATGACATGACGCTCTCCGATGAGAAGAAGCAGTCACTGCTTCGCAATTTCCACGAACACACTCTTACCGACGGGTGGACGTTCGCAGAAAGCGGCCCCAACGAGTCGGACCGACAACTCCTTGTCGAGTACGACAACGTCGTGGCAGAGCTTAAGCTGCTTTCCCCTGAGTGAGTCTTTCATAGATCACTCTGCAAGCGCCCACGCAGCTGTAGCTCACCACGCGGTCAGATATCTCAATGTCATTATCGAAAGTACAAAAAAGATGGAAGTGGGCATGGCGGACTATGCTCACCAAGCGCAGACCACAGGACAAGTGTATCTTGAAAAGGTTGAGGAATACGACCTCTACTGCCATTACGTCGCCGGCCTTGTCGGTGAAGGTCTCTCTGGCCTCTTCTCTGCTTCAGGCCGTGAAGGGGATTTCCTTGCTGGGCAACACGAGCTCTCCAACTCAATGGGTCTCTTTTTGCAGAAGACCAACATTATCCGAGACTATCGTGAGGACGTCGACGAGCACCGGTACTTCTGGCCCCGTGAGATTTGGGGTGATGCTAGGTACGGCCAGCCCCTTGGACGCCCAGGCTTCAAGGAGATGAAGGAGATGTATCTGCCGGAGAACGCACGACAGGCGCAGTATGTGCAGAGCGCGATGGTGCTGAACGCTCTCTGCCATGCAACAGACTCGCTCGATTACCTCCGTCTGCTGAAGAACCAGAGTGTATTCAACTTCTGCGCGATACCGCAAACGATGGCCATCGCTACCCTCACCCTTTGCTACAAGAACCCTGATATGTTCCAAAAGAACATCAAGATCCGTAAGGCGGAGGCTGCTTCGGTATGTTTTGGATCCATGATACATACAGCCAACGAGACTTATTTAACAATATTCCACCTTCGTAGCTCATAATGCGTTCAAAAAACCCTCGCGATGTTGCGTACATCTTCCGGGAATATGCTCGTAAGATCCACGCGCGCTGCACACCCGATGACCCCAGCTTCATCAGGATCGCCGCAGCATGCGGAAGCGTAAGTCCCCATCTCGATATCTTAAGACCCCGATACTCATCTGCCCTGCTTCTCCAGATCGAGAAATGGTGCGAAGACCAATACCCGTCGTTCATCGACATGAGCACACAGCAGTTCAACTCGAACGACCCGCGCTCTCTCGTCGCCCAGCGCGACGACGAGCGGATGCGCAAGGCCTCCCTCGGCAAACGCCAGCAGGAGCTTCTCGCTGCGAACTCGGACGTCGTCAAGGCGGCGCAGCAGCTCCGCACGAAGGAGGACCAGAGTGTCATGCACCCCGGCGTGTACATCTCTCTTGCGTTCACCGTTGTCCTCCTCACGGGTCTCGTCGCCCTGTACGGCATCACATGGCTCGTCGACAACGTCAACTGGGACTTTGGGAAATAGGCGAGAGGTGGAGAGATACCCTGCCATGATTTTCGGACTCAGGATGTGGATGCGGTGTTGGTTATTTCGCGAGTAGGAGTAGGGAGTGGTGGTGGTTTTTTCGCTCGCGTAGTATTACATGCAATTTTGATACACTAGGTATAGTACTGTGCTCATTAACGGACGCTACGCCGTCTTCATTCAGCTTTTTGTACGGCTGAGGTCTGCCCATATAATTGTAGAGAGATGGAAACATACACAAAAAAGAACAAAATCCCTGGAATTGGAAATCCGAACAAACAAGATTGAGGCTTTAGAGCTACTTATACGTCCCTAGTAATGAAACAGTATGGGTATACCTGCACTAGCCATTGGGAATCACTTCCTGCGCATTCACTTGCGCTTCTTCGCTGTTGAGGAATCAAAATCATCAGATGCGTGAGAATATATTGAAAGGAAAAAGGAGACGCACCTGCCGCAGTACCCGAGCCAGAGGCCTTACGTTTCGAGCCCGCGCCCGACGCAGCGAGCTCGTCGCCGTCCACCTCCATCTTCGCCTTGGAGCCGGAACCACTCTTCTTCTTCGGCTTCTTGCCTGCACCGACGACGACGGGCGCGCCGGGCTCGTCCTCGCAGTCAGGGCAGAACCACTCCCCATCGGGAACCGCGTCGAGGGGCGGATCGAGGCACGCGAGGTGGTATGGGTTGTCACACTGTAAAATAAAGAAAAGGTTACAAGGCGAGTAAGGAAGATTAAAAGGTAAAAATGAATGGAAACGAGATGGAATGGTGGACGAATAAACCGAACGTACCTTCTCGCATTCGAGCAGCGAATCATCCTCGCCGGTGTCTTGCTCGCACACGACGCACGTCTCGGGCGGCTCCATGTCGATAGGGTGGCGCGGGAGGTCTGCGAGCTTCTCGTTAGGCTTGGCGAGGAAGAACGTCGTGTTCTGGCCGGCTGCGATCCTGCATATCATAAATCACGAGTGTTCATTAGTAAACGATGCGAAAGAGAGCGACGAGCAGAGAGCTTGATGTCACATGGAGGTTGTACGTACTGCAGGACCTCAATACCAATGAGCGGTTGATGTCGCGTGGGCTTCGTGGCGCTCTTCGGCTCGTCAGGGCCTAAACCAAGTTCGCCTGAAGACAGGATGAGAGATGCCCGTTAGTGAGGATGCTGGGCAGCTGATACACAACGTGTAATCGCCGTGAAGGAATGACGTACCGTTCTGTGCGCCCTGTCCGAATGCGATGGTCATAATACCGTCTTCGTCGTCCGGCGCGAGCACCCAGTGTGACACGCCGCCACAGCTCGGCTTGGTCGCTTTGCAACCCCTGATGAATTACAAGATGAGTCCTCGTGGTTGTGGGAGAACAAAGGACAGGCACGCACATGATGTCTTGGAAGTATCGCGGTGTCGAGTACGGCTGGCCTGCCGAGCCGTCACCAGTGTTCTTCCACTGAACACCGTGACAAAGGGTGAAGTCAGCAATCTCGGTGACTAAGAACGTGAACTGGCAATTCGCGTACCTTTCCAGCCATCCAATACATCCTCTGTCGGTCGATGACGACCGTGTTCGTGGGACCTGCGGTGATTTCAAGACCCATACTGGCTTTGTTCGGACCCGAGAACTAACGGTGGTATCAGCAGGGGACAAAGATAGGACGAGAAATACACCGACGCTTGGAACGGGCTTGGGAATGAGCACGTCGTTCTGCAGACCGGTTCCGAGACCTAACCGTCCGTAGCCGTTGCAGCCCCAGACAAAGACGACCCTGCGATATTAGAACGCTCTGTGTGAGACGATGCTGTGAACATAGACTCGGGCAAGTCGGCGACGTACCCTTCTTCGTCAAGCGCGACGCAATGCTGCTGTCCGCACGCAATTTGAATGATTTTCTTGTCATCGAGGCCTTTGACGAGTACTGAAAAAGGAGACGGCGTTCAATGTTGAGACTCCATTGCATGTTTGATGTGAAATAAAGATAAAATGGCTGACATGGCTCTGATTCGGCATCAAATGCGACTTTCCCTGCTTGCACGATGTGTTCACCGGTCTTGCCGTTCCCCAATACGCCCTTCTCAGCACTTCCAAATGCAAACACTATCATTTATTCAGTTTCGACACGTTACAAACAAAATGAAAGTGTCACATACCACGTCCGCTTTCTGTCAGCACGAGCGAATGGGTCAGGCCTGCGGCTGCTTGTATGACTTTTTCCTTCTCCCCGTCAATCTCAGGGCCATCTATGACCTTGAATTTCGTCACCTCGGGACATACGGGGTGTCCGCACTACACGACCATGATGCACGTCAGTGGCAACATTTATTTGCTGCGCATACACTCGTGTACGCACCTGTCCCATATTGTTGACCCCAGACGTCCACACTTGGCCGTCGCTTCCAACAAGCAGAGTGTGACTTCTACCGCATGCCGCGTGAACAAACTTCGTACTCTTACTGGCACCTAATTCCTGCGGCGTCACCCTCCTCGGCGCGTTCTCCGACACGACATCCCCCGGCACGCCAAGCACAGACTTCTCGCTGCGACCAAACAGCCACGCGGCGCCGTCAATGTCGATGACGACGCAGTGGCAGCCAGAGTGCGCGGCATGTATGGACACAGCCTTAATGTTGCTGAGCGAGCGCAGTATATGCGGTTCGAGCAGGTCGGGTCTGCCAGGTTCATGATCAGCATTACTCCCGTGTGTGCGACGCGATCAATGCTCGGCTCCAGTTGTGCACTCACTGTGGCTCATCTACTGGTTGTGCCTTCTTGTTTCCCCCGCCTTTCCTTCCTAGCCTCGGCCTATTTGCGAAACAAAGTGGTAGTGTCAGCGGGTCAAATAGGGAGGCGTTGTACAGCGGGGCCGTCGGCCGAGACCCGCGAGCCGCAGACTCGCCGCTCAGAGCAAGAGAGGTGAGGGCATACGCACCAGTCAACGCCGCCACAAAGGAGAACTGCGGGTTTAAATAAGCGGTGCAACAAAATACGGTCAGTTCGCGTTCGCAAGGTAAAGCAACAAAAGGGAGACGACGCAGTCCTCACCTCTTCCCCACTCCTGCTCGCCCTGAGAGGACGAAGCCTCGTTGGTTGTGTCGTGGTCAGTCATGTTGGAATAGCGTAGAGAGACTGTGTGAACAAGCTGTGTACGGAGGGGCGCCCGGGTAGGACGACCTCCTCATCCTGCCCGGTGCCTGTATGCCATATGCATCCGGAAATGCGCTGCATCGTCCGCCGAACGCATCATCTCGTTCTCCCTCGCGTTGTTGTGCAGCTATTCGCGCACGAACAGTGCATGCAGTTGTGCACACTGCTCATACACGCACGCTCGTACGACCCGAATGTCGAGGGCGAGTACCCGCACGCGAACGAGGAGGGTTAACGTACACGCTGACAGCCCCCGACGCCTTCCTTTGCATTCAGTCGACCTATTAGTCTGATAGCTCGGGACCCGTGCCTTCTCCAGCACGCATAATTGGCAGTGCTACTCCCAAGTTTGAGTTTGGGCGAAGATAGCAGCCGTAAGCACCGTGATTAATCCGGGTCCGCGTGCTGGGTACTCTATGCAATCCACCTCATAACGGCATTCATCTCAGGAGGACCCTGGATGCGTGTACAGAATGCTGGATATGAGCAGACGCATTTAGCATGGCTTGTGAACATGTGTGCCACTTGCGCTGCGCAAGCTTACCCACAACTGGAGATCACCGCTTTTGCCACAATATTCTCTATGGTTAAATGTGTATAAACTACCTAATACACAACTGTACGCATTCTGCTATAATACACATGTTCAGGTGAGGATGCGGAATGCTATGAGGGAAAATAGGGATAATTTATGGTAGGGTGGCCGGTGCGCGGACATATTCAATTTCACAAAGTCTCAGAATGGTAGGGGGACTCAGAACCGATGGCCACTGGAGAGAACAGGAGTTTTTAGACTATGTAAGGGGTGAGAATAAAGGCAAGGCACTCACGGATGCTCATCCCAGTTCGGTGAATTGAACACTTAAGACCGATCATCGTCAGCGGGCAATCCCCCTGTTGAACAACTTGATCATGAGCTCACCTCGAACTCATCTCCAGAGAGCAACAACATGTCCCCGTGCACAAGCGTCACAAACATCCTCTCAGGCCGCTTCTTCAACTTCTTGTCCCTAGATCCATCCGCACTGCCGACGACAGACAGGGAAGCAATAGGCGAATTCATCTTTTTGGGTTCTACAGCACCTTTAGTCGAGATCGATAGGGGCACGTCTTCCTCTTCCGTGTCATCCGGATCGTACGGCTGGAACTCGTCTCTGTTCTCAGGTGCGGGATCTTCAACAACCGTGTTTGGCGTGGGCCTCTCACGGATGACCGCCTCGAAGCCTCCGCGAGGTACGATGCTCAATTCCACATCGGCCCCGAGACACAGTAACGTCACCGTGGTCTTTGTAGCCGGAATGACAGGACCCTGGAAGATGGAGCACAGATGAGAGACCCGCGTCGAAGATGTATCAGCCAGGAACCCTACCTTTCGATTACCAGAGGTGTGCCACCCCAGCATGGTCATCTGATCAATCTGCAAGCCTGCGTGCCGTGCTTCGCGAGCAGCCAGGTCGCACATCGTACTGCGGATCGCCGAGACACACGCCGGGACTTGATCCCAAGGTACAGCATGTGCCCCACCCTCATGTCCAGATCCTGCGAGATATGTGAAATACGGACCTGCGAAACCCAGGGGGAGTGCCAAGTCAGCATGAGATCATGGCCACGCGCAAACATAAGCTATCAGTTTGGGGAAATATGCACCCACCAGATGCGAGTACTGTCTTCGCACTCTGCCACGTGAGGGGCACCTGCATCTGCACGTCAGAGAAGAACTGATTGGCGGTCTTCTGTACTGTCGAACGGTTGCACGTGAAGAGGTGCTTGATGGTCACGTTCCGCCGCACAGTGTACACGAAGGTCCGCATCCCATCGTTCCCAGCGTCGAGGATGTCACACGCGACACCGTTGGGGTAAGTGTCTACCGGACGGGAGTCTGGGCTCATTCGATGTGGGTCTCGCACGTACATGGATCCAACTGCTGTCAGCCCATTGCCAGTCTGCACGAAGATGAAAGGTTAGTTTAAAGTATTAAACACAGGAAATGAAAGTGTGCCACATACGCCACAGGATGAACACTGCTGGAAGCACAGCTGTCTTTGCACGTTCAGTCGTCCACATGACGCACAATGCCAACCCAATCTGTTGTTCACTTCCGAGGACATCGGCACGTGATGCCCACCGAATCTTGCAAAATCGGAGGATAAATGCATGGGGAGAAGGGAATAGAGAGTAGGCTCTTCTTCGCTGACGATATTTGGTGACCACCAGGGACGGGTCGGCTGATCAGTCCCTTCAGGAATCGCGTCGCCACCTGGAATCCATTCGAATCTGTAATGCCAACGGACTGTGGCCGTAAGAGAACCGTCTGCTGCTTCCATTCGCGAAGATAATATCGTGTGCTGCACATGTATCAGTCATGCTTTCATGTCAGGCACCAAAACCAACACAGAGCTCACCTTAGAGTCTGAGAGCTTGAAGAATCCGAGGTAAACAACACCAAACTCCTTCGATAACGAGAAGGGCAACAGGTTCGAGTCCCGATTGACGACAATGCTCACTGGGATGCCGTACAGCTGACATTCCTCGAGATGCTGCACCTCGGGTGGAAGCTCTGACGGCATGACGACCTGACGGTAATCCCACGTCGTCAACGGCGGCTTTGGAGCCAGCGCCTTCGCCGCATTACGATCGAGCTCGGGCAATGTCCTTTCAGTTTCAAGCCGGTACGGGTGATCAGGAGGAAGCATCTTGCCCATATCGCTTATAGCTTTCGATAGCCCATGCGAAACGAATTTTTTGGCCCGTCTTGCTATGCGTTGGTCTCTGCCTGGTGATGATGATTATGTACGAGCCAAGCGCGGCGTGACAGTATAAGAGAACTTACTCAGGTATCGTCGGAAGTCGTTCACTTCATCTTCATCACTACTGTCGTCCATGCTGAGAGCGCGCGAAAGGGGCGTTGGGCCAAAGGTTGCAGGACGCAACCTACACCTGTCTCGCCCGTTGGTACTGGCATGTTCTTGTGTCCTGTTCTGAGATTGAAGTTGTCCATTGGCATTTCGAGCTGTAGCAAATAAGGGATGATTCTGAACCTGAGCCTGCAGTGGAAAAGTATAGCTGGCGCGGCTAGAGTCCCTCTTTGCGAACGCGCCCGTCAGACTGGGTGGAGCAGGTTGAGGAACTGCCGGTTTGGACTGCCAAGGGTAACTAGTGTATAGATGTGGCGTTGAGCTCGCTGTTTGCGGGTGATGATTATTGTATGAATGAGGCGTTGAGCTCGCTGGTTGCAACTGATGACTGTTATATATATGAGGCGTTGAATTCGGTGTTAGCAAAGGATAAGTGTTATATGAATGAGGTATTGAATTCGTTTCTTGTGAGACGTTTTGGGGGACGGGAGTGGATGAGACATTTGTGTCGGTTTTACCCTTCAGAAGCGCGGAAGGATGACAAACCATGCGATCGAGAGGTTCGTCGTTCTTTGGAGGATCTGGTCCATTATTTGGCGGACGTTCGGTTTCGTCGAGAAGTTCCATCTCGACGTCAACACTGTCTTGATAGTCGACACCAACTCCGCCAGCGTTTTGACCTATGTTTGGTGGAATGGTGAACTCCCGTTCGCTGCGCGTATTAGTGAGTAAGTCCAGAAGTTTCATTAGTAGTAAAACATACATGGAAAGCTCAATTATCCCTCGAGAGTTCCAGCGATCTTCAGGCCACGCAGTTCCTTCCAGAAATATAAGCGGAGGTTCCAGTGTCATGTCCTCCTTGAATATCCCGCTCCCGTTGGCGTTGATAGCTCTAGATAGCTCGGGCAAAATTTCCAGTAATTCTTGTTTGCTCTATCACATAGCGCACTGAGTATTTATGCTGATTTAGGTACAAAGCTGGCTCACTGAGGCCCATATTCGCGGTTTTTCCGGTGGTGGCGGTTTCGTACTCAACCCCTGCGGTACATCCGACGAGATGGGTTGGGTGGCCCTTGTAGTCTGAGAAGTCTGTGGCGGTCGCACCGACTTCCACAGAGTGCCATCCTTTGCCTGCCAAGAACCAGCTACAGGGGCCATACAAAACAGATCAGCAAGCGGCAAAGTGGCGGAGAACGCATAATTTACATACGGGCAAGTGTGTTTTGGGGCACTACTGTTCTGCGACTTGTTTTTCTCTTACTACCACTCGCACTCTTGTGAGATACACGTTGCTCCTGTTCGACATCGCCCGATGGGAGGTTGACGTCGCGTTGTGGCGTGGCGCTCGTAACCGATAGAGACATAGTCTCAGCCGCTGGCAGAGTGCGACGTCTTTTATTCGGAGGCTCCGCCGAACCAGCGCGACTTGATACAACAGGGGTTCCAGAGCCACTGCGGGGGACACTCCCATTTTCACGGGAGGCAGAGGCGTGTAGCTTCGCTTTCCGGGGAGGGAGACTCCTCGTGGACGAGGGCGTGGCGTCCGAGTCCTCATTTGCTTGCGTCAGGGTCCTACCCTTCAGCTTCGGCTTGACGCATTTCGGACCAGGCAATTTCACCCATCCCTTTTCGACGGTACACAGCCTGTTCGGATCCCCCGTCGCGCTGCAGCGGTGACAAATAGGTCTGCTCCTCGAACATACCTGCCGGATCTTCGCGCAGTAGTCACACGGCTTGGGCGTAACGAGAAAATCTTTCTCGATGCCTGTTATAGGATGCCGCGAGAAGATGAATATGTGAGAGGGGTCGATGCGCTTGTCGTATTCTTCAGGTAATTTGACAGGACGACGAAGGTGCCCAGAAGTGTCCCATGAACGCGTGTATTCAGGCAGAGGTTCATTGGGGTCCCATTCCGTAGGAAATGTAGGTGAGGGCTCTTTCGATTGCGAACGTCTGTCGGGTTTCGAGCGTGAGCCAGAGTGAGTGCCACTCATGTTAGCGGGGTCATGTTGTGTGTGAGACAGTTATGCAGTAATACACAGGAGAGCTCGCGGGCTCTATTTGCACATATTTGGCGAATCACTCTGGGTTCGTGGCCAGGCTGCGCATGTTCTCACAGCAACTCAACTGAATATTCGAGCGTATCCTCCACGTTTGTCTCAATAGGTAAATATGATAGGCAGTGTGGCGAGAACAGTGGCGCAATGATAAAGAGATCAAAGAGGTCAATCGCCACACTGGTCGTCACGAAGACAACATGACGGTCTGAGTATCATAGCGTCGCGTACAAAAGAATATAGCATGTCATACTCTCAAGCAGTTGCATGACATGTCTGGAATGTCTGCATGGTATTTCTCCTCTTCCCGAGTCTCCATGAGTATGCGCTTGTGTAGAACGAGACGTGAGAACGTAAAATTTAGTGCTCGTACGGCCCAAGACGGTGTGCATATCGGTTATCGAAGAGGGACCAGTGAACCCTACGGGAAAGACTGTGAACGTGAATCTTCTGTGCTTGTAGTACACTATGAGTGCTGTTGCTGTATGCAGTTACAGTACTGTATCGAGAGTAGTGTGGACATATTATTTGTGCATGTTTGTTTGACGCAGGCCATTTCGGGTGCCGTTTCTTCGAGATCTGAACCGGCGTTTACGCAGCATTGAACATGGGTAAACGACATTCAACTTTCTCTGGACTATCGCGCTTTGTTGCAGAAGCTTTTGGTCCTACATCTCAGACAACGCCATCGGATTTAGCGACGAAAACAGAGCCACAACATGAGGCGTCGCAACACACTACAAAGAAGAAAACGCGATCGGCTTCACAGTTAGAGGACAACGATCCTTCCACTTCCGCACAACCGTTACAAAAGAAGCGAAAAACTGGTCTCCTTGGCCCTGGGTACGAGGAATATGATGCAACTGGCCTTGTTCCATACTACACAGATGCATCCGAGGTGCCCGAACATCTGCGGAAATGTGCGCGTTCACCAGCCAATGGCTTAGAGCATCTAACATTCCCTCCCTGACAGATTTCTTCCAGAGAGAACGCTACTTCTCTCTTTACTCTTCTGGATGTCTCCTAGATGAAGAGGGCTGGTACAGCGTCACCCCAGAACTGATTGCTAACCAAATTGCTGAACGATGCCGATGCGGGACTATCTTGGATGCATTCTGTGGCGTAGGTGGTAATGCGATTGCTTTTGCGCAAACGTGCGAGAGAGGTTCGTTGTGCAGTTCTCAGTCATTTTGGCGGTGCCGATTGATAGCTATAATTCAGTGATTGCAATTGATACATCGCCTACACGACTGGCACTCGCACGTCACAACGCAGTCATCTACGGGGTACAGGATCGCATCGAATTTATCCAGGCCGACTACCTGTCTTTTGCTCGCTCTTATCTGTCGACGGCTTCCGGATCTTCTCAGACACGACAGCGCAAAATAGATGTCGTGTTCCTCAGCCCTCCTTGGGGAGGCCCAGAATACATCTCAGGCAATAATGCAGCATCTGATGAACCTAGTTCCCAAAAAGACGACAAGCAGACTCACCCAGAGTTCAGTTTAGCAAGCATACAGCCCGTCCACGGCACAGAACTCTTTACACTCACACGCAAAATCACACGCAACGTTGCGTACTTCCTCCCTCGCAACACCAATCTCGTAGAGATATCGGACTTGCTTCTGGCTGAGGGCGGTGAAGGCGGCCCGACATCTGCGAAGGCGAAAGGGAAGCAGAAAGCTGGTTCGCCATCCAAACAAGAGGTGGTGGAGGTAGAGGAAGAGTGGATGGGATCCAAGTTGAAAGCACTGACTTGCTACTTTGGTGGGCTTGCAGCGGGGCAAGAAGAACTCTATGAACAGCCCGTTTAGTTTGAATCCTATCTTTTGTAAGGACCATTGATATATGACGCTGCGTACCGCATCTTCCCCTCGTCTTTTACGAACTCAAGTGCCCATATGGTGAGAAGCATCTTGAGGCCGGTAATCTCTCGCGCAAAGTTGAGTTCCAATAACATCGCTTTGGGTTCCATCGCTTCCGAAATGCCCGCAGCCGTTGATAAACATATACTGCAAATAAAATATTCGCCGCCGTGACTGTCGGTAACGCACAGTTCTGGACCGCCCTCGCGTCGTGCATCAGCAAGATCCTCATGCCCTAAGGCACCATTATGAATAAACACAAGGTTCAAAGGCACAGCATAGCATTCCTCAATTTCATTTCCGCGGGCACAAAGAGGTACAGCAAAGCCTGTAAGGTACGCACTGTCGAAACGCCACAGGCCCTCGCTGCTGGCAGATGCTGGCGCTGCTGTGCGGTGCCTGAAGCACGGAGGTCCCAACTCGCTCTCGTCGCGCCGTGCAGGACATTTCAACACAAGTCCTTGGCACATCATGGCGATGGAGTGCGCAGCGCAAGGAACACGACGCCTCCGGTGGCGTGCTACAGTACTGCCTTTGAATCTGTTGCTCTGCGAGACCGCGAGAAGAGACCACTGTTTGCGTATTTCTGTTCTGAACCTAAAACAGAACCGGCGAATGCTGGTGCGGTCATGAAAGATACGCACATGTCGGGAATGGAGGTCGAAAGTCTCAGGCGGCTATCCCGTGGTATTCGTCACTCGCACATAAATCCCGGCCGGCAGTACAAATAACGACCGCAAGGTCGAGAGGTGGCCACCACACGGCAGCTGACGCCGTTCCTGAGTTTGGTGTTTGCAACTGAAGCACGGAAACCGGGAGCGGTGCATACAATGTGGTGGAATTGCGCCTGTCCATCGCGGCGAAGATCCCGCTGTTGGGCGCAAGCGTCAGTTTGAATACAAGAAACCAACACGCGCTACATACGCTTATAGCAGTTCTATACCCCGTTTTTAGGAACAAGGATTCCTTCCTCAGAGTCCGCTCTTTTCTGTGTAGAAATCCCATTTCCTACGTCTCAAACGACGATCTCAGTAGGAAGGCGTACACAAAGCGCTACAAGCCGCGGCGCCTCATCTTATTTGTCCGATGTACCGCTGTTTCCAGCATCCCGCTGCATGAGCAGAGGAACCTACATCTGTAAGTCGCGTTATCATGAATCTATCGCCTGAGGTCATTGATGGAGCCGTTGAGAAGAGATGGGTCCACTCACTGTCGTCCAGCTACCCCGCAACCCCCATCATGCAGTAGATTTCAGCCATATGCATGCACACTGCAACGATAAAGTTCTCCATGAGATTACTGTGTTCGGTGCGCCTTATCGATATAAACGTCCGCAGGGTGTAATCAACTTGTAATCAAGATGATGTTCTTGGATTTGCTGACTCAGTGGATATGGGATCCTTGAGCAGCGCCTAGATGGACGCCATGACAGGCAGATATGAACCATCGAGCCCCATCCGGACCACAGAGGCGTGACAATCTTCTGCCTGACCTCGACCTGTGGAGACAAAGAGACGCACTGGATGTTGCAGCTTCCGAGACACAACGACAGCGATTGCGCGGCGCGCGCGACGTGTAGCATATTTACGTATGATGCAAACCGCTGGGTTGTCTTTGGCCATGGACCGCTTGCCAGCACAGCAATTATTTCCGCGGACTCCAGTCTGCATTGTGCCAAAACATTAGTGATTGCTGCGCTACACCTCCCGCACCGCGTACTGACCGGAAGGCTGACGCCGCCAACATGACCGTACTGCATCCGGATTTTGTCATCGTCCATACATCCCGACGAGCCACCGCTAGCGTTTGTCAGGTCCGGCCCTTGAGGCGCTATCCAGCTTCAAGATAGATAGCGCCTCAACCTCCGTAGATGCTCGCCTAGTGTAAGGTTGCAGAATGTCATATGATGGAAAAGAAGAATAAAACATATCTGACAGCGGCGCGTGTACGTGAGTGGAACCAGCCAACCAAGGGTGGCGGGACAGCATATCGCCGAGATGTCTTCCTAACTTCGCTGCGCGCCCCGACATTGCACATGTCGTGTCCGATGGAGGGCTGGCGATGCTCGGCAGACATGAGAATCGCAGCGTTGTCGCTCGGCGACCATGTGTATTCGATCCTACTGGAAATGTAGCGGAAGATATCGTTTGCATGTTGTATGAGAGTTTGCCAACGTCTCTTGCGCGGCTCCCTGCAGCGTCGCAATTGGCCCGCGCACTGCGAGGGCTCGCAGCTGTCACAGGCCCTTACGGCCCCCGAGCAGCCAATTGTACCATAGCGCCAGCTCGGGAACGATGCGCAACCGTGGTCTCGCCCTCCTATCTAAATTTAACGATCAGCGCTGCCAGCGCAGCGTCCCACCACCATCTCCCGGATAAAACGTGCGGATAAGAGACTTCAAGAATGCAGACCGGCGAGCGTGAGGTGATTGGCGCGGGGCCATTAACGTTCAGGAGGGAGTCTGGGGAGGGGCAGCTGGTTGATCCACGCCTCGATGCCTGTCAGCTAGCAGAATGGGGGTGGTGGTCCTGGCCGATCGTTGGTTTGGGGTTGACTGTATCGTCTGGTGGGAAGACGCACCTGGAAACGTCGTCCCAGTGGCTGCTGATGAGCCGCCACATTCAGTGCTGCGATCCCCTGGGGTAATTAATAGGTGACGGTAATATTATTGTTGCCTCGCCACAATCTCTTGTGTTACGCACTAGAACGCCGTGCAGTACGGCCTGTGGCGAACTTTGATTATCTGCAAAACATAACGTCCATTTCTAATCCGGCATGTCAGAACACTTCACGGTCGGCTACGTACACGATTGCACGACCAGAATAAACTCCTCACCTGACCTGATCCTATGTGCAGAGGAGCGACAGTCGATTTCTGGGCCAAGGCTCGTGTCTGCTGGATGCTTGCCGCTGACAGCGCAAGCGTTGCGGTAGCTGAATACTTCTGTTCAAAAGTCGCCCCCAAGTAAGCGCGGTTTGGAGTGGGAAAATCGGGATTTCGGCCAGGCCAGACTGGCTCGCACCGTAGCGCGAGCCTCAAACACATCTACCCTTCCGGTCGGAGGTCCTTGCCGCCAGCTGGCACTCCAGGGCGACGTCTGGAGGGAGAGAGACGCGGTCCAGCACCAGAGTCCCAAACAGTAATGCAGACCTGCAGGACGCCCGAACCGCAGCGTCTGGAGAAGCAGCATCAGCTGGAAGAATTCTACGCCCGTTAAGCTACGTCCGTGCATTACCACAAACCCACAACACCTCGTTTCTGGCTTCTTGACACCCGGCTGACATCTGTGCTGTGGTTCGGAAGGCAGAGGGTGCCCGGGCGTCGCGGCGCTGCCGGGCTACCCGTCCGCAGGCCCCGGATTGGCCAGGCGCGGTGGAATTCGTGCGGAGACGGCGTCGCGGGACTGCTGGACGGGCTTCCGTACATACGTACATGCCACGATCGTTCCTTCTTCTGTTAAGCTTCGTAGATGGGGTAATACGATGGCACCCCTCCCTACACGTGCATGTGAGTACACGCAGGCGATCGAACGTTGACAGAACAAGAATCGGGGTGCGTGTCCGTGAATTCAACTGTTTAACGTTCCATCCAGGGTTCATGCAAGGGTCAAATGGCTGTTTAACGGTCAAGGTACATTAGCGTGAGATGTTGGTTGACTTGCAGTAAGTGTTGACGGCATCCGCACGATTGTGGCCCATGATGAACGAGGGGGACATTTGACCCGTATCGAGACAATACTGCTGTCTATTCCTCGAAGACCCACTCTGTACCAATGACTGTTAAAATCGCGCACGTCCGGAGCAGGTGATCGGACACGTACTGGAAATCACGGTATGATTGTGATTGAATGGGAGGAAGATAGGCAGACGGCACCGCTTGCTGAGGCGATCAACAGGGTCCCTTTGTTCTATCGAACGTGAGAGGAAATCTTGCTGACCAGCTGGTGCACAGCAATGAATATCGGAGGCCGTTCACCAACGGAATATTGGTGAAGTGTACCGGAGGGGTCGCATCAACGGTAGCCAGCGAGAAAGCCGCATTATCCGCGAGGCAATGATATACCAGTCAGTGGACCTGGAAAGAGGAGCATCAGCTAAAGATGATTTGCATTTATCACACCACCGACGCAGAAGAATCAACGATCGCAGCTACTCGGAAAACAGATATGGTCACAATATACCTGCTGATACCGTTCATCCTCGACTGAATATCCGTTGGGAGGGGCAAGAGCGCAGTTAGCAATTCGGCCAAGTGGGCGTGATAGGAAATTACGTACGCAGACTGTCTGTGTGGCCTCCGTGAATACTGTACTGTATGTGTCTGCACCCGGGAGAAACGACACGACACACCAGGCCGCTGCAGTGCTGATGCGCAGTGTCGTATCGTCGTCTTGCACGCTTAAGCAGAGGAAATGACACGTGCGCAGATAACACGGTTTATTCTTGGAAGGAATATCTGCACGGTACGGTGCACGGTCAGATGTGGGTTCCGGAGGAATTGGGCAGTTCGACGAACGCACGTTGCGTAAGACACCTGCTTGGCACTGGGCAGCCCGGTCGGTATTGCAAGGACACGAAGAGCCTGCGCAGGGAGCAACTAGGGAACAGCGCGCAGTCAGATGGGATTGACGGAAATTCCGTGCTACTGTCACTTCCGCGCTGGCGGGCCTGACGACGAACATCGTCCGCGTTGATTTCAGAGTGGAGCTGCTTCAGCGTAATAGCGGCCCCCATTGGCCGGTCGTGTTCTGCGCATGTCGACACGACGCGACGAGCAAGCCAGCCAGCCCTTCTTGCAGCGAGCCAACGCAGCATCGCAGCAGACGACCGTGACGCGCGAGCCCGGGAGCCACCAACACAGCAGCGTCACCGGCCAACGAGCGCGCACCCTTCGACAGCTGCTTCCTGAGCTCGATCACAGATTGCACGTCCCGCCCTGCAATGGCCGTCGACGTCCGGAGCGCAGTCCCTCCGAACGTCAGTTCGTTCTGATGCCAGCCAGAAAAAAATACAAGAAAAGACACAGCAATGGCACTGGCACTGGCACGCAATCTCACCTGGACAATAGCAGGTGGATCTGCCCGGCGTCCATCGTGTTTTCTGGTCTAATGTCGTTGCGCTTAGCACCATCGTCGAGCGAAAATCCGATCGTGCATGATCTCACCTGTCATGCCCGTCCCGGTCCCGCCTGAGAACGACGACGCCATCACGGCGCGTGCCCCTGCACGCGCGTCTGCGAGCCCCGCAGCACGTCTGGTCTGTGCGCGAGTGCGTTCTTGTATTTTTTTGTGTCCTCGTCGTGGTTTGCTACGTGACTGACTGCTGATGACGAGCGAGCCGCCAGCACAGCGATACACGGCACATTTCTCGACCGCATTTGTGTAGGTGAACCGTCGCGGTAGTGTGTGCCTGCACAGCACAGCTCGGGACGCGATTTCACATTGTTACTTACTCCGCACTTTGCGCAGCGACGACGCGACCCGCGACCCGCGTCCAAGAGAAAGACAAGACGAAAAGGCTAAAGGCCCCGACGGACGTGACTCGTCAAAAAGCCCCGGAAATGAGAAAATATGTACGGAGCACGGACCGTGTGTCTGCCCAGCCAGCACCTCCACTCCGACACCGCGATTGACGTTGTATCTTTCACTGGGCACAAAGACGAATTTCCGCAACTCCCGTTGCAATCCATCCAACCGAGCAAAGAAGACACAAACAACTACGAACACGAACGGGAGCAGAAGACGGCTGCGAGCTCGGCACGGCACGGCATATCTCTTCGTCCCTGGCGTTGAGTACAGTACACACCGCGGACGACGTGTTTGACGGAGTTCAGGGTTCCACCCTGGTGACGAGACGGCCACCGCGGTGTCAACGCTGAAACAAACAACCTCTCGGAGGGCCGCACTTAGCGACGGCCCGACGTGACACCTTGAGATGAGGACGAGGGGGAGGAGGGGAACGAGAACAAGCAATGTCTCGTCTCTCCCCATCCCCAACTCGCGTACGCGGTCACCGTCGTCATCGGGACGTACACTGCTCACCAAGCAGAAGCCCCCATCCCATCCCGTGCCGACGGCTCGCACACCTGCATGCACGGGCGTCGCACCCCGCTTCGCCGAGATGCGATGCACAACGTGGACGACGACCTTTGTCAGACCCCGCGGGTGTTTGGTTTTGGGCTCCTCCTCCTTCGTCAGCTGGTGTGCTTCTGTTTCTGCTTTCTGCTCTCGAAACGAGATGCTGCGTGCTCTGTTTTTTTTGCCGGCGCACGCTGGATGCGTAAACGTCGACAGGGATGCGACCTCGCCGTATGTCGCGTACGCGCGTTGGCTGCCTCGCTGCTCAGTCGGAGGCCGGCGTGGTCCTGATATGCACATAGTAAGGCACCATGCTTATGGAGGGAGGACTAAGCAGCTACTCCAGTGGCGGTGCGCACCCATTCTAGAGCACCCGCGACGGAGCTCGAGGCTTCGCGTACTGTAATACAATCGATTCTGTACTGTGCACGCTTTGTGAGGCGTGTGGTGAGAGCGTTTGTCGCGGTGTCGTGGTACTGGAGTATTGTATTGTATAGCGTACAACTCGTGTGTCTTGCTATGAAGCGGCATTACCGCATACTGCAGACTGCAATTATGTTCGTCCTTGAGCCACGCTGGCCAACACAAACCCGGTTGGGCGCGTGCATTACCCATCCTGCACCGACCCGCGAGCCGCGATGCTTGCACCCCCACCAGATCGCAAATCTGCGCGCGACAGGAACCGCCAGCCATCGAAGCCCGCTCCGATCGTACACGTACAGGACAGCACAGATACGGTCCGAGACTGCTCTGCTCTGTCCGATCGCTGTCCTGTCCTTCCTGTTTCTTTTCCTTCCTTTCGTGCGTTCTGATGGATGGGTGTTGGCGAGATGGCGAGAAGATGAGATGGAGGGAAGATGGCAAGAGCCGTTGACGAATGGACGGAGAGACGGACGGGCGGGGGTGCAGGGCCGTGAGGATGAAACAGACAAACAAACCGAAGAGAAAAGAAACAGAGAAAAAGAAACGAAAGAAACAGAGACGCGGGCATTGCAGGGAAGGCGAAGACGTCGACGGTGATGGAGATGGCAAGGTGGGTCCGGCACACAGGAGATGTGCGAGAATTGTATAGCCAGGGCAGCTTGCTATGCTGTCTGCTGATAACGGGATCATGGGTGTAATTGCTGACTTGGAGGTGACACACCCGTGATAAGCTGCTACCTGCTTACTGCTGGGAGAGCTGAGGAAGCTGCATGCACGCGAGGAATGTGCGAGTTGGTGACGTGAGGTGCTTTGTGTACGAAGATACCGTACTGTGATGCGTTACTAGATGGTTTGGTGGGCACTGCGTCCAGAGAGGATGGGGTCAGGTGACCGTACTGTATGGAGGGAAACAAACCGCGATCGGGGTGTGACTTGACGCGTAATGTATGTCACGCGTTTAACGCGTCGCTGCGTCGAGTTGTACATCATCCAGCGCAACATCTAAAAAATACTCAAAGATACAGAGTTGCATGTACCAAACACGAAGGTTTACGACGCCTATGCTCTGTCGTTCGCACACCGCTGTCCTCGAACACCGATTGGCATTGGCATTTACCGAGGGCGCCGCGCTGTCACCGGTATCCCCATTCCATTTCTACAGCTACAATGCATATCACACAGTGCATATCACTGTATTGTGTCATTGCACACCTTGTCCGTCCATCTTTAACAACAAGGACAACAAATGAAATGGACGAAACGAAAATTCGGAGTGCCGATGTGGGGCGTCGTCGACAGATGGGACGGTATAGTATTGGATTGGATTGCGCGACGTGATGCTTGACCGGTTGTGCATAGTGCGGACCCGCTATCGAGCGGGCGACAGCGATGACATCGTGCACGGTAAATGTATACGCGTACGTACAGCACCCTTAGGACATCCATCGGGAGACAATCCAATCACGCCCAACTCTAACGCCACACAACCGCGTCAACTCACACAACATCATGCATCAAGGATCATGGCCGCCTACAGCACTACAAATCGGTGTCACCGCGCCGCGCCCATACACGTTTCGGGGTTGTATATTGTATATTGTACGTCGGAATGTTGAATGTCGTATGTTGTATGTTATGTCGGACGCGGCGGGTGGATCTGTGCCTTGATACAGTAGGTAAGTTTGAGGCGCGGCAGTGGAGAAGTGTAAAAGGTTGTTCGACAGTTCGCCGTTGGACGTGTCGGGGCCGGACTGTAGCGGGCTGTGCACCGACACAACGCGTCGGTCAGCTGTAATGCAATGTACCTGGCTGCGCGGAGGCGTCGAGGCGGGATGATGCGTTTTCATTCCGTCTGTGTGGCGGGCACAGAAGAGCCGTTTCAGCCACTTGGCCTCCGGGATCGACGTCGTTCATCATTGCCGGGACGTGTTGCTCCGTTTGACGAGAGCTGCATCTGCATCTGCCGTGTAAGGTGGAGAGCAAAAATGTTGGAAGAACATGCTTGCATTGGAGGTTCAGAAGGTTATTCGACAGATCGTCTTTCGTTGCCGGCCGACGCGTATGTTGTCAGAGACGCGTCGAGTACGCGTCGCATCTGGGTGCAGCGTAAACATTGTAACTCTAACGCATCATATCGCGTCGGCACACATAACGATATACATATGTCGGTGGGTTGAAGTTGATTTCGATGCACGCCTCGTATACGGAAATGTGACTGATAGACAGAAACAGACAGCAGCGTCGGATTCGGAGAACAGCGATAGCAGGGTTCGGGAAACGTTCAACGCGTGGGATCCTATCGTATCGCATTTCCGTATAATGTTGTGTTTGTTTGTTCATCGCAGCTGATATTTCTATTTCCTCGTCGACGGCGTATACCGTCCTCGAAATCATAGGATGATAGCGATCAAGAATCAAGAATCACGAATTCCGCCCAGCGCTGCGCAATATTGTATTCGGCGCGTGACGTCACACTGCACCTCCCAATCACCCTCCGAACCCCAAGCCAGCCGTCACATCTCCCATCCCATCTCCCATCTCATCGCATCGCACATCTCGCCATCTCCCATCCACCGCCCGTCCGCCCAGTCCAGCGACGTCTCCCACCGCCAACCAACCAACTCACCATCCGCACACTCTTCTCAGTTGAGTTCTCTCCTCTATCCAAACACAGCAAACACGCGCAGGGCTCCCACACACGCCCCCGTTTCCCAGGACCGACAACCCACACATCATCTGACGTGCAGCGTGGCATCTCCCATTGGCGGGATTGAGATCTGCTTCTTCGCAAGCGGACAAGGTTTCATAACGCGGAGAAGAGAAGGGGGGAAGAAGGAGGGTAGATTGTGATTGTGGGAAGCGTAGGTGGGATGGGTGTGGGAGGCGAAGCGGGTGCGTGCGCAGTCGGCCAGGGTGTTGCTACGGCTGGTACTGTGCTCATACTCAATGCATTCATTCTAGCTGCTGTCTACTGGCGCGTCGTTGGCGAGTAGGAGCCATGATATTGCGCACAATTGACGTTGGTGCGTTGGAGGAATGCTTGGCACGACCGTCAAACGCGTCTCTCCGCGCATATAGCGAACAGAATGCGTACGGTGCAACGTTATGCGCACGGAAAGTGGACGAGGAAGAAGCGCTGCGCACCGGGTGCGGTACGTTGCCCCCAGCATGCGCACGTCAACTATGCGGTGCGTCAATATATCAGCGTGTGCATCCCTTCGCAGGGCTTCGACTTCTTCCTTGTTCTTGTTCGACTTCTCATTCGTGCAATTTTCACGCGCATCTTTGCGGGAGGACCGGATGGGCGAGCAGCGACGGGTGGGCGGTGGGACGAAGCACTGCTCACATCAGTGCAGATGGGGATTGCGAACGCGCTTCGCTCCGTCTTGCGTCGGCGTTGTGCACGCTATATGCACTGCTTGTTTGACGTTTCCCTTGGTGGACTGCTTCTGTCCTAAGCAGGAAACTATAACGAGAGGACGTCGGACGGGGTCTTGTTTGCTATCCAGACGCACGGAGGTAGGAAAGAACGGGACGCGGCGGGACTAGAGTGTACAGGGTGTTTGAATGCGAGAGCAGCGCAAGCTGCCTTCCTGACGCGCTCCCATCCCCCGTCATGTGTTATCCCTGTACACAGCCATCCTTCTCATCCATATGATATCAACCCTACTTACAGTAACAACAGATCTCTACCATTCAGTAGCACTGCGAAGCACTGATAGAGGGCGAGTCTGGCCATGGATCATGGATGCCCGGGACGTCCCAGCTCGCGCAGTGCCGAGACCGGCATTCAAAGATTCATGTTTTCCGTTGAGGAAACGAACGGGAAGGCAGGACGTGTGTGCGCTCGCTCCTTCCTGTGAGAGCCCAGAAGGCCGTGCGCGTGGGAGGACGGGCCCCGACGGGGATCGAACCCAGCGCGTCGCGTCTTCCCTGCGCACGGCTCGTGCTCGTGTCTCTGCTCTGTCTTTCTCTCATCTTTGTCTCTGGCTCAGTCCGTGAGCGCGCGGGGCTGGGTGTGCTTCGCTGCAGTCGGCCGTCATCGTGTCGTGGAGATGATGTCGCCGCATCGGATCTTCGTCTGACGTTGTGCTTCGAACTTCCCTGCCCGGGCTTTTCCATGCAGAACGTTCTGCGCGATCGGGTGACACTGCGCACGCACTGGCACTGCTGCTGTATGCTCTGGCACGCGAGAAGCTGCATCAGCCCGTCGCGGGTCCACCACCACCGCCATCATCATCACGATCATGATCATCCACATCCGCGTCCCCAGGTTCGCTGTCCGGCGCACTGCACATCCCGCCACGCCACCTCAACACCTGAGGTGACCACCGACGCGGCGGCTTTGTATCACACTCGGACGGCCGGGACGAGCTCCGGCGAAGAAGAAGCATTTACACACTCATATACGCCATCCATTGAACGAAGGTTTACATTACACTCTGAAGTGAGGAAGGAAGGAAAGGCGTGGGACGCAGAACGATCGCCTGACGCAAGCGCGCTGACCCATAGCTGTCACATGCGCGAATGGTCCCTTCGCACCATCCCGTCAGTTGCGCGACCCTGCACGTCGCGCGAGTGAAGGGAAAAACCTAACCCTCTTCTCCCGAAATGTATTGGGGTGTTTTAGAGTTTATCAGATTGCGTTGCGTCTGGACGGGCGGCTGTGGACACGGACACGGACGCGGGGCATGCCACCGTCGGTGCCAGTGCGACGCGAGGCTACGAAACGTCGCTGTGCTCGGAACAACTGCGGCAGCAATAGCACTAATGGACGACATTGATTTTGGAGGTTGGACGTTTGGAAGAGAGGTGAGTGCGAGCAGTACGTCTGTCTATCTGAACGGCCACTACTGTACAGCGGGGTTGACGGGCAAAAGCTTGTAGAGCACCTGCCAGCGTCCTCCCTCCGCTGCAATTCCGTGCGTTCAGTCCTATGCTATCATGCCGTCCCGGATGAACAGGACGGTGATACAGATTTGTTGTGCGGCGGCGGTGGCGCTTCGTAGGTTTGTTCGCGGCACGGTGTCTTGCACAGAGGTGAACGATGCCCGCCTCGCACACGCGATAGAACGACGCTGCCAGGCACGCTGCGATCCCGCCGAAATTGGCTCGTTCCGTCCCGCGCGAGCTGAGCCGCGTCTGCGTCTCTAAGTTCAGGACCTGGTCGATTGATTGCTCGTTCGTGCGCTGGGCATCGCGTTTGCGACGTGCGGGCGGACGGTCCTGCGATGAATGGTCGGTTGTTCGAGGTGACAGGGCGGGTTTCTTTGTAGCTTACTTGATTAGAGCGATGTTGGCCATACTGTAGCGGAGTGTACAATAAAAATAAATTGGTTCGAGAAGTGCACAGTACTTTCAACAGCTATGTTATGAATGACAACATATCTCAGTCAATCATCTTCCGCATGAACGCACAGCACCAAAGACGTCCCGCCACTCCAAATCAGGCGAATTGAGCCGACGTGCTCGTCGTCCTCTCATCAAATACACCTCGATCAGCCAATATCGAGCACCATTCAATAGAAAGCACTGCAGAGCTCAGTACAGCACCCGCTCGCGCATGCACGAGAACGAATCGCATCGTACAAACCGAGACGCCGCCGCTCGCCGAGCCCGCGATACACGATGCACGGCGAGTGAGGTGTGCTGTATTATATTAATGCGATGCGAGATATTAATTACTGCACCCGGTGATTTCATCTAACTGGGCCGTGCGGGGTTTCGTTCTGGGGCTGGGGCTGTGAGGGCTCTGTCTTTGTGTTGGTGTTGTGTACGAGATCGGGCGGGGGTGGGTTTATTTGGGTGGTTTGGATGAAGTGGATGGAATGGGGCGGGTGGGAGGATAGGTGAAATTGGGTGAAATTGGTAGACGGAGTGGCTGGCCGTGTGGCTGGGCAGATGTGCGACAAAAGTAACGAGGGAAGTAGGGAAAACAAGGACGAAACAGTGGCAAAAACAAACAATGAGTGGCGCGAAAACAACGGCAGTGGCAAAAGCGAGAGCATGGACGCAACATCTGCTCCAAGGCGGGAAGAGAAAGAATGAGAATGAAAAGCCTCCGCGCCGAGGGCCACCGTCCCCGTGGAGACCATCATCATCAGCCAGTCCCCGCCCGCCCGTCGTTGCCCACACCCACACGGAACGCGAGCGAGTGCATCGGAACGTTCGAACGGGCCATGCATGAGCAGGTAATTTGGAGGGCTGATGCGGATGGAGTTGGCCGACGCGATGTGCGGCCGACGGCGAGGGTCATTCGGATTGAGTTGGGGTTGCCTCGTGATGAGGCGGACGGCGCACCTGTACCAGAACGCGGATGGCCTCGCGGCGGGCACGCGGGCACGGGTTGTGCGAAGGTGCGAGCGGCGAGGTGGCGGCAGGATTTTGTGGAGGGCAGGCGGTGTGGCACGGCGAGGCGAACGTGCTCAAGCGCGATGTATTTGTTTTTTCTTCTGTTACTTCTTTGTTTATGTTCTGCATCTACGAATTCGAGAATGGGGCAGTGTGCGAGGTAATTTGATGGATCGGTGGCTCGAGCACAGATGCGTGCGTGCGCAGTGCTGCGAGGCGAGGTAAGGACGATGAGCACGAGCACGTCGCATTCTCGCGGTTCGACGCATGCACTCGCCTTCTTGAACAGCACGTCGTGTTCGTATCGTCGTATCTTCGTCCCCCAGCAAGCCCGCCACGCCATGGGGACAGCACGCGTCCGGGAGACGTGTACGTGTCCATCACGCATCATGCATTATCCACATCCACAATCCATTATCCATCCGAAAATGCGCCCACACACGCGCACACACGGGAGCTGCAGCAGGCTGGACAGCATGATCAGAACACAACGGGAGGGGTTTCCCTCTGCGCGCGCGCGATCGTGGCTCGTTAATTGCGGAGGGCAGCGCCCTGATTGGCTGGGACCTTAATTGCGCTGCTGGCGGTGCGGTGTTCAATTTGTGAGGCATGGAATTTGGGTGAGCGGATGAATGGATGAATGGTATTGGTGTGTGCTGGGGCCCGCCCGTCCGGCCCGATGCTGCGAGGATTTGGATGAGATCGCAGCGCGTTCTGACGGGTGCTGTGCATTCACGATGTTGGAAAACAAATAAACAAACAAACAGAAACAGAACGAACGGAGGCTGCTGTGCTCGGAGGCCCTGTTTGCCGTGACGCAATAACTAACAAACGGACGAACGGGCGGATGGATTCACAGACTCGCGGCCGCTGTACAGGCGTGATGTGGCAGGGTGGGTATACAGATGTCGCCTTGACAGAAAATGTCGACTGCGTTTGAACAACGAGCGGTCAGAACGCCTGCATGCCCGTCGATGCGCATCAGCAGGATGTGGTCAGTGTTTGTTGTGACTGGACTCGTGGCCTGCAGCACCCTTGATCGTGCACTGGGATGACAACATAGGAGATCCAGGATCCAGAGCTCTGCAGCCCGCATCCCTCCTCTCTCACCTCTCCCCGGCCTCCTCTCCCTCCAAGGAACGCCCTCCCCCGTGTTCGCGTCCGGTGTCTCATGAACCAATCGGTGCATCTCGACCGTGGCCCCTCTTATTGATTCCGCACATATGCGCACATATCACCCGGTGCTCTATTGTTTCTCTGCAAAGCAGTTTTCGAGCGCACGGAAGAGGGGCGGAAAGTTGTCGCTGAGTTCTTTGTGCTAATGCTATCTAAGTGAACTGGACAATGTGCGATTGCGTCTGGAACACCATTGTACGGAGGATCTGCTCCCGAGGGCGTTGTGGCGTTGGGTGTGCTCAAGACGGACGGGCTGGAGTGTGTGTCGGTGTCTTACCATACTGGGCAATGCTCAGGGTATGATGGTGGTGAGGTCAGTCCCGAGGTGGGGTTTGCAAATTACGGTGATGGGAGGTGTGTGTTCCGAAGTGCATCGGAGGCGGGACGAGGGGAGCGCTGTGCGCACGGGGGAGGGTGATGGACGAGATCGAGAGAGCCACTGGCGACGGGGACGGAGAGCGGGACGTCGCGTTCGTTGCGTTGCTCAGATGATGGTGCACAGGAATGCAATAATTTCATGGATTAATGCGATGAATTAATGCTGTGGTGATAATAGCGCGATAATACATGGTACACAACCCACGACCCCTGAGCGCAATTTACTGCCGCGCGCTCTGTGACAGTGCAGTGCTGGCGAACGGCGCAGAAAGGAGGGGCAGAGACGGGCCACGAGATAGCGATAGGAGGTCGGGCGGTCCGGCCCCCCATGGTAATTGGATCAATGGGCGGAAGCAAAGACAATAGAACGTACCGCGATATCCTCGTGTTGGTGGCATGGTGGGCGGCGGCGAGGGTGAGAGCGGGGGGCGGGAACACAGTATGGACCGAGTCGTGCATGCTTGTAAGGTGCAGACAGCGCGCATGAAGGCACAAAGTCGGCTCAAGCTGTGACTACGACACGGGCGACGACGACGGTGACGGTTGAGCGGGGAGAGGAAAGAGAGTCGCAGATGGAGGGGAATGTCGACGGGGCGGTCATGTGCCTGCTCGTGGCGGCCACGTGGGGGTCCGAAGGAGGCGGCAGCGTTCGTGGGTGAAATGATTGCGCGGAGGATAGATACAGGCCGGATTTGGATATATGAGAGGTGAGCCGAGTGACTGGGCGGCGTGACGGTAACGCATGGAATATTCGGCGTGGAAGGGGAATCGATGATGGGAGATCCGAGGTGCCGATGGCATGGCGTCCGGATATGGCAGGCGAGAGCAAGGTTATGCGATTTTCTGTTTCGGGCGTTTTCTGTTTCGCGCTTTGTTTGCAGCAGGCGAATATGTCACCGCTCGCTATAACATATACCACCAACATCTCCTCCGCCCATGCCTCTGACCCAGCATGCTCGACCAACACCACCACCTCTCCATCCACGTAGACTACCTCTCCCTCAACGCTCTTAACAAGCATCTCCCACACAGCACCGACCCCTCCGCCCTCTCCCCGCCCTCCGACGCCGCCTCGTCTGCATCCGACCCAGACCACCACTCCCTCTCCCCACCCACCTCCGCCGTCTCCCCGCCTCCCTTCCTCCACTCAGCAGCCCTGTCCTATCCGCACGAGCACCCCTACGATGACCACCGCAGGTCCGCCTCATACGAAGACGACCAGCTCTACGGCCACCGTCCCCGCACCGCGGGCTCTGCCGTCTCCAACAACCCGCCCACGCCACAGTCCCAACAGTACAGCCTACCCTATCAGGACATCGCCTACCTCCCCCGCCCACAACTAGACTCGCGCACACACCACCCCTCGCCCTCTAGCCCGGGGAGCGACCTCGCGGGCTTCCACTATCCGAGCAGAGGCAACAACAGCAATAACAACAATGCCGCCACCGCGTCCTCATCATCATCCAACGCCGCCGCGTCGTACGCGTTCGACGCGGGTCGCCGCCTTTCAGAGCCAAATGCGCGCTTCCGTACCTCCACCCAGCAGCAGCAACAGCAGCAGCAGACCTTAGGCGGCGCGTACCCATCCTTGCCCTCGCTCCCCTCCATCTCCTCGTCACTGCCCAATCACTCGACCCTCAAGCAGCACTATCCGAGCCACCACCTCTCGTCGTCCCTGCACCACCACCCTCAGCATCACCATTCGTCAAATTACCCGCGTGAAGACGCGTTCGCGGCTGCGAGGAGGCCGTCCGTCGCGTCCGCAGACGAGTTCTCGCCACGACCTGGTCCGGCGAGGGGCTACACATACCCTTCGTCCTCGTCGTCTTCGCAATGGAACAACGAGGGTGGGTATTCGAGCGAATCGGAGGGAAGGAGGCAGTCGGTGGCAGGGATGCCAGGCGCGGCTGGTGGCCCTCTCACAACGGAGCCGTTGGTGATGACCGCGACGAGTGCGGTTGCGCAATCGAGTGTGGGACTTGGGATTGATATGGATGGGGACCTTGCACGCGAGTTTGGAAGTGTCAATGGCGAGAATGGTGCGTCCTTTTTTCTTTCATCTATGTGGCCCTCCGACCTACAATATATATGCCTAATTTCAGACATGTCTTCGCCGATAGACGAATTGGGCCTTGCATCGCCCGACATGAAGTCCTCGCCCTCAGATCCCAAGTCATCTCCTGATGGAAAGCACCATCAGGGCAGATCGGGCGGGAAGTCCAGCAAGACGTATAGCTTTGTGGCGCTGCCCGGGAATGCAGTGAAGAAGAGGCCGAGGAGGAGATATGACGAGATCGAGAGGTTGTACCGCTGCAGGTGAGTTGCAACTTTTCGTTAGCAGAAGGCAACTGGGGTGGGGGATGAAGTGCAGAAGCTGGTCTAAGCGGCGTGGGAGAAGGCGGCTGAGGAGACATGGGCGGCGGCAACTTGTTTCGGTACGATCACTGTGGATACGGCGAAGAGTATCTCGGGTCTATTCCAACAAGGTTGTCCCACTCTGCATCTCACATTTCAGCCCTCAAATTTCCTTCTCACCCCACTCGCGGGCGCATACAACCATGCTAATGATACGCCCTCCTTCAAATAGTTTCCCGAACTGCACGAAAGCCTACGGTACCCTCAACCACCTGAATGCGCACGTTACCATGCAGAAGCACGGCTCAAAGCGGAGTCCGGCCGGTGAGTGTCTGAAATTTCCCCGTGTTTGGTCTCGTTCCTTCTGCACCACACTGTCGCTAGCTCGGTCATGCTCCGACATGTCATTTATGCACCTCTCCCCCAACCCTGACGATCGCGCGTCTCTGCGCCTCGCCAGGGTGTCTCGGTCGCATTTGCCCCGACCCTTGTTCTTGTCTTTCCGCTTTTACGTATAGGGGCGTTGTGTTTTTTGGCGTACACGGCCCCGTGTGGCTTGTGTGGACCTATGGGCCCCTGTGGGTCTGTGGTTTCACATCGTGAGCACATGGTCGTGGCGGGGGACGGGTCCTCTGGGGGCTGAGAGAGGCAGGACGATTGCTGCTTTTGGGCAAGGCGGGCCGACAGTCACTGTGCGCTTCCTGGACATCCCACCGCCACTCGCCCGCGCAGAGCCAAGGCGCAGAGGGAGTGAGGGTACACAAGATTGCCCGCGTGAGAGCGACGCTGTCAGCCCGCCCTAACTGCGCTTGCAATTGGTATTCTGGCCGTGAGCGCACCCACGCCCGTGCCGCATAAGTCGTTTCCTACATTCCTGGATACTTGTCTTGATCGCCCGTGGGAACGCGCCTGCTGACTTTGCCCTTGTTTTCAGAGTTCAAAGAGCTGCGCAAGCAGTGGCGGCAGGCGAAGAAGGAGGCCGAGGACGCTGACCGCGAGCGCGAGAGGCAGGAGCGCGCCGTCCTCGCCGCCTCCCACCAGCACTCACATCACCCTCACCATCCCCACCACCCTCATCATCCGTCCGCTGTCCCCAACATGCTTGGGGCTGCCGGGCAGTCGTATATACTCGGCGGGATGGACCCTACCTACGAGCACGCCCTGGGTATGGGTGCGTTGAGGCGGAGGGGCAGCCAGCCGTATCCTTCGCCGCATCACGCTCCGGCGGCGCACTCAGGTTACGGGTACGGGCGAGGTGGTGGCCTGTCGTACGACGAAGAGCACTACGTTGGCGGACCTGGTCTGCCGAGCCCCGTCGAGGACGTGCACGGGCGATATCTCGCCCAAGCAAGTGGCCACCACAATCAGCACGCTCACCATCAGCCGCAGGAGTATGAGGAGGAGATGTATTATCACTCCCACCCGCATCATCCGGCCCAGCAGGAGAACTGGCACCACCCATCGCGTACGCCGATGGCGTTGGTCAGTGCCCCCGGCCGCTCAGGCGTCCCCCACCCCCAGCAGCAAGGCCAGCAACAGCCCCAGTCGTATTTCCCCCCGACGCCGACGTCTGCGTCTGCGTCGTCGTGGGATGCTGCCCTGAACGGCGGCGCGAATGGACACGCCATCGTCGGCGTTGTTGGCGACGAGGAGGAGCCGATGCTCACGAGCCACGTCAGCTTGGGGAGCAATAGACTCCCGCCGGATAGCACGCTCTTGACGGCGCTGCCTGGCTTCGGAGGGAGAGACGAGTGGGAGACGAACGGAGCTGCTAGCGGGGACGTTTAAGTCTCGTACGCCACGGCTCGCCAGTTCTTGTCTCCTTCAATCCCTCGTCGTGTGGCGCTGACATGTGCTGTGGCGTACCTGGTGGTAACGCACAACATCGTCGCCGCGCCCTCCTCGTCTACGCAGTCATCCGTCGCAAACCGACGTGTGACGCCCTCAGGCGTGTTTCTTGCCCGCATCGCATCTACGCATGGACCGGGTCGTTCGCCTTGTCTCTCTGTTCGTTGTCACCGTCACCCCGCACTCGCCGCCGTCTTCCTCGTCGACTCATCGTCAAACACTGTATGCTATCCCCATCCGACTCTATTCATCGGCGACTATGCGCCATACACATGCGCAGCGGACGACGGCGGCAGATGCTGTACATATCGCTATATCTTACACCTCTCGACTTTGAAATCTCGGAGCCTGGGGACGCGCGCGTGGAAGGCTCGTTATGGACTTGTCTTTCTTGTATTTTACACCGCCTTCTTGGCCTTCCTGCGCCCCGTCTCCTTGCGCCCACACCGGTTCTCTCCAGTCCACCTTCCTAGCGCGCCTTCTTGGATCGTCGCCTCCTTCTTTTTCGCTCTTGTGTTTTAAACTCTCCAACGCCACGGGTTGGACGGTAGATGTTGGTGTGGGGTCCACCTCTCTTCGCGTCGTTTCGGTACGGTATGGATCTTTATATTTCCTCCCTTTCGAGTTGTGCTTCGATAATGTTTCACCCCGTCGACACCGCGCCGTCCGTGGGCCGCCATCTCTTACACTCCCCTCTATATGGTACATCTTGGCCTCTGCTCCCTGTTATAAGTATGTTACATCTCATCTCGCCTGTCTGTCTGTGTCGCCTTCTGCTACTTTTACCTACACATCCCTATATTCGCCAGTCTCCTTCGTTGTACATAGTTGACTTACGCTCCACGTACTGATACTCATACGCACTACATAAGCTTATTACACGTTTTTATTGGCTGTTCGTTCCCTCACTCTACTCGTTGGTGTTCGCTAGCGTAGTTGTATCGAATTGTTATCTCCCCTGCGAGCTCTGCAATGACAGGCAGACGTTATCGTTACGCGTACACGCTCGCCAAGCCACCCTTACGCTGGAACATTGGTGTGGAGTAAGTAATGATGACCGGCATTGGGCTGTAGCCTATCCAAAGATATGGTGATAGAGTACAGTACGCGACACAGATAAGCTGAGTGATACGGTGCAGAACACGGTGGCACGTTACTGGCCAGCGACACTTGGGTGTAAGCGAACCGAGCTCGAATCGCTCTCAGGCTTTTCTGGGGCCCAAGAACATGGACACGGCCGGCTCGGCGCGAGGAATGGGTAGAAGGTCTCGATAAATTTGAATCTACAGGCAATTGGCGATACCCCGCAGCTCGACTGTAAGTGGACGATGCGTTCCTCTAATGAGACGGGCAAGAAAGACAGGGAAACGTCTGCCGACGTTCTGGTGACGCCGATAGTTGCAAACATGCAAGGACGATAACACCTGTGGTTATGTAACACGGAGAGATCGGTATTTGAGCGAGGATGGGTAGGTCATGCGCATCTCGTGTTGGCACTGCAGTATCCCTGTAAACCTTAATCGTTTTACCCTGATTCTGTGAGCTTTCCTTCTTTGCGCCGGTGCGTTTTGACGTATCGTGACGTGCGCTGATCAGACTTTCGGACGCAGCTGGCTGGCTGGTGACTTGTTGCGTTCGCGCACTTCGCCGTGGGGAGGTGGGTGAGTTGCTTGGAATTCTGGGCACGGCAAAGAGGGGAGACCGGGTGCGATGTCCCGTGCGATCTGGAGAAGTCCCTCCCCACACATCGTTGCTGTTGCTGGCCATGTTCTCCCGTCCTGCGACATGCGTTCACGCACGATGCACATGACGCTCAGCAATGTCATCTGAACCCGAGCATCGGACGTACCGCTCACCGCGACCGAGAAGGCCATAATGCACGAAAAAAAGAATGAGACAATCTGACCAACCTCTAACAATGCTCCGGTGGCTGCTTCTCAGCGTAGACTTCGTACATCGTCATCAGGGATGACGGGATGTCACGTCCGCAGGTATCGTGAAGACGTGAGCTTCGCCAGGCGGGGAGGGATCTCCCCACTCCTCCCTGCTCGGTATCACGCGCACCGACACGAGGCATGCACAGTTCGAGCTCAGTCAAAGAGGGTTTCCGCGTTGTGAACATTCGAAGGCGCCCCTCATTTCGAGATGGCTGTCAGGCGATGCCGGCTGTGCTGTATGAAGAAAAAACAGCAAGGTTCATCGTTGAATTCGTCTCGTGCGACGAAAGGAAGAGCGGAGTTCAGTCCGCACGGATTCCCATGTGGCTTGGTTCGTTTAAAGTTCTCCCTGTCGACTTTCCGACTGGTCAACATCATAGATTTGTGTCTGCTTGTGATATATAGGAGTGTGATGAATGAAGGAACGGTCCAGGCTGTGATCACTCGAGGCGTCGACGCACGGAAAGCGAGATGTTCTGGGCATGAACCAGACGCCGCTGCGAATGAACGAACGGAGTGCTCTCGCGCGTTCGTGCCGTTCTGTGTCTTATTGTCTTTGTCTCTTCGTGCGAGCCTTCGGGCGCTGGACGCGTGACGTGTTCGGAGGACCGGGAAGCGAGCTCGGTATGTATGGATGCATCTGCGAGGCTTCGTGACATCGATGGATACCTGGCGACGATAGATGGGCGGATTCAGATTGGCAGGTCAGCTGGAGCCTGAGATGTCTATAGCCACATTAGTAGCGAAACCGAGACACGAGGCTACGAAGCCAAAATGAAATTACATCGCGGAAGGGGATTTGAACGGGTGGTTGAGAGTGTTTGGTGGTATGGGAGCCGTGGCCATCTGGAAACCCTTCGACGATCTTTCTTCTATGTTGACATGCGGTGTGCAGCAGTGGGAATGGATTTCGGGACGTCGTTTGAATGGCGGAAAGGTTGCCCGCGTGAGCGCTGGGTTTACTCACGGTCATTGAGTACCCTGCTGACTTCTGCACACACGCCCACGCTCATCATCACGGCGAAGGACGGAATGAGCGAAGGGGATGGCTGGCTGAGAACGCGTGTGTGGTTATTTGAAAGGAAGCTTGAAAGAAGACAGCTTCCTCAGCCAATAGGATGCCCCAAACGAAAAGAAGACCTACCCATCACAGAAAGCAGCTCCATTCGTGATGGGAAGATGTTAGCAGCAGGATGACCACGACTCTGAAACTCTGACAAACCTACGAGCTTATCCTCTGCGCCAATAGCGGTCGATAGAGGCGTGGAGGCATGGCAGCTGTGCATTCAAATCGCGTCACCTCTTTGCGTCTGCTGTTCCATCATGAATTCCTCGCTGAGTTTCAAGTATTTAGTCAGGCAATAACGACCACTTTTGCCAACGCCCTTGTACTCACTTGACCCGACGTAATGCAAGAAGGCTGCTCGGACCCTCATTTCCCAGGAAGCAAAACGGATGAATCATAGTTCGAATTCGACTGCCACGCCTGGAAAGCATTTTGCGGAGACGCAGGTCACAGTAGATGTCACGATGCGCGTCTAGCAGCGGGATATGTTTTGATGCGGAACCATGATAGGTCACGTACCCACTGCTGCCCCAGTGACCCGCTTGCATAGGTTCTCTACTCAGCGAATGCCAACCGCTGACTGTCGGGGATGCGGTCCATTGAATGCCCGGGAGACGATATAGCTTGTTCGGGTGGGCTGCTGAAACAATAAATGATTATTCCTTACAGCTATTGAGCTCTTCTGAGGATTCCATGGAAAAGCTAGTGTTTGGGGATATGCCCGCGATCCACACGTCCCAGAGACTCGAGGATGGTTGGGCGGTGCATCTCTTGTCAGAATAATTCGTCCAGAATCTGGATGAACGCTGTCATACCGCGGCGCCAAGTCTATTCAATAAACAACTGCACCCACCGTGTCCCGACAAAGATTTGAAGCGCGGCTTTGCACGCTGATGGTGGCTTTGATGGTGGCACTTGTTCTTTCGCAACATCTCATCTGTGGGGGGAAATCCAATCCTTCCGCAAGCATTCCTATCATGCTGAGCCCGCGAGAGCCTATCATTACGCCGGAGAAAGCGCAAGGCGGTCATTGCCAGTGTCTAGATTATCCACATTGCGCTTCACAATATGAGAATACTTCAGGCGGTGATCCCCATACGAAATGACACAAGGCGTCTCGAAGACTGAGTCGGTTGAGACTGGCCTCGACGCGCCAAGCGGGATAGCGTGCGTGGGCGCTCCTTGATCATATGTATGTGAGCAATAAGCAGTATTTCCCGATAGAAATCTCACCGTTCAATTAAACCCATCTATTCAAATGGTTTATTGGCTATGCCGTGATGCCTCGATCAGTCACATACATACATTCACCGCAATGCACGGGAATGTGTGCACCCGTGGCACCCAGACGCTTTTTTCAGCAACTTCTCCTCGATATGCGTAATCGAGGTTGTTCTTCCCACCAGGAAGCACTAACGTAAGGATCTGCTCATACCCACACCTGGCAGACGCAGAAACCCCGATGAACGTTGGTGCTTGGTCCGCATTCCGGTCATGCTTATCAGCAGTTACCGTTACGATGTTGTTAGAACTTACCATCTTTGGTACTTTGTATGTGCGAACTCCGTTGCTACGGAGAGTGACGCTCGACTCCGCAGGATGTAGGAAATCACTCAATTGATTGCGACTCGCGCGCAAGCGATTGGGACGTATCTCATGCTTGTAATTGTGGGCGCTAACTCGAGAGAATGAACAAGGACCGGTAATTCCTACTGCGTCCTGGCCTCGAGGTAACAGGCACAGCTGGGCATGTCCGGCGTTGTGTGCTGGTGTAATGTAGACTTTTCAGCTGCAAGTCGTCACAAAACAGGGGAAGTACTCAAGGCACAGATCGCCCCTGCCAAAATTCCTTGGGTGGCTTTCCGTAGGCGCGGGAATGTCTATATACGGCAAATCAAGTTCGTCAGTCAAGTGGCGAGTCCTGTAACGTACCTTTGACAGCCATTATTGCGTACTCTATTTCGCATGAATAGAGAAGTGTAACTGCATTCTTGTGGTATTGCACTGCGCAATCGGCCCCGGAACAGCTGTCTCAACCGGAGAGGGGCGAGGGTATCTCAGGGCGAGATCCATTATGAAGATTCACGATCGGACGCAGCTGACATTGAGGCATTGGTCAGGAGGCAGCTAAATGATGCAGCCGATGTTCACTTGAACGGTCGGAACCGAGACGCAGAAGTTTCCGGAAGAAATGTTGGCTGAGCGCAAACCGCTGCGAGTGATCGATCCCGGATAGAGTTCGCTCTCCTTCACTCGTCCAGAGCGGGGCACGGCGCTGCGCCTCCGGAGTTCGCGCAAAGCAAACAGCATCCGCTTTCTCTCCCGTCCTGCAATTGTATCTCGGGGTGGCTGGTGGGGTGCAGTTTTTTTGTATCCGCTCGAAAACGAGGTAGGTTGTGTTTTTGCGGAGAAACTTGAAGCAGACGACCGTGCCTTCAATAGCGGCGCAAATTCACCACAAAGCATTGCATATGAAAGTGGGGCGAACCACAATACGCATAGGACAAGAGCATGAATGCTGGGTCCCCCAACAAGGTACGGCCAGCGAAGTTACTTAGGATACGTGATGTCACCGATACTGGCAGGGCATAACGTTGTTATAATTCTTGGACAATTAGAAGGATCGGGTGGAAACTCGCCTTGGAATCTCTTGCAACATCACCCACTGCTCCAAGGTCCCCCTCGTGCCACTGAAATATGACGGTCAGCTGGCAAATACTGAACAAATGCGCCATCTCAGCGAAGATAGAGCACATACAGAGTACCGTTCAGCTGACCTCCATATGTTGCCGTGTCTATCCACGCGATGCCTCTGTGTCCGAACGTATAACGCAATAAGCAACAAACCGGATGATAGAGCCGCTGTTCAGGATCGCTCACTCCAAACTGAGCAAAAGGATAGAGACCCGTCAACTCTGTGTCCCGACACCCATCACATTTTGATCCACTGCTTGGTGCTTAGCGTCGGGTACCTGCGAGACATGAGGACAGGAACTAAACAGCGATTGTTAGGCTGAGATAGCGCCAGCGATATAGCCATATCCGTCGAAGCTTAGCGCAGTGCTGCAACGACCCGGTATGGCCGGATCGCATTCCTAGTGCAAGTGGATTGCCGATAATGCAGTGCCGGAGTTGTGCTGAAAGGTTCCTGAAGATATCATGAGCGGAACAGGTACGCTACGAGCACTCACCGCACATAGACAATCCGGAATGACGTCTCCGGTATGCGGTGTCGAAATGCTTCCGACATACGTAGGGGCTCATGTGTCCAATACCCAAGATGGCGATTCAGATTCGGGTGGCTTGGCCATCGAGCATTGTATCACTTCTCCACGCAAGAAGGTATCGCCTGAAGACGTCGTGCAATCTTTCAATACAGTTGGTACGCCGAAAACCTATCATAGACAACCCTTCTCTGCTCGAATGTCCATAGGGCTGAGCTGATTGGATCTTGACAGGATGGAAGATGGGAGCAGAGTACGTATCGCGCAATCGATAACATTTAAAATACGCCCGGAGGCTCTTGCCAGACCTGCCAACGGACATGCTGAACTTAGTTGTGGTCAGAAGTTGCACGAGTGGTTCACGGCCAGGGGGCGCAAGGCACTCACCTGGCCAACACCATATCCGCTTCCACATTATGCCGGCAATATACTGGATTTCCCATATACAAGGAGTGACAGTGTTCAACAAAGAGTTACGCACGTTGAGTCTCCATGATCGCCATTAAGGCTGAAAGGCACGCCACTATCAGAGCCACATAATTGTCTCGTTCGTTTCTTTGAAAATGCGACCGCAAGGTCTCTACGAACAGCAGCATCGTGAACGGACAATCGATTGACCGCCCTTGTGCGGCAGATGCAAGCCGGAGGACAATTGAATAGATTCAAGAGTCTTGAGCGTTCGTGGTGGCTGTTTTCCTGTCACTGGATTGGAGATGATGCTCAGCAAGTCCGACAGATATTTGTATATGATATGGAGCTTACCTTGTGACCGAAGGAAGAGACTTGGCTAAAGGACATTCGGACCAATGTGTCGTTATGGGCTATAGCATGCGAAAGACGCGGCGGCCTCCGTTTGAGTTCATTTTCGTTGAAGGTCCTTCGAGAGCATTCAAAAGCACCGCCCATCCGATAGCGGCTGGATGAATGGATGACTCTTGCCGAGAGGACGTTTAATTTAAGATACAGTTTGCACCCCATGCATGCAAACAACGAACGCCTGTGTGCATGCTGCGCTCCGTTGAGCGCACGTTCGGGAGATAGACTCTGGGCCATCCTCCGACACACGGGTTTTCTTCGACTTTATGGGGTGGATGCTGGAGACAGTTGACAGTTCGCCGGTATTCCGCCCAATCATGAGCCAAGATCCATGTATAAGGGGAGGCAGCAAGCTTGCAACACGTCTATTACGGTGCTCCTGGTTGATAAGTTCGGCCCGATAGCCGGTATGTCAATCTATACAGAATAATTATTGATGTTAGTGGCCTTGCAAGCAAATAGAATACAGCACCGTCGAGCACGGAACAATGTCCATCCCTATAGGCAGAGCGGCCGACCACAAGGGTAAGATAGCTGCGCCATATGCTTACCGACATGCTGATAAGGTGCGACGCCCAAGACTCCGCCATCGGACGTCGAGGACTGCACCTGCGCAGCAGCGACAATGTGCATCTGAGCAAGGATGATCACAAGAATTCACGATTCGGCACGCCTGCCTCTTCACGACCTGATGCACGGATGCGCAGTCGTCTTGCACGCGGGGGTACTGTCAAAACCCGGCAAGGGTGGTGATTGGGAGCCCGGAGAAAGTTGTGGATGCCTGGTAACGAATGGATGCAACGGAACCACGCACCATCACCCCAATGCTGTCCCTGTCAGTTCCTCCTCTTCACCTGGAAGTATGGAAGGACTTTGAGCTTGAGCTTGAGCCTCCGCATTGGCTGCCGAGAGGGGTTGCCACATAACGCCTCGACGCCTGGAATGCTTCAGCCCGTCTTACTGACGCAATCTTTTTGCTCAGTATCGCCGGACAGGCCGCACAGTGGTGGATAGATGAGTGAAAGACCATCACCGTATTGACGAAGGGACTCTCCCGGGGACTGAGCCTCTATATGCACATGGAGCCTATAGTACAGAGAACAAGCGGGCCAGATCAAGAGACCTGTGGCCACCAGATCACTGGAAAGGATGCTCCACGGAAGAATTTTCTGCGTGGTGAGGACCTTAAACCTACCTGTGTGCGCGACGGCAGATAGAAACGGAATTCAGTATCCTGTAGGCGTGATATGCTGAGACGACGCACCGAAAGCCATCTTATAGACTTCTGTTCGCTCATTTATGCCGTGTAGCTGCTCATCTATGACGCGCGCTTTCGATGGGTTAGGATTTTCATTGGCACTTGAGAGTCGTAGAGCGTCGACGCGAATGTAGGGGTCAAAGGCTGAGTCGTCTGCGCGAGTGCAGCATGCTATTTAGTGGTTTGCGTAAACTATCACTAGTGCATATACTCAGGCTAGTGGGCTAGTCTGCTTCGGGGAGTCCTAGGATGCCCGAGGGACCCGCACATAGGTGACGCGGTCACATGGCCATGGCCAGTCACGTGCGCCTCAGTGTAACGTCGTGCAGAGTTTATGTCCACTGCTCATTGACGTTGTGCTCGACTTTTCTGCTCAGTCACTTCTTGCACCATTCTCGGCTGGGCTGCATCCTTGACTCTATACACGAAAGCCGCAACCGGAAGATTCGCCAAATTACAGCTTGACAGCGACAACAAGCTGCCTGCAACTTGGAACAATGTCTTCTTCAACCATGCTTGACCGCCTCAAGCCACGTCGCTCCGACGCTATCTCGCGTATACGTGCCAATGGGATGGGTCTCTTTGCGGTACTTGTAGCAATGAACCTGCTTCCTGTGCCAGGACCTTGGGATGCTACTTTGCTGGTATGGCAGAGTTATAGCCGGAAATTCGGCAGCATGGAGGCGGGCCCTCTATGGTGGGCAGCGTGTTTTGCCGGTATGTACCTCTATATCATGTTCATATTCTGTTAGAGAGCGTTGATGTAATTTGTCTGCAATCGCTCAATACCTCATCACCGCCGGGCTGTACATTCGCGCACGATCCGCCACTACCATACAGAGCTCGCAATTGTAGCAGCTCTTACGTTCAATGTTCTTCAAGCAACATATGCGCTGAAGTATCCACCAGCGCCTCTCCCACCCACTGCCCCTTCTACCCCAAAGCCCAACCCTGCGGCAATGGCTGCTAAGTCACCAAAGAGCTCTGCTGGACTTGGACAGTCGCAAAGGAGACTCGTCGGAGTCACACCTACCGTGAGTGCTTTCAGTATTGTACGCCTTATCCCACTGATTTCTATGCCCGTCTCCCGCGGTCGACCCTCTACTGCTTCCCTGAAACAGACCCCACAACCACAAAAGTCATTTTCGTCGAGTTTCTATGCTTCCTCTCCAGCATCAACGCCCTCACGAACGCTGAATTATTCAACATTCTCAGGAACCGGGGGCGCAGACACGTCTTTCGGTTCATCATTTTCATCCTCATTGAACAACACCCCTTCGCCTGTCGGGGGTTTGTCGAATGCTAGTTTGCTTGGGATGAGCGTTTCTGGATCTCCATCTCTAGCTGCGTATAGAGGGAAGCATAGAGCTCCTGCAGGACGTAAGTTTGCTCCAATAAGAACCTTCAGTGTTTGCGAGCGGCAGTCACTCATTCTTTCTCACATCCTCAGGTGCTTTCGACGGAGACCTACTAAATCGCCTGACGCAGAGTCAAGGCGAAGAAGATGAAGATGACGGATAGGCCTTGTTTACTCACTATTAGTACCTCTCTAGTCGGTTTTCCCTTTCAACCTCTTGTCCGTTACTGCGGCAGTGTGCGGTTTCTTTGAGCGCAGCAGGTTACAGTGTCTGGCTGTGGATATGACCATCAGCAGAACCCAGTGCCCCGACTGCGACAAGATAGTGCGCAGCTCGTGTAACTCTGTTCATTACAGTAACGCTCGACTCAAGATATGGGTCATGATGTCATCATCCGCTTCAGGGTGTTATATACGAGTCTAATCTACCTATAGGTCGCACTGCTCTTGTAAGCTCCCCGCACTCGTATCAACACGAAACCAGTTCTACTCTATTCAACATCTACCATTATATCAATATGACATCTTTGGCAACGCTACCAGTGGAGGTGATCATCGACAACATCCTCCCATACCTTCCCGTTGCGGCTGTAACCAACCTCTCTGCTGTATCGAAGTTTTTCTACGTCGTGGCCTCAGATGAGACATTCTGGAAGCGCAGACTTCTGGTCGATTACAACTTCACAGGTAATGACACCGCGAGGACAACGGGATGGAAGTTCATATACAAGAGACTGGCGAAACCAAAAGTTTACGTCTGGGGGTGAGTGCACTATCTTGTTCAACGACGTCTGTGCGCTGACTCACCGTACACAGGGAAAGTTCAAGGCGTCGTCTAGGCATGGGCCCTCGAGAGCTCCCCAAAACCTCCGTATACGAGGGTGTACCTTATCCTGTAACTTTACGGCTTCCACCCAAAGTCAAAGTCGTCAGTTTGGCTGCTGGGGGAATGTACGTCTCCATTAACAAAAAACTGGAATTACTAACAATGGTGTACATGTAGGTCTTTCCATGCATTAGACTCTCAGGGACATCTGTATGTTTGGGGTAAGCTAAGATCTCTTGCTGCTATCGTCGGTATCGGTCTCACAGGCCACTGCATGAAGGCACGCTAGATGGTCTCAGTTTCGGACTTCAAGCCGAAGGACTCTCGGATCCAAACAAACCTGCAACCTCTCCTACCCTTCTGGATTTGCCATTCTCTATGCGCACCGTTAGGTATGCGAGATGCCGTTCGCTTTCCCTTGTCTTACTCAATATATTCGTAGTTGCGGACGCCTGCACGCTGCCGGCCTTACGACATCCTCCCAAGTGATTAACTTCACATCCTGGGGACGTCCTTTCCTGATGCACTCGAGGCATTTCACGACATCGCTCTCATCCCTGTCGCCTGCTGCACATTCGTCAGAAGTAGCACCAGCTGTTCAAATACATGCTGCGCCAAGTCTCCCCGTTCAAGTCGAGTGCGGGTGGAACTTCACAGCAATACTCACTGATTCCGGGAAAGTATTCGTCTTCTGGCCAAGACCGAGCGGGATATCACGTCTCGGACGGCTGGTGTACCGGAGAAACAAGGACTGGAACGAACAAGGTGTTGGACGTGGGCTGATAGAGGATGGACCTTATGCCAGAGTGAAGTGTCACGTGTGGACCGTTGATGCAGAGTCTCCAAACGATTCGCATCGAAATGAGGATGGTCAAGAGATACCAGAGCAAGGAGATATCCTAGTCCAGCTTCCAGAACTGCAAGAATACGAGCTTCCGGTATTGACCACGCCCGCAAGTGACGCGAGCAGCGATGAACATCCGCGAATCGTGAAGATCGCGGGTTTGGACAATGAACTCATAGGGCTAACAAACAAGGGTTATGTTGTGAGATTCAGAGGCTTAGCCAGTGAGGAAGAAGCTCAGAAGCCAGGAGCAAAATGGGATTATGTGAGTTCCTAATCGCTGATCTGATAGTTCTTCAGAAACGCCATTAACTGCTATCTGAAGCTTCCGTACTTCAGTGAAGTAGACAAGGTGCGGGAAGATCCCGTATGGACAGACCAGGCGAATGGTCTAGAGGCACCAACTGAAATGAAGATATCTCATGTGCGTGTTCCCGATTACGCCCAGCGTAACCGTATACTGAATCGTGTTCTGGTCTCAGATATCCGCGCACTTCAATACGTTTACAGCTTATTCCCCCAACCCCGGTGTTGTCCTAATGGGCAACATTGAGCGCGACCCTGCTGCGCAGCAGCCGATCACAACTTCTATTCTGCCTCACCCGGCTCCCTTCAAGCCCATTATTCTTCCCAGCCTGCAATCTCCGCGCAACAAAGTGATATCGGTAATTCTTGGCGACTATCATTTCGGCGCTCTCACCGACTCTGGCAAAATTCTTACCTGGGGTGCATTCTCTAAAGGTGCACTTGGGCTTGGAGATCCGGTTGACTTGGACGTTGGCGTGCCTGGAGGGTATCGGACAGAGGCAATCAAGACCAATGCTATCAGGAGCCGCTCCTCTGAGATGAGCCCACCAGATGTGACCATCCCCGGCGTGGTAAGGTTTGATTGGGAAGAAAGAAAGATGGGCAAAGCGGGTAAAGAGAGATATTGCTTCGCTGCTGTGGCCGCAGGGTGGCACGTGGGTGCTCTTGTTATCGACTTGGAGGTGCGTGAAGAAACAGATAAACCCCGCAAGCATCTGAATAACGGCTGCTTGCTTTCTCTGTTATCTAAACAGCCCGATACAGACGAACCAGGTCCATCCCCAGCAGCCGAGGAGCACGAACCGGACGTGAACATGCCCGGCGCGTTTACTCCCGCACGCCCTACACAATCGCGGGAGCCCGCTTTCGGGCGTATAGGTATGCCACCTTTTAGGATTGGTTTTGCGGGGCGAGGGGCAGGCAGGATTGGAGGAAGGATGCGCCCGCAGGGAACACCAGACCAGCATTAAGACATGTGTAGAAATCATGTTGTATAATACTACACCTCCGGTAAACCGTTTGTAGACATGGCTTCCTGCGTGCGGGCTGAGCCAGTCATCTGCCGAGTGTAGCGCAGAGGCCGCGCTGCGCATGGTTGCGCAGCGTCGGACATTCAGGAGAGGGTCCTGGTGCGGTCAGCCGTATGAAAGGAGGTGTACTCGCTTTTGTTGGTGGCGTTGCGGTGAGGCAACGCAGAGTGGCATCGTAGCTAAAATCATGCAGCTATGGTTCTTCTAGAATACTTGCGCGAAGTGCAAAACGACAAAAAGCAACGGGCCTGGCCGGGAATTGAACCCGGGACCTCCTCCAAATTAGGCAATGCCCTAAGAAGGAATCATACTACTAGACCACCAGGCCACGAGAAGTATCCGTTTTAGTGCAATATGATCCGAAGCGCCTACGGTATCGCCTCTCGTTAACCTCATCATCACCGCACTCGCTTCCAATACACACATTGCATGTGGCTGCTACCACTATGGCCACCACTGCAACGACTTCACAGGCGGATGTATTGGATCAGATATTCACTGGACTGAAGAGCAAGAGCCATGACACGAGATTGGCGAGTGCGATTGAACTGCAGCGATATGTGAGTACAGACCATGCAATATTGTTGATGTTATGGCCAGCAGCTAACGTCACGCCGGGCACTATAGGTCTCCAATACTGTACCGGAAATGACCTCCGATGTTGCTGCTAAGCAATGGGACGACACCATTAATAGGAGATTGTTTGACCTCGTGCATAGTCAGACGAACTATGAGAAGTTGGGTGGAATCATGGCTATCGGTGAGTGAGCATCCTGAATCCTAGTGCTGCCGTGATTGACGTTTGATATATGTATACTCGCTAATGCGGATATCTTCCTGCAGACCACCTGCTCACCGCCGAAGGTGAAGGCAATATTGAATCGAAACGGAACCTATTCCGTTTCTTCAATTATGTCAAGTCTCTTCTACCTAATCCCGATATCAATGTTATGCTGGCGGCGTCCAAAACCCTTGGCCAGATATCATACATCGGTGGCGCCGCGTTTGGTGAACGGTTCATGGACTTCGAGGTCCAAGCTGCGATAGAGCTCCTGCAACCATCCTCGTCAGGGTCTTCATCCACATTCTCTTCCTCATCCTCCACCTCATCTTCTGACACTTCACGTTATGCTGGCGTACTCATTCTGAAGGAGCTTGCCCGAAACAACCCCGTATACTTCCACAGTCACATCGGTCTGGTGTTTGAGAAGATACTGGTGCCTATCCGGGACCCACGCGTTATTGTGAGGGAAAGTGCTGCAGAACTACTCGCAGCATGTTTGGAGATAGTGACCTCAAGGGAAAGAGAAGCCAGAGGGAACCCGTATTTATCGAAGATCCTTTCGGACGCACAAAACGGATTGAAGATGGCGCAGCCTGAGATTATCCATGGAAGCTTGCTGACGTATCGTGAATTGCTTTTGCATGGCGGGATGGTGCGCTTGAGCGCCGTTCTCTGGTTTCAGCTGCATCTTGACTCTGATTTATTTAGTTCATGAGGGAGACATTCCTCGACGCTGCTGAACAGATCTTGAATTTCAAGACCCATCGCGATTCTCATGTCAGGAAGATGATTATCACCTTGATACCCACGTTAGCTGTTTACGATACTCAGACTTTCGCCGAGCACCACCTTCACAAAGCAATGGCGCATCTCCTTAGTATGTTGGAGAAGCCAACAGAACGAAGTGTGGGTGCGTTGCTGCTCTCGCTTACCTTACGCCACCTTAGCCCAAGCTCATCATTATTTCTTATATTTAGCCTTCATCGCCATAGGACATGTCGCGTCCGCTGTAGGAAGCGAGATGAAACCCTTCCTGGACTCCATCATGTCACACATCAAGCAAGGATTGCAAATGCATGGGTACGTTCAGGTCTGACTTAGTGTACTCGGGAACAGCACTGAATTTTATAAATGTAGAAAAAAGAATGCCCCTTCCGAGGAGCCTATCTTTCAATGTGTTGGGATGCTGGCCTCGGCAGTTGGGCCGAACCTTACCAAGCTCTTACACGACCAGTTGAAGCTGATGTTCGAGTGTGAACTGAGCGAGCCCCTCCACCAAGCACTAGTAGCAATCGCGAAACACATACCTCCACTTTTGAAGACGATACAAGGTATGTAGCGCCTCCAATCTTCATTAGCAGGGAAGTGAATTAGCTTTTCTCAGAGCGGCTCTTGGACATGTTGTCCATGATCCTCAGTGGGAAAGGGTATAAGACGCTTGGTGCTCCCCCGACGAGTATGCTCAGAAATGAACAATCAGGCACAGCAATAACCCTGGCTAGGGATCACAGCACAGCGGAGGTAAACGCGCGTTCAATTGGCAGCAGTAAACATCTAATACCGATCATTGTTATTTGTTCAGGGAATCCCAGCACAGCAACGCCCCGAAACGATCACTTTGGCGTTAACGATTCTTGGAACATTCGACTTTAGCGGTACATCTTCTCATTGTGTCTCTACCATCTAATACTCATACTCCATCACCAGGTCATGTTTTAAACGAGTTTGTGAGAGACAACGCTTTGCCGTACCTTGACGATGATAATCCCGCCATCCGCCGCGCTGCTGCCCTCACATGTTGTCATTTGTTCATTACAGACCCCATATGCTATCAAGCGAGCAACCACTCAATTGAAATCGTCGGAGACGTCATTGATAAACTGCTGACGGTTGGTATCGCTGATCCAGGTATGCATGAGGTTCGCTACGACATGCCACATCTGCCATTGACGCAATTGCCCTCAAACAGACTCAAACATTCGAAACGCAGTCCTCTCATCCTTGCACGAACGCTTCGACAAGCATCTTGCGCAGGCCGAGAACGTTCGGTCATTGTTCATTGCACTCAACGATGAAGTTTTCGAGAACAGGCTTGCTGCTGTGTCTCTCATAGGACGTTTAGCTGGGCATAATCCGGCATACGTTATGCCCAACCTCAGAAAGACCCTCATCCAGTTGCTGACCGAACTGGAGTATAGCACCGTTATGTACGTTTGGTAGCTCCTATATGCTCGGTGGAACTGATGGGCTACCCAGGCGCAACCGGGAAGAATGCACTCGACTTCTCACAAGACTCGTCAGTGCCACTCAACGGCTTATTAAGCCCTATGCCATTGCAATGCTTCGCGTCCTTCTACCCAAAGCCTCTGATCCAAATGCAACTGTCGCGGCCAACATCATCATGTGTCTAGGCGAACTTGCTTCTGTCGGTGGCGAGGATGTCATGCCACATGTGCCAGATCTGATGGAAGTTATCATTGCTCGCCTCTCCGATCCCGCTGTTGTGAAACGCGATGCTGCTCTTCACACTTTAGGTCAGATTTGTTCAAGCACAGGATATGTCATTACTCCGCTGGTAGACTACCCTACGCTTCTACCAGTGTTGAGCAGAATATTACGAACAGAGCAGAGCCAGAGCGTCCGCAGGGAGGTTATCAAAGTACTTGGTATTCTAGGTGCTCTTGACCCTTATCGCAGGAAGGTAAGTAATAGGCGTGCCATTGTTACGCTCTCAAGATCTGACGTTTATTGCCGGGTCAGAGCAAGCCGGAGGAGGAAGCTGCTAATGAGCTCGCGAATGCTGCTCTCACAAATACGGTCGCTTCAAGGAGCGTTGCTGCGCCGGCCACATCGCCCGACGATTACTACCAGACAGTAGCCATCAATGCATTACTGACCATACTACGAGATCAGTCACAAACTGGACAACACCACAAGGTTATCGAGGCCGTCATGTCGATCTTCAAAACGCAGGGATTGAAATGTGTCGCGTTCTTGCCGCAGGTAGCTATGGCCTGCGCATCTTTGAGGATTCCGCTCAATTTTTTCTGTAGATCATACCGGCCTTCACGGCAGTCGCTCGTACATCCGCTGCTCGGATTCAAGTTTTTCATTTAGAACAGCTTGCTATACTCATAGGAATCATCAAGCAACACGTGAGGAATCACGTGGCGGATATCTTCGAGTTAGTTGTAGACCTTTGGGAAAACGCGTCCCTCCAGCTTCCTCTCGTTTCGCTTGTGGAAGCGCTGGGCAAAGCGCTCGACGCGGAGTTCAAGCCTTTCCTTCCCACCATCCTCCCTCTCCTTCTCAAAGTATTTGACGGGGAGCTCAATGAGAAGACCACGAACACGCAGATCAAGATTTTCGATGCATTCTTGACTTTCGGCGCAAACATCGAAGAGTTCTTGCAACTGGTCATTCCCATCATTGTGAAAACGTACGAGCGCCCTGATGCTGGCTTTGCTCTTCGGCGTAGTGCTACACAGACTGTAGAGGGCCTCACTAGGCGCGTCAACTTCTCCGATCATGCTTCAAGAATAATCTTGTCTTTGACACGAGTCCTCAACGCTCAATCTCACGAGCTGAAAATGGCTGTCATGGATACTCTCTCAGCGTTGGTGACTCAGCTCGGCTCAGATTTCGCTGTGTTTATCCCAACAATCGACAAGGTAAGAATGCTGTAAAAAGCCCATATATACTCACCTGATTTTCTCCGTAGGCGATGCGCAGAAATCGAGTATCTCACTTGAAATATGAAAATCTTGTGTTCAAGTTAGACAACGGGGAAAGACTGCCCCAAGACGCTACGGCTTTGGATCTCCTGTACGCCCCAACCAGCAGCTCAACCATATTTGTGCTTACTCTGATATCATAGCTCGACTGACGGGGCGAAAGCTACAGAATATTCTGCTCCTGCCGAAGCAGCGAAGATGGTGGTCAACCAACAGCATTTGAAGCAAGCATGGGACGTTTCTCAGGTGGCTACCAAAGAAGACTGGGAAGAGTGGATGCAGCGATTGTCGGTTGAGTTCATGAAAGAATCTCCATCACACGCACTTCGTGCCTGTATGAGTCTGGTTGACATCCATACCCCTCTCGCAGGAGAGCTATTCAATGCAGCATTCTTATCCTGCTGGTCAGAGCTGTACGATCAATATCAGGTGTGTTCTCTGCGTTCAACGATGTGTATGACACCAACTCAACTCGTGTTTTAGGAGGATCTTGTTCGCTCCATTGAATATGCAATATCAGCACCGTCAGCACCTTCCGACTTGGTTCATAGGCTGCTCAACCTCGCTGAATTCATGGAACATGAGGAGAAGGGGCTTCCAATCGAGAATCGCACGCTTGGTGAAATCGCACAGAGGGTTCATGCCCACGCCAAAGCGCTTCATTACAAAGAGCTTGAGTTTTTCACCGAAACTTCGCCAAGTATTATCGAGGCTCTTATCGGGATCAACTCCAAGTTACAACAGCATGACGCTGCGTGGGGAACCCTTCTTATTGCTCGCGAACACAACGATATGAGCCAACACGAAGATTGGTATGAGCGACTCGGAAGATGGCAGGAAGCTCTGACGACTTACGAACGGAAGGCGCGTGAAGATCCGGATGCACCGGATATTGTACTGGGGAGGATGAAATGTTTGCATGCGCTCGGCGAGTGGGACCAACTTGCGCATCAAGTGGATGAGCATTGGGCCAATGTTGGACATGAAGATCGCCGCGAAATGGCTCCACTGGCAGCCGCTGCAGCCTGGTCACTAAACGATTGGGACTCTATGGACGACTATATTGCTGCCATGAGAGCAGATTCAGCTGAAAAGCCATTCTATCGGGCCATCTTGTGTGTCCACCAGAACCAATTTCTCAAGGCCATGTCACATATCGCAAAAGCGCGGGACCTATTGGACCCTGAACTCACTTCACTGGTAGGAGAAAGCTATGGTCGGTCATACAAGTACGTCGTTTGCGTATTGTACCAAACTCCCAGTTTTGAACCTTTTTCAGTACTATGGTTCGAGCGCAGATGTTGTCTGAGCTTGAGGAAATCATCCTGTACAAGCAGTACGCAGACCAACCCGAGCGACGTCAGACTATGCGGAAGACTTGGATGAACAGGTATACTTCTAGCCTAAGCCACACCCCAGAATCTGACAGTATCATAGACTTCAGGGATGCCAGCCCGACGTCGATGTATGGCAGCGCGTGCTTCAAGTCAGAGCACTAGTACTCAGCCCCCAAGATGACGCAGTGACTTGGGTCAAGTTTGCCAACCTTTGTAGGAAGTCGGATCGGATGCTCTTGGCGGATAAGACCATCAATTCTCTCCTGCAGACAGGCCGAGTACGAGTTCTGTCTGCTCTTCAATACCCTACTGACCGGCTGTATAGCTACAATCGCACTACCGCGATTTCCAACAAACGTTCAAGGCTCCCCCGCATATCGTATATGCCCACCTCAAGCTCATGTGGGCTACTGGCGCACAAACAGACACCCTGAGGTTCCTCATGAAGTTTACTGCTAGTCTATCAAGGGATATGCACCCAGAGACGAATGATCCTGGCGCAGTGTCAGGGAAACAGAAGTTCCTGGATCTCTCCAAGTTATTGGCTCGTTGCTGGTTCAAGCAAGGCCAATGGCAAGTCGAAATGTATGACGATTGGGGCCAAGTAAGTTTCATCGGGAACCTTGTAGACGCGATGCTAACAAGGAGTACAGAGGCCGATAAAAGATGTCTTGCAGGCATATTGGTTAGCCACCCATTACGACCCAACATGGTACAAGGCGTGGCACACGTGGGCATTGGCGAACTTCGACGTGGTTGGCTATCTAGAGACACAGATGGATGACAGATCTGAGCATCCTGGGGACGAACTGGCTGTCCACATCGTTCAAGCCGTTGACGGTGGGTGTTTACGGCAATTTTTACCGTTGACTTAACTCAGTACCGTTGGTAAGGCTTCTTCAAGTCTATCTCCCTACGGAATGTCAACGCCTTACAAGACACTCTCCGACTGCTGACTCTGTGGTTCAAGTACGGTGCCGATGACCAAGTGAGCCATGCAATGGCTAACGGGTTCACTAATGTCGAGGTCGACACCTGGTTGGAAGTCATTCCCCAAATTATCGCACGTATTCAGACCCCGAGTGCCAATATCCGGCGCAACATCACCCAGCTTCTCACCGACGTCGGCAAGCATCATCCTCAAGCGCTCATTTACCCGTTGACAGTCGCCGCAAAGTCTAGTAGTACACCGAGACGTAGCGCAGCCCAAGCTATGATGGACCGGATGCGGGAACACAGCCCGATCATTGTCGACCAGGTGATGTTCCCTAGAGGGTTTCACAAGCCAGCCGCGGACTAAACGATATCTTCTTCAGGCTATGGTCGTCAGTCAAGAGCTCATTCGGGTGGCCATTCTGTGGCATGAAATGTGGCATGAGGGACTAGAAGAAGCATCACGTCTATATTACACCGACAAGAACCCCGATGGGATGATCGCGCATCTTGAACCTTTGCATGCGCTGCTCGAGAACGTACGTTATTGACTTTCTTCTGGGTGAGTCTTCCGGAGCTGACGCTGCCTTCTCAGGGTCCGAGGACGGCTCGGGAGACATCTTTCGCACAAGTATTCGGACGTGACCTTCGCGAAGCGCACGAAGCCTGCATGAGGTATCGCAGGCACGGTGAACCTCGCGACCTGGACAAAGCCTGGGAAATATACTACGGAGTAAGTCTTCTGGATATGTAAGCTGTGCTACGCTAACTGCGGAGACAACCACGTAGGTGTTCAAGCGTATAGAGAAACAGCTCCCGTCTTTGAACGTCCTTGATCTGCAATATGTCTCCCCTGAGCTGCTGAAAGCTCGCAACCTCGGCCTCGCGGTTCCAGGTTTGTCTTCGCGCTCTAAAATATGACATCTTACTGATCTCTTGTGGCAGGCACATACCAGAGCGGGAAACCCGTCGTCGTGATCACTAGTTTCGCATCTAAGCTGACAGTCATTCCATCCAAGCAACGCCCTCGAAAACTGTCGCTTGTGGGCAGCGATGGCAAAGACTATCACTTCCTATTGAAAGGTACGTATACCGGTTCCTACGCGTACTCCTATCATATGTTAACCTGTGAGTTGGTAGGTCATGAGGATCTTCGTCAGGACGAGCGGGTGATGCAGCTGTTCAGTCTTGTTAACAACCTACTGTCCATCGACATCAACTGCTTCAAACGTCGCCTCCACATACAGCGATATCCTGTCATACCCCTGGCTCCACAAGCCGGCCTTATTGGATGGATGGATAATAGCGACACCTTACATGTACTGATCAAAGAGTACCGTGACTCGAGGAAGGTGCTTCTCAACATTGAGTATCGCTTAATGCTCCAAGTAAGCGTGTCTCCTCCCATTCGCACACGCCAGAAAATGCTAAATACAGAATAGATGGCACCGGATTATGAGTCGTTGATCCTCCTCCAGAAGATCGAGGTCTTTGAATACGCTCTCGAGAACACTACTGGCCAAGATTTGTATAGGGTACTCTGGCTCAAATCCGCCAACTCCGAACACTGGCTCGAGCGTCGGGCGACATACACTCGCTCGCTCGCTGTCAATAGCATGGTCGGACACGTCTTAGGTCTCGGCGATCGGCACCCATCGAACTTGATGCTTCAGCAGAGCACCGGAAAGGTGGTCCATATCGATTTCGGAGACTGCTTCGAGGTGGCTATGCTTCGCGAGAAGTTCCCAGAGAAGATTCCGTTCAGATTGACGAGGATGTTGACGCATGCCATGGAAGTAAGCGGTATCGAAGGCAGCTTTAGAAGTACTTGCGAAGCCAGCATGCGTGTCTTGAGGGAGAACAAGGAATCTCTTATGGCCGTCCTCGAAGCGTTCGTTTATGATCCGTTGATCACTTGGAGGTTGATACAACCGGACGGCGATGCACGACGAGCTGAATGTACGCAGGCTGTCGTATACTAGATCATCCGCTGATTCTTTGTTCCAGTGATGAATCCTGATCGTACAGGAGACCTGGTCGGCGACGTAGCACACCCTGGTGGTTTCCAACGGAAAATGAAAGCCGACGAGAACGACATCTTCAATGGTAAAGGTACGCTCGTTCCCCCTCTATCACCCCACCGGATTGTTGAATGCGCGCTGCGTTATTAGAGGCCTCAGAAGTCCGCAACGAGCGAGCACTAGCTGTGTACAACCGCGTGCAACATAAGTTGACAGGTCCGTATCATTGACTCCTCATTAGCTCTATTGCCTATGTCTAATGCTGCAATAGGTCGAGACTTTAATCCGGATGTTGTCTTAACCGTGGAGCAACAAGTCGACAAGCTGATTATACAAGCGACATCTCTCGAAAATCTTTGCCAATGTTTCTCTGGATGGTTGGTCGATAACTTTGTATCCGCAGCTCTAGCTAACAATTGAGTCACAGGTGTGCATTCTGGTAGATTATGCGTACACGTCAATATTCCGCCAGTTCTAGACATCTGAGATCAATAATTTCCATGTACATATCTTTTCATTATTCAACACTTCACTTTGCGCACATACAGTAGCCTGAAAAGGCGGGAGCGTGGGCCAATAATGACAGCGCTAATAAAGATCCACTCCACAAGGCCTGGTGGTCTAGTAGTATGATTCCTTCTTAGGGCATTGCCTAATTTGGAGGAGGTCCCGGGTTCAATTCCCGGCCAGGCCCTTTTGCCTCTAGCACTTTTACCATCCACCACAAATAATCGCTAATAGCTGTTGCCAGTCATTCAGTAAAGGAGTGACATATCTCAATTCGTTGCTGCAGGCGGTATAAAATGCGGTCACGTATGCAGCGGTTGTACTATCGTATGTACTGTGTACATGCCCAATGTCAATGAGTTCGTAACACCTGCATGTTTTATCCAAGCACGAGGTTGATTACGTGAAGGTTTCGGAATCTACACCGGCGATACGTGTACACGGTAAATATGCGACCAACTCGAAGAACTAGTGCATCTTTCCAATGTCAGCAGGATGGCCACACATCTTCTACACAACTTGAATTTTGCAGTAGGTTGGAGGGCGCATGTTGGCATAGGGAGTTGGTGTCGCCGAAACAGAGTCTACATGTAATACTACGTGTTGTGTTGGCCACGCTATATATCAGTCATATTTTACTGATAATGACGTCAAATTGACCAGTAAACAGCTCGAGGCACTCTTGAGGCATCCTAGATGAAGGTGCAAAGTGCGAAGACAAGACTATGCCCCAGACAAAAGCAGAGCCGGTGGACTTTCGCGACGTTATGTCTGCGCGTTTCTCCTTTATGTTCGCCGGGACCGGTCAAAGCGCATCCCACACAGCAAAAGGAAAGTTGCCCGCCAAATTGCACAGCATTACCTGTAAGATTAGCGTGACGGCAGAAGAGATATCAAAGCCGTAGGGTTCACTGACATAACCTATCGGAATGATGCATCGCATCAAGCGGCCTTGCGGGAGCGGTCTCGGAAAGGGGGCACGCGCGCTTGTCTATGTAAATGCCGCGCTGTATAAATGAGACCACCAAAGTATCGCATCGGCGCCACGCCTCCTTGCTCTTTCTCCTAACGTTCCCTTTGGGTTGCTAGCTTTCACCATATAGATTCATTCTAATAAAGTACCATTTTCTACGATTACGACCGGAACGAGATTCAAGCCGACATGAAAATCAGTCAGAGGATCCAGCAGGCCGAAAAGGAAAATCGAGTATGGTGGTCATTCGAGTACTTCCCGCCAAGGACGGCGCAGGTGTGTTCAGCTAACCTGCTCTTTGAGTATTGCCTTATACTATGACAGGGTCTCCAAAACCTTCTTGATCGTATCGAACGCATGCGTGCACTTGGTCCTGAATTCATAGACATAACATGGTGCGTGATTATCTCCCTTTGTTTGCTGCTGTCTATTCACAAAGAGCGCAGGAACGCAGGAGGTCGTACATCAGATCTGACCTCTGAGCTGGTCAAAACATGCCAAGGTCTGATTGGTCTGGAGACGTGCATGCATCTGACCTGTACGAACATGCCCGCGGAGAAGGTCGATATTGCCTTAAAGGTTAGTCCAGGTGATTACATGCATGTAGCAGACTCAGTTACCGTGTCTTAATAGGAAGCCAAAGCTAGCGGCTGCAGAAATATCCTCGCTCTACGAGGTGACCCACCGATGGGTAAAGACGAATGGGAGGCAGTAGAGGGCGGGTTCGTTCACGGCGTCGACCTCGTCCGCCACATTCGCAAGGAGTTCGGAGACTACTTTGACATAGCGGTAGCCGGCTTTCCGCAACACCAGGAGCTCCCCCCTGACGAACTCGCACAAGAACTTGCATGGCTGAAAGAGAAGATAGACGCCGGTGCCAATTTCATCTTCACACAAATGTTCTACGACGTGGACATATTTATCGCATGGGTGAAGAGTGTTCGCTCTGTAGGAATCACCGTGCCCATCGTCCCAGGCATTGCACCCATACAGACCTGGAACGGCTTCATGAAGTCCACGAGTCTATCACGGACTACAATCCCTCAAGCACTCCTGGACCAACTGGAACCTCATAAGAACAACGATGAGAAGGTACGAGAGATCGGTATCAAGCTTGTGGGAGAAATGTGTCGGCGCATTCTCAGAGAAGACATTGGTATTCGTGGCCTGCATTTCTATACCATGAACCTCGAGAAAGGCACTCGTATGCTGCTCGAAGAGTTACAGCTGGTCCCCCGCGTCGAAGTTGTCAAGCCCTTGCCTTGGAGACAGGTTCGTGTTGTTGGATCAAGTCTCCTCGCACGTGTATTAATAGACGGAACCTTTAGTCCCTCACCCCCACACGGCGTACCGAGACCATTCGTCCGATCTTTTGGGCCAACCGTACCAAGTCCTATTTATCTCGCACTGAAAACTGGGATGAGTACCCGAATGGTCGTTTCGGTGACTCACGCTCACCGGCTTACGGTGAACTGGACGGTTATGGTATATCGCTGAAGCAGTCGGTGAGCACCAATACAGCACGTCTTTTTGCTCGTATGTATTGACACCGCTTTTAGAAAGAGGAAGCACACAAGATATGGGGTCAGCCGACCTCGATAGCAGACATTACTGCTTTGTTCGCACGCTTCTGTCAGGGAGAGATAGCCGCATTGCCATGGTCAGACACGCGCCCTTCGTCAGAAACCACGGTTATTGCTGAGAACCTGGCCAACCTGAACAAGCTCGGATTCCTCACTATCAATTCGCAACCAGCGGTAGACGGCGCGCGAAGCGACGACAAAGTTCACGGGTGGGGGCCTTCCAACGGCTATGTATATCAGAAGGTGAGTCATGTCGCGTGTACACGATGCAGGGTTCTGACGCATCTTCATTAGGCCTATCTCGAATTCTTCCTGTCTCCAGACCTTCTCGCCGCACTGATACCTCAAATTGAGCGAGACCCGAACATTACTTATTATGTGATCAACAAACGAGGAGATTTGAGGACGAACAACCACTCGGATGGACCCAATGCCGTGACGTGGGGCGTCTTCCCAGGCAAAGAGATCGTTCAGCCCACGATAGTCGAGGCTATTAGCTTCATGGCCTGGAAGGTCCGTGCACTATAACCGTATTCGTACGGTCTGCTGACATGTCTCACGTTATAGGACGAAGCATACGAACTCGGCCGACAATGGGCGAAGCTGTATGACCCGGAATCCGACGCCCGCAAAACCATCGACGAGATTATGGACTCACACTACCTTATGAACGTCGTGCATAACGACTACAAATCCCCCAGCGCTATCTTCCAGCCTTTCTTCAAAGCAGCCGCCGACGCCGCTGCGGCGCAGGAGGCCAAGCTGCAGCACGCTTCCACTAATGGCCACACAAACGGCCATGCCAATGGTCACGCCAACGGCTCCGCTCATTGATTCAACATCAATCGACCCCCCCAGAGTTGAACTCTAGATTTTCAGCTCTCACTCGCTGTCACCCTCAGTGACCGACACCAACTCCATGCCTTACACTCGACTACCAGTCGTCTCAACACACCCCGCGGTCGGGTTGCTCTATTTTTTCAAAGCATCACCCACCGGGTTCAACCCCCGATTTAAGCCTCATGTTACGAACCATCTAGTTGCATTCCAGGAATCCCCGCATTATATCAGCATCTTGTCCTCGTGCTCCGCTTCGCGCTTGCGCTTCGCTTCTTCCCCCCACATCTTTCCTCATCTCTCCCCATTTCTCTAGTCCACTGTCGCACGCTCTGCATCAACTGCATTCAACGCATTACATCACATGGTGACACTCACAAGTACTCTTGCATCCAACTGCATGTATTTTTATTATAGTCACCTGTAGCTACAATCACATCCCGCTCTGCTTTTCCGTTCACCACACTCAAGGAAGGTCCGATGATCATCTGACTTAAGCGCACCGTCTCGATACTGTTTTCAGATCCGAAGCCTATGATAGGTAATCTTCCTTTGCATTATCAACTCTAGTTTGGTCCTCCGAAAACATAGCGATAAACATATTGGCGTTAGATGCGGTACAAATCAGTTCTGGGTATCATACAGCAAGTCCGAAAAGAAGAAATCGCTGTTCGTCGGCGGATGGCCGCCCTGTATGCCGCTAGGAATCTCAGCTTTGTCGCCCGAGAGATCTACAACCAAACTCAGTCAGCCGCACCGTCCTCCATGAATCAAAACATTCATCCACTCACTCAATAGTCGTATTTTGAGCCCAATCTCCGTCAACGCCTGTACGAACATATCCGTCTCATTCGACGCGACGTGTCCGCCAGTCCGAAGCATATTCAGCCCGTCAACCCAATCCGCCCAGCGCGACTGGTCCGTCGCGATCTGGTCCGCAAGTGAAGACCCGCTTGGGCTAAGCAGCGAGAACGAGAGCTGCGAGGGCAGGCCGGGCGAGCTGGGGACCTCGCCCGGGTCGTTGCGCACGACGACCTGTGGGAAGTTGAAGGGCGCGCAGGTGCCCGTGGCGACTTCGCTGATGAGCGAGAGGTCGATCCGGTCTGGGAGGTCTTCGAGCCCGTTCCGGATGACGAACTTGACGGCGCTGTCGACGTAGTGGAGGTATTTGAGGCTGTTGTCCTGTATGTTTTTGTGATCAGTGTGAGGTGTAATGTAATGTATGGTTGGGAGGTGGCAGAGGAGAGATACGTACGAGTCTCAGGAACCGCCATGGCCGGGACGGTTTTCGAATTGTGTCCCGCGACTGGTTCCCTGCGAGCGACATCCCGTTCATGAACCACGCGCCTTGCATGAGACAGTGTATCCGCTGCTGGCGCACGAACTCGAACGACTCTTTATACAGCTTCGCGCGCATGTTCCTGCTCCGATGTCAAATTTACCGTTTCATGCTTCCTGGCATGGGACAAGGACGTACCTCACAGGCACCTTGCTCATCACGTCGTCCTCCTTCTCGAGCTCGCGCATCTGTCGGTCACGCACCGCGCGGTACTCGACGTCGCCAAAATCAGCTTCTACCTCGTGCCACGCCCGCACATTCTCTTTCCGCAGAGCCACTTTCACCCTATGTGCAAGACATCATGAAGCAAGTCTAAACACTGATGAAAGAAGAGCGCACGTACTGGCTACGAACCAACGCCGCGACACGTGAGAAATCCCCCCTTGTCGCCCCACTCTCATTCCACATCCTCAAGAAGAAATGCGTCGCGAGCGCATGCACGCGGTGGAAGTTGAGGAAGAACGGCTGGAAGGTCGTCGACGTCGAGTCTAATTTTACGAAGCGCAGCTGAGCATCGAAGATCACAACGTTAAAAGCTAAGCTTACATCCGGGCCCGAAGATCGCCCAGTGTTCAGAGAGCAGATCGACGACTTCGTTGGAGGCTTTCACGATCGGGCATCTGCGCTCGGGCGCCCTGCTGAGCTGTTCTTGGATGACGTTCGCGAAGAAGGCGGTGTCTTGCGACACGAAGTGTTTCTGTCCCACATCATACCCACACATCAGCCAACAAACCACAAAAACAACATCCAAGCCCGTGCTTTCTCAAACACTCACCAGACAATCCAACCCCAACACCCCAACCTCTCCAAACTCCTGCGCAAGATCCTCCGTATCGCACCCCAGGAGGCGCCACTTGAGTATCGAGCCGTCCTCGCCAAAGTCCTCGCGGACCCTGCTGTTCTGCCATATATAATTCAGGGAGGCGGCGTGCTCGGGCTCCTCGTCCGCCTCGACGACGGTGCTCTTCCGCCGGTATGTCACGCGGACCATGTTGGATTGGAAGTCGAGGATGCAGGAGGTTAGGTCTTCGATCGTGTGTGAGGACATGAGGCGCTGTGAGTGGATGGGGGGTTAGGTTGTAAGGAAAGGGAAGAGGAGCAAAGGGGAGCAAAGGGGAAAGGGACGTACGATGACGGCTTTGCGCACGTTCAGCCTTTCGAGCTCGCCGATGAACTCTTCCCATCGAGCGTCGGTGGCATGTGCCAGAAGGGAGTTGATCAGCATCATGCTACAACAGACACACGAGAGCCGTTAGCACATATACCATCCCTCCAAAACGAGCCAAAGCAACAGCACTCAACGCACCTATACAGCGCCATAGTAGTATCCGCGCTCCCAAGGCGATTAATAACAGTCTCCAACAACCTCCTCTCCTTCCTCATCTGCCCAAACACAACCTCGAACCCAAACTTATACACACTTCCGGGCGGGGACGTCGGCGGGCCCTTGCTCGAGCTCGGCATCGTAGGGCCTGGTGCGGACATCGGGTCGGACTCGACGAACTTTTTGAGGATGGCCGTGGCGGGGCGGCAGACGTTGATGAGGGAGGTCTCGGAGAGGATCTGGACGACGCGCAGGATGAAGGTGTCGTCGAGCTCGGACCAGCCGTGGTCTAGCTCCATGAGGTTTTGCATCACTATGAGGGCGTACTGTGAGGGTGTGGTTAGTAGGGGAGAAAGGGAGGGAGAAGAGGGGGAGGAGGGATGGGGACGCACGGCGAGGACGTTTCCTTGGTATTTGTTTATGATGTCGATGAGCTCGTTCAGGCCGTCGCGGTTTAGGAACTCTATTGCGAATTGTTCCTCCTGGACACAGTAATGAAGTTGAGGGGATATACTGGTTTGGGATTGCCAATGCACTCACCCGGATCAGCTTGCGCAACGACGTCAGTGTGATACCCAGCTTATTGTCCCTCGCAATGAGTTTCTCCAATATCTCAGCCGCCTCGATCGCAGGCGAGTACACGAGCCTGCCAAACCACATCAGTACCTCCCTCCTTCTAATCACACCGCACTCCCAACACCAGAGCAGAACAGAACAAGAACAAGAAAACACTCACTTAAGCCCAACCTTCGCCTTCACCTTCTTCCTCATATTCTCATTCGTGACCAACTCATCATTCTCATCTCTAAGCGCATACATCGCGGGCGGATCCTTGATCTTGACGCTAATGCACAGCTGGCGCACGACGTCCTCGACCGCGAGCGTCGCCTCGATGCGCACGCGCACGGTCGAGCCGTCGCGCAGCGTGACGGTGTTGGTCGGGATGAGACGCTGTTTGGGGGGAGCGGTCGTTTGGGAGGCGGAGTGCGAGTGCACGGAGGCGGCTTGGGAGAGGGAGGTCGAGGAGGGGGGCGCGAGGGTGGAGGGGAGGGGGGTGCTTAGGTTTGTGGAGGACATTGTGGGGATCTGGTGTTGTGCAGGGTGTGCACAGGGTGGACTGTTTGTGTGAATACTCTGAAAGATTCAATGTGCCGCCTCTCGCTGGATCTTCCGAGAACTCACTTTGGATGGCTGAAATCGATACTCCTTCCACTGGGGGATGCGCTTTCTTCCTATGAGCCGAACGGTACGACGGACGTGATTCGATTACGACGACTCCGATTTCCTGTATCTATTTACCATCCGCGAACGAGCGTCGACCCAGCGCTGAATGCTATTTCTTATGACAAAGGAGAGCGAGCGCACATCAGCGCATGCTGCGATCTTCGTGTACATTGTACTTACCGGACGTACCACAGCGACTAGTAAGGCTGGGATGACGAACGGAACGGAAGAAGATGAAATGAAATGCACAAACTCAAGCTTGCCACCCGCGTTGTCTGGCACTTGACGACAATTTGATGTCAGGACATTATGGGCGTCTCTTCTCGTTCTGCCGGCGGCTGTCATGAAGTCCTGACACTGGCTGCGTTCTCCGTGCCTCGGTCGTTTATGGCCACCAACGTTTCATCATGGGTACAGCAACGCGAAGGACATAGGTACGTTCCACATACACGCTGGCTATCTACATGTGTGCTGAAGGATTGCCACATTATACAGGACTGGTATCACATGCCGCGCGATTCCGAGTGCTAAGTTTGTCGCAACGGGATCGAGGTCTGCACTTGATCATGAACTGGGTCGGTAGAGACCTCTAGCCCGCGGCAACATGAACAGCCACTCTTCGGGTCTTATGTTCGTGGACACCACTCTACACACCGGCCGATACAGCAGCTAGCGGCTATGTACTCTTCCTAGTCGGCCTTTCCCTCCCGCAGCTCCAGATGGTAAAGAGTACGTGACTTGGAGGCGAGCCTTTCCTCAGAATGCTTCATACATTCTTATCTTGCCGACGCTGACCTCCATCGTTGTTTGCAGCATGTATCGATTTACAACTGGACGCATCACCTGCGTTGTAGCAGACGTCATTGCTGATTCTGCACATCAAGCTACTGTAGATAACTGAATAGACACGGCGGTGACGTGCTCGTCCATTGCGCGGGCTCTTTAGCTCTGTAAGATCCGCAGCGGTCTGTCGACGTCCGTGGCTGGACACGGAACGGCAGAGAGTAGAAGTGGATTCGGCGGGCGTGGGCGACGGCTCGCGTGCAGTTGTAGTAGATCATGTTGCTCGTTCTCCACTCACGGCGGTTGCAGGTGAGCAGGAATGTATTACCCGCTGTACGCTATCCCGCATGAACAAACTGTTTAGCACGCTCAGGCGCTGTAAGTTGGCACCTGCCCCTCGCTGGCCACTCAGCCGACGGTGGTGAGGCGGGGCAGAGGCGGGAACAGTTGTTGCTCATCCTTACGTTCGCAACGTTCTCGGCTGGAAAGGGACGTGGGGAAACGGACGCGGATTTGATAACAGCTTCCCCGAGGTTTTGCCCAGGGACGGGAGGGTCAACGGATCGAGCCGGGCCGCGTGGCGAGGCAATGTGCAGAGAGCCCAGACTCGCAGTAGACGCCCAGTAGATTTGCGGGGTAAATGCAATCGTCGGTCGGTGCTTGCCCTCGTCCTCAAACGCGATTGGCTGTATGCTCCTATAAAGTCTCCAGCCTCTCACTCGCACAATGTCTCTCCTGAGCAATCCCAATCTCCCACTCGTCCACCGCACATCTCTTCCCCACACCCACAGCATACACCCGCACAATGTCCTACACCGAAGACCTCCCCCTCTTCCTCGGCCTCGACCTCTCCACCCAGGGCCTCAAGGCCGTCCTCATCACTGAGGAGAGCGAGGTCGTCCACGAGTCCGCTATCAACTTCGATCGCGAGCTCCCCCACTACAACACCGTCAACGGCGCCATCCGCGGACCCGGCGAGGGCGAGGTCACCTCCCCCGTCCGCATGTGGCTCGAGGCGATGGACCTCATCGTCACAAAGATGAAAACAGCCGGCGTCAACCTTGGCCGGATCATGGGCATTTCCGGAGACGGACAGGTATGTGTGCTTGCTTCTAGCTTCCGGCTTCTGCATGCCAAAATCGCGAATGCTAACTGTGGTTATCAGCAACACGGCTCCGTCTTCTGGTCGTCCGACGCTGAGCGGCTGCTCTCCTCGCTCGATCCCGCCCAGGGCCTCGCCGACCAGCTGTCGCCCGCCGCATTCACCTTCCAGCGGTCCCCCATCTGGCAGGACTCGTCCACCACCCGCGAATGCCGCGAACTCGAAGAGGCGGTTGGTGGCCCGCAGGTCCTGACAGACATCACAGGCAGCCGTGCCTACGAACGGTTCACCGGAAACCAGATCCGCAGAGTAAGCTTTAACCTCATTCACTCGCCCTACAACGTCCCGCCGATATTTACGCGCATGTGTTCTATTGCAGCTTCGTCGTCTGTTCCCAGATGAATACGCTGCGACCTCGCGCGTCTCGCTCGTGTCCTCGTTCCTCCCATCGCTGTTCATCGGCTCCATCGCACCGATTGAAGTCTCGGATGCGAGTGGCATGAACCTTATGAACGTCCTCACGTACAAGTGGGAAGACCAGCTGCTCGAGTTCTGCGGCGGCCCGGAGCTGCGAGCGAAGATTGGGCCTGAGCCCGTGCCCGGAGGCACCGTCCTCGGACGAATCAGCCCCTACTGGGTGCAGAAGTGGGGATTCAGCCCAGGTACGTCGCGGTTATCGTCCCGTACTCAACGAAACCAGACCTAATCAAATTCGCCCTCTTCTTCCAGACTGCCTGATCGCACCCTTTACGGGCGACAACCCGGCCACCGTCGTCGCGCTCTCTTCCCCAGGAGACGCCATCCTCTCCCTCGGCACTTCCACAACACTGCTACTCTCCATCCCGCCGACATCCGAGGCCCCGAAACGCTTCACGACCTCGCACCTGCTCTCGCACCCCACGACCTACGACGCGCACATCGCGATGCTCTGCTACAAGAACGGCGCGCTCGCCCGCGAACAGGTCCGCGACAAGTACGCCTCGGCCGACTGGGCGAAATACAACGAGCTCGTCGAAAGCACGCCGATCGCGAACGACGGCTTGCTAGGCTTCTACTTCCCGCTCCCCGAGATCATCCCCCCGAACGTCCAGGGCAGCTTCTTCTTCCGTCCCTCCTCCTCTTCCTCCTCTCCCTCTGGGATGGAAGCCGTACCAGAGACCTCCGTCTCCCCCTCCGCGCACCCGCGCGCGATCCTCGAGTCCCAATTCCTCTCCATCCGCGCGCGCATCGCCGCCATCCTCCCCGAACACGCCCCGCCCCTGCAGCGACTCGTCGTCTGCGGGGGCGGCAGCGCGAACAGCGTCATACGCCAGCTGGCAGCGGACGTGTTCGGGATGCGCGTGTTCGTCGCGGGCCCGCAGGGCGCTGCGGAGGGCGGGGCGCAGCTCGCACGGTACGCGTGGTGGCGCGAGATGAATGGCGGACGCGGGACGTTTGAGGAGTTGAGGGCGAATGATGGGGAGGATGGGGAACGGTTTAGGTTGGTTGCTGAGCCGAAGGCGGAGTGTGTGGATGTGTATTCGGGGTTGATTGAAAGGTATAGGGAGTGTGAGGAGGAGGTCGTGAGGATGTGTGCGGGGAGTGCTTGAGCGAGGGGATGGATAGACATTTTTGTAGGATTTTATGGTGTTTGGTTTAAGGCTCAAAACTCGGACTCTTGGTTCTCGCTCACGGCTCACGGCTCTCTCTCTCGTTCACTCTCATGATCTGCTCTCATACTAGACACACACATAGAGGAAGTGCTCTTATATCCGTCATTGTTGTACCGATAATTACTCTACGCGATAAATCAATATCACACACAATATTTGTTGAACTCTTGTGTATCCTTCTTCGAAGACACTGTGCGGCGCAAGCAATGCTTATATTTATGTACGTACGCGAGTGCAATGCGCCCAAACCAAAGCAGTAAACAGCGGGATGGAGTTCGAATAGACGCCACACAGGAGGGCCAGAATTCCGAATGCCACCTCGCCTTCACCGCATCCCCCCAATTTTCACCATTCTCACATAACGACAGACACAGACATCACCTCCCATGCCCAAACTGTGCGACAACACCGGCAGCGCAGCGCGCGACTTCGCGATGCTCGAGCGCAACCTGCTCAGCCACATCCGGCTCGCCACCCTCCTTCTCCTGCTCGCCTCTTCCCTCCTGCTCAACGCGCGCATCCCCACCTCCTCTCCCCCCTCTGACCCCTCTCACCCAGACCCAGACCGAGCCCCGGCTGGGAGGTCAGCGGGCCGCACGTCCCTCGCGTCATTGCAGCTCGTGGCGGCGCTGACCGCGCTCGGGGTCGGCGTGTGGGAGTATAGGAGGGGGTATAAAGATATGCAGGACATGAAGGGCTTTTTGATGGCTACTAGGTAAGCACCCCTTCTGTGTGGTTGTTGAGTTGGTGGTGTGTGCTCATTGTGGCGGGTTTATTCGCTGGGTAGACCGCACTTCTATGTTATGTCCGCGGTGGTGCTCGTCGTGTTTACGACGACTGTCGTCATTATTGGAGACAAGGGTCTGTGAACTGCGAGGTCGGCTTGGGCTGGGTTTGTCGCTGGCCTGCTCGTATGAGCATGAGCCTGAGGCGAACGGTCTCGATCAGAACTTGGGATACTCAAGCCGACCGGGGTGAGGAGGCTGGCCACCAAAGTGCTCGTCACCCAAATCTGCTAGCCTCGCGCTGCCAAACCGAAATGGAGCTTCTCCCGGTCTCATTCAGTGATACTTCAAGCGTATACTGTAGTGCGCACTCGAAGGGATTCAAGCACACCGAGGACAGGACGTTCCATGCCTTTCAATCGTCAATACGGCGGGTCTCCGCACCCCAAGCAGCCTGTCCCCCTTCGACGGTCTGCCTCCTTCGACGTCTCCTCGCAGACCATACCCTCTCCCGGCCATACATCGCCTTCCTGGGGTCGCCAAGCCTTGAAGACTCCTATAGCTTCCCCCACGGACATGAAGGACGTCACAGTGCAGACAATGCAAGACCACACTACCTCCGCTGTGTCCGCTGCGTGCGACCCCGCAGACGTCACTGGTCCTGTGGTGTCTGAACATATACAGCGACATGATGCACCGGCGATCCCTCAGGACTTGCACACGGAACCGTCGATCCTTGGCAGCCCCCTCTCACGGACGATGCCCCCGCATCAAGGTACCCGTTCGATCATCGGTAGCATCTCCCAGGATGTGCTACGTCCACGGGAGAGCAGAAATGCAACTGCAGGCGAAGGCGAAGAGAAACATGCAGGGCCGTCGCGTGCAGAACCAGATGCGCCGCGGATGGTGTCCAGGCGGTCTTTCGCGCGCCTTTTGGAAGAAACACAGCGGAGGAGTCGTAGTAGCGACGCTGTACGTACCCAGCCTGTACAGAGGCATTGGGACCATCTCTTTGGATCAGACACACCGAAGTCACCAGTTGCGCCGGTGATCAAGCCTCCGCCCCGCACGTCTTCGTTATTCGCTCAGGACATGCCTTGGGTGGCATCCGAAGGCTCGTCGACGGAGTCGGATCTGGACATGAAAGCAGCCGACACTCTTGATCAGTTGGAAGAACTGGCGCGAGCTGCAAGTACGCTGCCTGTCGTCCCTTCCCCGATCCGGCGCAACTTCGCGATCCCAGAACGCTGTGTCTCTCCTTGTCCACCCTCCTCAGACGACGATGCTTCAGACGAAGCATGTTCTTCAGGGGCCCCTATCTATGTTCTCCCCGACCCCACTCTACCCTTACTCATAACACGCCGCACCTCCCGCTCTATCGGCGACGAACTATACGCCCTACACCGTCCCACCCGCACACAAGCCCGCCGTCCTCGCCAACGCCCCCGCGTCCCCGAAATCGTCATCACCGTCCCCTCCTGCGAAGACGTAGGCGCCTCGCCGCAACAAGAGCAGAGGCAGTCTGCAGAAGACGAGGCTGACGAGGTGCGCTGGGTGGAGGAGTACGGCAGGTGGATGTTCCCGGGCGATGCGGGCGATGACGATGTCAGCATGGACAGCTCGGACGCGGAATCGGACGTGTCGTCTTTGTTCATTGCATATCCGTTTTCGGACCAGTCGTCGGTTTGTACGAGCCCGCCGACGTCGCCGCCCGCGGATGGTAGCAAGGTATGTGATTTGATTGCGAGCCGTGTGTGGTGGTGTCTCGTGTACTCATCGGCATAATAATCACACAGAACGGCACGTTTAGCGTCCTCCCGAGTCGGTCAGGCTCTCCCGTCTCTCGTACATCCTTCAAGACAGACGTGGTGTCAGAATCTCCTCGCAGCATGCTCCCCTACTGCAACGATATTGGTCCCTTAGAGAAGCGCCAGAGAAGTACAAGTGCTCGGCGGCTCATGACACAGCGTTCATCTCCGCAGCTCAAGACCTCTGCGTCATCCACATACATCCGTACTCGGACACGCCACGACGCTGCGACCCTAAACCAGCAGCCCCGGCCTGACGTCTATGCATGGCCGATGCATACATCGCACACTGTAGCGGACGTCAAGTCTCTCCTAGCATCCGACGGCCAGGGTAGCTCGCTGCAGGATAATCCAACACAGTCGGCGTGGTCCATCAGTACAAACTCGCTTGCGGAGATGCGACGTCCGCGGTGGACGGCTCTGAAGCAGTTCTTCAAGCGTCCGTGGTAGAGCGTCCTTTATGCGCGCGGTTTACAGCATTCCTATTTCATTCACTCCTTCGTGCACGGACATGCATATAAACGGACCCTTTTTGGCGTATACGTATTAGACATCTCTACTTGTATCGTAGATACGATGACATGGCAGTATGGAGGGAGGAAGCAGTTCAGTCCATATGTGTATGTAAACTGTATGTATTAACACAACCGAAACGAGTCTGAAAACGCCAGAATGCTTGGGGAGAGTGCAGTCAAGATGTTACGACAATGCGAGTAAGTACAACAAGGACAGACGGAACGCACAACAGAGCCCGCCCGGAGATGTCTTGCCCCGGGGAGACAACAGCAACTACTACAGATTTATTATGACAGGATTGGAATAACGATAGAGGAGAACATCCACGCAGAGCACGCTCCTCTGCACCTACGGCTCGCTCGATGCCGCCGCCGCCGTCAGCGAAGGCGACGATACGAAAGCGTCTTCGGCACCCTCCGCCTGTCCTACCCGCAACCCTCCAATCCTGGCTGACAACGCATCTATGTCCACAGTGCTTCGCCCACCTACGGGGGATGATTCCGATGGGGGACTGTCATTATTATTTCCGTTGGGAGGCTTACGGACTCCTTTCGGGTTGTAAAGCTCGGCACTACTTTTGGGAGGCGGCCTCTCGAAGCCACGCTCCTGGTCTTCCAGGCGGATCGGTATGTTCGAATTCGGATAGTGGACGAGCGCGTTGTTCGTCGGTGGGCCAGCTGTACTTCCTGAGGGCCCTGGTTTCAACACCGACTTGATACTGGATGGGTTCGTCCAAGCCCCACCGATAACTGGGGTTTTCTTCTCAGGGGCGGATGACAGAGGGGGGAAGTCTGTCGGTTGGGGCGGCGGTTGAGGCGGCATGTGTGGATTACGCTGATTCGGGATTATCGGTAAATTTCCACCAAAGCGTGCTGGTGACATCGTACGTGAGTTGGGATTGCTATGGTCATGATGACGCCCAGATGACAACGTTGGCTGAGCCTTTAATCCCACAGCCCAATCGGGTCTTGCTGGTAATGGGTGATGCTTGGATGAAGTTGAGGTAAATGTTCTTTGAGAAGAAGACGAAGTCGTAGAAGATGACTGCAAAAAGCAACGATACGCGTAGAAGAAAAAATGGGCGTATCGCGAAGAATGAGGAGACAGACAAAATGAGCAAATACGAAAACCAAAGCCGAAGGTGGCAAAATAGAGGAACACTTACAGTAACTGACGACGTCTCATCTCCCGGTGTTCGATTCCCCGCGCTCTGACTTCCCGAGGAAGTTCGTCTGTTGCTCAGACGAGGGCCAACAGCATCGCTACCGCCTTGCGGTCCATACGATGTTCCAGGGATAGCGACGCCGGGTCCGTAATTCCATTGCTGCCGTCGCGGTGTTTGGTGTTTTCGTCCATTACCGTTGGATGTACCCTGTCCATTCGCGTGATGCATTGCTGTTCTGTTAGGGTCAAATTGATCAGGGACACTCCCTGCTAAGCGTGGATCAGAATGAGCGGCATTGGGATAGTACCCGGACAAATGCGGTGGCTGTTGAGGATGCTGTTGCGGAGGAGCTCCAGGGGGAGGGCCATAGGGCGACTGACCGTAATATCCGGGCATTGGGTACGGCGGATACTGCTCTGGAAAGTAGCCCTGATATGGCATGGCACCGTGAGGTGTGGAGGGGTGAGTTGCGGGCTGCTGCATACCCGGTAAGTGAGGGTTAACAGCATGCGGAGACGTAGCTGGAGGAGCACTTTGAGATGGCGGAGGCGGAGCCCATGCGTAAGCATTAGGCGGATATCCTAGGTGCTGTGGCGGTTGGGACTGGAGGTATGGGTGTTCATTTGGGCTGGTGGGATCGGAGTGGTGCTGTTGGTGAGATGGATATCCGTACGGTGAATACGGGTAAGGATAAGCGGGCATGACGGGGGGTCCAGTATGGGCTTGAGGATAAGGAGAGTAATATTGTATGTAACCGTGCGGAGGACCCTGAGCTCCGAAGGAAGGATCATATACGCTACCTGAAGGATCATAAAGAGAAGGATACATGGAAGACGGCGAAGCCGCTCGAGAATGTCGAGAGCTACCCGATCCACTTGCTGTATTGAACGCAGTTCCAGGACGGGCTGATCGCGGAGGTGGTCCTCCCGACCCAACTCGACGTCGGTCCCTCCGGTCCCGTGTAGCTGGGCCTGACCATTCACTTTCGGTCGCAGCTGAGCTCACGGAATCATCAACATCTCCAGCGCTACTAGGTCCACCACCAGTGGATCCAGAGCCAGATACCAAGCTGATCGACGAGGAGTTCGCGCTGGATCCCTTCTCCGCATCTTTCTCCTTCTCCTTTTCTCCAAAGCCCATGAAGATACGAGAGCGAGCTTCGTTGTATGCAGCCTCGCGTTCTTCGATGGTGAGATGCCTTTTGCTACCTCCAGCGGCATTACTGCGTCCTCCGACGCTGCCTGCTTCCGAAGCCTCGACATCAGAGACGTCACCGTCGTCACCTGTCACAGAGTCAGGCTGAGACCGCCCACGACGGTCGGGATTTGCTCTGCGCATGATCTTGAATGCTGGCTGGGCAGACTCTTCGGCTGGTACGAGTTCACTGATTTTACGCGCAGGGCTACGAAAAGCGCAATTTAGCGTTTGTTCTATAGTCTATGCGGCAAGTAACTTACATCCTGCTCTCCGCGCGATGAGACACGAAGATGGTCTTTGTTGTTGGATCGGGTTCTGGGACAAGTTTGTAGTACGTAGAGCATCGATGCACTAGCATACGCTGATATGAGGTCGTGGGCACAAGCTCGATTCGAGGCCTTAAATGAAAGTATGAGAAAGTTCAACACATACATGAGACATACGAAATTGTGACCAGCGTCAATAGGAGAGGGATCTCCAATTGACACTTTGAGGCGACAAGGAGAGGAGATGAGAGATGAGGTAAGACAAGCTCGGGACTCACAACTTGCGCTCAATTATGAGACTTTCCATCATCTCTCCTAGCTTTAAAACCCATAATCTATCCTTGCTCCGCAGCGCTTCTATAATCTGTGGATCCGTGTCTGTCGGGCTACCCAACCCCATGCCCTCAGACCCACCGAGGGTAGTTGAGAGGGATGGATCCGCAGAGCCACCACGCGAGGACTGCAAGAGTGCAGTGTCGAACGATGGCGATTGACCCAAAGGGCTTCCATATATCTGTTTAACTTCCCCCAGTTCTGGGGCACTCGTAGTCATAGCCATAGAGGCAGAGTCGGTCGGGCTGTTTGGTGTAGTCATTGAAGTCGTCTTAGCAGGCGGCGATGTGAGGGGCGGGGAGGACGAGTTACGTGACGCAACGTCGGTGCTTGGTGACTGTGTGGGCTGGTCTGCAAATAGAATCAAGATAAACACGCAGCTCTTGTGAGGGGGGCGTGTGGAGGCGTCGCCCCAGCTCGGCGGCATCCTTCCGCTGATTTATCCTCGAGTCTCCTCCGCTCGCGCCTAGTCGCGCATCTTCATAACAGAAAGAGCAGTACTTACCGAGGGACATTTTGCTCCGTCAAGCTGCTATCCAAAGAACAAAGACCGCTGCGACAAGGGGATTTTTGGTAGAAGGAGAGGAAGGGTACATCAGGTTCGAGGGCAAAGTGTCTTAAAGGCGTCTACGAGCTCTCAATGAGCGTCTTCAAGAGATGGATACCCTTTTCGGCTTCATCATCTTCAGCCATCTTGCAAGTCATCGCACAGCTTCACTAACGTAATCCCCGCACGAGTATTTTCGGTACACATCAGGAAAGACACTGCATTGTATTACATGATGTATATAGAGCACAAATGAAATCGCTGAGTCTAATGCAAGGCAGCGTGTACGCTGATGGTATGGTGAGATACTTGATAGATGTTGTAACTTAGGCTGTACACAGGAGGATATAAGCATGAGCGGAGAGAGGGAGAGATGGAACACACCAGAAGACGCATATGCAGACGCCGTATATCGCCAGCGCCAGTGCTGCTCTATTCATTCCCTTGACTTCGGGATCATTGCGCGTTAGCTGTAAGACACGCAGCGCCAAGCACCTTGTCAGCAACCCGATTCAACGGGAAATGAACAGAAAGAGTACCCCACCTTCCAGTAAAACAGCCCCGGAAGGATGAACGATATCGTGGTAGATCCCGTTGAGCCGACGAAAGATAGCACTTTGCGACACGTGAGTAGACGTACACGACAAAACATTCCCACTGTAAACTCACCCATCTGCAGGTCATCGACAAAGTAAGCAATCGTGAAGCCACTCGCAATAATCGCGATAGTGAGCAGCGTGTGCTTCAAAGGTGACATGTCGGGGCTACCGCCGTGCTCATCCTCCACTTCGATTTCGTCCAAGTTGCCATCCTTCGGCAAGACATGCCCGGCATGGAAGACTTTGTCGAGGCAGTTCCTGCATGGATGTACTTGCAGCGGGTAAGAGAACATCACAAGAATAGCGATCGCGAGCTGCCCGAATGCTATGAAGAGTGAAGTTGATGGATACATAGCAATGATGTTTGCGCCAACCTTTTGCACTCCGTCAACAAACCGAACTCGGAGGTAATCAATGAAACTTACTTTGGATCCGAAAGTGAGATAACCAAAGATGGCGATGATTTCGTAGATGACCGCTGCACCCCCAATTGACGTGCCGATGACGATGTTCATCCTCTGTTGCGTGTTCTTGTGTATCTCATTGAAGATGGGGAAAAGCTAGAGAGGAAGAAAGTCAGTTCCCCGATGAAGGCGAGGGGAAATTTGTTTACGTTCTGTGCGCATGTATAGGCGAAAACTTGCACAGGGAATGTTGACACAAAGTTCGAAGAAAACTTGATGAGGTGTACTTCCCCTCGTTCTTGTGTGCCCTTTATAGGGAAGAAATAACAGGAAACCACGATGACCACGAGGTAGGCTACAAGGCACTGTTAGACTGAATTGTGCAGCGGAACGTAGAATCCTTTACCAACTGAGAACAGTGCAATGTAGCTGGTATGTCTTAGACTATCCAGTTTCCGCAAGAATGAAAGAGGAATGAGTATGGCCATGAGTATTGTGATCCAAACGCGACCTGAAAGTGCCCATTCCGGAGGATTCGTGGTCTCCGACGTCAAGTCATGATACAGTGCGGCGACGACATTTGGCATGAGCGACTTGATGATAATGAGATAGCTGATATATGCTTCAACAGTGGCTCAAGATGCGTTTATGTTGTACGTACCTGATGGATACGCCAAAACACTTGATCGCAATAGCAGCATCAAAGAAGACAGCCGCGCGAGGGAAGGTCAGCTCGGCCACAGCAAAGAAAGAGGCTCGGCGATGGGGTGCTTTGACTGCACAAAGGGACAACAGGTAGAGACCAAATACCGCGACCCCGCCAGAGAATAGACAGGTGATCATTCCTGGTATGATACCGGATGCCGCCAATGCCTACACCACATGTCAGCCGCACGTTGAATTCATAGAGTGTTCCGGACGCACCAAGGGGAACGTCAACATACCTGTAGGGTTCAGAAACACGTTGGTTAGGCTATGTACACATTCTTGAAGTAAGTCTGGGTGCTCACCACTGCCAATGATCGTGTTTGCAAGGTTTCCTACACTGCTCTGCAAGGTAGCATGACCCTCAGCTTTCGGTTTCCGCGCACTGGCTTCTCCTCCAAGCAGCGCGTCACTCTCCGCAGACATGTTGGCATCGGGTATCACTTCTTCGCCATGTTCATTCGCTACGCCATAAGTTTGGACCATCTCGTACGCCTCTGGTCCGAATGTGTCCTCGTCGTCGTAAGCTATCGTTCGTCGTGCCTGTAGGACGGGTACTGTCCTCAGAGAATAGGGTGTGCGTGTATAGACTGTGAGTAGGGCTCGAGGTCGACCTTATATAGCCTTCGCGCGTATACAGACGAAGGTGGCGGGCCAATCAAACACGCTCGAGTTCTCGAGCGCGGGGAACGTGACTGAGTGTGAGCCGCTCACATAAATCTGCGCGACTAATTGTTTGGCTTTGTTTGATTCTAAAGGTCGTCTCTTGCCATCTTTGGAACCGTGACCTCTCTGCTGCTACCGCCATGGCCACTACACGCTTGCGGCACAGACCGCAGACGGAAGACGAGGATGCCGCTGCGTTAAAGCTTGGCGCAGGTGCGCTCTACTGTCTACTACCTGCTTGAGATGGCTAAAAGGCCTACAGAGTTCAACAACGCTGGTTGTTTGCTCATTTCGGAGGTGAAGTACCTCTTGGAGAATCGGGACAAGGAGGCTCCCGACACTGCGTATGTCCCCATATGAATACATCTCAACTACTCTCAACGCTTGCCACTAGTGTGTACAATAAAACCCTGGAGTACGTGAAGACATTCGCCAAGTTTCACACGACGGATTCGACTGGTGCCGTCCGAGAGTGAGATTATGTCTCGCGCATCCCGCAACCCCGTTTCAACATCTCACGCCTGGATTCATAGAACTCTCAGAAGAGAGCCGGCCCTCACACAGTTTGAGACGGCTCAGATTGCTAACCTGTGTCCGGCGGAGGCTGAAGAAGCGAAGAGCATTGTTCCCAGGTAGCGTACGCCACTTCGGTACCTTGTACACATTTATCTCACGCGTCGACCGCTAGTCTTGTCAAGATTGATGACGACAGACTACAGGTGCTTCTTGATGAGATACAGACCATGAGGAGGTTCCAGTCGTAAATATTCATCGCCACGAGCTTGACGTGACTCAAATTGTTGATGGCTGGACAAAAACTATGCAAGCCGGCTGTGTTAAATACAGAGGGTGTCTGGTCGTGTGACATATGTTCATGATGGAACTATCCCCTCCTTAACCTTCCATCTCAAGCAGCTCTTTCTTACCCAACTTCTCTTCCGTATCCTCGTCGGCATCGCGCACTTCTTCCTCCGCCATTAGCTTCGCTACGTCCGCACCTGAAGGGAATGTCGTGACGTCGAAACGTTTCTTCTCCCTAAACGGAGCGCTTCTCTTCTCAGTGCGCTTGATGACCGCAGCCTCTGGGATCTTCCCTTCCGGATTAAAATAGAGAAGGTCGTTTCCGTTGTACTTGTCAAGCGATCTTATCCAAGCATCAAAACTGCGGCCACTATGAGCATCATGCGAATTACAAGAAGCAAGCGCAAGTCACTCACACACCACCCTGATCTTCGATAGCCCTCATACGTGAGTAGATATGCTCCTGTTTGAATGCGTCGATCTTCTCTCTATAACTTTCGAAGTCGACCGGCCGACGATAGTCAGGGTCTGATGGATCCACCTTCTCCGTTACTCTCTTATTATAATTGTCAAATATCGGGTATTCGAGGAGTAAACCTAGTGCTGGCATCTTCGGGACAAAAACGTTCCTTGGTCCGTAAAGCTAAGAGAGCAGCTATTCAGACTCGATCGTCCCAGACCATGCGAAAAGAAAAATACCTCGTCCATGATCTCTGGAGGCGTATTTGTTCGACAGCATAGCACCAGCGCAGTCATCATTTTACGCTGGAGTACGAATGTCAGGGCTTTAGTGACATAATGTCTGGGGTTGAACTCACTATCTGCAAGACGTGTGAAGCTGTTTAAGAGTGGCATACCCAAACATAGTGAGCAGCGTACCTGGTGAAGCATGAAGCTTTGTCCATGGAACATCACAGCGATCCACTCAGTTGGGCCATGCACCACAGGGTCCGCGATCTGCACCGCTTCTTTCGTTAGGACGGTCGATGGGGTGGTGAATAACTCACCTCAATCTTCCTCATCATACGCATGCTGCTTCGGTCATTATAGTCTCGGCCCACGGTAAAGTTATGGAAGTTATGTGAGCCTTCGAACTTCTTGGCTATGTTACGCAACAGCTCAACGGCTTGCGTTGGAACGCGGAACTGCCTTTTTCGCTCGAGGTCTTCTTCTTTCGTCGTTTCAGTGGATGTACCGCTCCAGAATTGACGTAAAGGATTTTCTGGAGACTCGTCGGTGTGTTGGCTAATGACCTTATCTTGTCCGCTACCAGGTTTTGGAGGTATGAGGAGGTATGAGGGGAAATAGTAAGTGTATTTGCGGCTATCGCATGTACTGTTGGTATGTTAGCCATCGTGCTTGCTCATTCGTGGACAGATTCACTTGCTTTCTGGCATTGAAGGATTTGAGTACACGTTCCTGTATACGGTCCATATATGTAAGTCGCGCTCATATGTGCTTCAGGGGTACATACGAAACCCCACAGCCTAATCTCCGGTGGAAGCTCTTCGTTAATTCGCGCTACGAGATCTGGGACACCTGGAACGCATGTGATCATTTTCATGGACACTAGGTTGCCAGCGGCATGCACGCCCGCATCTGTACGAGCCGCTCTGCTGAAGTTAACCTATTATAAATATGCGCTGAGAGCTTGTCCTTCGCAATACGGGGAAAGGCTCGTGCCTTAGCGATACTGTCCGCATTGTCTTGTGAGACAGCACCAGCCCTTATTAGAGCTTCAAATAACGCGCCTTCAATCGTCCTTGCGTGTGGTTGACTGAAAGGTTCATTATGATGGCGACGTAGTTCATCAGTACATGAATGACAACCTCTTCTGCAAACGTGTAGGGACGTACAACTGCATACCAGAATAGTCGGACCCACAAAATCCAAGCATCAACGCACACTGGCGTTTCGGAAGTCTGAATCCCTTCTCCCCATCGCCCTCCCCAACAATGTCTCCTTCACCTTCAGCGCGCTCAGGGCGTGTCCCCCGTCGTGTGTCGTGCGTCTTGTGCGCCTCTCGCGCCTCACGTCTGGACATGGACGTCTTCTTTCCTTTGCCCTTGCGCACAGGCTTGTCCGGATCGTCTCCAGTGGCAGGTTTCGTTGAAGGGCCTGCATCTTCCCTTGTGTCCATGATCACCTCTGTAGCTGGCGTTCGGAGACGTGAGGGTGCAGGCTCTGAAGGTTCCGCATCCTCCAAGGGTCGCTTTTGTGGGATTGAATTGGTGGCCTCCATCGTAAGATACCGCAAGGGCAAGACACTTGAGCTCAGACGTCGAGGAGAATGCGCAGCACCGAGATAAAGACCTAGAGAACGGACGGACGCATTGCGTCGCAAAAGCGAAAACATCATAGCGAAATCTCCGGGCCGCCGATCGCTTTATGGGTTTTGACTTTGCCGCCCTCGCCACCATCTATTCGCAACTACGGCTTACGCTGCGGTGTTATTTATTCAAGCCTTCACGTCGGCAGTGTATTCTGGAGGAGAATACCAAAGTACCGCGGGCTGCATCAGTCCGTATTCTCCAGACCTGAAAACATCTGGCAAGGGTCCGCTTAAGCAAGCCACTTAAACGGCGAACACGAGGCCTCTGTTGCCTTCGATACTGGAAAACCTGCCACATATGTTTGCGACATCACCTCGTTGCTTTATATCTTACGCGTACAGTACGTACTTCAATCAAGTTCAATACATTGGTTAAGCTGAGAGACCGGTTATCGTTACCCACGCGACGAACACGTGGTTTTAATATGGAGGGTCCGTATTTACGTCTTGTTTGTATCTTGTTCAACTTACGGCGCCTGTGTCCCTTGTTAACGCTTTGTACGACCACGACCACGACTATCCTCAAGCTTTTACGACCCCTCCACGACTTTCAAGATGGGATTCCTCAAGCGGTTCTTTTCTATCGGTAGCAAGAAATCAAGGCGCAAGAATCAAGCTCGTCTCGCGGAGCAAGTGGATGCCAATGGGCGGATTGTACAGCTGGGGGAGCCGGTCGATGGCGAGGCGACGCGTTTATTGCGCTCTGCATCTGCTCATTTCGCTGAGCCTTCAGAGACTGATTATTCCCTTTTGCCCCCTTTGCGTAAGCGCGTTACTTTGTCTCCAGCGGAGCTTGCTTACACGGGCCACAAAGCGCATCCGATCAACAGCGTAGTTAACACTCCTGCCTCATCGCCTGCCAAGTCCGCCACCAGTATACAACGTAGGGGAACGTACACCGTGAAAGTGCTCGAACGGAAGCTCGAAGCATGTACAGAATTCCCCAACGCCAACCCCCGCCTACCTGACGAGCAAGATCCCCTAGCCGACTCCCCCCTCCGACCTCGCGCCCACCCACGCCGTGTACCCGTCACCCCACGGGACCAAAGCCGCCTACACTGCTTGCGTCAAGATCCATCCGTCGCAAGCCTCCTGAACATGTATGACGACAACGGCCGCATCAGTTCAACGGCCTTTTCGAATACACCGCAAACGCCTGCACCAGTCCATGATGTCGGCGGCCGCGAACAGATCAAGCGCTCTGGCTCTACACTGCGACAACTCCTCGGAGATTCTCCTCAGGATGACGGCAACGATGCCGCTGAGGGCGATATCTCCTGGGCCGAGCGATTCCTCGGGTATGTCGTCATTGTTGGTTCCTAACCATATGTTACTGAGGGCCACATCGTAGGGAGCACGGCGGTAGCACAACGTCTCTTGCCTTAACTAACCCCATAGAAACACCTAAAGACACTCATTTCCCCGACGATCCTTCTACAAAGCCTATCCCATCGAATCTCTTCTTCAACTCCGATCTCTCACAGGAACTATCGGGCAACTATCCTGCGATCTCTTCATTAGAAGTCGAACTCAGCAATGCTACCGAAGCTGGAATCACGTCTATTATCTTACATGAAGAGACCATACCTCAGGAAAGCGAACCGAAAACACCCATGCGTGCTTCAGAGGTCTTTGGCTTCCTCACTGAGCGCAGGAAGTCCATTCTCCAGCGCCAAAGAAGTCAAGTTGAACACACCCCATCCCTGCCTTCTCTTACTCGACACTCCAGCGACACCCGAGCCCTATCCAAATCCAGCGTACCCCCTCCAGTTCCATCGAAGACGAACAACAACTCCGATACCAGCGATACCTCCTTGACTTCTTCCGCCCAGATCCACACCGCTACCGTTACCAAATTGACACCAATCACGAACCCGCTTTCACGCTCTACGGATACTCTGAATATCCTGTATTCTCAACACACTGAGCCTCAAGATCCGTCCACAGTCCCTCAAGCTTCTTCCTCTTCCGCTCGTGTACATCATACAGGAGACTCGCATTCCAGCGTTCTCACAACATCCAGCCACCCTAGCAAAATACCGCGCGGACCACGGCCTCAACCAAGTCCCGGACCCAAAGTCCGGGTCAACATCAATTATCAGCAACCGCTCGTCAACGCTATGCCCGATACCCCAGCGCCCCGTGTCAAGTCTCATGGCAGTACACGGGACGCTGCAGCTCAGCACAACAAGCCAGCCACACGCACCCGCATCCCGAAACACGTATCACAAGACCCTAGTACTCCTGCCCGGACTCGTCAACAGCGCCGCGTTACATCACACACGTCCAGTATCGCCAGCAATGACGATCCCTCGCGGATATCGGCCCCTAGAAAGAGCCGAAAGGCAGATCGAGCACAGCGAGACAAGGAGAATAGTCCCCCGACCGCGATGCCCCTCCGTACCATATTCGACATGCGCCATCCCAGCTTTGTCAATGGTGATCCTCCTTCGCCAGCATCCTCCTCCGAGCTTTCGCCATATACCAAGGAGATGATGATGAACCTGCGCAAGCAGCGAATGAGGACCCGTGATGAAATGCGCCATGGAAGCCGCTCGTCCCGCCGGCAATCATAACACTTTGCCACAGCGGTTGGTCGCTGAACTGTACCAATAGACTCATTACCTCTGCGGATCCCTTTTCTCGTCTGTCGTTACCTCTGTCTCGTTTTTACCGTTTGTCTTGGTCTCGCATAGCTTGTTATCGATGTCGTCGTCTCGTGGCTTGTCGTACGCGTACAGTCCTTTTCCGTTACATGTCTCACTCATCTCTCTTATTGTTATCGCGTTGCGCTCTCGCACTGCAGGACTTTCGCTATTATTATCGTTTTCGCTTCACTACTCGCTTTTTGGATCGCATTTCTGTCGGTGTGCGATTAGTAGTATAGTTCGAAACAGTGGCTCCTGCGTTATATATTTGCGCGCAACGACTCCCCGATTTTGAAAGTGTGCAAGTCCAATCTCATCACCTCAGCATCACTGGTAAGCTGTGTATTCCGATGTTTATAAATGTGCGACTCAACAGTCGAGGAAACTAAATTTTTAAGTAGACCCTCCGTAGTGTCGAAGAGAGTCCTAATGCGCTACATAGCAAGCCCCATAAGGACTTCAGTTGATGTTTGTCTCGCCATGATTCCAGTCCGGAGCCACCGAATCTTAGACTGAGATCTCAAATTTACCCTCAGCGTTCACGCGTTACTTTCGGTTCAAGATCACAGCAATAGCAAGAAAGCACATTCAAAGCAGGTTAAGGACAGGTGTGAGCATTAGAACTCAAGTAATAGCGTAATAAATTAAGCGGAGGGCTTGAAGCAGCTAATCGCTGCGATACCCAGGGGTAGTGGTGGGGTGTTCATGATGGTTGTAGCTGATGGCGGCGCCCTCTTCCTGGGCGTCGAAGATCATCTCCTCCTTCATCGCCAACGGCTCGTACTTCTCCTCGCCTCTTCTGCGGCGCAGGAGCATACGGATGCCCAGTGCGACGGCCATGATGCATGAGAGAACTGCGATACCGAGCGTACCTGCAAGAAGCGTGAGGGCAACCGGGCCGTACGCCTCATGCAGGTCGTTGGCGACGCGGTTCATGCAGTTCATGACCTTCTGGTGGAAGCGCATGGGTTGGCCGGGGACTACGCCCCCACGGAAGATGACGATGCGGCCCATAGAAGCGCGCTTGCCGAGCGGTTGTTCGACGGCGAGCGAACCAGACATCATCATAGAGTCGGAGTTGGAAGACATCATCTTAGAGTCGGAACTGGAGGACATCATCTTAGAGTCGGTGCTGGACTTCTTGGACGTGTCAGTGCAGTTCTTGTCGGCAGACATGGTGGCCATCATGTTCTCGGCAGTGCGAGTCATGGTGGACGACTCCTGGGTAGAGCTGGAGCTGGCACTGGAACTTGTGGAGGTGCTAGAGCTGGAGCTGCTGCTGCTAGTCGAGTTCTTAGCATCCGCGATGGACTTGTCGTTCTTCTTGATCTGCTTAGGACGCACGGTCTGGAACTCCTTGAGAGCAGACTTCGGTTCGGTGGTGGCAAGGAGCTGGACGAACGGAGGTTGGTCAGGGTTGGCAAAGTTGAAGTCGAACCTGGGAACCAAGAGTCAGCACAACAGCGATAGTACAAGTGACAACTACCACTCACTTCGCATAGGCGTTCTTCAGGAAACCGTCTCCCAAAATCATGTCAAAGCCCGCTGCAACACCCGGCGGCAAGGAGATCGCGCTGGAGACGTGATGAGTCAACGAGCCAAAAAATATATTAACAACAATCCCAACGTACCGGTATGCATTGTGGCACACGGTCTGGTCGCCATCGGTGGAGACCGTAGTGATATCCAAGGGGTGAATAGGGACGGTCTTTCCTCTAAAATACATAAGAATGAGCGTGATGAAATCATAGGAACTGGTAAGAAATCCATACCCGAGCTCGAATGACATCGACACAGGGAAGTCGCAAGGCAGGTTGAACAGACCACTGGTCGCGTTGAAGACTGCTCCGGGAATGTTGGAGTAGATGGCATCGACAGCAGCAGCCGGGATCTGAGGGAAAGTGAATCCAGTGTCGAGAACAGCCACTTGCTTGCCACCGTCAACGCCATCAACAGACGACTGGTTGAACTTGAACTGGGTGCCGTTCACGGTCATGCTGTCGACAACCACGGACCAGCGAGGCAGCACGGTGACGTTCGTGAGCTGCGCGGGTGTACGGGGGAGTTGCGGTTGGTCGTCAATAGCTTCGAGGCCTTTAACGGTCTCGCTGATAGTGAAGGCACCTTCCTCAGGACCATCCTTGTCATAAGAGCGACCCAACAGGACAGTGAAGATCGTAGGAGCAGTCCTGTTCTGCAGGAAGACGTTCGTGAGGGGAGTTACACCGCGCGTGTCGTTAAGACCGAAAGTCAACGCCGTGGTTTGGAAGATCGTGGAAGCTGAGTCGAATGCCAGACCCATAATACCGAGGATGCCCCTGTTCAAGATGGTATCAAAGTTGGTAGCATTGTCCGCGTTCAGGAAGGCTAAAGGGCATGTGAGCGTAGCCCGCAACACCGAGGAAGTGCTGCCATACCTTGCGATGGGATCGTGTGAGGGCCGATCTCCATCTCAGCGAAAGAGATGTTTCCGCTGACTTCGCCGATACCAAAGGTCAAAGAGGCGGTGAGGTTCGACGTGCTAGTGACATTCAAACCGTCGCGTTTGATCCAGAGGTCTGACGAACCGCTGTCGAGCTGAATGGGGAATGTCTGGCCACCCACGGTGATGTTGGTAGCGTACTGACGCACAATTCAATTTGGACATCAAAATCAGTAGATGGAAAGGTTGCATACCACAATATCCTTCGCGTTCTCAATGTTCTCGTCAACCTTAAGACCCTTGTGGTGCGATTGGTAACCTTTCATCATCATATGGCGTGGCTTTGCATGGTCAACCGAGCGAGCAACGACAGGAATGTGGAGAGCATTGCTGATACCGCACAGCGATACGAAAAGGAAAGAAAGAAGAAGGGCGTTCATGATCCAGATGAACGAGTAAGAACGAAAGAGAAAATTGGTGGGTGAACCGAAGGGAAAAGAAGACGTCCACTGAGGGACAGAAACCGCCAAATCTGCCTTTATATCATGGCGTTGTCAATATGGATGGCTGTGCAGGAGCTGATCTGAAACGACTACAACTCAGCAACGAACTCGGTCACAGCTCCGGAGTGACCATTATTGCCTGATATAGAAACCATCCAGGAACAAGTCACCAAAAAGAGCGCTGGATAAGGGAAAGGATCAAGGAATGTGACGCCGTTGTCACGCCAGATCGTTGATTCGAGTGCAGCATACGGGAACAGGCGGTGTTCTGGCAACAACTTCTGCTTGGTTTGAAACGTCGGTGTGCTCGAACTTCTGCACTACTGTCAGGTCAGCGGCAGTACCGGGGGAAAACACAGTCCAAGGGAGTACAGTACAGTATATTTATACACCTACGCGGCCTTCGACGCCGTGATATTTTGAGTACGCTCGAGGCGGACACAAAGCTGGGGGCTTAAGCCTCGATATGTTTGACTCTATCCCGCAGACATGATGTACGACTTGCCTATAATCTTGGCTAGCGCGTTGTCTCTACGGACTTGCGTGTTTCAGTTTGGACTGGGTTCACCACCTGATCGTCGGTCAGACCGGTCAGCCTCCAGCCAACGCGATAACCTTGGCAGACTTAACTTTCTCTTGAGCCTTTGCATCCTCAACCTCTGTCGTATTGCCTCTGATGGTTCTGCGGAAGACCATGCTGACCAGCTCACGCATCTCCTCCGACTCTCTAGATATCAGCAAGATGCAGTCAGAAGACACGGTTTTAAGTGCATCTATCACTTTCTTGTCTCTTACAGACAGCACACATTCCTTGCAGTCCGCCCCGTCATTTCCATCTATTCCGAGACGTCCAATTATTCTCAATCTTGCATCAGGAAACACTCTCGTCAATAGGAAGGCTCGTGCAAATGCCGCCATATCTGTAGTGACTGGTCCGCGGTTGAAGGGTATGCTCATGGAGCCGATAACAGTCCAACGCTGGGTGGTGAGTGCTTTCTACGCTCCTTGTCTTCCGTTGTGTGACCATTATCTATAGGAGCATGTGAAAGACGAGCCCCTCTCTGACCACGAACCTTGGCAAGACCCTGTCGAAGTGGTCAGTGGTGCTCGCAAACCCTGGGCTCCCAGAGGTTCCTTTTTCTCTCCCGAGATTTTTCGCTCTATTCTTCGCACTCGTCGAGTCGCGTGTTCCGAATCTTGGACGGTGATCATACAAGCAGCAACGACGGAACAGCAAGACCTCGTTCACCAGCAAGACGAGGACTCCACTCCTCTAGCGTCTTGTGTGGGCGTCAATGACACGGAGACACCATTCGAAGGAGATACGGTACCAACTATAATGCTCTCGAATTCCACTGCTGCTGTTCGGCTGTCCCTGGGATCTAGTCAACACAGTCTGGCACGACTTGCGCCTACTCCTCTTGCGGTTCGCCGGGGTCGCACTGGACCTCCTGCTCTTCCGCTGCCTGCTCTGCCTGCCCAATCTACCGACATGTATCCGGGAATCCCAACGCCGTTCCAAGGCTCCCCTAGCGCGTACAGCCCGAAGTTTGAGTTCGTCGGCTCTGGTGGCGACTTTACTATGGATCTCGAGGCTATGTGTCAAGATCTACGCTCGCGCTGTCCTCCTCTGAATCCTCCGTCCCCTGTCACGGCTTCGGAACTGCATTATCTCTGTGACGCCCCTGCTGAACTGGATGCTTCAATGGGCTTTGATCAAGATGAGTGGGGCTTTGCCAGAGAGCTTCTAGAAACGCACATGGAACTTCCTGCACCGCCCGAAATAGCCATGGCCACAATGGCCAACGACCCGCCGGCTACTTCAACGCCTCCTGCACTGGACATCAGTAAACTGGACTCTGACTCGTTCTCCTGGAGCACCGATCCCACACTTATCAACTCTCCGCCCGCTGTTGATCAATCCGACGCCGATATAGACTTAGAGAAAGCTGACTTTGTCAAACCTGCCTCTGAACTCCCCAAACAACAGCGTCGACGTACAGTGATCATTGAAACGCCGCGCAACAGCGTCTCGGAGAAGGGGCGACCTGCGAGGATGACCGTCGATCTCTCGCACCTGGCGGACGACGACTTCGGTGACACCAGCATGGATGTTACCGCCACAGAAATCCCGTTCGAACCAGCGACACCCGGTCTTTCCTCCCCGCCAACTCCCTTCTGCGCGACAAGCACGCCGGTGAATTATCAGCGCCCAATGAGCAGCGCGTCGATGGGTCGCCCCGTGCGCAGCATCCTCAAGACTCGGGAGAAGAAGAGCGTCAGGTTCTCCGAGCTGCCCAGCATGCGTGAATACGCCTGTGATGAACGCGAACTGGAGTCTGTCTTTGAAGTCGATGAACACAACGGGTCCGAGAAGGAGATGGCCAAGACGGGCGGGAGGAAGCGCGCGGCCACGGCTCCCAGCAGTAACCCTCAATCGCGACGCAAGGCGTCCATCGTGGAGGCTCGCCCAGAAAGCACTGATCAACCAAGGACGAGTTTCCCCAAGCATCCTGTTGTCCGGTCATTCACGCGTTCGCACGCTTCTGTGCCTGCTGAGGCTTCCCTCACTCCCACATCTCGCGGCAACATCCCGGCTCGTCAAAGTGTTGTTGGCCGTGCACCGGACAAGGCCGACATCGGACGGCCGAAGCGACTTGGGGCAGTCTCTCGTTCATCGTTGCCGGTGGATAGCGGGAAAGTAGTCAAGAAGGATAAGAAGGACAGTAGCACTCCCAGCAAGAAAGTGCAGAAGAAGCAGTCGGTCGACGAGAATAAATGGAGGAAGTCGGTCAGCAGCCCTGGTTCTGATAAGACCGCTTCCACTCCGCCGAGTGCGCAACGCAGCAGGATGCCTTTCCGGTCTATTCTGACGAAGTTGAGGTCATAATTCATAAAATAACAATGTAGTGTGTATATTACGGGCTTACTATCTACGGTTTAAATATGTATACGAATAGGAAAATAGTATTATCTATAGGCTGTATCTATATGCAGTCCTTGGGAATGGAAGATCATAAATAAACATAGTATGTGGTGGTGATATCGAAGTCCTAGAGAAGGTGCTGTAGCTTCTCAAGTTGGCTCCCTACATGCCGTAAGATCTTGATCAATTAAAGAAGGATGCAACGATGGTGTTAATACGTACCGAAGAGCGGGACGCTGCCCGCGCATTGGCTCATGGCACTTGCCAGCTGACGAAGGCTCGCCTGCAGCGCTTCTGGCCCAGGGAGGCCAGAAGCTGCGCGACTAGGCGGAGACCTCCTCATGTGGGATAGTAAATTAACAATAATCTCGCATGCAGTGCCCCACAACATCTGAGAAGGTTAGAAGATGAGTTGGTTCTACGTCTGTATGAATAAAGTAATCTGAACGCACGGCGACAACCGGATGAACGAAGTTCATTTGGCGGACGTTGGCCGTGGTAATGAGCTCGATAATGGCGAACGAAGCAGAAAGGCACTTGGGCAGAGCCTCTGGGTTCGTCGTAATGAAGCCCTTATACATACGGATCGTGGCCGCATGGACCAACGAATGAGCGATAAGTAGGTCGTGGGAGATGCCCAATGGCAGAGGTGGTGTCCTTGCGACAACTGGAAGGGAGCGCTTGAACATTTCCAGAGATTGATCGAGAGCTGAGAACATATTGACGAATTGTTGTGGATCGCCTGGAAGATTGTGAGTTAGCACAGGCGGCACCTTTGTTACAACATAGCTTACCCTGACCTTGATAGCTAGCGACCTCGGCGGACATCGCCAGAAGAACGGCCGACTGAGCTTGTAATGAAAGAGGAGACGAGGCAGGCCCAGTCCTCACGTCCGATAAAAAGCGGAAAACGGTTTGGCCATAGAAGCTTTCATTAGCGAAAGGAGCCTGGACGGTCAAACCCAATCAGTTTCTGATTATATATATATATATACGATAAATAAACTGCCTACCCCCACAGCTTGAGCCCAGGGAGTATCGATACCGAGCGCGGATTCGCCGCTATCCATGAGTCTAGACGGCACATCGAGGAGCGCCGACCACCAATTCTCCATCGAGAAAACGGTCCACCACACATTGATCTTCTCCACTTCCTCCACCAGATTTTGTACAGGCGGTGGGAGTTTGTGGAGGCCAGACGCCAAAGCCAAAGACACCATCGCCGTGGTATGGGCCTGGCCTTCCGCCCAACGTCCGTAGCTGAAGAAATAATTAGCGACGAGTATTTCAGCTTGTATGAGGTGAAGTGTGTTGAGTTGGTTTTGCTGCGCCCATGATAGCGCCGCTTGCATTGCGCGTAGAGTCTTGGTGAGGTAATCTTGCTCGTGTTGGAGGTAGTTTGCGTCTCCGGATAGCTTGATTCCCCAAAGATAAACAGCAGTGCGGAGGGCGTTGGACGCAGGCATCGTGTGGCTATGAGAGAATGCTCGTTTCAGATCCAAAACACAGCCTAATTTCAGGGCATGAGGAAGGAAATAATTCGTGCTGTTGATAAAGGCGTGAGTAGAAGACCGCATATTCTCAGGACAACTGGCTTACAGGTTCTGCGCAGCCTCTGGAGGAGGTGAATTCCTGCTTGCAGTGCGAGAGGCCTCAGGGCCTCGACGTTGCATTAATCCTTGTATGCGACCATCCAATTCGGCTATCTGTCTCTCGAGGTCTCTTTGGATATTTGGCGCAGGTGTATTATCGTAAACACAGTCGCGTTCCATACCGGAACGCACGCAAGAGCTACAGACGGGCTTCTCTCCGTGACATTTCTTTATCAAAGTGGTGTTCATTGTCGTTACCCACAAGGAGAATAACGAGAAACTCACTGTCTTCTTTTTCCTGAAGAGAGGGTTTAGTTCAGTATGGCAACAAAGTACGGAGGACTCTTGTACTTACCGACAGACGACGCAGGCACCACCACGGGGCAAGTATGCGGGAGGTTCTTCACTGTACATGGTAAGTTGTTGAATGTTTGACTGTTTCGTCACTTACGAGCTGGCTCGGTTATATAGACTCTTAATGACGCTGTGCAGGCACAGGAACCCTCTCTATCCTCGGTGTCGTTGTGGCCAATGATTTGCGTTCAGTTTCCGTTCGCTGCGAGCATGTAGTGAACATATCTCACTTGCGAGATCGGCGTGTGTTCGTCGAGTAGGAGATTCGCACCATATACTTCCTGCCTCGTTGTGCCTCTATCGCACTGCCAGATTGTAGAGGGTGTCACTGCATACGTTGACATTATGCAGAGCGCAATCAATTTTGACCGCATTGCAACGTCCCGCGTGTTCTCAACAAAGAAGGCGGGACAATCAAAATCAGGGGAGTTGGCTTTACGTCGTCAACGTCTCGATCGGGCCTGAGGTGATGCCTATACAAGGCGTCAAGTAATTGAAAGTTGTTGGCCGCTGCTAGGTGCGCGCACGGACCGCCGGAACACCGACATGAGAGTTTGAGTAGAAGTGATAAATCAAGTATTCAATCAATACAAGACTTACCCCGCAGAAGCATGCTTGGTGGCTCAGTCGCGTAGGGACATCAGATGGCAGACATAGGGAGAGTCCGCCCTAATCGATGCTCCGACCAAAGAACCGTTCTCCAATGTGCCTTGTTAACATTGACAGGCTACTATGCCTAGATATGATCTAACCGCGGCATGAGCCCACAGAGTCCTACCGGTGCAATCAGATCAAAGAGGCTACGCATGATGACTGAGAAACAAACAGCGGAGATGATAAAAATATGATGAACTTTTGTGTCAGAACAGCACTGTATGTGGTCCTTATTCTGCTCGTCGTGAGCTCCTTGCGTAAACTTGGATCGTTAGGATTGCAACTAATTATGAGAAGGTGTCGATCCGACCGCGTGCTTCAGGAACGTACGGGGACACTCAACTGAGTTCGTGGGTTTATGAGCTGAGTGAGGACATGTTTGGATGGCAGTAACCAACACTGTCAAGTAGATGTATCTCAACCACTCAAGAGTGTGAACTCCGACTGCCAATCAATGCACGTGCTTCTCAGGAATAGACCGATGTGCTGACAAATACGGTTTAGATAACGGAATTACTTTCGCATCCTCCAGTATTAACTTACCTGCTCAGTGCATAATCAAGTTGTACAGATTATTTGAGTTACGAGTGAGCCGCTGTTTTCTCTGTTGCTATTACTACTGGCCCTTACTCAGTTTCTAGACGGCAGTGCCCATAGCATGATGCTCCAAACGGCTAGCTCTGCAACTCTCCACTCCCAAGCTCTTGCTGAACTCCGCAAAGAATCGCTTGATCTATACAACCGTCTTCACTCAATTGCTGAGGACATTGAATTTATCGATTCTCTGCGCGATCATTACGCAAACATCCCGATCATACGTGAGTCGCATTTTACGTGGCGGTGCCAGTCAGCATTAATCGCCCTTTGTGTAGCAAATCTGCGCTGTGGAGCGTGGTATGTGCGAACAACGGCTGTGAGTTGTCTCTAACATACAGGCGACAATTCGCTCGAACGCCGCCGATAATCAGTCTTCTTCGGAAGAATCAGCATATTTCAAGTCGACAGATGGGCATTTTAATAATTGGAGCTTCAATCTACGTCGGCCCAATATTCATCTCTTGCACACCATAAATCACAACGGGGGGTCTGTACTTCCTTCAAAGCTTTCCAGCGGCCATTCTTACGAGGCGCAGTTTTATGATAGTAGATTCCACTCGGGCAGGAAAACGGATGCCGGACGCCTTATCCAAGACGGTGCCGCTTTGGTGTACTGTCATTAACCGCGCTATCAAGGCAACGCACAAAAAAGATGATAACTGGGATACATCGCTGTACACTCCACCAACCGTTGTGAGTGCACAAGAACATACGCAGATGCAGTTAAGGTTGGATCAGTGGGCTGTGCATCTTCAAGTTTGTCTTCATCATTCCAAGGCAAGCTGGTTGACATCTCACCCAAGTAGCACTCTGCCTATGAGCTACCGAATCTGAGCCGTCCGCTAAGGCCGCTGTGGATTACGCCGGCAAGTTCATCATGGCCGCGTATACCTCCCCCAGAGGATCGAACCTTCTATCCCATAATCTGTGTTTCGGCGTCCAAACAGGTTCAGGAAGGGGTTGAAAGGCGATCGAATGGTTATTCCTACGTTCAAGGTTCTGGAGATGATCATGAGCTGTGGAGTCAGGTCAGTAGCCACCCTATACCAAAAACGACCGGTGTATCCCACATCTCACCATGTAGGGTTTGACGCCCGCACTTTTCTGGCGGCACAAAGACCTGCTTCTCCGCACTGGCCGACAAGACCTGAAGGCCCTGGTCGTCGAGCTCGTCGATAACGACTTAGGCAGCAAGCGATCAGATTCGACCGTGGCAGAGTCATCCCCTGTAAATCATGTCGGAGGACGCATCAAGATCGGGCTTCTGTCCGAACTATCAGAACATCTTCACACCAATGTTTCAGATCCCGTTCAGCGCACGGCCCAGGTCATAATTTCCGCCAGCGCAGCAGTAAGGGAACGTGTTGGTGCGGACGGATGGAGGATAGACCCAGAGCATGTCCTAGTCTTGTATCTCCCACCGGGGAAGCGCGGCCAGTCGATGTTCCTGGAGGCGATTCTGCCGCGGAGCCTTCCTTTCATTGATTCATATTTGTCGCAAGGGTCTACTGTCTGTATCTCCTGTGATAGCGGGCGAGATGCGAGCGTCGGCGTGGCACTTGCAGCACTGCAGCTCCTGTTTGATGATTCGGGGCAATACACCGGCGTTGACGAACGCAGTACGTAGCCCAATCTTTGTGGCGCCGGATAAATGCTGAAAGCGATGAACAGAGGTGTTACCGGTACCTGACAAACAGGCCATCAGCAAGCGGCTGCAGTGGATTATCGCCAGTAGAGCGCAGGCAAATCCATCCAGAGCCACATTGAAGCGGGTTAATGAATTCCTCATGACACCGCCATCACTTCGCAGGAGGGCATAGCCGATCGAAATAGCATCAGTATATCTGTGGAAAACGCCTGTGAGGCAGCAAGTTGTTACAGTTGCACGAGATCATAAGTTACAGTTAATAGAATGCAACAATCGTAAGGTAATGAACAATGTCACACAAATTACGATGTTTCAATGACCTCCAGGGTCTTGCTCCACTCGACCACTTTGGGATGTGCCTTGACCTAGAAAGCGCCAGTGAGCTTCAAGGCAGAGATATTCAACGAGAGCGTGTACCTTCGTGGGATCAAAGTTCAAGACCTGGAGCCCGTCCAATGAAGTAGCACGCGACAGGGCAACATATGCCTGGCCTGCTCGTCGAAATTAGACCGGCGAGAACCAGAATGGCTGCGGTCTCACCTTTCTCGAATATCCGGGCGAGGTCAACTCTGACGCGTTCTAGAGTCTGACCTTGAGATTTATGAATTGACATAGCCCAGGCCAGGATCAGAGGCAGCTGAACACATGAAACGATAAATTCGGCCTCATCTCGATGTTTAGTCACATACCTGTGTTCTGCTGACTTGAACTTCACCGCTCGGTAACTCGGTCTTGAATGTCTCAGGCATAATTAGCACCCTCCTGCGAGGATTCAGGAATTCGACCACAGGCCATTTCTGCTCCACCGAAGCGCCCCCCTTCTTGTCTTTCCCCGAGGATTTGGACTGCGGCTTGTCTGGAGTGATGGTGTGCGGGTCATCGGGGTTCGTCAAATAAGCTGCCGGCTCAGCAAACTCCACAATGGTACCCATGCTACCGTTTACAAGCATTTCGTCCATGTTTTTAATCAACATCACCTACATTGCCTCGATCAATGTTCGTAGAACAGTTTCAGAAGATAGAGGTTACGGACCTGAGCTCCGATCTTTAGCGTAAGCTCGGCGGGTGCCATAAAGTTAGAGAGCATCTTTGCTCCTTGGTCTGTTCCCGCCAGAGCACCTCCCTGGTTGGCTGTATACTTTCTAGTTTCTCCATTAATTTCCTTCATGCGACGCGTGTTTGATTGCTCAACATCCTCACGCCGAGGGAACCTGTGAATCTCTCTCAATCAGTTGTCGTGATACAGATATTTCGGAACCCACAGCTCAGTTGCGCTGACGCCGTCGGCATATTGGATGGTTCGAGAAAGGCTTTTGAACCTAGCGATGGAGTCCGCTTGCAATCTACCGAACCTCATCTCGTTGAGCATATCAACGAACCCTGAGTGATGCATCATCTTATCAGCTGTGCGGAATCAATTTAGGCGATGCACACTGACGAGGGTCCCGCTGACGGAAGACCTTTGTGAGGTTAAATGTCTTCTTGATCGTCTGCTTCCAGAGCTGAGCTTCGAAAGCGAATTTCACTGAAACTGTGCCTTTGCCGACCGGCGGGAGTTGGAAGAAGTCTCCAGTAACGATGACCTACATAGTGGGTTAGTATGCGCACAGTATTCTTTGCTGAGGGCGCACCTGGATACCTCCGAAAGGCTCTACATTCCTCCTCAACATACTGCCTATGCGTGCAAGTTTGTCGAAGAGGTCGCCGTCCACCATTGACACTGCAAGCCATCAATATCTAGATCTCCCAAGTTGGCAGTATGAGCGTACCTTCGTCAATGATAAGCACTTTAGTGCGCTGCCATCTGGACATTGCCTTCTTGTTCTTCCTGATTCTATTAGCGAGCTGCTCTGGCGGGTCCATCCCAATGCCAATACCCGCGAACGAATGGATGGTGACACCCCCGATGTTACACGCGGCGATGCCAGTGGAGGCGGTGATTGCAACTGCATCAGGAGATTTCGAATACCTCTTGCGGAGAACTTTAATGATTTCGCGCAGGAGAACCGACTTTCCTGTACCTGTGCAAATGATTGGGGCTTAGCGCTCTGCTGATGCGCATACAACGACGCGCCACAATGCACTAAAACAAAGTGAACATACCAGCACTTCCAGTGTAAAATATACTCTCTCCATTCTCGACCAACTTGAGTATATGCGTCTGTTCTTGGCTTAGGAACACAGCAGCAGGCTTGTCCGACGACACGGAACCGGAGGGCACTATCTTTTTCACGCTGGGTGCGCTGCTCGTCCCAGTTACATCTGTAAATGACTTGGTTTTCCCAAACAACTTGTTAGGCGCAAGAGAACTTGGTTGTGAGGTCGATTCGTCCCATGACGAGGGTAAGTGCCTTCGTTTGGCCTCGGACTCTTCTTGCGATGAACTCGGTCTCTTGCTGCTGAACGAGTGCAGGCTGCTGCTGGGAGTCGCCGCCTTTGGTTCCGGGGCGTAGTCGCCATTGAGAGCCGCCTGTATTATCTGCAACCTCCGCTCTTGCGCAGTCATGCCAGTTGCGCCTGGCACGGGTGGCTTTCGGGGGTAGGCATCTTCGCTCGATTGGCTGCTGGAAGGAATGGTGTTGGCCGAGAAGTCGCGCTGGACCGACTTCAAGCCGGACATAGGCTGCTTGGAATATGACTGCGACATCGTCGAGACCGTTCGGTAGCAAGAAAGTGGAAGGATGCTTACAAGGCGCTTGGTAGTGAATACCGTTGACGCGATCACGTGGACAGCGCGTTTCGCGTTTCAACGACCGGCCCCTCGACCTTCGCTGTGCTTCGTAGAGCAAGGTCTGGCTATTATCGCTTGTGCAACCTGCTTCGCCTCCAAGAAGGGTAATAACCGTACACAGTATAGAAGTGCTTTCATACGCTGGCGTCATTCACGAAGCTATAATTTGCTCAATCGTCATCATAATCGGTACTCATCCTGTATGTGAGAAAAGTCTACACCGATGACATATCTCACAACCACTTGACAGTTAGTAATGTGAACCTCAGAGATTTGACTCGGACGGCTACTGATTATGTGGACGTCCCAGTTGCGTAACAGGCAGTGTTCGCAAGTCGAAACAGTATAGGACGCAATATTCACGATTGTAGCGCCACCAGTAATGGGCGTAATGTTATCCATAGGTACGCTGTAGGATACTAATATCTAGGGGAAAGCATCATACGCACCTGTAGATTGTATCACTCGAACTGCAGGGGAATGAAGCAACTTTTGCATCCCACCATTGGATTCCTGTGGTGAAGCTGGTTAACTTAGAACGATGATATATACCGCTATCATCTGTGGAAGCTTCGATTCCCTTTGTCAGCTTTCTCCGGGTATACGCTCAGAATCATGCGTAAACCCGTCCAATGTACCTTGCACATCAAGGAGAGCCACATGCCCCAAGCAAACTTCATGACAGTATGGAACGATATAGAATTGCATTGAAAGCTACTAATATACATCACATAGAAGTACAGAAATGTACGGCAAACACAGACCATGACAAGCCCCATGAGGGAGCCAGCACTTCTCAATGTTGCCCGGCTCCTCGTTGATTAGACGAGTAGACGTGGATTGATCTTGGCTGTACACCAGAACCGATTGCAGGGTGGATGCGTTAAGCACTGCTCGGGCAGAAAGACGCCAGTGACTGAAGAAAAAGAGAAAGAAAAAGGGGAAGTGAGGACGAACATCGGTTGGCTTGCGCGTGTGCTGCAGTACCAGTGTACAACAATATCGGCGCAAGCGTCGCAAGATCAGCAGCACCGGGGGATCGAGTTGGAATGCATCCCCCCAGTCGTCCGCAGGTTCAGGCTGGGATATTCATGCTGCAGAGCTTTGAGAGACGTTATGTGAGAATTGGCAGTCGATACGGTTCGGAGACAAGAAAAAACTTACCCTGCAGCGCCTTATATCGAGCGCCTTCATAAACAAACAAGCGTAAACATCACGTTCTCACGACATGTCCGTCCGTCCCAGCACCATAGATCCGTATGTCACACCGTCCATGTCAACGGCAGCGGAGACCTGAAGCACGGACCAAAGGACTCAGCGGAACTCGAGTAGAATGCTGAGACAACGCGGCGACCGAACTAAGCCGAAGCATCGCTTTCCACCCTGAATTTGAGGGATTAGCATGATGTCAGATGAATCGACTTTCTATTACACACCACCACCGGGTGCGTGCTCTACTCGCCAGCTGTCCAAAATCACAGGGGAAGTGCAGAATGGAGAACCCCCCTGCTCTTCGCGCAAATGAGTGTTTTCCGCGGGCCCACTGCATCAGCTTCCAAGTCATACCGCTGTTCCCATCCGAATCAGGTATATCACACAGCCCATCTGTTTGAAAACGATCCGCGTGTGCCCCAAACAATGCTACGAACAACCCATTCCACGCTCATGAACCCTGTAATAGCTCGCATTACCACTCACCGAGTCGAGCAACGCTCGCCATTCGTGGCGTCCGACGTCATGAGCAACCCCTTCAGCCGTATTAGTGCCTATGCGTGCTGCGCACGGGCTCAGCGGGTACGGCAAGGCTGTGGCCCATTTTCGCCCTCACGGACCAATGCCGTTTGACGGAGCCTGACAGTCATGATTCGAAGAGGGGGCGTGAGCATGGTCTAGAGCGAGCCGAATTCCTCGCGAGCTATATATTGGAGAGCCGGCTCACCACTTTCTCCACACCCCATTGGACCTGCCCGAGCGCCTGCACTTAACTTTAAAGCATTTCGCGTACGAAAGCGTCTGCGATACTTTCTTTGCTCTCACCAGTCTCTCACCTCAATCTTCCATACCCACGCAACGCACCCGCCACACCTGTTCGCCATGGCCACACACGAGTCTGAAATCCAGTTCCGCCCGACACCAGCCAGTCGTCCTGTCTTGATCGACAGCCACATACCGTCATTCCGATCGCAGAGTTGGGCGCCAGAGGGAGGCGAGGGGAGCATGGTGGCGTTCCCAGCGCATGGAGCGGGTGGCGAGGAGCGCAAGGAGACGATGCAATATTGGAATGGGCGGTCAGAGCAGCCTACTCAACGCACTGTGCGGAGGAAAAAGAGCTCTCTTGACTTGCGAGACATCTTCAAGCGGGGTGCAGTTGCCACTCCGTACTACAAGAGCATGCTCTAAGGCTGCAATACTCTTCATGACTTAACGAAATTTCATGACGGTAAGCATATTGTCATCTATGCCGCAAGCAATGAATACTGACTCATCTTTGCAGAATCTCAAATGAACACTCTTGACTCACCTCTCACGACCGCGCTATCCTCCGCCTCACATGAAACAAACCTGTACCATTATCTTGTCTATTCCCGCAGAGGACATTCTCCAGATCCATGGGTATCATTATCAAGGACAATATCTTGTATGATAGAGTACATTATTGTATACCACCAATATTAATCGTCGAACAACGGCCGGAAAGTCTGTAAACGTTACGTGTAGAGTCAATACAAACAGTCGTACCCCAGATGTCATGCGAAACCTTACTCGCCTTAGATCCATTCGATATGCTCGAGCCCTGTGTCGGCCCAAACTGTGTCTCCGCTTCGTCATAGTACAAATCAAAGCTATCGCTCCTCGGCGCCTGAGCGACCGCGTCCGGCTCGTCGTCCACGTCTCCAGCCAGTTCGTCAATTTCCTCTTCCTGCATGCTCACATCGGCGTCTGCGCCGGATTCCTGCGCAAATTGCGTCAGCCGCGGCGGGGGGATGAACTCTTCTCCGTCGTCCTCCAGCATCGCGTTGAACTCTTCGACGTTCATGTTCTCGATGCCCAGCCCAGACTCGCGGATAGCCTCTTCTGCCGCCTGAGAGAGCTGCGAGCCTGGCAGGAAGAGCGCCTCAGTCTTCTTAGCAGGAGTAGACGGGCGCGCCAATGGGGATGGCTGTTTTGGCATAGACAGCAGACCAGGCATAGACTTTGGCATAGACAGTAGACCAGGCATCGACCGAGGGAGGCTTGGGCCTGGCTCGACCGACTCTCGCACGACGGAGGTTCTGTCGACTTGCACCGCCGCCTTCATGGGCGTCTTCCGCGCATGGCCCATCACCGACGACCCACGGCTCTCGGATCTGCGCTCGCGATGTATACTATCGTTGTCGTCGTCGTCCTGCTCGAGCCCGCGCTTGCGGCCTCTGCCCTTCTGCTGGACATCCGCTGCGCGACGGCCGTGCGGCTGCTGCGCCTGTTGTTGGCCGTTGGGCCTGTCGGCTGCGTCAATGATCTGATTGGTTGATATCACGAAGAGGGTGTCTGAGAGATCGCCTTCTATCTCAATGAGAATGGGGGACTGTGGATCTGTGAAACGGATGATAAGTTGTAGACCAAGTTGGTCGGCAAGCGCGAGGGTTGACTGGGTAAAGATACCTATGTTAGGGTCTGTAATGATATAACGATAGAAGCGTTGGAGCGTACCTGGAATTCTCTGATATGAAAACATATTGTGATTGGCGGGTCATATACGTCGTACACCTCGAACTCAGATGCGCTGATGGATAGCTCCGTCGCGAGACCCTTTGCTTTAAGCATGGTCAGCATGGGAATTCGAACGAATGAGACCACGAGGGCTGCAACGTACCCTCAGTCTCTGTTGAGGTTTCTTGGCCTCTCAGGAACACGTCTTCCTCTTCAAACTTCCAAATAAGTTTCGGGTCGTGTTTTGGTCCTTTTGGGAACGGAAAGTGCTCTATCAGGTCCTTGAGAGCTTTAGGCGATATAGTAAGTCGCGATTCGTTCGGCCACTGGTCCCCACTCGGGAATACCAGTGTCGTCGAATGCAATAGCAATCTATGTGTCTTCACAACGCCTGTATCAGGAACATGAGGATGATCAGATCCAAATAAGATACACACGGAAGATAGATACCGTGTTTGCAATGTAAACGCACAATCAGTTTGCTCTCGAGGCTATCACGTTCTTCATCGTCTTCTTCGCCTTCGTTCTCACCGCCGTCCACAATTGCCAAGTCGCATTTCTCGACACTTTTATCAACGGTGCGGTGTTTCAGGACGGCAAGGAGTGACTATATGCGCGGTCAGGTCCGTATCCATTTCCTTCACTGGATATATTATCTCACTTTCGCGTTCACCTGGCCTTGAACGCCAAAGTTCTCCCCGTCGGGCACCGGAGTCGCGTGGAATCTGCTGAAGAACTGGCGACTGTACTTGAAGCGGCAGTACGCCGACTTGCTCAGGTTCGTGGCTGAAAATGTCAACGAGTCGTTAGTGGTGTACATAATTACATCGTCTCCATATCTCGCAAGACATGTCAATATTTTGGTGACGTCTAGATGACGGAGGCGAAATGCAGTAAGGGTTAGTCGAGATATGGATTGATAGATGCGACGAACGTTTTAATGAACTCAGGTCCATAGAAGCTTGCATCTTGGGGCTGTGCCGCCTGCAGCCAGGCTGCGGTATCGCAACGTGTTGGAGGGCTGCGTCTGAGATCGCGAGCAAGTAGCAGCCACGGCACGGCATGAGCGCGAGGCGCGTCCGTCACGTACACGCGTGTGTCACATCAAATGAACGTGACAGCTTCACTTCCGTGTCACACTGTGGCTGGTGGACGATTGACCACCACTCCGTGGCAAAGAGCCACAAAACGAGGCGCGAAAATAATTTAGCAACGAGTATTGCAGATGTTTCGATCCCGAATTGGCGTCCTGAGCGATCCCAGGGGAAACTGGAAGGACTGGGCGTTGTGTTCCACGCGATTTCTGCTATAGCAAATTCACTTGTACTTATACTTCCGCGTCGGTTTGATGCACTTGTTACACAAATCAGGGCACTCGTCCTGAGATAAGCGTTCGAGGCATATGAGGTACCCGTGGTTCAACGCACACATCAGAGGCGATAATATATGGGTGGCTCAGGTCTCCCATAACATACACGGTAACGCTTGCAAGGACCCTTGAGCGCGGCAGAATTACGAGCGGCGAAAGTTCACGGATAAATTCTCCACATATTCGAGGATTTTCCTCGCGAGCACTGCAGTTTTCTACCCTCGGAGACTGTGTGCTCGGAGGGAGAACGAAAGAAAATGAAGGGTGCTTCCCATTTGAGGGCTTACATAAGATCGATGAGCTTAATTGGGTGACAGTTGGCCGCGGTTGTCTGTAGCGACACCACTTGTAGCAGCCTCCCTGCCACTCGCGACCACTACTCGGCTTTAGCCTCTGCGCTCTACCTCGAACGCCGTCTCGTGCCTCTTTGTCCCGTCCTACCACGTCGCCGTCGTCCACAACGTCCTCGCCTCCGACACAGCTGCCGACAACCGCCAGCCGCTGCCGCGCTTCGCATCACTCTCGTTACGGCCGACACCTATAGCGCTCTCATCGCGATTGGGATCGTTGCCAACGGAAACGTGCGACCCTTGTTTCATATTCCTGTCTGCAAGCAGCGAGGAGACAACGAGCTCGGCAAGCAGCCTCAGCTCAGCCAGTAAGCAGCACCAGCTCGCTTTCCGTCCCTACGTTTGCCGTCATCTTCCCGGATCGCTATGTCTGCATCGTCCCCGAGTGCAGTCCATCAGAAGTCTGTACCACCGTCCCACCACCGTCACTCTAAAATCACTGTCGAGTACCACCGTCCGTCGAGGGAGTCCATTCAAGAGTACAACGAGCTTCTCGCAGAGGCCAACTTGCACGCAGCAGCCGCAGCAAACTTCCAAGATCCCTTCGTGCCTTCCCGACAAGCGCCTCCTCCTCCCATCTCTCCTTCAATAACCTCTTCCAAGTCGTCTATACCTTCTTCGCCCCGAGTTCGGAGCTCGCTGCAGAAGCCATCCCCACAACGTAAACCAAGTTCTGCAAAGAACAATAACATGGATCCTGATCCTTTTGCAGCCAGCAGCCCACCCATGACTGGCACCCAACCGCCTCCCCGGCCCTCTAGGGCCAACACAGCTAACCTTAATGACATATTCCCTACGCAGAGCGCGATGGCTCATCACAGGCTTTCTGACCCTGCTGGTCTTCCCCCAAGCACACCGACTCATTACAACGGCAACGGATATCACGACCTCCAAGATATCCAGAACCTGCCCCCGATGCCAGCTGTGCCCACGGACATGAACCCGTCCATCACCCCTCCTCAGGGAGCCCCCAGTATACGCTCGCGGAGCGGAACGCAGAGCACCAAGTCGAAGAAGGGTGTATTCAACTTCATGTCTGATCTCCTCAACACGTCGAAGAAGATAGAAATTAGCACGCCATACGACCCCGTCCATCTCACCCATGTTGGCTTCAACTCGTCAACGGGAGAGTTTACGGGTTTGCCCAAGGAATGGCAGCAGCTTCTGCAGGAAAGCGGTATCTCCAAGTTGGAGCAGGAGAAGAACCCGCAGGCGGTGATGGAGATTGTCAAATTCTACCAGGAAGGAAGAGGGGAAGGTTCCGTATGGGACAAGATGGGCACTATCCCTGCTCCCCAGCCTATTCCGTCACTTTCGTCCCAGCTGCCTCGCAGCATGCAGGAGGACGGGTTCTCAAGCCCGGTAAGTCTGGCATCAATCACTAGATGTGTTATCTTCACGGACATTGACCATCACATCAGCGTGCCGCCCCTCCACCTCCGAAACAGCGTTCGGGCAGCTCTCAGCAGTCGAATGGGTCGTCGGTACCCGGGTCGTACAGAGCTGCCCCTCCACCTCCCGGTCCCGCTACTCCCAACCTCGATCGTTCTACCTCTCAGCGCCTTCCGACCAACAAGCCAGTCAAGAGCGCGGATCAGCTCCAGCGTGCGCATACCACACGCGATAGGCATTCACCAGGCTCAGGACAGCCGCCACATTCGCACGGCGGCTCGCCAAACCAGAAGCCGGTCAAGTCATCACCGTCCTCGTCAACAACTGACCTTACGAAGACACCGTCTTCGCGGCAAGCACCATCAGCGCAGCAGAGCGTGTCTTCTCAGAGCGTGTCCAAGGCCGCTGCTGCGGGCGTGGCTACTCCGCGCAGGAGAGAGAAGAAGGGCGATAAGGACAAGGAGGCGGATATTGTCAAGCGGCTGCAGGCGATATGTACACCAGCAGACCCGACGAAGCTCTACCGCAACTTGGCGAAGATCGGAGCTGGGTAAGTTCTTTCCTTACAGGATTTACGACATCCCTAGTACATTTTTAGCTCATGTTGCTTCCCACAGCGCGTCGGGCGGCGTGTACACTGCGTACCAGATGGGGACCAACATCTCTGTTGCTATCAAACAGATGGACCTCGAAAAACAGCCCAAGAAGGATTTGATTATCAATGAGATCCTTGTCATGCGCGCATCACGGCATCCGAACATCGTCAACTACATCGACTCGTTCTTGCACAAGAACGAGCTCTGGGTTGTTATGGAGTACATGGAGGGCGGCTCTCTGACAGACGTGGTCACCGCCAACCTGATGTCGGAGGGCCAGATTGCGGCGGTCTCGCGGGAGACGGCGCAAGGGTTGGAGCATCTGCACCGACACGGCGTCATCCACCGTGATATCAAGAGCGACAATGTCCTTCTCAGCATGAACGGTGATATCAAGCTTAGTGAGTATCCTTCCTTTGTACAGCCTGTGCACCGCACCTCGGCTGTCATACGTTGGTGCTGATAGCTGATAATCTTGCCTCGTACAGCCGACTTCGGGTTCTGCGCGCAGATATCTGACGGTAACGCGAAGCGCACGACGATGGTTGGGACGCCGTATTGGATGGCTCCAGAGGTCGTTACGAGGAAGGAGTATGGACCAAAGGTCGACATCTGGAGTTTGGGGATCATGGCAATCGGTGCGTCTAGATATCCCTGTAGCCTGTGCTGGAGCTCTTTGCTAATCCTTGGCTTGGCTCATAGAGATGATTGAGGGAGAGCCTCCATATCTCAACCAAAACCCGCTCAAGGCGCTGTACCTGATCGCGACGAATGGCACCCCGACCATTGCTAACCCAGAGGCGCTATCGCCCACCTTCAGGGACTACCTCGCCAAGACCCTCGAGGTGGACGCGGAGAAACGCCCGACAGCCTCGGAGCTTCTTCAGGTGAGACCTTTGATTGTCGTTAGCGTATTAGTCAACTCATGTGCGCCGCTACAGCATCCGTTCTTCAAACTCTCGGAGCCTCTGCGCACGCTTGCGCCTCTCATCAAGGCTGCTCGCGAGATCGCAAAGTCAAAATGAGGTGTCCCCCTCATGCCACTAACGGAGTAGCGGTGTCGGTGGAGTATGCTCTGTCATTGGCCGTTTCAGCCCATCGACGGGGCTATTCTCTTATTCGCGCCCTCCTCAGTCTCATTCGGAGTCTCATTCCCTCTCGCACCCCGTTATACACCTATACGCCCCATTTATATTTATCCATTAGCCATTTGGATCTCTCGCGCAGTCTCCCCGGGAGCTACTGTGTTGCTTTATCATGTCCGAATGACTTGCCCGTCCCATGGTTCTGCACCTCATATAACAGAATTACCTGCATCTTTCGTCTTCTTATGTCGGCCTCTCTTTCTTCTCATTCTCTCTCACCTCCCTCTCTGTCTATCATGCAATCTTTGGTACCGGTGTCTCACCTAATTTGTTGTCGTCTAGCACAAAATACCTAACTTGTAGAATTTGAGTCCTTTTTGGTGCGACGACATGGACATCTCCCTGGTTCGTCGGTTCAGTAGCAAAAATCTAGGCGTTTCGAAATTGTACGAGACGGTGTGTTATAACGAGCATGGTACAGGTGGCATGTAGTAAGCGTATGGTCATCAAATAATGTGGGGGTATTGATACAGATGTTTTTAAGGTCGTAAGCGATTCGGTGTGAGTATATAGCGTCAGTATATGTGATATAGAGATTCAGGAATGTTAGATGATGTCGATCAATTGCATGAGTCTTGAGAAACGAATCAATCGAAATGTGAAGCAGTCTATGAGTATAGAGCGGAGGTGTGATGCCTAGAAATGTGGGGACCAGCCTGTGACGCGGCGCAAGTCAGCCTCTGAGAAGGTAAGAAGCAACAACATCCCTCACCCATATACATGTTACTCAAATTCACCTCGTCTGTGGCTTCTGCAATGAGCTCGTTGACAGTGAATTCCACGCTCAAACTTTTGTCTAGCTTGCGAGTGACGGCATTCAGGGCACGGTCGGCCGCCTCGTCGATACCTGTAGAAGTATTGACGTTGAAGCCGAAGAAGTGTTTGAGAACCTCTCCGGCCTCGTCGGGCTGCTTGCTCTCCTCTGCGTCACGCGCCTTCGTCTCCTGATGGTCGCGCATAGACGGCTGGATGCCTTTCAACTTCATCGCACTCGCAGTCCTGGAAAATGTGAGTACTTTTTCGATATATGGACGCAGGGTCACTAACCAAGAATGGAGAGGATCGTGCTTGAACACTTCCAGCACTGTCAGGATGACGTCCGACCGCTCACGCAGTACACGGAGGGTCTCTTCGGCACATCTCTGGAAAACCCCTTGAGTCCCAGTTGTACCAAGGCCGTCAACCATATCTGCTGTCAACCTGAATGGTACACGTTCCTTGACCGGTAACAGAGTCCCCTACGAATGGGATCTTAGGAGAGTCTCCGATGGAACATACTGAAAGCGCTTACCTGCTCGAACGCAATACCGAGATCAATATGGACAATTTCCCCATTATCGTTGTCAAGCAGGATATTGGACAGATGACGATCGCCAAGACCAATGACATGTCCCACAATGGAAGTTGTGGCGACGCTGCGTGCATAACAAAGCCTCATTCGGAACCACGAGGAAGGATCTCTAGTACGTTCGGTGAAGTAATGCCTCATGACAGGTTTGAAGCGTTTTCGGAGCTCTCTGAATTTAGCAGCCATTGCATCGCTGTTAACGTTGTCGGGTGTTCCATAACTATCACGTAACTCGACCATTTGCTTGTAGAAGTCCGGAGGTTTGATGTCTGAGGGTCTGTATCTGCATACTCCGTGAGACACATGTATGAACCCTGGATTGAATAAGTCCTTACTGCAGGTGTGCTTTCGGTATCCAGGCTTGCAATGGCATCGTATTTTCCACGAATTCTAGAACACCCGCTTGCGCTGCCAGCGGAATCACTCTGTACCCTCGTATCCTAAGATTTCGCCTGATAGTCTCTCGATCATGGCGTAAGACAACGTTGACCAGATCGAAAACTTGTTCCATGACAGCGTCTTGTCGGATATCGTCGTTGCCTTCCCCTTTGAACTGGATGGGCGCGTGAGTTATGGTGCACAATGTAAGCAAGCAGAAACTCACCAGTTGCTTGTACTTCTTGCCATCACTCCCAACGCACCTGCAAATCTTGGGAAGGTTGACTCCTCCCGCTATGTCGAAAGTCGACTCATATGCCTTGATCCATACGTTGTTCTCATATCGGGTGGTGGGGTCTAAGGGAGTATGCCTTGTGATCACGGGTACCTCTACGTTCTCTAGTTTGCGAATGGCAACCTGTTTGGGTATATCAAACGTCTTCTTCTTGGGAGCGGTTGAAGCCATGCGTTTGATCGGAAATTTCGCCCATTCGAGGGATGCGTTACACACCAGAAGCACTGCGCCAACCCTTTTTGCGCACGACAAATCTGACCTGAGCCGCGAGACAATCGAAGCCGCAGCACTTGCCCGGAGGGCCTGGGAGTTGGGCTGGTCTTGCGCGCTGGGACCTCTGGATTCCGCGGAATGTTCACCAGGCTGCAAACAATATACCGGAAACAGAGCATGGAACGGGTGCTCTCTGCACATCCTAAAGATGACATTTCTAAGGTTGCTTTGATTATGCGATTGGCCGTTGTCGTCCGATAAACGAGCGGAGAGTTGGTGTGCAAGGAAGACGAACTTGTGAGAAGGAATCTGGGCAACTGCGGTGCCGATTTTCAAGGGCAAGTCCTTGTCAGTGGTATCGAAGTTGGCGAACCATAGAGAGCAAAGGCGAATAGCACCGTCATCATCGAAAGCATCGGTACTGGCCAAGCAGAGAGAGTACATCTCAATCGCTTGCTCAAGGAACATTTTGCGCGCATTCAAATGTTCGTTGTACAGAGCCAAGTCCGCGTTCAACATAGTCTGCGCTTTCCTCTTCTCTGATTCCTGATGCCCACTTCTGTGGCCGCTGCGCTTCAACTTGGCCAAGTCCTTCTCTCTTGCATCGATCTCAGAAGTCTTGCGATTGATATAATACTTGAGTCGCAAGACATCCGGGGATTTGGCGATAGCATGATACTGACGTTCGGCGAAGGTAGCGTATTCATGATACACAGAGGGGTCGACGTGAGAGGCTGTTTGCGACTCTGGGGATATGGACGCATCGAAATAATGTATCTTGATATCCGATGGTTTTTCTAGACAAGCTTGAGAGGCCCAATTTCCCTGCCAGTCACCTGCATCAGCTATACAATATTATAGCATCAAGAATGACACCCACCATCAATGCCAGCAGGCCGGCTCGACTGGTAGAGGCCTTCTCAGACTTCGAGAGCAAAGATGATGTGAGCAGCCCTTTGAGGAAGTCTGTAGCGATCTTCGGCTCTTTGGTCAACCATAGTACGTTGGCAAATTCGCAGGCCACTTCGAAATGCTCTCTTCCATTGAGCTTCTGGGCTTTGACAATGGAATTGATGGCGACTTGAGGGTGCCCTGCCGTGCGTGCTGCACGAGACAGCTCAAGGAGACAATTCGTCTCCGTGTCCTTGATCTTTTGCAGACGTGGCGTGATCATTGTCCCTATTTGAGCCCGCTCCTCTTGAGCCCGCGCAGAATGTAAGAGGGAGATGCGTGTGGCTAATGTAGCCTCCAAATCCGAAAACCTGAGAACGGGCACAGTAAGTAGCGTGGCCTACATAGGGGTGACAACGTACTCAAAAGGGCTGCTTGTGTCAGTGAAAGCTTCCTCTACAGAAGTTTCGGAGTGCGGGGATTCTTGCAAAACAGCTTTTCGCCACCGTTGGACCTCGTTCAAACACATGAGAACCTGTGACACCTGACGGATTTCCACAAGGTTCTCGTGCCCTAACCTCTTCAGGTGATCCATTTGTCGTAAGAGCTGAGCTTGGATAACTGAGTCAATTACTTCAGGATCTCTCTCGCGATGAATTGCCCTGAGAGCCACATATTGGGACGCCGATATATCATCACTGTCATGTACCTGTGGGAGATCCCATACTCCTGCTCGCCAGCCTAGCTGATACGTCATACTTGTGTCCACGACAGAATCAGCTCCCGGCATAGATTGCAATGTGCGCATAGCAAGAGAGTCGAAACCGAAGGCACGAAGAGCTTGCAAAACTCCATTCGTACCTTCAGGATCTGCATCGTGGGTTTCCAACACGGCGCCATGGAACTGGAATGCCTTGTCCCATTGTTGTTCATGATGAAGACGCTTGATCAGCAGCCCGTGTACGTCTTCGGTTGCAATTGCGTAGAACCCATCCGGCTCGTCTATACGACTGTATATTTGGTACAGAATTTCTTCCTTCGCCTGGACGTCAATGCCTGATGGCTCCGTGTATTCTGATGCCAACTCGAGAAAAAGAAGGGCTGTAGTGTAAGCCCCGTATACCACAGCGTTCTGGCTCAATAGAATGAAGTCGATATCGAGCCATTTGTCGTACGCTAATGGATCTTTCGACTGTGAAGGCATCCACTCACGAAGATGGAGCACGATATCGACGAGCACTTTTCGGCATGACGAGGTGGTGTTGCTTGAGCGCAACAAGTTGGATGCATACTCCGATATGATCTTCCGAGGCCTGGGCTGTGACACAGTGGTTTGTAGCAAGGTGTGTACCAGGATTGGTAGTACCTCTTCGGCGAAGTGTGACTCGACTTGTAAGATCAGGGAGAGCGGGCCGTAAAACGGATCATGGATAGCAAGCACGTCGCTGACGGAGGTTGCGAAGTGAGTGATCCAACGCGTATAGTCCTGAGATGTCTGCACCGGGTTTTCGTCCTGCAATAATCTGTCCAAATCTGGGGTTTGCCTGGGCTTGAATGGTTGAGCGTAGGCTCGTAGTAGCTGTAACTCATGATGGTACTTCGTAGGCCAACCGCTTGAACCAGCTTGGTCTACTACGGTCACAGCAACGAGAGCCCGGAGGGTACGAAACGCAAGGTGAGCTTGTGAGATCGACGGGTCGTCTAGAACAGCAAATAAAGAGGAGATTATAGCCTGACGTGCCACCAGCGTCTTATCGAGGGAAGGTTGTCGGCGATTTTGAAAGACGTACTTGTAGCAAGCAGATTGCCTTGGAGTGCTATCCCGGTTCAGTCCATCAACTCGCCCTCGTTGTTTGACGAGCAACGAGATGAAAGTTGTCATATCCTCGCTAGATAGAAGGTCGGCTTGAGGAATGTACTGCTTGAGCCTCCAAAAATCGCGTCGAGCGAAGGATTCCTCTTCATACATCTCCATTTCAGCGAGTTGGTATATTTGCCGGACGACGCGAAACTTGTTGGATGAGATACGATCGTCGTATAAAACATCTTGGAGCTGCCGTAGGCTTGATTCTCCTACTATTTCCCGCAACTTCTGCGGATAAGTTCGCGGCCATAGCAACACGGCTTTCCTCACTGTGGAGCGGAGTGTCTTTGCCTTGCTCAATGTGATGACTTCGTCTTCGAGCCAATGCAGCATCGATGTGCCTATCGTTGCAATGTCTTGTGCAGGATTCTTAGCATAATCGTGGGCGGTGCAAGCGGTGCGCAGCAACAACTCGGTCAAGCGAGTGTCCTGAGAGTATGTGTCGGAGAGCGACAAACTCGTCAAGCGATTGAGAGCCCAGTGCAGGATGGATTGGGCATCCTGGGCGAGATCGACCTGCGTGACGATGCTCGTCGCCCCGTTGAGTAAGGTGTGCAGTAGTGCGACGTCCTTGAAGTGGTCGTGATGATAAGCAATCCACAGGCATAATGCATTGAGTAGCCGCAATTGCTCGTTGACCAGAAGAGTGGCGTCCAGAGCAGCGAACAAACGATGCAAAACGTGATAGGTGATAGCAGTGTCTTCTGCGTGAGGTACTCGATGATTAAACCAGTCCAGTGCTCGTAGGACCACGACTGTATTGAACGCAGGAAGGTTTGATTCATGAGCGTCGCGGTCTCTCTTACGAAGAGTCGATAGCTCCTCGAAGACCTGGGCGGCTGATTGGGAGTGTGCTGCGAGAGCTTGAATGATGGGGCCATCCGAAGAAAAGTCTTGGTCGTTGAGCGTCCTCAAGATGGCTGTAACGACACCATCCGCCTGCTGACGCAGTTGCTGATCAAAGATCCCTGTCTCATATAGTTCCTTAAGTTTGGGTTTCAGGATGTCGTCAAGTTCATTGTAGTCGTGTGGGAACAAGTTGGTGTTCTCGTTAACCCAAAAAACAATTTGATAGCCAACCAGTTCGGGGAGGCACTCCAGCATACCTTCAGTTGGATCCTTCTGGATAATGCGACAGTGGTCCGTAAAAAGCCGTCGGCCCTCTGCCACAGATTCTCGATCTGAGCCTCCAGCAACTATATGCATGGGTGTGAATGCTGGGAACGCCCGTTCCGCATAAGTACGCGGATTGTCGAAGCCCAAAAGACGCGGAGGAATACCCATGAAGCTCTTTGGAATCTGGCGAATGGAGTATGCGATTTGGGATCCGTAGATCTCGAATAGCACAGAGCAGTCGGCCATGCCCATACGGGTGGCAACGCCTTGCAAGACTGCCTCGAGATGTTCAGCCAGCGACGTGGAGAATAACGATGCTTCCAAAAGGTGCCAATACGGCCCACGCCTCACCGCCGAGCTGACGATCATCAGGTTCCCAAGACACATGAAGCGAGTCCACATTGCTTCAAAGCTACGTCAAATTGTGAGATTGGACACCGGGATGCAGAGGCGGCAACTCACTTATCTGTTGCACGGGGCAATGAGCTACGAATCAAGCTGTACAAGTGCGGAGGAGATAGTTTCAACGCGTGGATATGGTAGAACAGTCGAGCGTTGACGACGGCTGCACGGAGTCGTACACGGATATCGTCATCAGACCCGAGCATCGGCAGCACCTTGTGAGGATAACTATCCTCAGCATTCTCTTCTTGCATCCAGGCGCCTTGCGATGGGTCGCAGGCGAGATACTCGTCAAGGAATGTTATGATCAAATCGCGACTGCGCCATGGGAGTAATTTCGACGATTGTTCTCCCAGTGATTGGGATAGCAGATTGGAGAGCCAAGCACCTAAATATCGAGCGTTTTCCCCTACCTCACTGTTCACATGCGTCGGGTCAAGCCAGATATGCATTGTTGACTGTAGTAATTGAATAATCACTATCCTGATCTCCTCGTTCCAAGAGTAGTTATAGGAAGGCAAGAGCTCGTCGCCTAGTCTCGAGAGTAGAACTGCCAGGGAAGATGTTGACAAGTACAGCGTCCGTTGTCGTACCTGGTGCAATAAGGAGGGTAAGATCACCAGGAGTGTTTCATCGCTAGACTCGACAGCCCAATCGATGAGTCGCTTGTCGCGGGTTGGCTCTCCATGATGAAGGAGGGGTAATATTGCCAATGATGCGATGCAAGTATCGATGATGCTGCGGAAAATGGAAGAACTTGACTTGGGACGAGAGGAAGGGCTTGATTCTCTCGAGATCCGTAGAGTGGAAAACCCATCGTTCCTATCCTCGCCTTGACTGTTGTGATTCTCTGTACCAGGGAGTTGTGCGACGGTGGACTTCAGAAGTTGGCGCAGTGTATCGAGAACGGATGTTGATATGTCCTGGACCTAAGACAGCTTCTCCGTAAATGTGGTGAGAGTGAGCAAACGGTGACTCACGTCAGTCATTCGAAAGAGTGCACGTTGAAGGACACGCCGAGATGTCTGGGCTTTCTCTTCGGGAGAAGGCTCCTCTGTAATGAGGGATCGAAGGACTTGGGTACGGATACCCGTCATATCTCCAGGAGGTAACAATGTTTCCCAAGGCTTCTGATCATCCTTTCGAGGCCCATCGAGATACAGAGGGCTCAGACCGCCGAGGATGAGCGAACGTTCATTAAGCGTCCAGCGTAAATCCAAGAATAGGGGCAGTGTTTGTGTAATTACTTTGCAAGCTGCTTGGATGACCCGTCTAGTCCACTGCACGCCGTTGACTAGTAGAATACCTTCAAAGCATAACGCCAGCACGGATACGTCCAGAGTTGAGCGAACTCTTTCAGCGGTAGGAAGACTGACAATATCTTTCTGGCTATCCCAGTCATGAACGATGCCCTCCAGAAGTTTCAGGAAGAATGATGAGATTCGGCGTTCGCGCCCACGAGGTTGTTGCAGTTCACCGTGATCAACTCTACTAGTAGTCGGCTTGGTGCCGGTAATTCCCGTGGGCTTGCGGAAGGAAGGAAGTCTGGCATGTAAGGAAAAATCACGTATGACCGATGAAGCGGCATCTTCCTTCGTGGCTGCGACGATTGAACAATCAGGTAGAGATACGTCACATACGATGTCGGGCTTTTGGCCCAGACAGCATATGCTAGCGAGGAGTTTGAGAAGATCGTCTATCGTATATGAGGGCATCTTGCGTACACTTCCGGAAGGCCTCCAGTTGTCGACTAGCCATGTGAGGATCTTGTCTTCGAGTTGCATCCTATAGAGACTAATATCCTGACTAGCAACCTGCATGCAAAGGATGAGGAATCCACAGACCGAGTCGTAGGGAAAAGAGGGACCCTGCACATCCAAGTCTTTTGCCAAATTCTCGATTTCGGCGAGTAGACGTGGTGGGTTGAGCAATGTTTTGCCATGGAGAAGTAATATTTGAGCAGCATGACAGGCCGCCCGACATACGGCGGGTACACTTGAGCGTCGCATAGCAAAGGTCCAGACCGTATCCCATGGATTATCAGAGGAATCCGCAGGCACAGACTCTGCAATTTTCCCGGGCGAGGCTATTGCTTCGGCATGCGCGATGGCGCCCAAACATATAAATGACCATGACTGAGTCGAGGGGTCGTCATAAGAGAGGTATTGGGTGAGAGTTCGAATCACCTGCGGTCGCAGGTTTTCATGCAAGAAAGACCAGTGACGATCGATGAAGAATAGCAGAGCCTGAAAGTAAGGAATCCTAGCGTTCGCGGTGCCCTGTGAGCGAATGGACGCGAGCAAGCTCTCAATGGGATCCGTCACTTTCTTGTCTCTGCTGTTCTGCTCCACGACGGCATGGGGAGATTCGGAGAAGGCGTATAGCTGACAATGTGCTGTTCAGATGTATCGCCTGTTACTGGACCAACATGCCCACCTGTTTTGCGCAATCAGCATGCAACTCCAGCATGGCCCAAGCCAGAGCCTGGTCAGCATCGAAATCCCAGCCATACTGGAAAGTCTTGGCCACGAACGCCTTTGAAACAGAATCGCTTGCTTCCGAAGATACGACCAGTCGCAATGACTCCAACGACAGGGTTGGAACTCCCCACCGACTTTGCGCTTCTCCCTCGAGAAGATCTCGGAGCGTGGACAAGCCGCCGTCATCCGTCGAGCCTTTCAAACCATGTACCAGATAAGGAAAGAGAATGCGAAGCACGACAACCAAGTCCTCCTTCAGTCTTTGATTCTTCGGACCCCACATTGCGACAAGTCTAGGCCAGGCAGCTTTTGCGAATTGCACGGTAACATCTCGTTTATTGAGTGTTATCTGGGATAGAGTAGCGGATAAAGCTGTCAAATAATCGTGGTTCAACGAGGTGTCTGACGGGTATTTCTCCAGAAATTGCGTTAGAGAACGTAAAATACCGGCAGGGAGGTAGGGATAGTGCTGAGATACGATGGGAGCAGACGGTGATCTCAGCAAGATGGCAAGCAGTGAGACAAATTCGATTTTTTCAAGAGTTACAGGCAAAAATTTCGGTGTCGACGATGTCGAAGGAGTAGACGTCTGAGCTTGCTCTATGCGACGCTTTTTCCTGGGAGGCACAGCGGCATCGGAGGTTTCAGCCTGCTCGTCTGGGGTTTCAATGCCCTGCATTATCGAATCGTCTTCCGCCGGTGGAACCATGGAGGTCTTCAGTGGTTGTTCCAAAATGACATTGAAGCTGAAGTCTGCGAGCTTGATCCAGGTGTCGGGTTCCAGGTGGTCCAGGTGGGGTCCCCAGTTAAGGATACATTTGATGGCTTTGACATAGTCCAAAGAGATATGTTCAATGAGTCTGCCGCGGTGTCGGATGTTGCTATATAGGTGGTCTAAAACAAGCTCTCGGGTGTTCTTGTTGAATCTATGCACTGCCTTCTCCACCAGCCACCGAACTGCAGATGCGGCTTCTCCCAGTCTGCGAACCAAAGCCGCGCCGACGCCGGAAGGAGTAGTGTGAAGCAGACCTTTGTCGCTGCATGCCTCCCTTTCTTTCCAAAACGCATCGAAGAGGGCTTCGAAGATGACGAACCAGCCCTTCTTGACGTCTACAGCGAGTACTGCACGTTCAGTCGCGAAAACGGTACGCAGCTGCGCGATGCCTTGCTGACGTTCCCTGATCTTGCTATTCCTGAGCAGCCCCGTAAGGGTACCTAGGGTAGGAGTGTCGCTCATCTCATATCCTGTTCAAGAGATGCAGCTCGGTGTCAATGAATCAATCAGATGTGTAGGGATGTGTGAGGATGTGCAAATGAGACGCGAGTCGGAAGCACTTCACAGTGGACGCGCCTCAACGACAATGTCAATGTCACATGATCATGATAGAGCGCCAAGGGGTATACAATGAGGCCCTTGTGTAAAATACTTCGCGTTGTGTACCCTAAGGATCAGCCACTATATCAGAGCACAGTTTGCGACGGTCTATCAATAGCAGTAGGCATAACTACAACCACGTCCCCACACCACCCCCAGAGGAGTATACTCATCGAGAGCCCGTAATTACCTACATTGTTCTGGTTCTGCACGATCTGGCATAACTAGAGATGCGATGAGGATCGGAGCGGAAAATTTTGCCCTGGGACAGAGTTAGAGGGACAGCTACTAAAAAAGCATGTCCTTGCGCCAGCACCAGACGCCCCGGTAACCCATTGGAGAGCGTCGGCGTGTTCTTGTGGCCGCTACCAGCCGTGATGACGAATAATAGTGGTCTTCGCAGAAGACCTTGCAGCGTATTCATAGGCTGCGACGTCCTTACGCCCGTCCGTAAGCAAGTGTTATGAGTCATCATGAACCTCTCCCGCAGAGCGGACATGGTGACCGTGGGGGACGGCCGCCTGGTGCGCTACGAATGGTCGCGCGAGTCGTGGATCAACATCGAAATTGGATGAGGTGGCCGACATCCGGTTGCTCATTTGTACGGCATCAACTTCCCCTTCCGACGCCTCTTGTTCACCGTGCGTGCTCCGTGGAACGTCCGGGGCGTGGTCTCGGCCAGACGTAGACGGCGACTTCCGCGCCACCTCCTTTTTCAACTTTGCCTTCATACGCTGTCGGGAGACTTTTCTCTGCTGCCTGGCGCGGCAGCGTTCGCACCACTTCTTGGTGGTGTCCTCCCTGATCCTGTTACACACTTTGTTCGTGCAGATCTCTTGTATATTGCTTGCGGGCCGGGCATCCGAGCTCGCGGACGGCGGCGACAACGACGAGGATGACGCTGTGTGCCAACGTTTCAGTACCACAGAGATTTGTTGGCAAGGATAGCGGTGACCTTGAATCGCTTCAGCCTCCACTGACTCGGCCGCCGGACGGAGTAGGGACTGGCGCAGCGCGTCGACGTCGACTGGAGCCAAGCTCGGGTGCGAAATATTTCGGTTGGGGATGAGATGCGTCGGGTGCAGATTATTTGACATGCTCAAAATCTGCAAGAGTAGTTAGCCCCAGAAAATACCGATCGATTTATGCTCAATACCGACCAGTTTTACCGCAGGAGGGTTGATGGGCTACTTGGTAGTATACGAGAAAGAACTCGAGGAAGAGGGACACATCGTTGCCGGAACACCAACGGACTTTAACCCCCTCGAGCTTGTGCTTTGTGGCCACTAATTCACAAACAGAAATCAGTGCCGGCAAAGCGCTGCAGTGCTCTGTAGTACGAAAGCAGTGATCCGGTCACGCGGAAATTTTCTGATAGGCTCCGTTACGCTTAAACAGTTCGCAAATACACGCTGTACGGCCACGCATGTGACGAACGCGTGGTGGCCACACTTTTACGTGAGGCGCGCGCACCTCGGAGGAAGAGAGGTTCCAATGTGCAAATCGCGCACTTATGAGTGCCATCCCATCCCGGCGCCCTCCCACATCTCCCACATTTCCCAGTTCGCCGCTTCCTCGTCATCGTTGGCCGATTCGTCGTCGGACCAACACATCTGAATTCCATCCCACTGAACGTCAACGAAAAGATGACAGAGTATTTTAACCTCCGCATCTGTAATCTCATAGCAGTTGACAATTGAGAGTTCTGAAATGGGATATCCTCGGTTGGATCGCAAGAGCTGCATTTCCTGCAGCCGGTTGAGGAGGTTGGCGTGGTCGGCGACCCAGCCCATGTCCACAGATTCCATGACGAGGCGGTCGAGCTTGGGCACGGGTACAGCCGACAATTCTCCCACAGTGGGAGGATCTGGTCCTGCGGAAAGGACTTCAGTGACATGGAAGCCAGCTTCCTGACATGTCTGGAGAGTTCTGAGGTTAGGCATAGTCTGTACGACGGCACTGAAAGTAGTGCTGTCGAAGAGGCTTCGATCGTCTTCGGCGGACATTGCGGTTATGTTTTTCAGCGAGAGCCCCTGGGTCAAAGTAACCAGAAGCCGCCTTGCATGGTTCATGTTAGAGAAGTCCGTGGTGAGCGAGAGTACAAGCGAGCCTTCATCTCCGAACACGGCCCATGTGGGAATGCGTTTCGGAAGTCCGTCCTGACTACTGGTATAGAGTCGGATCCGGGACGAAGCAGAACTGATGTAGATCCCTCGAGGAGTGAGGCTGTCCTCATGGGTGAAAAAGGGTTCCAGCGCTGCGGTCAACACGACAAGTTCGTCCGCATCGGAGGGTGTATGACAGACCATCGACGTTGAGACCCGAGGCGGTAGCTGTACGTTCTTCAAGAAGCTGGCCAATTCAGTTGCAGCACCACATAACGCCAGGGTGTGGAGGTGGGGCAGAGCAACAGATTGGGGAACAGGGGTGGGAGCGGCTGAGAGCACGCCTATGAGGCGCAAATCCGCTAGCAGTGGCATCGCACTCAAGATAGAATACAGTTCGGCGGCAGTTGGCGGGCCGCCCTGGCTGGTTTCGAGGTGAAGAGTCTTCAAACGCGGGCAGGTGAGTAGAAGGGGCATATTCCACGGGATAGAACAATGCTGTATGTCCAAGTGTTCCAACTGAGGTGCTCCCCCGCTGAACAAAGTAGTAGGGATATTGATTACTTCATTAAGACAATGTATGTTCGAAATAGCGAGGGACTTCAGCCGCGGCATTTCCAAGTCCGCGGCAGCCGAGGGTGGTAATATTGCGTTCATCGTCTTCCGGTCCAACGATAGGTGAAGCACCTTCATCCTGCCCAGATGCGTGAATATGTTTCTCAACGAATCAAGCGTCCTCGTCGAGGCCCTCGACACCGACACCTTCACAATCAGTCCCGCCGTGTTGGATCTGGTGAGCATCTCCTCCACCCATTTCTCGTGGCCGAACGGATCCAACTGGGTCCACAATATCGAACAACCTAGGGCTACGTGCCTCCAAAATTGGCAAACGTGAGTGACTTTGTACCATGAACGGATGGACGTCGATGAGAAGGTCCCTGCATCATGATCGTGCAAGTAAAGGAATATGGTCGAGAGCAGTTCAGGAGGAAGACGATTGACGGGTGCGAATGCATTCCGTGCATAACGTAGCTTGCGTGTCATTTCTGCTATTCTTGAAAGTGCGAGATCGACATCATCTGCTGAGCACAGACCAGCGGAGTTGTTCTCCGAGGTTGGAACGACATCGAGGAGGTCCGTGTGTGGCCGCTTATGAGTCCTGTGTATACATTAGATCAACTGGCCCGCACGAAGACACAATGTGCTTACATTCTGGGTCCGCGCACGGTGAAAGCTGAGAAGGAGAGGTGTGAGGGTAGCAGTCGGTACTCCTTCGAGCGGTATACGCATCGTCGTAGCCTGCAGGTTCCGGCGCTCCATCAGCTGTGATCAAACGCGATAGCCATGCAGCTTGACTCGTAGACCATGCACGACCAAAAGGGCACGCTCCGGGGGTGCAGGTACCATTCTCAGGATCGATCTTTGCTTTGCATGCCCAGATTACCAACTTCAGATCTGAGACGCGATTCACCGGTACGTGCCCGCGCATACACGCGTTTCGCCCAGGTTCGTACACACAGCAATGACAGTAAGCGTCTGTCATGCCGCTCACTTTATCTCATGTAGCCTTCCTAGGACCAGAGTAAGGGTATGGATACCGCAGCAAGTCCGGGGACGAAAGCATATGCAATGCTGAGTTCTCGATGTGCTCCTGTATGCTGAAGTGAGCAGATGATTATATTCCAAGGCCAGGATACCCACATCCATGTTGCACGCAGCATCAGACAGGAAAGGCACGAAAGAGCCCAGCCAAAGCCAAAGCTAGCATAGTTTGGGAGTCGGCTGAGAACAGATGCCTCAGTGGTCGTGACAGTAAAGAGTAGCGATTGAGCGCTTCAAGCAATCTCGGCTGTGAGCTTTGTGCGAGTTCACCACCACCTCTGACAACGGCCGATTTGTCGGTATTTCAGCTTGCAACGTCCACAACACCCGCTCTCTTGACTTGTCAAAGTTCGGGATATATCAAGGCTAGGGTCGATGGACAACTGGTGGCTGTATGCGCAGTTTGCAGCCGGATCGTAATGACGTGGGCATAAGCACGTCGGCTTGGGTACTTGCGTAGCCTGGAATTTCACGGCATAGATAAAGCTGGCACTTTCCTTCCTGCAGTTCCTTCTTCCATTCGCCCACCATGCCCTCGACTTCGGAAGCCTTTACGCCTCGCCCGGTGCATTTGCTTGTACTGTTGCATGGCATGTGGGGGAGCCCAATCCATCTGGCTGAAACGAAACGGATCTATGACGAAGTCCGAGGTCAAGAGGACTCCATAGCCGGACCCAACGGAGAACTCTTGCGCATAATCGTCCCAGAGACGAACAAAGAGTCGAACACATACGATGGAATTGACTGGTGTGGTGAACGGGTTGCCGATGAGGTGCGTGTATTGTCCGCCCAGCGTTGTCTCCGCTCACACAGTGGCAGGTCGCTGCGGAAATCGAGAAACTCCAAGAGCGAGGGGAGACGGTTACTCGTTTCTCAGTCACGGGCTATAGCCTTGGTGGCTTGATAGCACGATACCTTGTCGGCATCCTGCACCAACGAAAATTCTTCGACAAGATCACGCCAGTAAACTTCACGACTGTAGCCACCCCACACATCGGCATGATCCTCTTCCCCACTTTCAGGTCGAAACTGTTCCTTGCTCTCGGTAGCCGTCTGCTCAGTCGTACTGGGGAACAATTTTATGCAATGGACAAGTGGTCCACGAACGGTCGGCCTCTACTAGAGGTTATGGCAGACCCAGGTTCGTCTCTACTACATACTTCATATCAAACTCTCCAATTGAAGCCCCTCTTTCAGATCGCTTCTTCTTCCAGGGCCTTGCCCTGTTTCCTCATATTCGCTTCTACGCCAACGTCGTAAACGATGTCACTGTGCCATACTTAACTGCTGCAGCAGAAACCGAAGATGTCTTTGCCGGACACGAATATAATGGCATAACCATGTACGAATCCGTTAACTCAATGATTCATACCCATGCTGATCCCTCGCAGAGAACTAGATGAGCAATACGCACCTTTAATCAAATCATACACTCTACCGGCGGTACCTGCATCTCCCCCTCCGCCGCCCAAGACGTTCTCAAAAGAATGGTTCAAGAGTCTCCACCCTCCGCTTCCACCCTTGCTCCAAAGAAAATTCCCGTGGAACATCGTGAGTTACCGAAATGCCTGCATATTGCCCAATTCGCTGAACGAGCTCTCGAAATCAAGCTGGTTCTCGTGGCTCTGCCTATCCTCATTCCTACTTTCATGTCCTTGGTAGTTGTCCGCCTCTCTCTGGATGCCCGGAAGTCGCGTTCTCGGATAAAACTCTTGGAAAAGGACGAGTCCTACCGAGAAAGATTTGCCCATGTTGTCGCTGAGCTCGAGAAGCGCGTGGAAGACGCCGTCGCAGATTACATAGACGACACGAGTGGTGCAATTACTTCAGCCTTGTCCGATCCGTCCTCGGAGACGATTGTCGGATCACAACCTCCCGCGAAAGACAAGGATAACACGGAGCACGCCGACGCCATTGCATCGGCCAAGCAGGCGCAGATAACGCCTTCGCAGCGGAAGATTGTAACGTGGCTGAACAAGTTGCCGAATTTGAAGAAAGAACTTGTTTACATTCATCCGATCATGAATGCGCACGCTGTGATCATTGCGCGGGATGTGGTCAGGTTTGAGCATCACAAACAGGGTCAGGCCGTATTACGACATATGGCAGATAACTTCGTCATGTAGGCTGGCATAGACGTACGCGCTGCATTATTTTCTGTTTCAATCACTCGAACTCATACATAGCAGTTATGGACATTAGCACATGGAACACGATTTCGTTTTATTGGGCATAGACGAGGGCTAATATTCGCCGTTTTGTATCCCTAGACAGCTGGACTTCTCTTAATTTATCCCCCATAATCATTTCCGAATTGGAAGGCGACCTCTGTCGATCCGCTAATAAAACCATGCCCTAGATTCACATCCATAGCCACCACCAAGTCTACTGTTATCGGTACGTGCGCACGCTGAACAAGGCCGTTCGTCAATGTAAACCCGCTAATCTGCTTATCAAGCGGTGAGTCACCTATTCCGCTTCAGCTTCATGCCATCTGCTCTTTTTCCTACGGTATTCATCATCAATAATTATCACACCTCTACAGGCTACGCGATTCTGCTCCTGGAACACGAATGCGCATCACCTGGCTCCCGGCGTGTGTCGCGCTCTGCTACCGGTGGGTACCAATAACCCAGAGAGGGACGCATCAGACTTCGATATTCTCCGAATATTGGCACTCTCCCACTGGACCGCGTGCGTCGTGATGGCACGATGTGCAGACTGTCAACCTGCTTCTCGCGCTATCGCGATGCAGGTGCTTATCCCCGCATTGCATTCGACTGGAAGTTGGGATGTGCTGAGTTTCAGCTTCTGGTGTCCATGAGACGCGTTTGCTATAAAATGGACAGCGTTGCCAGCTCAACGGGAGTGCTTGAACTCCTTGCTGGACCCCGATGGTGAGCCGCTTGTCTTTGCCGTTTGTCCTAGCTGCCCTTGTGGCCTTCACGGCTGCAGAGCCTCTGGCTGTGAGGGCTGGCGACCCTTGTGCAGCTATCGCTGGTCAGAAATGGGTCGCACCAAGTGCCGTGCGAGCATGTTTCACTTCCTTCAAAGTGGACCCAGTCATTAAAGCGAACGTAAGTTTCTTTCCACTTTGAAAACGCGTAATTTGGACTGAGGGGTCGGTACAGCTTGTAGACGTGGTGAACAAAACCCTCGCATTCCACACGTCAGTCAACTATGAGCTTCTTGCCCCTCCGCCCTTCACCACAGACGTCCACGAGGATTTGCTGGGCGACTTGGCACGCATAAGCCATCAACAGTACCCGTCAGACTACGACCTCCACATAGACCTGTCACGCACTCTCAAACGCCTCAATGATGGCCACTGTGTTTACATCAATCCCTGCTACGACTGTGAGCGCCCTCGCGTTTCCACGCCGGCGTGCCCGCCAGACCCTGACTTTGTTGATTTACAGCGCTGTTTCTGACGTTCCTCCCCGTCCCTCTGGTACACTTGACAGACAGTGGCGGCAATCAGAACGTGCACATTGCCCCCGAGGCCTTCAATGTCTCATCTACAGAATTTGCAGATGAAATTCAGGTCTGGCAGAACGCGCTTCCAGGGCCGCTGAAAGGGCAACTTCAGTCGGTCAGTCTACGAACACGGCGCGAAGATCGCGCAAACCACTGACGCGAAACGCTAGCTCTCTGGTGCGAAAGTACTTCTGATCAACGGCGCGGATCCTTTTGTTGCCGTGAACAGCAATGCGCAAATCGCAGGCTCTTTCCAGCCTCTCGGGACGCGTCAGAATGGGTATGAATGACCACACCTTTTGTTTAGTCATATAACTCATGATCTCTTGGCCCAGATTCTTCTCCAGCTACAATCGCGGTGAGAGTGGCTGGAGCTACATCTTGGGCAATTTCGCGCAACTGTCGCTGCCACTCTTTGATTCCGCTACACTCACCATTCTCAGGAACGGTCATATTCTGCCTGAAACTATCACTGTAAGTATCCAATAGAAGCAAAGCATGGAGCGTGCTCACTCTCGTTGCAGCTCCCATACCGCTCCCGTATCGGCACAAGTGCCGTGGCATGGACGGACTCTGCCTCCTTCCGCCAGAACAACTGTGTAGCAATTGACGGCACGAACGGCGTCAACCTGAACGACCCCTCCAACCCGCTCCGCAAGCGCGACGACGACGTGCCTCTCATCTCGGCCTTCCGTCAACAGGCCCCTGTGTCTCCAGCGGATGCGCGCAAACACCCGATGAACGCCATCCTCGATACTGCTCCGGTGCAGGATGTAGCTTTACCACCTGGCCTCGTTCCCACGAACCCCGTCAGCGGGAGTACCGGCGTGTCCGAGTTCCATCTGCTCGCAGACGGAAAGACGGGTGTGCTCGCGCTGGGGAGTTTCTCGGAGAACAGCTTCACTGGGTTTGAGAAGACGCTGCTGACGGGTCTGCAGAACCTGAAAGCGGCGGGTGCAACGCAGCTGATTGTCGACGTTGTGCGTGAAACTCGTCCATGTTAATGTCATGCTGAATGCTGATGAGTCTGACGCAGACCAATAACGGCGGCGGTTTCATTTGCGTTGCACACGTACGTCAATCTTTACCTCTGATGATACGAACATAGACTAATACCATTTACAGTGGCTTCATCGCATTGTAAGCTCCTCATCAGAGTATTACATGTCTTGAAACTTCTCTGATCGCTCTATACACCCACAGATCGTCGGCCCCAAAAGCACAAGCGTCCCGCAAGCCGGCCTAAACACCACCGCCCGCGCCGGCCCCCTCGCGCAACTCATCGTCAAGTCTATCCTGTCCAACCCCGCAGTGGACCCCAACGACCAGCTGCTGTACAACCCCGTCAACTGGGCGTTCCCGCAAAACAACACGTTCTTCCCGTCGACGTTCGACTGGCTGGGCTCACCGGTGCGGAAGGTGATCAATGGAAGGCAGGATGCGTTTAGTCTGACGTACGTAAATCTTGCATACTTTGCTACGGGTTTGGCAGAAACTCATGATGGTTTGTGTTTGTAGTCTCAGCGATGGGTGCCAGCCATTTGATATCGCCCCGCCGGATACGCCCCTCTTCGCGGGCAACAAGGTTGCGATCGTCAGCAATGGCAGGTACGGGTATACTATCATACCACGGATTGCAGTTTCTGACTTCTTATGCTTGTTTGCAGATGCGCCAGCTCATGCTCCCTGTTCAGTGTACGTCGGCCTACCCCTCGTACTATCAGCATGGAAACCTAACTCGTTATCTACGTTGTAGATTACCATGGCCAAAGAAGAAGGCGCGAAGACCGTCGTGTTTGGCGGGAGGAAAGACATCGAGCAGCGGTATTGCGGCACCGTCGGCGGCCAGTCGACGGACTTTTCTGAGATTGACACAGAAGTGAAGGTCTGTCATTTGTACTTGGTTTAATTTCAGTGCATGGAGACTCACGGCTACGTATATAGACTGCGCTGTTGAAGAACAACACACTCGCGCCTCCCGACTTGTGCGTTCCCTAACAAAGTCTTCACTCTATGCATACTCACGTGAATTTGCAGTAAAACGAACAGTATGCAAGGTATAACTTGGAGGTTAGGCTTCGGTATCCAAGATCCCACGCAGCCCGAAGGTACTTATCATCTTTGACCCTCGTCGTCCCACTCTCCTCACCCTTGAACACAGAATGGCAAGACCACCCGGCAGACGTCAATCTACCTCTCACAGCCGATACGTACGTGATTCATCGCGATTCATTACTCGTTGATATTTGCTGAAGACTATATTACATATGCAGCGTGAACAACCCTCTCGCCATCTGGACCACAGTCGCAAAGACGGTCTTCCACTGAGAGGATTATCATGAAGGAGGCTCATCGAGTGCTGGAAGCACAGGTCATGTCAGGGTACCCTAGAGAGAGCATACACGGAGAAAAGCAGGTTTCACTCGAACTATACAGAAACCTGTCAGCGATAGTACACATGATAGAAACGACAAAATGTACCTGAACAACCATCGACGTCGCCCACGGACTAGGCTTCTGCTCATCATCCAGATACAGCAACGTGCTCGTCTTCTGGATATCCGTCTTGAATCTAATGTATATTCCGAATCAGCGAGCTTTACCGCATAACATGGCGTCCTAGAACTTACCCCCCTAGCTTACCAGATTGGCCAGGTGCCTTCGAGATATTTGAGTAGCTGAAAGTGGCGCGAAGGACCTCCGCGATGAGCTATGCGCCTGTCAGCCTGCGGACTTGATTTCTTGAAGTGAGTTGACATACCTTCGTAGCCAAGTCCTGACCCAACGTTCTGTATCTTATGAGCACACTTCTCCTTAGCCCAGCAAGTCATTGAATACTCACCTTGACAATCCGTCGCCAGCCAGATACCTAGCACGCGGTGACCTGCTAGGGTTGATGCTGTCGGGATGGTGGAAGACGTCGGGCTGTTGCAGTATCATAAGCAAAACGATAGCCGTACATGTCAAGCAACATACGTTCATGTTAGCCTCAGCGATGTTAACCACAACCGTCTGGCCCGGGGCGAACGTCTGCGAGCCAATCTTCTCTTCTTTCTTGGAAGTGCCTAGGTCACGAATCAATGCCATGTCAGTATTTGATCGAGGCTAGGCAGCGGCTGCACTTACGAAGGACGGAGCTGAACGTCGGTTCCAGACCTTCGCGGAAGCAAAAATGTCAATATCTCAATCGTAGATCCTAAAAGTCCTAGGAGGGACTCACGCAACGCCTCAAGCACCAATCCCTCAATCACATTCTGCTCCTGTGAATCCAAGCTACGATCGCCTGAAAGCGGGCGCATATGGGCGGTGTACTTGTCATCGAGGTACTTGTTGACAACATTCACAGTCGCTACATTTTCATTCATGTATCAGATACCATGAGCACACAAGTATCATGGAATGGGAAGACTCACCCTGAGACAGCTCGACAGATGCTCCGACAAGCACAGCGAGCACCGAGTTCGCCAGCGTATCGGTGTCGTATCCGAGCTCAGAGAAACGGGCAGAGAGGTCCTCTTGGATGGTCTTGTTGGAGTGGCCGAGGAAGCGGGAGACGGATTGGACGACGTTGTGGAGTGAGAGCTGCGGAATCCATCGTTAATCTATAACTTGGCTAACATGAGGAATGTTGTGTCCACTCACCCGTGAACGGCCGTATGTGTTCTTGATGTGTCCGAGCAACGCCTCGATGTGCTTTTTCACTGTGGCGGATAGTGTGATGTACTTCCATTGCTCGAAGTCAAGGAACAGGAACCTGTATCCGTGTGAGCATTCATCCAAATGTTGTATAACAATCACTCGAGTACTTACTCGTAAATCTCAGCAAGCATCTTGAAAAGCTGCTGAGGGGTGTACACGCCCTCATCCGACTCTCCGGCCTTCAACTTCAATCCCGCCTGCACCACTCCCACATCAGCACCTCCCAATAACCAACATCACACAAACGAAGCACACTCACCACCTCAGCGACCCAATGCACAGGCACATACTTCAACACATCCCTCACAATATCCACATGCTTCGCCGTAGCCCCCACCGTAGTCCACGACTGCGCAACCATAAGCTCCCGCGTCTTATCATAAAAGTACTTCGTCGTCTTATCCAGCGCATCAGGGGCCCCAACGAGCGCATTGATCATCGCGCGCTGCTCGCGGGACGCACGTGCGGGGTCGTCAGACGCGATATAGAACCCCTTGCCGTGCACGACGCGCCCCGCCCTCGACGCATAAACAACGCCGAAGCTGTCCTCTCCCAACACCCTCGCGACGTCCTCGTACGCTTTCACCTCCCCGGGCTGCGAAGCCGTCGTGTCCACAGGCTTGCTGAGGTCGTACCGCTTCTCGCCGAGGTTGTCCAAGACGATGCCCATCGCCTGCGGCGTCATGAGTGGGAACCATGTGTACGTGCTGTCTGCTGCGAAGTGTCCCGGCAGCGCGCGCATGAAGAGCCGCCCGAGGGTGCTGCCGTACCCTGGTGCGTTCGGGTCGCGCTGGCAGTCTGCGAAGCCCCATGCGGTCATGTTGTGGGGGGTGTAGTCATTTGTGAAGAAGCGGTCACCGCGCGTGAGGGCGATGGCGTCAGAGAGGATGGCGCGGGAGATGGTGTATGCTATACGATCGCACAGTTAGAAATACGGATGCTGAGGATGTAAATGCTTTTACTTACAGGGACAGAGCCCTGCACCATCCATCAGAGGCTTCGCTTCTTCGGCTTGCAAACCTGTGTAGAGCTCCAGACGATCAATATTTCCATACAGCTTCTCAGCCGCACGGGCGACATCCGGGTCCGAGTTCCACTCCAAGAAGGACTCATACTCTGCAGGGACATTAGTGACATCCGCATATAATCAAGACGTCTACTTACTCTTCAATCCGAGGAACTGCAAACGTCTCACTAGTCAGCACGCCACCACTCCACGATACAATAAACAGGATACTCACCGCCCTAAATTCGTTCAGCGAGCAACAGCCCCACTTCCTGTTCGCTTCGATACCCATGATCTCATGCAAACGCATGACGTGCGGGGTACCGCGAGCTCTGAACGCAGCACCCGGGTGCGTAGTCCTGTCGCATACGTCAATTAAGCATTCTCATAATACACATACGTCACGAGCCAAACTTACGCCTCATGAATGATAGCCGCAAGCTGCTCGTCCTTGAAGGTTCCATCTTCCTGTCTGGTCATCCTAAAGACACGGATCCACATGATCAGCTTCACGAAGCGCGGGACGGGATCACGCCATGGAGAGGAATGTACCCACTCGCCGAACGTCCAGTGTTCACAGCTTGGCTCTTGCTTTTTTATTTCAGCGAGCGTCGTATACATATCAGTCATTGTGATCTCATCGACGGGTTTGTTGTGGAAAAGCTTCCCGGTGAGCTGCTCAACCCAATTTTCATCGTCTGTGCATCCATAATGTCAGTGCAGCCGCCGTGATAGGAGTGTAGATAACTCACGTTGGGACGTGGTGGCGTGCCAGCGGTAAAGACAGTTAAACTACACGAAGAGTTGTCAGCATTCGAACAAGCCAGCGAGATGGAAAGATCGTTGATGCGGTTGTTGTAAGCGACGTCTACGCACCTCGACACTGCACACATTGCCACGGCCGCGCTCGAAAAGCTCGTGATCGAGCTTCCTAATTTCCTATTAGACGACACGCATCAAAACTCTAATCCCAACCTTCGATGAGATCATGAAAGCGAACTCACCCCGAACGGATTCAGACTCCAACTGTTCCCTTGCCTTACCAGACCTAGGATGGCGCTGAAGTAGTCACTGAAGACGCACGACCCAAACCAAGCGCAGTTGATGAGGCGGGCGGTCTGGAAGAGCTCTTCATCTTGCTCAGCTTTCTGCTTGACCGCCGTCTGGCCGGTGAACTCGTTGGGGTGCTTGTAATCTTTGCGCTCCTTGAGCTCGAAGAGCTTATTGGCAATATACTGGTCGGACCCGAATAAGTAAATCAAGACTGAATAAGGGGCGTGAGAGTACGTACGTTATGGTTGCGGTTGAAAAGAACCAATAACACACAGACGGCGGGCGGAAGTAGGAGCAAACGATCCTCAGAGAAGGTATCGGGGTGCAAAGTGCCAAATCCGTTCAGAGTGCGAACTTTCTTCTGTGATTCATCGTCATGACCATACAATGGCGCAAGATCAATGTACGAGGACGTCTCGTTCAAAGTGGGGTCTTGGTGTGAGGTGCGGAACACACTGCACAATGTAAACAACAGCACAATGAGGACGAAAAGAGGTCAGCTTACGTGTGAATGACCAATGCAGCAAAAGAGAACATCATGCTTGACAGCCCCGCGGGGTGTGGGACAAACTGACAGCAGGTAATTAATAAATGGTGACAGCATCAACGTTATACGTCACCATACCTTGTCTCGCCTTAAAAGCGTATCGAAGATCAAGCCAGGATCAGGTAACTGATTAGCGGGGAGAGCACCCGTCTGCTGCACGCTTCTCGCGTAGGGTGTATGCGCCTTGCCCATGTCGGGGTCCGAGAGATTGTTACCAGACCCGTCAGCCGTCCTCCAGGCGTACTTATCGCCAACATAGCTGGCCGGAGGGTGAGGGAGGTCCTTGTACACTGATTCAAATTAAGGGCGTCAGTGAGACGTACAGGAGGGAAGGATGACTGAGCAGGTGACATACACAATTCAACGGTCGCGTTCTCAAGATCAGTCGTCTTTGTGCCTGGTGGGAGATGAGATATGAATGTCAGGACGTGCTCTAGCTATGACACGACGGGATGATTAATGAGAGCGCATAGATAAGACGTTTAGACACCTACAAGCATCTTCCTGTCGTCAATGTGGTTTGTGTGACGGATGGCGTCCACAATGCCAGACTGGGGAGGATATCTCAGATTAATGAACGGCAGAAGCAGCCTGGTAATACGTACCAGAGCTCCCAGATCGATAAAGGGCGTGCGGTGTTTAACCTGATGCATGCGTACAGGTTAGATGCATCTGTATGCTGAGTTTGACCGGAACCTTGCCTTTTCGCGAAACTCGGCGAGAGTCTGGGCGTATGCGTCTGCATCGTCGACTCCGGTAGCTACGTAAGGCTTCTGCACCTTGCTCTGCTAAGGAATATATGAGTATAACAGGGTCTGAGCCGTTCCAGCGGTGGGGACACTCACGTTAAAAGTGGAGCTGCGCTGGAGCAGTGAGGGGAGCTTGCTCATCGTCGCGGCGTGGCAGGTGAACTGCAAGTGAGAGGGCAAAGGAGGAAAGGCGAGGAAGAGCTTACCAAGTGGAAGACTTATATATTGCTCACGGCCGTGACGCGAACCGGTGTGGGTGAATGCGACGGGGATAGGCTGCCTGTTTGAGTAACGTCTATTCCTTCTGTCGTGAGCGAAGCGTGACACGAGCTTGCACGATCGGATATGAGCAGAGAGTGCGAGACGCCTGTCGAGCGTGACACGGTGGCTGCTGTACGAGGCAGCACACGAGCCGTAAGCCCGCCGGGACGAGAGCACGACCGCCGGGCAAGCGACGATGACCGCCAATCTAGACGCGACCTTCCATGCTTCGGAGCGCGAATTTCCTCCTAGGACAGGCGCTCGAGATAACCTGGCAGAGAGAATGAGTGGTGAATATGTCGAGAACATCAGACTCTATGGCAGACTGCGCGGCTCACACTCACCTCACAGCATCTCGCAGGGAAGGAGAAATATGTCGAACTGATTGCCTGCATCACGAGACATATGCAATCACGCCCATGATTGTTCGCTCGAACAGTCGGACGTCGTTTACCTAACAAGTGAACGCACCTCAGGGTCGATGTAGATTTACATTCGCAGCGATTGCTAATCGCGTTGCGGAGTGCACACAAGTCCGGTGGCAATGAGTATACACCGCATTGCTTGCGTCCAAAACAACTCTACGCGGCAGATGCGACAGCCAAAGGCGGTACCTCGAACTTGGCAGCCAGCTCGTCGAACAGCTCAGACTTTTCCTGCACGTCCCGCACCAACGGGAACGTCGGGAACTGGCTCACTAATTGACTTCACACCGGCTTGTATCAGCATACAACCACATGAAATCGGCAAATGCACACATACCTCCACAACGCCTCAGCCCCCTCGCCACCCTTGCCCGGCGCAAGCTCCTCCGCAACAACCATCGCCGCAAGCGTCTCCGCATCCCGCTCCTTCACCTCCTCAAAGTCCGACTTCGCCGCCGCCACCTCGCCCATCAATATCCTTGTCACCCCTCGTGCAGTGAACAAATGCGGGGCGGTCAACGACGGGTTCGCGAGCTGCTCCGTGTAGTACGAGTTACAGTCCGCGTACCCGTCCGCGCCCGTCACGAGCGAGATGCTCGCCTCGATGTGCTGCAGCAGCAGGTCGTCCTCTGCCCACCGCTTCGCGAGCGCGAGCTCCTTGCGCGCGAGGTCTGGCCGGTGGATGGACAGGTATACTTGCACTGTCACAGCCGTCCTGTCAAACAGCGTAAGGTTAAATGACACTTCTGCGTGCGATCTGTGCGCAGTGTGTGATAGGTACTCACGCCTCGAGACTGAACGTGTTCGATCCCGCACCAAGCGTCTCCAGTGCCTCCTCCACCTCCCCTGCCCTCGCAAACGCTGTGCCCGCGAGCACGCGCACCGTCCACCTATCTCTCTCCTCGCCCTCCTCCTCTCCCTCGATCTCTACGCACAAATCGCGCAGCTCCTCCAACGTGCTCTCCTTCTCTGCATCCTCCTCCGCGCCGATGTACTTCGCGAGCGACGTCGCGGCTCTAACAGCAATGTTTTCAGGGTCTTCAGCCGAGGCGAGCACCGCAAGTGCTTCCTGGGGAGCGGAGAGCGCGAGGTGCGCGCGGGCTTTGTAGATCAGAGCAGGGACATAGTCTGGTGCGTTGGGCGGTGGGAGAGCAAGGTCTGTAAGGCTTTTGTAGGCACCTAAAGAATCTTTAGAGTCAGAAGATCACAAGATGTGTATGTTCGACTGACCAAGGATGAATTGCTGCTTGACGCGATATAGCGCTGCCGATTCCATGGTCGACGTGTACTGGAGAGTAGCTTTGTGGCGGAGCGCCCGCTCATCTGGGGATCCCGCCCTGCCGACGCGTTGATGCGCCATCAGTGCAAGATCAACATGTTTCGGTGACGATCGTAAGTCTCAGTTTATTCCACTATCCTATCCAAACATGCACTTTCGCAGTGTTTCTCTTGAAAGCAGGCATAATAGTAACTGCACACTGAGACGAATTGTGCAGCGGCCAGCCGAATTCACTGCAAAGAAACACGCAACAGCAGATCTAGAGGGCTCCATTTCTCCGTCACGACGCCGAGAAAATATATAGTAATACTGCGTTCTCGAATAACACTTTGGTGTACCCCATGTATAAAATGATAAATTAACATCCACAACCAACTCCTGACTCCTACATGCATCAAGCAAGCAACGTCTTCGCGATCTGCTTCCAGATGGCAACGGGGTTGTTGACACTACAGATTAAAAATCTTCAGCGTCACCGCCCAACGCAGCAATTCCAAATGAACAACTCACGTCTCGAGGGTAAGAGGCAGGTTGACGTCCGCCGGGTGGTTTTGCCACTCTAATCGCCCCCAACACAATCAACACACGGAGTCACCAATATACAAAGCTATGGGAGCTCACCTTCAGGCTGCGTCGGGTCCTGGATCCCATATCCCAGCCTCCAAGTGATACCCTGAACACTATTCGTCTTGAAGTCGGGCGGCGCAAGCGGGTGGTCCTTCAACAGCGCCGTCTACGAGAGAAGAACCGATCAGTCAAAATCATGCTCGGGCCCGTGCGGGGAGGGAAGAGGGTGCGTACCTTTATCTCCGTGTCGATCCTGCTGAAGTCGGTCGACTGGCCGCCGACCGTCCCGGCGTACTGCTGTTGTACGCCTTGCTTGCCGCCGATCACGACCGTTTTTGTGCCCTCCTCTTTGGCCATCGTGATCTGCAGGAAAGGTGTCAGCGCCCTGAGCAGGCGGTAAACAATTAGATAGTACTTACGCTAAACAAAGCGCAGGAGCTTGCGCATCTACCATTGTTTACAATAACGACTTTGTGGCTATCAAACAGCGCCTCTGCAGGGGGAGTAATCGGGAACGGCTCGACCAGGCATCCATCGCTGAGCCTATGCACCCAAGTCCACTTCAGCAACCACCCGCAGCTGAACCACAAAAGCCCAACTCACGTCAAACTAAACGCATCCTGGCGTCCATTAACAACCTTGCGCACAGGCTCGCCCAGCCAGTCGAAATCGGCAGCAAACTCGGTGTTGTTCGGGAAGAACCAATGCAGCGGGTTGTACAGCAGGAACCTGTCCGGGTCCGCGGACGCGTTCGTTGCGATCGTGTGCGAGAGCAGTTGGGCGAGGGGCCCGGCGCGCGCGGTCGTGTTTAGCCCGGCTTGGGGGAAGCTTGTGCTCTTGGAGCCGACGATCTGCATGCAGGTCAGGTTAAAATGCCGTATGGCTGTGCATTTTCTCGGGTGGAGGACTTACCAAACGGTGAAGCCACTGGTCAGAATTCAGAAATCAGCATTTGTAGCAATCGGTTTATATGCAGGACAATACTCACATGCGCAGCGCAGATGAACCCTCCACTATTGTTCGTCTATGTAACTTAACTGTCAGCGCCTTTATCTTCATAGCAGAACGAAACCATGGCACGTACAACATCGACGATCAACTGCGTCGCACCCTTTGCCTTGAGACCCTGAAGGCCAGCAAGGAACGTCTGGATCATAGTATTAAAATCAGGCGCGCTGAAGCTCCCCAGCGCAAGCACACCCGTCTTCCCATCATCAAGGATATAGAATTGCGAAACCCCAGTACTTCCGCTGATAGGGTTCGTAGGTGCAAGCGCAGGAGGGAGCGCAACGTCATGCAGTGGGATGCTGTCCAGCAAGGCGTTCACGGCGTACTTGCGTGCGTCCGCACGCGAGATCGGCGCGCTCTGGCGGAACGGCTGTGCGGCGGGCGGGGGAAGCGAAGGTTCGCTCTGGCGGGAGGTGCTGCTGTCGGAGGCGTACGCGTTCACGCCATTTGTGCCATCGATGGCGACGCAGTTGTTTTGGCGGAAGGAGGCGGAGTCTGTGAAAGGAACGGTGGCAGAGCCGATTCGCGACCGGTAGGGAAGCTGGTACTCGGATTAAAAACACGGAATTCACCAGTATAAGAGGGACACATACGATGATCGTGTCGGGCAGGATGTGGCCGCTTCTAAGGATTGTCAGCACGACTGAGTCTGTAAGAGGGAGTGACTGCTGCGCGAAGTTGCCCAACACATAGTTCCAGCTACTGGTCGCGCGCTGGTAACTGGCGAAGAAGCTGAATGGAGAGAGCCGTGAGCAAAGGCTGACAAGCACGGCATGCGACGTACCCGTTCTGACGAGTCCCTAGGGCTTGGAAAGAGCCAGCGATCTGCGCATTGGCGTTGACGGCAACGAACGGATCGGCTCCGTTGATGAGCAGCACTTTGGCACCGGAGAGCTCCAAACAGAATCCGGTGAGTACATCGATCATCATGGACGAAGAAGACAGCGCATACAGATGCAAGTTGTCCTTTCAAAAGCCCTGGCAGCGCGTCTTGCCATACTTGAATCTGGTCCGCGAATTCTGTGGATGCCACGGTGAAGGCCTCCGGGGCTATGTGCACGTTCTGTCTTCCCTGAGCGTCGGTCAAGAGCACCAGCGGGGTTGGAAGATATGTAATGAACGCCGCTAATCTCATTTATTAGACAATGCCGGAGAGAGATAGAAACATCCTAGCGACTCACAGTCATAGCACGAATTGATGTAAACACAATGTCCATCGTTCAGTCTCTTCACGGACCTCGAGAGGTCAATGTGGAAGTCAAGATCTGATGGGTAATGCTGATAACCTATGCGGGCAAGATCCCCAAGCACATCTTCGTGTACGTCGTTGGTGAACGGCGCGGGAGCACGGAATTCGTAGTTGACAGACGTGTGGAATGCGAGCGTCTTGTTCACCACCTCCAAAATCTGGCAGGAACACATGAACATCTCACAGCATCAAGTATGGCATGGAACTTACGTTCGACTTGATATCCGCCTGAACTTGAAAAGATGTGTAGCAGGCTCGTACATCCTTTGGCGCCACCCATTTTTGCCCGGCGATAGCGACGCAAGAGTCACGGGCTCTGTTCTCCAAGGGCTCTGCAGCGGCAAACACTGCCAGAGCAGCGACCACGAACGAAGAAGATAGTCTCCTTGCCATAGCTAGTCCTGAGAGAGAAGAATCCGGTGGAGCTACATGCTCACGGGCTCCCAGGATTTATAGCCACACGTCCATCAGGGCCTGAGACGCGACAAGCAAACCGTCTGGTCGCAAGTAGGACGCAGACGATGCACATTTACCCGCGCCATACGGTGTTCTCGTGGGAAATGAGCCGGTCGTGTGCTTGGTATGTGTTCCTATACGCGGGGGCACACCGATATCTTCGTGATGTACGCTGAGAGCAGTGCTAGCGCGTATTGATGGGGATGCCAAGAGGCCGGGCACACTGTATACGACAAAGTCGTGCTCAACAAAAAATCACAATGTCCTGGAACGAATCTGTCACCAGTCAGAGGGCGCGACAATGAAGACTAAGGAGTAGCTCACAATCTCAGTCTCACGGAAGTTTATAATTTCCACTTGCGCTGAATGGCGATCGATAAAAGCTCCGTGGAAGCCCTGGAGGAGGAGGATGAAGATTCCGTTCATTACGCACGCATACATCAAAATGTCGATCTTTTGTCAAACTTGGATGCCACCTGATAGGATGTGTGTACACAGCGAAGATGACACAACTCGGCAGCATGGGTAAGAAAAGTCTGGTCACACCGAAGAGTTCGCGCGGTATAATACCAACTACTAACAGATACAGACTTTGTGTCAGTCTCAAAAGTTCAGGAAAGGAAGGGTGAGACCTACCGGATAATGTATTGCGGCCTGCGAAGAAGTACTGTCCTACACCAGTGTTGTACCGAGGAGTCCTCCATGATTTGCCTGAGATTTCTCTTCAAAAATCAGTAGAAGGTTATCTTTCGGTTAAGTATCGGTCATTTCTAGAGCAGTGCACTTCAGGTTGCAATAGTTTCACTGTAGCCTCACTCCAAGTAGACACGCGGCAGTCATCCCCCAAGTAAAATCGTTGGCTTGCGCAATGAACAATCGTGCTCGTATGAATAAAATGCATAGTTCTATTAGGACGTACCTCCGCCGTTAGAGTTGAAGTGTCAAGATTGCCTCGTCGCCTCCCCGAGCGGGATTGCGGAATGATCACCTGCTACACGGGCATCGTGACGCCAAGCACATTGCCCACAAGCTTCTCAGGTTGGCTGTTTCAGGTTCGTGGTCAGCTTCAGTATACGGCCTAGAAATTCGACGCAAAAGTATGATGACAGTACGGTGGCTGAAGAAAGAAATGAGACAGACGGAGACCCACGGATGATCGGCATGGTTTAGGCGCTTCGACTTTAAAGGCACTGTGGCCAGTGCCTGATTCAAATTCCAGATCGCCACACGATTTAGAGAGTTAAAATGCTTACACGTAACGAAGATTCGTGTGCATGCATAAAGCTAGTTTAGAGAGCCCCAAGATTTTATAGCTACATCCATGATCACCCTGTAAGTAATATAATGAAATACACCGAGAATACTAGTGATGTCCATGTACAACAACATGAATAATGATATGATACCGTCCGTATGTAAAGTGTCCGTGCGATTGTCCATCGTTGCGCTGTTTCCAGCAGTCCAGAATCACAAGGCGAGTAGTGAGGTATTAAGGTAGAGCTGTCATGAATAAGACGAGCTATCGTGGGGTGGTCATGAGTTACGATTTTGGCGGTCGTAACTTGGAGAGCAGGGTATCCATTCTTGCGTTCAGGAATGGACAGGTTCGGGCCCGGTGAATGAGTCACCAGAGCACCTAGTTGAACATGACGCTCCGGCGGCGAGCGTTAAGGATAACGAAGTCCTCCAAGAGGACTGAGGCCCGTTGGGGCTTGCGGGTCATGGACTTCCACGCGCGGACGATGCGGCGTTCGAAGTATTTGGTCACCGACATACTGTGAGAGGGAGATCAGAATCTGTTGAGCTGAGTGGAAAACACTCGACTTACCGAGGCTTGTCGGCGAAGTTGACTGCGGCATAACGAGCGGCCATTATCGAGGGTATGATGTGGGATATGAGGCGGATTGGTTTGTTGTTCGTGTAGAGGTGGGGCACTATTTATACCACGTAAGAGAAAGGAGAAGGGAATAAGGTTGCGAGTGTTATAAAAGAACGCTGGTTGATTAGAAGATGTGTTCTGGTTGTCGTAGAGCCGTCTCAAACGAGCTCAAGGTGCAGGATGATAGGGGATCGTGTGCAGCAATTGGCAGAAACGCACCCATTCCCAGCACCTGCTCATCAAGGTTATATACCACTGGGAAAGAATGGAGCTCACCCGTGCGTTTTGCTCACCGCTCACTGTAGTCGCATCCCCGGAAGAACAACAATCTTATTGTGTACAATGCAGAAGCAAGTCGCCAATAGAGAGCCTGAGAAGGTATAATAGGAACAAGGCGAAGTCATGATTGTAGTCAGACGCCCAGCATCGTCGCATTGTCAATTGTTGAACGTTGAGCCATGGGAACAAGGTGGTTACGATGGCCTACGGTCGCAAACATGCCAAAGTAGCGAGTACAAACATCCAGTGGGTATCCTGCTTGCTGCATTGACGCAAAGCATCGTACCAAGGAGATGAGACGAACGAGGGCCACTCGTGCACATCGTTCCATAGGCAACTTTCATCGCATCTCTTGATCGGAGAATGGATCCGTGGTGTTCGAATTTGTTGTACTGAGAAGCAGTGTCTGACAGAACCGCACGACCGAGAAGTCCTTGTTTCTGCGAACGTGGTAGACAATGAGCAAGCAGACCGGCCGCCGGCGCTTGTAACACATTGTGCCCCTTTGGGATACTCAGTACCTGCCGAGCGCTCACTCATATCGCTCACAATGAGAAAGAATGAAGTGTACTGCGGGTGGGTGGTCCACACAGTAACCGTAAGAAAGAAGAGCGCAGTGGAAAGAATGCAGCCATGTCTTTCCAATGACGATCAGTTCGGACAGCCCACCGATACTACCACACCGCTCAGTGCGCTGACACGGTTCGGCGACCTGGCAAGTTTAGTCTGATCTGATCCAACGTAGACGACAGGTACTTGTAATACTCAAATCTACTGAAGCCATTTCCCTACAGACCGATAACATATACTAGACATACACGAAGCTCAATCGATGCGAGTTTGGAAAACGTCCATCTGGCTTCGACTCTATAAAACAACGTCCCTGCACTGTTCCTGGATTCAGGGCTTCGAGGTCTCATCAGGCGCGTCGGGCCTATTGGGCGTGTCAACCTGCGTACGCTTGGCAATGCCATCCGCGAGCGCATCTGAGTCTGTGCGGACCTCACTTGGCGACTGCTTCAGAATGGTGGAGATGGTCTTTGCAAGTGACGACGGTTCCGCTTCGAGTGCCATCTTTAGAAACCAAGGCTTACTCATGTAGTTCCTGATGCTGTAATGGGCATTCAGTACTGCGTACGCGTAAGCAGTTGCTCTGTTAAACAAACATACCCGTCAGGCAGCAGCACGACCACGTTGGCGCCCTTCGTCTGCGCAATCGCTCTACCCTCCTCACTCTTCAACCACCTCAATGCCCCGCTGAGCGCACTACCGCTACTTCCGCCAACAAGAAGGCCTTCAAGCCGCATCAATTTCCTGACAGCCTCGAACGATTCTTCGTCGTCCGTCTTCAGCCAGGAGTCAATGTCCGTGGGATCGCGCGATAAGACATCGGGAATGAAATCATAGCCAATGCCTTCAACGATGTACAATGCGCCTGCGCCGGCTTCATTGAGGCTCTCTGGGTAAGCGAGAATGCTGCCTTTCTGGAGCAGTCGAGTCAGCTGGTGATATGCACTTCGAGCTCGATATGAACATACGGGATCAACACCGACAACGATACATTTAGGATTATGGGTCTTCTTGATGGCACGAGAGATTCCGGTAATGGTACCACCTGTACCAGCACCAGCAACAAATACGTCAACGACCTGAGATGAAGGCTTTGCAGAGGTTGATGGTGTTGCTACGACAGAGTCGATGATCTCTGGGCCAGTGGTAAGCTCGTGGGCGAGAGGATTGTTCACCTGCGGGTCATGTCATTCAGAAACTGATGCAAGGGTACGATCGGCGTTCAAGGCAAGTAGACTGACATTACGATATTGGTCAAGGATAATCCCTCCTGGAATCTCACGTTGCAATCGTTGCGCTACTCCTGCGATCGTTAAGGAATTCAGCCACGAGAGGTACAACGTTTCGATGTAGATGCTCTACCTATATGTGACTCGGGAGAGTCCCATGCAGCTTCCGTTGGAGTGCGGACAACTTCTGCACCCAGAGCACGAAGAGCAGCTTCCTTCTCCTGTTAAGCACGAGTCAGTAAATCGAAGCGACTTGAGCTTGCAGACATGGGCGTATTGCAACGCAGGGGTAAGGTGGATAAGGGACGAAGCTTACAAGAGACATCTTATTAGGCATCGTTATGATGACGGAATATCCCTTATCTGTAGTATTCAGCATATGTTCGTGCAATGCCACAGAGAGTGTTTGACCTTGACCGCACAAGCCATCGCAAGGCCAATACCTATGGGCCTTCATCAGTGACCAACACAGATGCAGAACAAATCAGTACTAACCCGTGTTGCCAGACGTGGGCTCGATTACTACGCTAGTACCAGGAGTGAGCTTGCCTTCTTGCTCAGCCATTTCTACCATGCGCTTTGCGATCCGGTCCTTGACGGATCCCCCAGCAGAGGTGTATTCAACTTTCCCCACTAGACGAACGATAAAACATGAGGCATGATTTCAGACTCGAAACCATTGGTCACATACAGAGGTTACACTGAAGTCCCTCCTGTTTGGCGATCTTGTCCAACCGGATAAGAGGGGTGTGCCCAACAGCTCCGAGTGCATTGTCAAGAATATGGGGCTGATAAGCCATTGGCAGGTCGAACTGAATGGTCGTGGAGACTGAAGGTTTGAAGATGATAGTTCGTGAGAGAGATGGACTGACGAAGTGAAAAGCAAAAGAATCCTGTAGGATTGATGGTTCGACGGTGGTCACAGTATGACGGCACGGAACTAAGCGGAACTATTTGGGACCGGTGCCATCCAAGCACTTGAGGAGACCATTACGCAACACTACGCCATTGACAGATATCACATTCCTTTGAACATCGCGTATTCATACATTGCTGTTATACCAGACCGATCTTCATACGCTACACTCAGAACTGTCTAACACAACTTCAAGCTTCGTCAGTGTGCAAAGCGTCTCAGCATCTCGGCATTAATAGGCCACGGCTGACCGATCCATGTTACCAGCGCCGTGTGGTCTTTGTACGCGTCACCTGTGTTAGGGTGAACGAGCACACTGTGCCATGTGGTCAGCTGATTTTCATGGCGTGGGTGGTGAAAGACATACGAGCATGGTCCGCGGTTAACTACCAACCACCCAAACAATGTGCCAGTTTCATGCGGGGTAAATGTGTTTATCTCGAACATTGCGGTAGGGTGAGGACCTGATTCAAGGACACTTCAGACTTGCACATGAGGTAAATCTGGAGAGCTACACACCAACTGGCTTGTCCCAGAATTTGTAAATTCGCAGCTGTAATATGGACAACTGTCAGTCCAACCAGCTAACAAAGGGCCGCTTTAATATGCGTACCTCTGGAAATTCTCGCCTTATGCGCTCGTGGAGCTCTCGCGCGAACTTGCTTTGTTCGGGATCGCTTTGCATGTAATAGACTGGTAAATGTTGTGAGTCTCCTGTTGCTAACGGGGATCGCCACATAGGACGCACCATGAAAGTCGAACGCATTCTTGGACTGATCAAAAGGCTCTGGGTATTTATCATATGCAGCTGATTTGGGGGCGGGAGGATTATAGAGAGATTTGCTGTCTGCGTTCACGCGATCTGACAGAGGTTCTGCGTTCTCATAGCCTTTTAGCGGTGAAGGCCAGCTCATGTTGGGTTGTGAATGTAGTTGTTGGAGAGGGAGCAGTGTTGCGTGTGAAGGGCTCAATACTAGTAGTATTTATATCGGTTCTAAATACAACGGTTAGATTCGACATTGAGAGACCACTCAGCACCGCGTAATATCAATTAGATCAGCTTACCTAAGGAAGTAAGCAAAAGGCTAAACAGGTCTCAGCCGTGCTGATAGATCGAGAGGATTTGAAGCGGATGATAATCAACATTGAAACCATTAGAACGCAGTTACGCCAACCCCGAGGGCTACGTGAGTCAATTTCGCCCGTTCGCATTGGGCTGAGCCTGCGCGTTCAAAGCTGCGGACTCTCGTCGAAGCTCCTGTACCACTGCCTAATTATTACGCCATGAGAATATAAGCATACGCTGCATTCGATGTGGTCCACGTACTGCCAAAGCTTCCGGGTTGACACCGCTTTCGATCATGTTAACACATACTGCTAATGTGTCTTTATTGAGTTGGGTGTTCAAGAGCTGCGAGATGTCGTAGAGGACTTCACCGCCGGTAAACACGAGTCCGCGTATTATTTGTAAACGATACGTACTATCGAGAGTCTGTTGCGCAGAGGTTGCTTGGTCATAGGCTGGCATGTTTCTGGTTTGCAATTGCACAAGGCAAGCGTAGAGCGTAACAGAGTTGATTCTGGCGGAGAATAGATATCCCCTGCTGAGACGCTGTCGGAGCCTCAATTGCTGTGGCTCTTACTCAGCGTTTCCCTTCATCGCGTCTTGTCATAGACTGTTATCACTTTACGACGACAATGGCTTCACCTGGTTCACCACGTCTAGTCGACTCGTTTACGGCTCCGAAGGAAGTGCTCCAGGAGTTCGCTGACCTCGCTGAGGAAGAAGATTTCGACCCATTTGCAGAGACGGCCTCGAAGCGTCAGATTGCAGCTCGTCAATCCGACTATCACAACCGCAGGTTCAACCGCCAGGCGGTCGACAGTGCCGATGCTTTCAAGGCTGCAGAAGAGGGAGAGGATGTGGAGGGAGGTTACAAGGAGGCGATGAGGCTGCAGAGGCTGGAGAAGGAGGAGGAGCGGGTGAGGCGGGCAATCGAGGAGAAGGAGAAGAAGGACAGGGAAGAGGGAAAGGAGAAGATGGACTTAGATAGGACACCTCCACGGGCTGAGCTAGAGGAAGCTGCCAAGGAGCTTGCAGCCGCAGCAGCGTCTGGGACGAAGCGCAAACGGAAGTGGGATGTACCGGACACCACTGAAGACATCGAGAACAAGCCCGCTGATGACGGCGAATGGTCCAAGGAGGCTCTCGAAGGCGCGGCTCCTAAGAAACGTCGTTCTCGATGGGATGCAACTCCCGCAGATGTTGGCGAAACTCCCAAGCGGTCGAGATGGGATCAGGCTCCCTCTGCCAACAACGACATGCCTTTGCAACCCATTATCATGAATGCCCCCGGATTTATGCAAGAGGATAAACACAACCGGTACCTAACAGATGAAGAGCTGGATGCCATTCTCCCCACGTCTGGTTACTCCATTGTCACGCCACCGCCTGGTTACGCTCCGTTGGTACGCCCTCCCAAGTTCGCCACCGCCATCACCGAGGGCTTCCAAATTCAAGAGAGCTCCGACGCGGCTCAAGTTGCTGCGGCGGCCGGCCTCGCTCCCGAGCTGCCAACCGAGATTCCCGGGGTGGGCAGCCTTGCGTTTTTCAAGGCGGAGGATGCGCAATATTTCGCCAAGATTCTCAAGGAGGAGGATGAGACGGAGCTGTCGGTGGAGGAGATGAAGGAGCGCAAGATCATGCGACTCCTGCTGAAAATCAAGAACGGTACGCCTCCCGTTCGGAAAACTGCCCTGAGACAGATTACCGACAAAGCCCGTGAATTCGGTGCTGGTCCCCTCTTCGACAAGATCTTGCCCCTGCTCATGGAGCGTACCCTCGAAGACCAGGAGCGCCACTTGCTCGTCAAGGTTATCGACCGCGTACTGTACAAGCTCGACGATCTTGTCCGCCCGTACGTACACAAAATCCTCGTTGTCATCGAGCCTCTGCTCATCGACGAAGACTACTACGCTCGTGTCGAGGGTCGCGAGATCATCTCGAATCTGTCCAAAGCCGCCGGTCTCGCCCACATGATCTCCACCATGCGTCCCGATATCGACCACGCCGACGAGTATGTTCGTAACACCACCGCTCGTGCATTCTCCGTCGTCGCCTCTGCGCTCGGCATCCCCTCCCTTCTTCCCTTCCTCAAGGCCGTCTGCCGTAGCAAGAAGTCCTGGCAAGCCCGCCACACCGGTATCCGAATTGTCCAGCAGATTGCAATCATGATGGGATGCGCCGTCCTCCCTCATCTCAGGAACTTGGTCGACTGTATCGCCCACGGTTTGCAAGACGAGCAGCAGAAGGTCCGGACAATGACCGCTCTAGGCCTTGCCGCTCTCGCCGAGGCTTCTGCTCCATATGGTATCGAATCGTTCGACAACGTTCTCAAGCCCCTCTGGGTCGGTATTCGTCTCCACCGTGGCAAGAGTTTGGCGGCGTTCCTCAAGGCGATCGGTTTCATCCTCCCCCTCATGGATCCGGAATACGTGTCCTACTACATCAAGGAAGTCACAATCATTCTCATTCGTGAATTCCAAACTTCGGACGAGGAGATGAAGAAAATCGTCCTGAAAGTCGTCCAGCAGTGCGCTGCGACCGAAGGTGTCACGCCGCAGTACATCAAGCAGGATATCTTGCCAGACTTCTTCAAGGCGTTCTGGGTCAGGCGTATGGCGCTTGACAGGAGGAATTACCGCCAGGTCGTCGAGACCACTGTCGAACTCGCGCAGAAATCGGGCGTCGCGGAGATCGTCGGCAGGATCGTGAACGACTTGAAGGACGAAGCGGAACCCTACCGCAAGATGGTCATGGAGACGATAACCAAGGTTGTCGCATCCCTTGGCGCATCTGATATCGACGAACGATTGGAAGTCCGGCTGGTCGACGGTATCATCTACGCCTTCCAGGAGCAGACGACCGAAGACCAGGTTATGTTGGATGGTTTCGGTACAGTTGTGAACGCTCTTGGTACGTGTTGACCCCGCGGTGCTTACTATCAGGCTTCTGACAATTCTTCTTCACTAGGCATTCGCGTCAAGCCCTATCTCACTCAGATCGTTTCGACGGTTTTGTGGCGTCTTAACAACAAGAGTGCGAAAGTGCGTCAGCAAGCTGCCGACTTGACGACTCGTCTCGCCGTCGTTATCAAGCAGTGCGGTGAGGATCAGTTACTCAGCAAGCTGGGACTGGTTCTTTTCGAGCAGCTGGGTGAGGAGTACCCCGACACTCTCGGTAGTATCATTGCTGCGGAAGGTGCTATCGCCAATGTTGTCGGTATGACACAGATGAACCCTCCTGTGAAGGACCTTTGTGAGTGTTCTTTTGCGTTCGCTGTTTTCGTTCGCTGACTATCCCTCACCATAGTGCCGCGTATGACACCTATCCTTCGTAATCGACACGAGAAGGTGCAGGAAGCCACAATTAACTTGATTGGCCGTATTGGTGAGTGTCCATGGTTGTCTTTGAGATCAATGCTGATTGTTTGACGTAGCCGATCGTGGCGCTGAGTTTGTCCCCGCGCGTGAATGGATGCGTATCTGCTTCGAACTGCTGGACTTGCTGAAGGCACACAAGAAGGGTATCCGCCGAGCGGCTGTCAACTCTTTTGGTTATATTGCAAAGAGTTTGGGTCCTCAGGATGTTTTGCAGGTTCTTCTGACAAACCTTCGCGTACAAGAGCGACAAAGTCGTGTATGCTCAACAGTTGCTATCGCTATCGTGGCCGAGACTTGTGGACGTGAGTGACCAAGCTTTCTCTGATATTTGGGATCCACGCTAACTATTCTTCATCAGCTTTCACGTGTATTCCTGCTATTCTAAACGAGTACCGAACCGCCGAGTTGAACGTTCGCACAGGATGTTTGAAGGCCCTCACGTTCGTATTTGAGTACGTCGGCCCCCAATCCGCCTACTACGCCGATTCTGTCGTCACAATGCTCGAAGACGCTCTCACGGACCGCGACCTCGTTCATCGTCAAACCGCAAGTGTCATTGTCAAGCATCTGGCTCTTGGTGTCGCTGGTCTGGGCTGTGAGGACTCCATGCTCCATCTGATGAACCTCGTCTGGCCGAATTGTTTCGAAACATCGCCACACGTCATTGGCGCAGTGATGGACGCCATCGAGGCCATGCGTGTCACATTGGGCCCCGGTGTACTTCTCAGTTACGTCCTGCAAGGTTTGTTCCATCCTGCCAGGAAAGTGCGAGAGGTACGTCTGCAATACATGCCCCCGTCGTAACATACTGACATTGTCCGTTCGCAGGTCTACTGGCGCATCTACAACTCACTCTATCTTGGAGCTGCTGACTCTCTTGTGCCCTTCTACCCCGACCTCGGAGAACTCAGCGAGGGCCAAAACGTGTATGATCGTCACCCCTTGCAAATGTTTATTTAGGTGTCTCGCTCGTTCTCCTTGTCATGTAGATATGTTCGCATTACGTTACATTCAATATATGTTTGTATATTAGCTGCATTGCTAGGTTTACACCGAAGACGAACATAGCAGACTACAGATGCACAAGGTCGGTCAGACTGCGCGCGGTAACGTAGCCCACGTTGTCGTCGTCGAATATACGCTACCAACACTCTACGTAATAAGTTGCTGCATTACACCCTGGTCTTCTCGAATTAACAGAGGATCTAAACATGATGTGATGAGTAAGAGGTCTTCAATCAAACGTGCAGAGAGAAGTGTCAGGGCCCTCAAGCGTATATAGAGGGCCAGGGAGTTTGTCGTCCGCAAAATCCGACTGGTGCACAGCAAAGATTCATCACAGAAAGGAAAACTGGCTTTTCACTTACCTAGGCTAGCGGAGGAGCACGATCATGGTCTTGAGGATGAAGGGGAAGGGAAAACAGACATTTAAGGAACAAATTTTCAATTCTCACGGTCACTAACCCCTAACCTTACTACTCTACGGAATGAACGTTCGATAGCTCGCGCAAGATGTGCACATTACCGGAAAGCTACAATGGCCAGTAGTAGAACAATCATCATTAAACTAAATACATCAAGAGCTCGCTCCTGTCAACCCGGGTGGGAAGCCCGCAAAGTCGACTTGGTCTTGTACAGGCTGTCCGCCCACGCTGAAGGCTATTCGCAGTCGCAATCGAACGCTAGCCTGCAGGAACACATGAATGAGAAAGAGGTTATGCAGTCATAAGGAAACTTACTCCTGCAGGTGCAATAACTCGCATCTGCTGTGTTTCTGTAGCTCCGGGTTGCACATCTGAATTTGACATGGGTAACATTTGGAGTTGTTGCGACTGCGAGAATACAGTCAGCTCGCCTTGCATTTGCGTCCGTGAACATCATACCTTGGGGACTGCTGCTTGGAATGTCAGCCCTGTCACGGGTGTACTTCCTGTTACCTGGAACCTCGCAAGGATATTAACGACACCCGGCCGCTGCGGGTTCGTCTGAGGAGTTAGCGATATCCTTAGCTGATTCTTGTCGTAAGCAGGATAGGCAGTCAATTTCGGTTGCGTCGGTTGTGGGGGCGGCGACTGTGTCTGAGGTAGACCAAACGCCCCACTGGGTGCTGTTTGAGGGATAGAGGGTACAGCGACAGGCGGCGCTGGGGAAGACACAGCAGGTGTACTATCTCCAAAGAGCCCAAGTATGTCTTCCACTGTACTTCTCTGGGATGGAGCGGGGCTTGCAGCAGCGGCTGGTGCTGCTGAATCCGATGCTGAGCTTCCGAAAATCTCGGCGAGGAGATCCTGGTTATTCTGAAGAGCTGCTCCTCCCCCGTTGATTCCGTTAGCCGGGGCAGATGCAGGTATGTCATCTCCAAGTAGGTTGTCCTATCGAAGCTTTATGGTAAGAAAAAAGAATCGCAAATTGAGAGTGAGGTGACGTACTTCTTTACTCGGCTGTATGGATCCAACGGGTTTGTTCTCGCTCACTGAAACGACGTTAAAGTGGAATAGCAAGGCATGATTACAATACTTACCAACGCCAATCACGGTTTGCTTGAGTTCTGGTGCAGGCATACGTTCTAGGACACCAGAACGTATATCGCCCAAGTTGTATAAGTTGGCAAACTCCACCGCACGCTGCTGGATTTCGAGTTCCGGGCTGGTTGTGTACGAAGCAAGAAGTGACTGTATCCGCTCCTGTTGCGCTGAGGAAGTTGTTGCTCGACTGGAAAGCTTAGTGAGCGCAGTGAGGACAAACTGCCGAGTGAGGTAGTTCGCATAAGGGGAATCCAGTGTGGACACAAGAAGGTCAACAAGCTCCGTGTCAGTAACCTATAACAAGATTAGGATCATACGGGACGCTGAGCTGATAGAACGTACGGGCTTGGCTTGATCTTCGTCCACCAATCCTCCTTCAAGCAAAACTTCGCTGTACTCGCCGATGACCCATGTCGCAGATAATGTCAACGATTCTTGGGAGATGTCAGATCGCAGAGCAGTGTACAGTTTTGATGCCGTGTATGCTTGGAGTTCGGGCGTGTGAGCTACCAGACGAATGAATGCAGACAAGATCTCCTCGCGCACGAAGTTGCCCGCCTGATGATGATGAGCAATGAATCGGTCAGGACAGATGCAATGACCTACAAGTTTTAGCACACGCAATACAGTATCTATATGCCACCGCTTATTGGGCGCATATCTTTCAGCAGCAAGACTGATCTGCGTCGTCATACCCAGCTTGAACTCATCGTCCGCAACTTCCAGGAAAGCGAGAAGTTCGCGAACAAGAATGCGGACGTTGCTCTCGTTGATTAGAGCATAAGAGAGTTCAAGAGCCCGTCTTCTGATGGATATATCGCCGTCCCGCAAGCAGTCCAAGATGATGTTCCTATGCCTTTGGACCGCATTGGTGTCGATTGAAACCACCTTATTAAGCGTGTTCAGGGCCACGTATCTTAGGAAGGATTAATAGGTGACCCTCTCCCGCTAGGTGATTTCCATACCGTATGTTGTTGTCTTTATTACTCAAGAATTTCCCCAGGATATTAATGGCCATAACACGCAGTCCGCTGTCCGCCTCAATCTCAAGGACCGTGAGGACCGTCTCATAGAGAATCGAGTTTCCCACGTTCTTGCTGGAATCTGTGTTCGTCGCTACCTGTGTGCCATCGCCTTAGTCTAGCTGAGAGAACATGAAGAACAAAGTGTCACGGACCTGAGCTAGAATATCATTCATCGTTTCGCTAGCCTGCACATCATTCTTGCCAAGCAAGCGTAATAACCGTAGCGTCTTCACTTGCAAGAAGGGGTCAGTGATACCAGACACATCATGTTCGGGACTGTAGCCGGTGGTCACGAGGGCTTTCAGATGTCGTACTAACAATGGTACAGCCTGTATGGGGTTGAGTCTGGGAGTTTACGACATAGAAATAGATGAAGATGTACATTACGGAATTCCTCGAGACATGTCGCATCCACTTGCACCATTTCAGTCACAAGTGTAATCGCCGTTAACAGAACTCCATGATTGCGGTCGGCCAGGAGGTTTTTGGCTTTGGAGATGAAGTGGTCTGATAGTTCTGGTACTTTCTTCACCACTCTAAGGGCACATAATGCAGCCTTTAGATTGGTATGTTTAAGCAAAGGCTGAGGTGAAGACGGATGGCAACGCACCTTCTTCCGGATATATGTGTTACTTGAGCCCAACAGTTTCTCGATTTCGTTGGCTAAGTCTCGTGACATTTCTTCCGATGCAATATCCGCAAATGTGCAGAGCGCGAGTCCTACTGCGTACATGTTCGTGTGGTTCATATCGCTGCGGATATAGTAAGCGCATGTCAGCTTCCGCATGGTGTGTACCGACATACTTCTTCAATGAGTTCGTAACAAGTGTCAGCACTTCTTGGCTTTCGTCCAGAAGCAGCATAATCCCAAGGTATCCCAAACGCTTGTCTCCGAACCGTGGGCTTGCGACCAGCTTCAAACATTCCATCTGGCCGAAATGCGCTTCGGAGCCAAGCATGTGGATGTAGAGCAGCTTGGCGACATTGTTGTGTCTTGCGTAAGAGTCCTCTTCCCTAAACGATGCACGAATAGCTGCAGACTCTTGCTTGATCAAAGCTCGTTCATCGGCCACGGTCTAAGGTGACATGAGCATGCGGCCATGAGAGGTAAGACCCAACGCACTTTGCAGGCGCGGATGCCCTTGATGAGGGCTGCATTAAGGCATGAGTATATAAATCATTCGCTAATAAAGCTACACACCTTTCAAGTTGTGATAAACCATGCCTGCTCACCGTCTGCCTCTAGCTCGTGCGCGAAAGTCTACCGATTCAAATGGCTGCTCAGTTTCAGATGCAGTGACGTGCTCCTAATCAGGCAAGACACGCGTGACGAATGTGACAATCCCCAGCAGGCAGGCCATGTGTTACATACCAACCGTGACATACCTGTACGAGAGTCACACGGCTTGTACGCATATCTCAAGTCTGTTGCCCTGTCGACTCTTGCGCTACCCTCTTCGATTTTGTGCACTCTCTATCTTCTCAATACCGTGGTGGGGAACTATGGCTGACCCTCACCTCTCCAAAAATCCGATTTCCCCAATTTCCCAGCTTCTGAAGACACTAGGCATGACGCGTGAAGACCTCGTGCAGCACACGGAGCAAATGCGAGCACACCTATCTCAGTCTATCCCCCCACAGACCCAAGAACCTCTCAAATCCAAGACAAGTCTTGAGCAGAGGTCGCGTACCGCGTCGCTGTCTAATCTGGTCAAGACAGATTCGCCGCCGCCTCCGGTAACCCCCGTCAAAGCAGAGCCGGTTGAACATAGTATACCTTCAAGTTCTCGGGCCATGGACACCATGCAACTTGTGATGGAACGTAAGAGTCGACAGGCTAAACGTGAGAGAAAGAGTACGTTCTGGCTTGACAAATTTATAAAATGTTGGGGAAATTTGCTGACCACTATCCGTCTCCTACTAGATTCTCTTTCTCATTCACGGGACGGACGACGCGTCTCGGTCACACATAATACTGCTTCCTCGCGCAGCGGTACACCTACAGTAAGATTCGCGTCTCACCCGCCAAGTTGCCTAGGCTGACCCAGCATCGTGGCATAGCTTCCGCCGGCCACACCGCACCACTACCGATATTATAGCGATCGAGTAATTGGGGAAGCCTCCGGCTCCCAGTTGACGGTAGTGAGTGTATCTGCACTATCCATACGTTCTTTATTCACCATCCGGGTAGGGCTCATACAAGGAGAGTGCAGCGCCGCCTGAGACGCCTTCGCGTAGCACATCTCGATCCACCTCCCATTTTCAACTTCCTGAAGGAAGACCCCCAAAGACTCCAGTCTCCCGCCATATCCACGCTCATGCATCGTATTCCCGTACATCAACTCCAGGCTCAAGTCCTGCGCGTGTCGTCAATATCGTTTCTTCCCCTGGGCCGATGAGATCTGAACCCGATGTTGAAGAGGAGCAGGATGACCTCCCTTACACGTTACCACCTGGCCCATACGCTACTGCGAAACCGGATTTCTCATATGCGGCTCTCATTGGACAGGCGATATTATCCTCCCCCGAACATCGCCTAACGCTTCAAGACATCTATGAGTGGATTACCACCGTTTACCCTTACTACACGCGTGGGGAGCAAACTTGGATGAATTCTATTCGCCACTCACTCAGCACTATGGCTGTCTTCCGCAAAGTGACTCGTGGTCGCAATGAAGGCAAAAGTCTCTGGGCGATCTGGGATCAAGACGTCCCATGCTTCGCGAACGGCGGGTTCAGGAAAACACTCTGTGCAGATATGGTGAAAGCCAGGGTTCCACCACTGAAGTCAGGTCCCAAGCGGAAGATCACGGAAGACGCTCTTGCTCGAGATACGAAGAAGCGCAAGAAGACCATGAAAGATGAGGCTGAGGGGTCAACATCTATGTTCACTGCGCCCGTACTTCCACCTTTCTATGCCCCGGTATACCCCAACGCGCAACAACAACCTTACTACCAGACATATGTTCAGCCGGCGATACCTGCAGATGTTATATTCCCGCCCTTGCCTCCCACCGCTGGTTACCATCGAGCTCTTTCTCTAGCGACATCTATCTCACGCCCAACAACAGCTGATAGCAGTAGGGCGGTCCCTTCTGTACCATCTTCCTCGGTACCTCCTCCTTCTACGGTGCCTGGCTCGGTCACCAGTAGGAATGTTACTCCTGATGCACCCTCGAACCCGTTCTTGGACCAGGCCGTGCCTTCGTCGTCATCGTCTGTCCCTGACCTCGTGGGCAACTGCGACTCTTCTTCGAGCCCTCCACTTTCGTCAGAGGCAAGCCTGTCCAGCATAGACGGCGTTATTGATGGCAGCGGCAATCCGGCTATAGTGGATCCCGAGGACTATGTTGACGAGCTCACAGCCCAATGGCTCGCTTCCCCCTCTGCCTTCGAACACCTGGAGGCCACACATCATCGTAGTTCTCATAAGAAGCCCACGACACCTGAGAGCACGAAGTCAAGCCTTCGCAGCTACTTCTATAAGGTACGTAAAATATACAGTGGAATTCAGTGTCTTGCTCACTTTCTGCACAGTCCGGACCATTCGCGGTACCAGATTCGCCAACAGACACTCGAAAGGCTGCAAAAGGCAAAGCGCGCATGCGATCGCCCAGTCCTGAGCAACCGCTGCGGCTTCCCCCTTTCACTACGCCTTCAAGGCCCTGCACTCCCCCTCGAAAGCGTGCCTCTTCCGGCAGCAAGACCCTGCAACTATCAGCGAAAGACACGCCCCTCTCACATCGCGGACTCCACATGAGTCCCTCACCCAGTCTAGCGTACTACAAATCACACCTCGACCCACCGCCCGCTGCAGTGTTCCATCCACAGGCACCCCTCCTCACTGCATTGACCATGGGCGAGGATACCAACCTCACCTTGCCAAATCCGAGTCTACTACGCACGCCTTCCCGGAAGCGCACAACGCAATCCGATGGCTCCGGTTCTCGACATTATGCAGATTTCTCGCCGTTATTCGAGCCCGTCACGCCCAAACGACTATTCTCGGGCCAGGAGTCTCCGTTCCGTACACCTGCGCGGTTCTACGATCCCCATGATCCTGGCAACGTTCTGGATGAGGAGCTGCGAAGGATGGGAGGCGAAGCTCAATTAGATGCCAGTCCTTTCGGCCTGTTTGGCAAGCGAGGGCTGCTTTATGATAGTCCGGGTCATGGCAGCCCATCGCGATATTGGTAACCCCTGTACGATGCACCTCACTATTTGTTCAGACCTCTTTTCCTATCGTCATTTGTATCTGTCTATTCACCAAGCACAACTGGATAGTGCCCCTTAGTCATATTCTCACGACCACTCATGACTATCGTAGTTTGTCTCTTCTGTCCCATCGCTTTGTGTCGCTTGAACTTGTTGCTTCAGCTAGTCGTGTTGTTGTTTGTTCACACTCTATATCTCACACCTTTGTATTATCTTGCATTCCAGCACACTATCTACTGCCCGGAGTGGCCTTTGTCGGATACAGCGTAAGAACTTTGCAGTTCACATAGCTGGGGGGAATCGAAGGGTCTCGTAAGGGTCATTGTCTACATACATAGCACCTCGCCTTGCCAAATCTGACGCTTCCCTGCGTAACTGAGAGCATTCCAAAGGCCCATAATCTATGTATAGAATGCCTCGCTCTGCAAACTCTGCCATTTCCCCGCACAAGGCTTCCACGTCGCCCACGCCCGCCATGTACACCGTAATGGAAACGATGTCGCGGAATCGACGGCATGCCGCGCGAATCGACTCCCATGATACTTCGTACAACAGAACGTTGCGCACCTCGAACTTCACATGGGCAAGATTAGCGGGTACAGATGAAAGCACGGCCGCGATGGTGGTGAGGCATTGGAGAGCAGTTACGGCACTATTGCAGTATTTTGGATACCCACCGAATGCGAAGCAATGCAGAGAGGTGAATGTCGATAAACGGGTTGTCAGGTTTTCAAGCGTTTCATTGTTGGCCAGAGACGACGGGGATAAATAAACGGAGATTTCCAACTCATCCAGCGCACGAGGGAGCTGTGACAGAATTGCATTGCATCCCACAAGGCCATGCAACGAGCGGCATTCTAGTTCCACAGCACGCAGGGTGTTCAGGTTGTTGGACGGTGCGAGAATCTCCGCCAACTTCCCCCCTTCCCAGAAGCCCAAATCGGAGGTAACCTCGACTGCAAGACGCTTGATGGGTGGGTAGGGTGCGCCATGCGTGATATCCTCGTCAAGTATCGACGCTAATCTGGCTGGCCTGATGGATCCCAGCTTGAGTACGTCCACGGCGGGGAACAGCCGCAAAAGTGCCAGGAAGCCATCGTAGAAAGGGAGTCCAGTAGCGGTGATGTCTGTTAGAGAAAGCTGCTTGAGCTCCAGTGTGGTAGCAAGAGGGTGATTGGGCAGTGAACCATGGGTGATTTCTGTTGAAAATAGCTGCCTGGGATCCACCGTAGTAGGAAAGGGGCTATTAGGCAATTGGCCATTACACTCAAGCCTATAATTGTCCAGTGAAAATGATTCCAATCGCGGCAGCAACAGTAACAAGCGTCTCAGGAAGCGTAGGTCGATCGTAAGGATGATCCTAAAATTCCAAGATAGGATTGCGAGGTCGCGGACATGTGAGCAGATATGTGGAGAGGCATTTAGAAATCGGTAAAAGGCGGTCAATGAGCGATCTTTAAGGATCAGTCGGAGGCACAGATACCGGAAGGTATAGTGCTGCGCGAGAGGCCGCCACCGACGACAGACTAAAGAGCAGGTACGGAGAAGGACACATCCATCAAAAGTCTTGTAGTCCACAGTTCGGAACACGGCATCCAGAAGCTCGTCCGGCCACAAGGAGATAGCCGCCCGAGAAGGTTGGGCCACAGTGTCCATGTTCTCCATCGCAGTGATGACGACTATTTCGCAGCTGTAAATAGAAATCTGGTTAGTAGCTGAAGATGTTATAGGCATATAATTGTTCACATTACACTGGAAATATTCTGAGTCTATAGTGGATGGTAGAGGTCGAGTTGATCGCCCATTGGCCATGGAAAGTCGCGCTATTATAGCACGTGAGGCGTCGGAGACGCCACAATGCTAACCTTAGATCGGGGTTCAGGCACGAGCTGTGCGACTTGTGCTCCTGCCATCCTCAGGGATCTTCGAGCCAGTTCTTCCCGATATTTTCCAGGAGTACAAGACGATCTTTCAATGGAGGAACAGACGGATATACCAGCAGCTATTGCTCCTGCCAGACGGAATCAACTGCTAAACTTCACGTTAGAAGCTGAATACTTCAAATTTTGGTGCGTATTGAATGACTTCCGCCGAAAGAAAATGGATGCCCGATACGGGTTGTAGGCTCTCCAAGACTTGAGCGCAGGAGCAATCATGAGCGATGAGATTCTTGAACGGATTGCCGATTGTGCGCACTTCCACAAGATTGCTTCAATGTAGGACTTGAACGTTCAAGTCCTACATTGAAGAAAGCTTGAATTCAAGCTTGAACCGCGAAGTCCGATGGCGCCGAGCCGACGAACTCGGTGAAGAAGTTATTGCAGTAATGTCTGCGACACTTGCAGTACTAGCAGTTACTCAGAGACATGACAGACAGCAGAACTCAATTGTACCAAAACTCCTATATTCCCAAACAATATGCAACCTCGGTGGGCATGTAAAAAGTACGAGAGAGAACACATCGGCCCTACGGTGCAAAACCTATATTGCAGCGTTAGCAATACGACCGCCGTGCCTGATCAATTTTGCTCACCATCCTCATCCAGTAGAGTGTCTTCTTCGACACATGCTGTGATGAAGTCAGCCAATACAAGATTACGACGTCTCGGTCTGACAGTAGGTGTGAGCGCATGAAGCAAGACAACTGACTAGATGGACTAACTTTGAAGTACGTTTGGAAAGCTCGAGCCGTCGTGTTGTGTCTCGTCTGTCCAACAGAATATGCGTCAATTTCGGATCGTCTAGTTCCACGATCTTCCCGCCGTTAGTTGTGATAACAGTGGCAACGTCCTCGAAGCTACGGGAGAATGAGTACTCGTTCAGGTATTTCTACGCAGCGATACGTACGTCTTCTCGATAGCTTCTTCATGCTTCGGCTGCACGACCATTGCATTCTTGCGTGCATTACTGGGCGTGTCGAGATAAAAGCACCTGCAAGTACACCGTCAAAATAATCCGGATCGACCGAGACATCGAGGACTAACAAGTGCTTGAATATAGACTCCTGGTCATACTCCATCGCGTCTTCGTTCTCACCCATCTGTTCTATCTCCTGTGGTGCCTCTTGTGCTGCCTCCTGTGCTATTTCCTGCACTTGGCTTTGGCTTTGAGATACTTCCTACATTGAGGATGTTTAGTAAATTGCTGCATCATCAACCAAATCTTTGTTATCTACCTTGCCGGTGGGGAAATTGTACCAATCGTCATCATCTGGATCTTCGATATCCGCATCCAAGTCTTGCACGTCCATATTATCCGACTCTGGCTCTGTTTCACTGTCGCCATCATCTTCTCCAAGTATAGCCGGCTCGGCATCTTTACTGTCTACTTCGAACCAGTCCGCCAAAGATGGGTCTATCTGACTCTCCTCAGATGACCTGGTAGCCCGTGTTGTTGATGTTTCCGCCGTCACGGATGCTTCTTGGTCGACATCCATCTCCTCTGGCTCGGTCTCTGAGTCGTCATCAACCTCGCTTTCTACTTCGACATCGAAATCTGGGTCGTTCTTGCGGTTTTCTGTGGCATGGAAGAAGAATCTACACAGTAGAACATGATAAGCACCAACATACACGTCCCAGAGGGTGAGATTGAGCGTACTTCTTGGCCATAGGTACAAGTTTGCCTTTCGCGACGCATGTCTCTATCCACGATGGGCGGATGACGTCGAAAACCCCCCTTTGCATAATCAGCTTGATGTCATATGCTTCATAGGGCAACATCAGTATGAGGTCGATATCATTATTTCCTATACGTACGCGTTATACTCCCGCCGTACACTACCATGTCGTTCTCGTGTCTCCTGGGGTTCAACACCTGCAGGCACACTTCGCCGTTGGCCTTGATTCTGAAGTAGATGTTAAAACGATGATATCATCCGACGAAAGGCTGAAAGAACTTACAGCTTCTGCAACGCTACTTTGTCTGCATCACCGGTTTTAGATTTTGGATCAGACGCTACCACTAACCATAACTCAGTGCATTGTAGAACTTATGAAATTGTCCAACATACTGAACCTCCTCCCTTGAAACAAGTTAGTCTCTTCTTCCACGTCTTTCATGGATGTACTTTGATATTGGGGTAGGAGTGAAGGCTAAGAATCATTTGAATAATCAGGCGTGGTGAAAGAGGGCCACGACAGACAACTCACAGCAGCGGTAACCTTGCGCTTCTTTTTCGCTTTCCTGTTCGCTTGTCAGTACAACACTGAACTCTGGTGGTGAACTCAACATACGTATCATCCTTCTCCTCTTTCCGCTTGCGTATAGAGCGCATCTGCTCAAAAATAGCTGTGGCCGTCATACAGTCTGCAATATTGAGGTCGTCCCGGATCTGAGTAGCACGTGGAAACCTCATAGTGTAGCCCAGATGGTACAAATCTATAGCAGAGTTCAGAGAGACAATGGGTACAACTACCCAACATGCCACTGACCTGAAGCAGTGATCTCGGCAGCCTTGACCTTTATGATGAAAGAGCTGAATGGGGGATATATGTGTGTGTGAAAGAAGGCAGGTTCATGAGAGGCTTACTGCTCAGGCTCTAAGTACACGTCGCCCTTATCATCTTGACCCCGCCTCGAAGTCAAGTAGAACGGAGGGGGTTTCTTGGGGTCCCAAGTCTTCCAGGGCTTCTGCCTTATCCAAATATAGTCCGCGAATGTAAAACCGGTGCCAATCCGAACGAAGCTGCTGTACCTGTACGAGTACTTAGCGTGCATATGTATCAATAACGAATACAACCATACTTGATCTCATCATCGTCGGTATCCTCCCGTCTTCGATCCTCGCGTACGGCACAGATTAAGGTTGAAACACCTCCCGCGCGCCGCCCAGTTCCGTAGTTTCCAGCTATTCAAATTAATGTCATTGTTCTGGGGAGAAATTAGTGTACGCACCAACGACAAGTACGTCCACACTTTCGCCCATACTGTCCTGTACATGATGTTAGGATATGTACGTTCCCGCAGAATTCGTGCGTACCATGTACTCTGGCTTAATCTAGGAACAGCACTCGATTAGCGCGCATTCGAATGTGTCTCTCTACTATTCACCTTGATCCAGTCCTTGTTGCGCCCGTTCAGCACATATTCGGACTCTGGGTGTTTCAGGACAAGACCTTCGCCTCTCTGTGCGACAATCTCCTCCATGCGCGTGCGTACATCTTGAGCTGTTTTGCCCGTAAACTCGGTAGTCAGCTCAATTCGGCCCTTGACCGGTGATATACATGTTTTCAGATTGCGTTTGCGGAATTTCAGGGACCTGTGAGTAAGTGACATGCCATTCAAATATAGAAGGTCGAAGACTTTGACTGTGAAATATGAGATATGCGGCGAAAGGTTACAAATATTGTACGCACAGCAAGGTCGAGGATTGAGATCTGCCTTGGACTTGTCTGTTCGGACAAATGAGAGGACGCAATGAAACATGACCGAGGGACTCACCAAGTGCAGCGGTTTTCAGTGTGCCGAATGGCAAGTTGCGCTCAGACACAGGGTCCCAAACCAACATTTCACCATCGAGGATGATACTGAGGGACAAAAGTGGAATGAGATATTGAAACATCCCCATTCGGTTCACTCACTCCTCAACGCGTGAATCGAATACTCCATCAATAAATGGAGTCAGGCTGCCTGATCCCACATGTTTACCGTACAGGTACGTATAATCCTTTCCCTTTCTGTGAAGAATGTCAGAGTAGCTACCAAAATTTCACACGGAAATAAGGTACCTGGAGCAGTAGAAATATTCGTTGCCTCGTTTATGTAATTGAATCCGTTCTCCGTCGTGCTTTTCTTCGATTATAAACTTGCTGCCTTGCATCTCCTTGACTGACTCCTCGGCCTTGCCCATAGTTCGCTTGCATAGCATGGGGGCAAACGCACGGAATAGTTGGACGGATTTGTCCTGTACATGGATCTCGTCTAGAAAGATACAGTAAAGCTGACGAATAAAGTTGTTACCTGCTCATTCAGCCGTCTCTTGGGGTCCCAGAGTTCCCATGCTATCTTCTTAAGATCGGAGCACGTGTTGAATAGATCGTGAGCATCGGGATGGAAGACGGAGAACACTGTGGTCTCCTTCACAGATATCACCATGTCTACCAACGCCAGTTAATATTCGTATGTCAATACAACAGCGTAATAACTCACCTTTCAAAATAATGCGGACTATCCAGCGCTGTTCCTCTGGTGTGGTTCTGTTATAAACGCGTTGCATGATCTTCGACTGTATGTCCCTAGTAGTTACACTTAGGATACCGGCTTACTTATGAGAAAGATGATACGTACGACTTGCCCATGTTCTGGGACAACATATCGAGACTGTCGTTCAATTCGTCGATCGATAATGAACCTTGAATAACCGAGGAACGCTTTGACACAACCTCGTACAGAACGTTGGGAAAATCTCCTGAGGATACCTGGGTTTCAAATCTTCAGGTCTGCTCAACACCTCACGAAGAAGATGCATACAAATCTATCTGACGGTTTCTTCCAATTGAGTAGCCTGATCGCATCTGTGTCTTGTCTTCCCAGAGGAATGAGCTTGATATATATCTTGGCTAGATTCTTTTCTTTTAGACCGTACACAGACCGTTCTCGGTCTTTCTGCATGGCAATAGGATTGGAGAAAGTCACAGGCAGAAACGCGCCATACTTGCCTGAGGCAGAATAAGGCGCAGCACCGGGTACAAGTCGAATCCTTTCTCTTCACGCCAATGCTAAACGTTGGTATATGAGTATACGATGAGACCCCAACGGCCTCTCAAAGGCGCACGTTGAACCAAGAATCCAACAGCTTCCTTCGTTTCTCGGGCTTCCTCTCGGATTGTAGCTTGTCAAACAATGACGATAGAACATAAAAGGGCGCACTCCCAACGTTTTGAGGAGGTGCCGGGTATTCAAGAGGATGGCTCTCTGGCGCCGCCACCGTAGACTGACTCTCCTCCGGCGGTGGTGAAGATTGATACTCAGACGGTGCTGGGGTGTGTTGCTGCATAGTATTGCTTGCGTTCAGACTTCAAGAGACAATGCGAACACTGGTCAAGAGAGAAAAGCGGTTACTATTGTCACGGCGTCGGGGTCGTGGTTAGTTGCGAAGGGACTCGGAAGCGGAGTTGTGACTCCAAGTCGCGTCCAAACGCGTGAACGTGACGAGACGTGGTGGTCACTCAGCACCACACTCTAATCAGTCACGTTGAGCAGCTCACAGTTCAAGGCCTTCAGACATCTGCGACGTCCCGCCCATACATCTGCACAACGACGCAACATTCTGATCTGCCATGTCCGATATCATTTTATGCAATGCCATGAACTCTGACAAACAGACTATGCGAATCTTCAAGAGTGCCAGAGATTTTGATTTTGACCAGTCAGCCTCGTCTGTCAGTCAGCCAGTCCGTACCTGGTTTCTCGCCTGTCTATCTTTGTCGTCCACTACTAGTCTTCGCTTCACTTTTCTGAACCATTATTTCTCTCAGAGCAGCTTCATCTACTCACTAGCATCGGGCCTCCGAGATGTCTGACGCCTTCGCCACTTCGCAACGAAGATACCATGACCCGAAGATGATTGGGCTTTGGAAGATCGGCAGGACTATCGGGAAGGGAGCTTCAGGTGAGCTAGTACGGTTTTTGTATATTCTCCGTCCTAAATTTCCTCGCAGGACGAGTCAGAATCGCTCGACACTCAAAGACCGGCCAGCACGCCGCCGTCAAGATTGTCTCCAAGCAAATGCTGCTGAATTCCAGAATGTCTATGAACGACGTTGGAGACGAAGCTGAACGTGTCCTCCTCAGTTTGGAACGTGAGATTGTGATTATGAAGCTCATCGACCATCCGAATATCTTGCGGCTCTACGACGTCTGGGAGACCTCTACCGAACTTTATCTCATTCTTGAATATGCCGAAGGCGGTGAACTCTTTGAATATCTCTGCGACAAGGGTCCGTTATCCAAGACCGAAGCCTTGAGCCACTTCCAGCAGATCATGACGGCCTTGGACTACTGCCATCGCTTCAACATTGCCCACCGCGACCTGAAGCCAGAGAACATCCTGCTGGACAAGAACAAGAACATCAAGGTAGCGGACTTTGGAATGGCGGTGTGGCAAGGAAAGAGCGACATGCTGAAAACGGCTTGTGGTAGTCCCCACTACGCGGCACCGGAGATCATCAATGCTGAACCCTACAATGGCACTGTCTCCGACGTATGGTCTTGCGGGATTATCCTGTATGCGCTGTTGACAGGGAGGCTGCCATTTGACGACGAGGATATCATCCCTTTGCTGGAGAAAGTTAGAATTGGCAAATTCAACTTGCCCACCGATATGGACCCTCAGGCCAAGGATTTGATATCGAAGATGTTGGAGAAGGATGCCAAGAAGCGTATTACCGTCGCTGAGATCCTGAAACATCCTTTCTACTTATCGCAGCCTCCGAAGGTCATGGCTTGTGAGGCCCCGAGTCTCGACCAACTTGTCCGTCCCTTGCCTTGTGCCGCTGATATCGATCTGGACATTCTTGGCAACCTTCGAACTCTTTGGCGTGGAATCTCCGACGAACAATTGATCGACAACCTCTTAAACGACAAGAACACGTGGGATAAGGCGGTCTACCATCTTCTCGTGCGCTACCGCGACAAGCATCTCGAGAACTACGACGAAGATGAAGAGAAACTTGAGAAGAAGCGCAAAGCGAAACAACAGAAGAAGAGTAGTCAGCGCAGGGCAGCTATAGAAGATCTTCCTCCTCGCGCTGGCCCTCCTACTCCCAGCCGCGCGGCTAGGAGGGTGGCCTTCGACGTGGATTCACCGCTGTCCTCACATCAAGAGCCTGAGTCGAATGGTTTCCGGCAAATAACTGCTGTTGGCTCAGATATATTCTCTCCGGAGCTTGGCGCAGAGGAGGATGATGACTTCGAGCAGGTTCAGCCGCCGACTCCTGGGTATTCTGAAGAGGTCTCTGGGGCTCAGGACGACAAGATTCAGTACTTCTGGAATCAAGTAGCGGAGCATCTTACTTTCTTGAATGCCGCAGGTCGCCCACGTTCTAGGGGCGGTGAACCACAACTGCCGGACATCCCCTCTCCTCCGCCTCTCACGTTGGACCTAGGCACTCCGTTCACTGTTCGCAAAGGAACTCAGAACATCCTCCCTGATGAAGATACCTTCAAGGATGTTGCCAACGTCAAGGAGACTCGCCCTCTGAGCATCCGCCGTCGAGCTGAAAAAGAGAACGTCGCATACTTGGATGTCGCGCATGGACCGTGGCCAGAAAGGAAGTCATCATTGAAGAGCAACAAAACCACCGCGACTGAGAGCAGTAGCGCACGGGCTGACAGACATATCAACATCGTCGAACCAGCCTCCACGGATCTGCGCAAGAAACGCAGCATACTGAGGCCGATGATGGGGTCAGACTACGACGCCGACTCGCCAACATCCTCCGACTTCTCTGCCCGGACAGAAGGCAGCTCGTACTTCTACTCAACCATGCCTAGACGAAACTGGCTCGGCAACATCTTCCGGTTCGGGCCCACAGCCTATCAATTGCTCTCTACGCAAGACGTTGCCATCACCCGCCGAGAGTGTCGCAAATTGCTAGAAACGATGGGGGTGTCCGTGATGCTCATACAGACGGAAGGCATGGGGGTGCTCAAGTGCAAGCTTCCGGAGGCGAAGGATCCAGCGGGAGTTATGGCCACAGTCAAAGCAGTCAAGTTCAGAGTAGAGATGAAGATTCCGACCACGGTGCAAGCCATCGCTGGTTTCACGGTCGCCATGAATATCGTCATGGAGAAAGGGGCGAACTCCAGCTTTAAACTTGTCTACTCCCGGCTGAGGCGCGAGTGGGACCTGGATGCCGCCCCTATCAAATGTGCGATGGAGAGCCGACCAGAGGAGAATTCGGTTGAAGAAGTAATAATGGCTGCGTAGACCCGTCTTGACTGGTCTTGACTAATTGGGCATGTATCGTCTGATCAGGAACCATCTTATACCCTCGTTGACTGTATTATATATCTCAATACTTATATCTCCAGAAATTACAAGCATACATACTACACGCGAGAGAATAATCAGATAGATCCGTCCATGGTCATCATGGTAGATGCAAAGCGTTCCGGGGGCTCGAGTAATAGTGGCGCCTCAGCGTCGTCACCATCGACAGCCATGTCCTGATGGGGAGCCTCCACAGGTGTATGGGTTTTGAGAGTCGGCTTTATGAGGGAGAAGTGTTTGCCTGGTCTCGAAATTGTGAAAGTTTCGGGATTGCTACTGAAGATGCGGATAAAACGGAGCTGCTGAACAAAGGGTGCCTCCTTCTGATCCCACTCGCGGAATAGTTTGACGTTTGCGGGGTGTGTCAAGTCGACGACCTCTATATGACGGGAGAGTGATGTCAATAGATATGTGCATGATAATACACCTGTGTGCGCACCCATTCCAGTCCGATACTCCTCGGATTCCCTTAGCTTCAGCTCCTCGATTTTAGTCTCCTTGGTGCTTTTCGGTCTGCCTTTCCTGCGTGCGGCACGCTCTTCTTCCAACTCTGAATCGTAGCGAGGCAACCATACTTCACGTATGATTGTATGCAGATCCTCAAGAGTCAGCACGCCTTCCGGTGGCATCGCTGCGAAAAAGAACCCATAGATATCGGCTTCGAGGGCTTCATATGAGACAGTTGCGATCAAGTATTCGATACTGGTCTCATACCTTGCACATCGAATTTCTTCACGCGAGATTTAGCCAAATCGGCTAGTTTGCTCTTGCGATGTTGTGCTCGCACAAGTTGATCTGCTTTCCTAGACTGGGGATGGAAAAGCTTCTCTCTCTTCGGCGATTTCGCCTTCTTTGCTGGCTTTGGCGGGGCCATGAGATGAGATGATAGAGCAAAGGTAAATTGGTGGTGCTGCAAACTAGCACCTACAAGTCTGTGCCAGAAATTTCAGAGCCTCGAGGCAGATCGGGCAACGGAGATCGCCGTTAACTCGCTCAATCCAACAAGTCCGTTGGACTGGCAGAGAGATGACACTGACCTGCAGATGTAGCTATTACTGCGCTGCTAACATTTAGCTGAAGCATCCTATATGCTTCTCATCGTAACACTACTCCTGGATGGTGCAGAACACGGCTAATTCTCGCTCATGGCTACATCTGTCTATTGCATCCGGACGTTGCCGGCTGAGTCTGCACCTCTTCGCCGCTGCGAATTGTCCTCCGTGTTGGACTGTCTCTCCTTCTACGCCCAAGCTTCGTCCTCCCCAATTAACACTGGCGTACGCCCTACCGCAAAGTACCCTTGAAAGCCCCGGATTCTTCCAACGATCCGCTATTTGCCCCATTCATGCCCTACCATCCTAAACGAGTAGAGAGTCGTAATAATGTTCCGTGGCCTTTTCGGTTTCCAAGGCGAAAACGGTCTGTTATATTAATACTAGCCTGCGGCGCGGCGCTCTGCTTCGATGTTTTCCTCCTTACCTTCTGGCGTGCTGGAACTCAAGATGTGATGGTCAAGTCCCACAACGTTCCGGAGTCGTCGCCTAATCGTCTTGCTAACGTGACAGCACCTCTTTTGCCTGGACGTATGTCTTCTGAAACGGTCCTTCTACCACCGACGCCGTCAACGAATATCGACACCACTTTTCAAGAGGAGCCGTCGCTTCCATCTCAAAATCTTGTGACAGCCATTCTACCGATAACCTTCGAGACGTCATTACCGTTGAAGAACAAAATTATGACTCTCCTGGAGACATCTCTACATCTACATGAGGTTCTACTACTATGCCGTCCGGAAGATCAGGCTCGCACGCGCGAAGTACTTCTCAGTCTATTCTCTGTGCAAATGTCTGGCCATCACGCCGACGTCTCTCTCGTCAGCTGGCCAGCACAAATGGAAGAGGGTGCCGCTACGCTCTGGGCTGCGCAGCACGTCGACTCTCCCGTGGACAGGATTCTCCTATTGGATACTGACGGACTGGAACCTTTCGATTCTCAAACACGTGCGATGCTCGCTGGCCGGTTTGCCACACCGCTACCCGTCGGGCCCAGAGGGTTCGAGATTCAGGACGACGAGACGGTCTGTCTCCCAGCGGATGACAAGCCTGGCGCCGCCTCTTTCTTAGTGCCTCCGTTCTCTGTCGCTCCATTGCTAATACCTCCGCACGACCTGCAGTCTGACTCCGTCTTTGACATCTGGGCTTCACTTGGCAAACATATTTCTCGGGCTCGATACGAACGTGTGGGGGGTGTTGTTGTGGACTACAATGAAGATACATCTTATTGGTGCTCTTCAGGCGGTGCAATTCAAAATCTTGAAACGATCGACGTCTTGCCGCCTGTCACAAGTCAATCGCACTCTGGTGGAGGCTCCGCATTCGCCGTTATCTTATCTACTCTGGACGACCTATTCAATTTTGCTACTCCTGTCTGCCACTTTCGGTCCGAAGGCTACGACTTGCATATTCTCCTTACAGGCACAGGCGAACGTGAAAGGGCCATAGGAAATTCGGGCCAATCGGTCCACATTAACTCTGCATGTGCTGTCCAGGTTGACTTACTCTCGGAGAAACATGTGACTGAGCATCAACCAGATCTGGAGGAATGGATAGGTAGCATCTCGCCGGCACCCAACGTCGTCATTGCTGTACAGCATACAGGCTTATCATCTTCCAAGTGGGAATCGTCTCTGTCGAAACCAGTGGTTATACAGATCCCTCGGGAAGACCTACCCTTCTGCGATTGGATGACAAGCCTTCCCAACGAAGCATGGCAAAGTCCGCTGTTTCCTACCACACTAACCCGAAATTTACTCACAAATTTGCTCATGTAGACTGGCATAAGCCTCGGCTCGACGTCAGCGTCATCACTAATGACAGACCGGACTCGCTTTCGAGGCTCCTGAAATCTCTGTCCAATGCTTCTTTTTTCGGAGACACCGTTGATCTACGTATAAATGTGGAACAGACTGCGGATGAAGAGACTCTAGATATTGTAAATGGATATCAGTGGCGACATGGCTCTAAGTTCGTCCATCGCCGAGTTATTCAAGGTGGTCTTCTTCCAGCCGTAGTTGAGTCGTGGTATCCAGCTTCCAACGACTCGTACGGCGTCATGCTGGAAGATGACGTTGAACTGTCCCCTCTATTCTACGCATGGATCAAAATGTCTATTTTATTCTACCGGTACGTTTTGTATTTCAATACGTCAAGAAGCACGCCTATAATAAAACGTATTCCCTGGCTAGCTATGGAAAGCCAGAAAACGCGTCTCCTCAGTTGTTCGGGATCAGCCTCTACCAGCAAAAAAACCTCGAGTTGCGGCCGGAAGGGAGGCATTTGTTTAGTGCGCAAACGGTATTCGCCTCCGCCTCGTACCCTGACGTAAATACACCGTACCTGTCTCAAATACCGTGCAGCTGGGGCGCGGTCTACTTCCCTGAACAGTGGCGCGAGTTTCACAATTACCTCGCCGTCCGTCTATCACAGACACATCCGAACCTACCTCTCGATAAAATTGTGGCCCCAGGCTTACGATCAAACAAGTGGACGCGTTCGTGGAAGAAATATTTCATTGAGCTCGTCTACATGCGCGGATATGTCATGCTGTATCCCAACTTTCGTGACTACATATCGCTATCGACGAACCACCTCGAAGTCGGCTCTCACGTGAAAGAAATGTCCCCGAAGGCGTATGAGCGCAAGAAGGAACTGTACCTGCTTCCACTCATGCAGCGGCCTCCCACGGACACACCAGCCGAAAATGACGATCTTACGCAACGGAAGCCGACGACGCCTGCGGCAACGGACCTGATGGACCTTCCTGAGGGACGATTGCCATCTTGGACGCAGCTTCCTGTGCTCGACCTCCTCGGGCTTTTTGCCACGGCAACATCAATTCAGCAGCGTGGCATCGCACGCAGGGAAGAGCTGTTCGAATGTGAAAGGGCGGATGCGCCGCTCGACGTCCGTGCGCTGCTATGCCTTCCCGACCATGCCGAGGAGAAGACGGTGGCCGCCGTTGAGGTGTAAGTAAGCCAGTGGCGCGTCCGTGCGCCTCCATACCCGCTATTTCTGTATATGCCGTACTGGACGTATTCGTCCTCAGTGTGTGTATCTGACATGTCACTGTTTGATTGTTTATACCGTGTGTGCGACCGCAGGGTGTTAGCAATCCATCATTAGTCGTTTCGGTGCGGCGGGGCAGATTGGTCAGCTGAGTCCCAGGATCTGCCACAATAACAGAGTTCATCTTGGAAAGCTGACCACGGCTAACCAACATTGTCATTACGACTGATTTCCGTGTTTGCGAAGCTCTCCACTAGCGCATCCGGAGGCGACGAGCAGCAAAGATGGGGTCGCATGCGACCCTGAACTGTGTGCCCGGAAAAATCCAACTCACTGTCCGGCATACACTGTACTTAGCACCGCTCACACGTTCCGCATCGCTCTGGGTGTGACAACATATCAGTCCAACATCCGACTCGCACACGGCGCGATCAATACGGATTGCCATGCATTCGCACGAGCGAAAAGACAAAAAGCCGTGAAACACCCACCGCACCGCACAAAACATATTGGCCACGCGCGTTCCTCGCGTTCCGTGATGCTGAGTGCGCGAGGTTGGCAACCGAGCGGAGCAACGCCGCCCGAAGGCGCAGCGTACGCGGCCGGCTTCCCCCAAAAGTGAAGTCATCGGGAGATCCACCAAGCAAGCTAGGTTGTTCGCGTTTCATGTTTAGCGGGAGGAGCACGTCTGTTCTGTTGCGTGTACTGCTACCGCGGCGCGGCACGTCACACGACGAGCGAGAAGCCCGCCATGCAATTATACTCGTCGACGACGGCTTACGTCTCCGGGGACAGGGTGGGTGGGGCGTGGGGAGGTGTCGGCGTGGCACCCCCGTCAAGCTAGAAGCTGGGCGGAGGTGAATGTCGCTGCTCGTCATGACGCGATCTACCGACGCGCGTCGTGCTATAACTTCGCGGGGGCACGATCCTGAGTTCTGTGAGTCAGCTGATACAAAAACATCGACATCCTAACAAGCAAATAGACACGCAACCTCGCGCCGTCGCGCAGCTGGGAAGCGTGTCGCGAGCCGCCGGAGGCGTCGGAGGGTGTACGGTTCTGCCTGGTTGTATTTGCGTTAACAGAGTGGCGAGGTTTTCATGGTTGATAAAACATTGCACATCGGAGTGTTGTAAACGCCTGTAATCGTTGTGACCCCTTCCAGCAGCATGCGTTGTGCATCGTGGATCAAGGTTCTCATACATACACGCAGGTTGAGCCGCTTCGAAAGTCGGGCCTGCCGCAACGGCGGAACCGCACAGCGTACGGTGAGAGGCGGGCTTCGGAACACGAGGCGCAGCAAATTAGCCGTTTGCTTACTCAAAGGAGCCGGCGGATGGGCGTACCTAGCCGCAGGGCGAGTTTCGCCCAGAGATTTCCAAAACGTCTCTGTCTCGAGATCAGTCAGGATCTTGCACGCGAGCGGAGTACAGCTGGACGTGACGATGGCCGGTCGGTGACATCGCCTAGCTGCGACAAAATGTGCCTGGTAAAATAAAGATAACGCTTGTGCGCATCCCTTCCATCAGGTGAGTTGAGTCGACAGAAAACAGGCCACAGCGATCACGAAAGGGCGGGAACGCGCCCTCGACATGTTGGCATCTCACCTGTGCCCCGTCAAACACACTCACACAAATGAGGCATGCATGATACGCGTATTGCATATTACTTTTGTTGCGTGGATAGCACATGGCATGGGTAGCGGACAGTCGTGGTCGTGCAGAGAATATAATGAAGAACGACGACAAGCAGCTACAAGTAAAAACACATAAGACAAAAATCCTGAGAGTGCGTTTACTTGAGGGGGATGCTGTGGCAGTACGTGTTAGCTTTAGTGACGGCGGTATAAGAACAGGAAAGACGTACAATCGAGATGCTGTAAAGCGGCAAAGACAGATAGATTAATCCATGCACACTTGCGAAGGGATAACGGCTGTAGATGAGGGAACTTACAGTGTGTGGCACCGATCTATGTGAAGAGAGTAAGTCAGACTTGTCCGATGAATAATGCCGTGAGAACCACGTACACCAGGGCGACCGTGCTTGACGGGCTTGTACGAGCACGAGAACTCAGCAAGGTAGTGGCCGGTCATCTCAGGCTTGATCTCAACGGTGTTGAAGACCTTAAAGTAGCGAGTCAATCGCTGTCCCGAGCTCCGCACGTAGCAAACAGCACACCTTTCCGTTGTAGATACCAACAACGCTGCCAATCATCTCGGGGACAATGATCATGTCACGGAGGTGGGTCTTGACGACCGCGGGCTTCTCATTCGGGGGTGCCTCCTTCTTTGCCTTGCGCAGCTTCTTGATGAGACCCATGGGCTTGCGCTTGAGACCGCGCTGGAACCTTCTGCGGGCACGGGCGTGGACGAGCTACAAAGTAGAAGGGAGAGGCATAACATAATCTTGTGAGCACGAGGCTAGACCAGACACTTGATGTTTCCATACCTCAACGAACTATACAGATATGAGGTTGGGATCAACGGTTCAGAGTGCTAAGAAACGGGTAGCGTACCTCCTCGTTGCTCAGATCCAGGAGCTTATCAAGCTCAACGCCTCGGTACGAGAACGTACGGAACGTCCTCTTCTTCTTGAGCTCAGCAGCGAGAGTGGGGTCGGTAACGTCAGCGTCAGCCTAGAAACACAGCACACCGTCAGCATTTCTCCCTCATTTCGCCATTCGTCTGCTTTACTCACCATCTTGAGTGTGTCGGAGGGTCTTCTTTTGGCGGGATGGGCGAACTGGACGTCGACTTGCGAATGCGCGATCGGAGTTTCAAAGGTGAGGGGAGTGGCTGAGACGCTGCGGTAAGCGTGGGAATGAACTGTATAGTTTTGAGCGCCACGCGCCCCCGAGCCTGCCAAACTTTGTGGTGCGCGCTTAGTAGTCCACATCCCGCTCACCGTCGTCGGATAGAATCCACATTTCTTCCCATCGAGGATTAAACGTGAGTAGACATTGTGGTGATCAGAAACCGCCAGGTTCTGCGTGCTGACGCGACTATCTTAACAGTGATTTGTGGCTGCCGAACCTCTTAACCACATACATTAACGTTACTTCAAAGTACGTGCATTAGTACCTCACAAGTTACGCGAGGATACGGCATGCTAATGAGAAATGTTTGATTTTCACAGATGCGTTACATTGCTGCATACCTCCTCCTCCAGATTGGTGGCAACACCTCTCCTTCCGCTGACGATATCAAGAAGGTCCTTGGTGCCGTTGGCATCGAGTCCGATGAGGAGCGCCTCGAGAAGCTCATCTCTGAGCTCGAGGGCAAGGACATCAACACTGTGCGTATCATTCTACTGCCTTACGGCCCATTTTGTATGGCCTTCCCGCTAACTCATTCTATCTAATAGTTGATTGCTGAGGGCTCTTCCAAGCTCTCTTCCGTTCCTTCGGGCGGAGGAGCTGTTTCTTCCGGCGGTGGCCCTGCCGCTAGCGGAGGTGCTGCTGCTGCTGAGGAGACCAAGGAAGAGGAGAAGGCTGAGGAGAAGGTCGGTGTTTATTCATCCTCTGCCCGAATGTGCATGTTCTCATCGAGTCTTCGTTGCCTTGCAGGAGGAGTCCGACGACGACATGGGCTTCGGTCTCTTCGACTAAAATGTTACGATACATGTATCATGTTAGCACATTGCTGTTATCCATATCGCATGACATCTGTATTTGCATTGCGCCGCTTGTGAAGACCTGAGTGACTTGCCGTCGGGTAAATCAAGGCACGATGCATCGGTCAAGTCAACGAACATTTTCGGATGTGGTGGTGTATGGAACCATGTCAGTCTACTCACGATAAGACGTTCTGCCGTCGGCCCCTAGTTTGGTCGATGCAATTCCTTGGTAAGGAGAAGGCATATGACTCGGAGCAAGCGAGATGTTGAGATGTGCGGGTAGCCTGTATTTGCACTCGGTTGCATTGCCTGCGCTGAACTTTGTGCAACGTGTTCGCGCACTATATTGTTCTCTGTGTGGCCCGTGAAGGGTGTGAGGCAGCGTGACGTTGCGTGACCGGGATGTGCAGCGGCTGGTGCCTGTCCCACCGAGTGTTCCCGCTGGGTGTTTCCCATACACTTCGAGGCCGAGATTCACGTTCCCTCGAAGGCATCTCACCTGATAGCCGCCCTAAGCCGGCGGTTTCTCCACGCCAAACAGCCGAAGCCGGCGGCTAGTGTGCGCCGTGAAGCGCTATGCCGGAGGTGCCGCGGCACAGCACCCACGCACTCGGCGATCAACAGTTGGCACGGATGGTGCAATAGCGGGGAGCGCCGCGTCCTACGTGACTTGCAATATGTCCTCAGCGTGCGTGACAGGGTCAATGCCAGGGCCAGCGGCGACCCTGGGGCAGCGTACAACACACGAGGGTCTGCCCTTGGACACACAGCGCCTTATGCGGACGTGGGGGAGCACAGCGTGGGAATGCGCGAATGCCGCGAAGAACGGGAAAGGCGCCCGGAAGCATTGGCAGGAGATCTGCGTGACATCGTAGATTGCGACGTGACAGCTGGCCAGCCAATGGGAGCGGCATGCGGGCTGGATGGTGTGTCACATCGACCCGCAGCCGACGGAAGGGAATCTGTCACGCTCGAGGCCCTGGATAATTGGGCTCGCGGTTGTCACTCTCTCCCATCTCGTGTACGACATCGGTCTTCTGCCGCCCATCGCTCCTTCTTGCTCAGTGCATATAGTCTCCGGCTTCCCTAACTTTATTCTATACCCGTTCCTCTCTCCCAGCCCAGCTGCCTCCTCCGTCCTCTCAAGGTAACCATCACCTCATCACCGCTCCTGCTCTTCCTCGCTGCCGTCCTGCTCGCCCATCTCCGCCTCCAACTCCCCCGTGGACCTCCAAGCACTTCGGGCCCTCAACAAGAGAACACGAACGCCTACTCCTTGTGGGTCTTCTCATGTCCTCTCGCACCCCGCCGGGTGGTTTCCAAGTCGTCGCCATCTCGCCTAACATGCCTGGTTCTTCTGCCGCAGGAATGAACGGCGAGTTTACGCGCATGACCATCATGTCCGCAAACGACGCCACAAAACAGTCCCCACCTTCTGACCCGTCCTCTCTCGCCTTTGTCAAAGGTGGCAAGCGCAAACGCCTCAGCAAGGTGCGTTGTCTGATTTTTCTGCCTGCGGTTTCCGTTCGCCGGCCTGACCGGGAACTCGCTAGGCCTGCGACGCTTGCCATAAAAGCAAACGGCGGTGCGATGGTACAGGTATGTCCCAATGCTGCGGTCACATCCTGCACTAGGCTCACTGTCACCCGTGACCTAGCACCATGCAGCAATTGGTAACTGCGCCCGCTCATGTTCAACAGCTGCAACTCTGACGCCTCTCCCCGACTCTAGTTACTTTGCCTCCAAGGAGTGCACTTATACAGATGCTTCCGGACGGCCTGTTCCCGCACCCCGGAGCACCCACCCGGAAAGACCCACGGGCACCCCAGGCGAGCCCTCGTCCAGAGGGCTGGCAATCATAGCCCCTCATCACAGCGACGAGACGCTCGTGGGCTCGAACAGCAGTGCTGTGGTGACGGCGGGTGTGCGTCGTCAGGCTGATGTTCCTGACGGGTCAGCGAAGAGAGCAAGGCCTGAGGAAATCTCGCCACCCAGCGCGTCCTCCCTGGATTCCTCCCCGGGCAATGACTCAGGGCACAGCTCCCCTGCGTCATTACTCGACCCAACAACAACACACGAGTTGGTCAATCGTGCGTCGTGTTCATGACACTCCCGCGAGGTTTCACCACTAATGAGCATCTCGATCACAGTTTTCTTTGCACATTGCAATCCTCACCGCATGATCATACACAAACCAACATTTTTCGCTGCACTCACCAATGACGAGATCCCACAGTACCTCGTTCTTGCGGTATGCGCACTTGCCGCGCCATGGTCGAAGGAAATCACTTCGAAAGCACCAATGCCGAGACTGGCTGGTGTACCGTTTTTCCAGGAGGCCATATCGATCATGTTCGACTCCTCTGGACGCCTATTGAGCGAGCCATCACTGGCAACAGCACAGGCGCTCTGCCTGCTCGAGATGCATGAGGTTGCGGCGAGCCATTCCTGGACAAAACATTATCGATATTTTGGTAAGTTCGAGATTGCACCTATTACATCCGATCACGCCGGCAGCTGACCAAAATCGCATTATCTCGCGCACCCTGACTCTGTTCAAATTGCTCGACATGGCAACAACGCTCGTTACAAATTTTTCGCACTGCGCACTACGCATTTGCCAACGCAGACCTGGCCTTGCAACTCCTCGAGGAAGCCCTTGTAGTCAGCAAGCCTGACTACCAGCTCCTGGCGAGCCTCCCGCAGGCACAGGCGCGACACTTCATCACCGAGCGCGAATGCACCCGGCGATGTTTCTGGCTCGTGCAGATCATGTGCTGGATTAATGGTATCTACACATACAGGCCGATGCGCCCGCGCTCAACAGACCTGATGCGCATCGTCCGTCTCCCTGTCGACGAGATGAGCTTTGAGTTGGCGAAGACGTCTGAGCCAGGTGGGCGTCGTCTGATTTACAGGTCCCCTCTGATGCTGATGACTCCCCGTACCTGACCGCGCGTGGTCTGATGACAGAATTCCTCCATGTTCCTGCACCCCACACAAAGACGGCATCGCAGTCCGGGCATGTATGTCGAATGCTGTCCATGTACCAACAACTCCAAACGATCTTGGGTGAGTGCTGACTGCGGGGTCCGGGCGAGGCGTGTTGCCTGTTACGTTTCCCCGTGCGCGCGTGACTTCCCGTTACTCACGTTTTACATTCAGCCACAAAAGATCAACACCTACGACCGCCGCTATTTGCACAGTGCAGGGAAGCACTACAGGTTAGTGGCTGCTTATCTGGCGTGGGTCTGATCCGCCACAGTGCTGATCGTGCTATTTGCCTTTCGCCGCCGGACAGGTCTGGTTGCGTTCGCTCGCGGATCACCTCCGCTTCACGGAAGACAGTCTGGAGAAGCAAATATCGATGTTTGAAACAAGCTCAAACACGGGCGCATGGTGTTATTGCTTTATCCATACTTTGCACCCGTGCTACGTATTGGACTTGACAGAGGTCAGTTCCTGCCGCGCTAGTTCGATCGAGGCTGACAGGTCCGATGCTGACGGAATGGTTTTTTTCTTCACGACTACCATCGTGCTCAGGCTGAAGGGAGGCTCAAAGCAGAGCCTATCAGCTGGATTAAGACCCAGCTGAATTTAATTTTCAAGGCGACAGGAAACCGCGCGCGAAATACCATTCTCTGTAAGCGCCGCTTCTCAGGCTTTCTTTTCCATCTGTTTCTGACGTGGAGTGCTTTTTGTATAGCGGCGTGTACGATTTGGGTAAGTCCCTTTCGGTACCGCTGTCAGTTGCCGGCGGGAGCACTACCCCATTCTGCCGTGTTCTGCCGTACTCAGGTCTATTCACGCTTCACCACGTTCCTATACTCCATGTATACGTTCTTCTGGTGTTCCGCCGGACACCGTCGGTCATTTACCGGAAGCTGACGAATGCTTGTCCTTTCTTTCGTTCTTCCTATTCTTTTCGTTCTTTCTAACTGCCGTTTTCTGTTGACAGACGTACAGCAAGTACTACCCGCACGACCCGCAGGTGCGAGAGTGGGACGACGAATTCGAGAAGTTGTGGGGATTCAGGGTGACGCTCGTCGCTGATCAATGGCGCAAGACGCAGTCAGAACAGCAGTCGCAGATTGGCCGGACGTACCACGTCGATAGCGTTTCACAGCGGGACGGAGCACCAGCGTTCGCTGTCGCAACCTCAGATGCGACAGGAGCATCTGCCGCGGGCCCGCCAGCGAAGACATCTCGCTCGCATTCGGGCTCCTCGGCCTCCGGACCATCATCTACGCGCAGCTCGCCGCGAAATCAGCATAGTGCGGCGCGCAGATCATCCTTGCACGGCAATAGCCCACCACGACAACCAGTGGCTCGACAGCCGTATGCACACGACGGCATGGTGAACGGACCTGTTGGCGCGGTCCGTGACATCGCCAACGCAAACTCCACGCGCACGCTCCAGCCGCAGCAGTCTTTGCCCTCTTTGAAAGCGAGCGGCCTGCTCGATGTCAGCAGAATAGGTGCTCCGCCGACGGAGGCGTTCGCGGCGACATCCATTTCGGGAGTTCCGGACCGCAGCGGACATGGCCATTCGCAGTCGTTGGGCAGGAACAACATCAACCCGTCTGCCGTGGCCAATAACACGTACGGGTGGCTGGACGACCAGCACTAGCATGCCGGGCTATAAGACCGCCTTTTTTTTTGTCAAAACTGCAAGATGCGATGCGGGGTTTCGTTGTTTGTGTCCAAGTCTCTGGACGCTCGGACTGTTGTTCGTTTCCTCTTTTTTGTTTGTCCCGTCATGCATCTATATGCTATCTATTTGCTTTCGTTTCGGTCATTCACGAAGTTTGGTTTCTCCCTCTTTTCCCCTTATCGGTTCATCTCGCATGCCCACCTACATCGGATTCCGTTGTTGTACCACTAGCTAGTCCCTTGATCATACGCGTTTTAATGCAGGTAGAGTATGCGCCTTTTTGTACATACGTAGCCCCTCTGCGAACCCAGGCAGGCAGAGTTTTCTTTATCGATTATCAGGTTACTGGGAACCTTTATATGTGGTGTGACGATAGGAGAAAGCGACGCTACGAAGGACTTACGGCTGGAATCCGTTCGTAGGTCGTGAGTGAGGGCGCAAGAGATGGTAGATGCTCAAGGCGCAGTTGTACACGCTGTGGGCTAGAGATCGGTCTAGACATCGCTATTCCGCTGCGACATTCCGATGAGTGAATCTAAAGATAATGAAAAGCGCGCGTTACGTCCAGGTTATAAGCTCGCAGTTTGGCAGGGAGGTCTACGATGACGGAACAAATGTGAGGGTTTGAATGTTATCCTATTAATACTGCTACATTTCCGTTCAGGAAGACTGATCATCTAACAGCGGCGAAGGATGGAGTCAGCCGTCGCTGGTGCTGAGCGAATAAATCCGTGTTGTATGGCTGGTCGCCTATGGACTCGGAGACTGTATGTGTAAGCGGCGTATCACCCTCCTATGCTCATCGACCATGACTATGAGACGTAAAGTCTATCCCTGTTTCGTCAAGTTGCGATGAAGTTCCGGCGTGGCGAGAGTAACACGGTCAAGGAGCTTCTTGACTACGGCATCCTTGTGGTTCTTGTATTGCTCTGCTATTTCAGCACGCTTGATCTCTGTCTCTTTGTCGACAGCCTCTTGTGCAGTCTGGGTAGTGCCTGCGTGCTGGTAGCCATATGGATTCAGCGTCAATCGGACGTGCATGTAAGATGTAAACCGCGCACCGAAGCTTCAAACGACTTGAACTCCTCCTCCTTGAACTTCCTGTACTCTTCGATCTCCTTTGTAGCCTGCGTGCGAGCCTCCTTTAGCTTCTGCACTCTGTCTATATTGTGATGCTGGGTGAGTATGTCATAGGTGGTTCAGCGCAGTTGCACGTACATTGGCGCGCCTGCTGTACCGCCTTCGCGGCCTCCTTTTCGGCCTCGAGAAGAGTCTGGATGCTCTGGGATTGTTGTGAGGCCTATATTCCAGAGAGACGTTAGAGCTGCATAGCGAGATCTTATGCTGGAGCACTGACCATGGTGAAGGCCAAGTTAAGGTGAATTCGAACTCCGACGCTCGAGCGCTGCAGACGTAACGGCGCTGTGCCCGCCACCAAGCTCGTCTGTCTTTGCTTGTTTGAGTCTGGTCTTGTTTTCCGTTCCCAGTGTAGACGACAGCGGGTCGCGCTGAGCAGTGCTATAGCAAGTCAATAACGCGTACGCCCCTTCAGAGACCCAGCCCATTCAGCTGTGGACTATTCGCGCGTTGCGCTTCCTGAGGAGCTTTGACCGCGGAACATTGGCATGGCCAGCAATCCATTTGACCCGCTGAAAGCACTGTCTGCTGCTCTAGCGGCACCGGCAGACTCGCACGAACAGGCAGAAGTGCTTAACACCCTGCGCGAGCATCTTGAGGCTCACCCCAGTCCGATACCAGTCCTCTGTACAACCCTCATCAACACATTATCCAACGCGGGCGACTCTGTGCTGAGGAGATGGGTGTTGGACCTATTGCACTTTGCTATATGCCGTTCCAACTTGTCTGTAGAGGCGAGAACCCAACGTGTGTTACATTTTTCACGCTGAAGTGACTGGGAACCTCTGACAATGCGTGTTTTCACGGACCATTTACCAGTGGCGTCTCAATCGTTGGAGGCTTTGGCTGGATTTCTCAATGAGCCGAATCTGCACGGGAGCACCGTGAAAGTGGTGGTGCAAAGTTTTGGTACCATTTATGCTCTACTGTTCCGCCACTTGTACGCTACAAGTCACTGTCCGTCCACAATACATTCCTTTGCTCATATGCGCCCCCCATATTCGTTAGATGCACCAACCGGACGCTGCGCCACCAGTGGGATGTCCTTACACAGTCAAAGACAAGAATCCTGAACTTTGCGTTCGGACCACAGACACCCATTGGTGTCAAGGTTGCGGCCCTGAAGTTTGTTCAGCGCGTCATACTGGTACAGACCAGGGGCGGCAATGACCCTAGGGTACATGTGTTTGTCTGCTCTACTTAGATGAATGCTCACTTCATATGGCGTTCCTTCCCTTTAGCTCCAGGATAAGAACGACCCTAACATCTCCATGTGTCCCTCTGACCATCCCTTTATCTCCATCCCTACCCTCGAGACGGAAGGCCACAAGTTACTGGAAGGTATCATGGCCATGTTGTACTCTTCTAAGTAACTCCTTCCTTCTAGTATATGTATGCCATGCTTACAGGCTCTTCAGAAACCCTGACATAGTATCCGCCATCCTGAACAGCTGGGGGTCCTTCATAAAGCAACGACCGGTTCTCGTGGAACTCATCGTCTCTGCGCTCACTTCATGGACACCGTCTGCACTTGCGGGTTCTTCAGCTCTCAGTATCAAGAGCGTGGAGAAGAACATACGTATTCTCATGACACATATTATGCGGTAAGCCATAATTCGTACACCACATCTCGTCACAACTCATTGTTCAGCAGTTCGCCACACGGTCCTACATATGCGGCGCAAATACAAGCATGGATACCGACCCAGAACAGTCGAATGGAAAAGGCTGCGCAGGAGGAAAAGAGACGTAAAGCGGAATCGCGGAAACGTCCTCCATCAGCTGGTCCATCGCTGGAGGGTCCAGACGCGAAACGGGCCAAACTTGAGGAAGTGGATGCTTCCACTTCTGCCGCTTTCCTGGCCGCTTTTGACTTCACGAAACTGCCTGCTGCGTTGGTCACCGATCTCATCGTGGCCAATCTTCAAGCATTCTCAGAAAATGCGCTCTCTGACCTGGTGCAGGCATATCGTCAAAGTAGAGCTGCACCAAAGTTGGAAACTGCGGCAACTCTCAGTGCTCCTGTCCCATCCGCGAGCTCGGTAGCTCAAGCCTCAGCTGCTGCGACGGCAACAGTGAACGGACAGGCAACCGTCCTACCACTCGAAAGAGAGACCTCGGATTCAGCTACCCCTGTACCTGTACCAGCGCGTAGAGAATCTCTGTCTCCGTCACGGTCTATGACACCCGCAACTCCGCCCCCTATCAAAGAGGAGGAGCCCGTGGACCCCTTGCAGATGGACATTGACGAGGAAGAACTTGAGTATGAGCCAGACAAGCTCAACCTCGAGGTAAGACTTTCCTTACTCAATAGAACACTGCCGAAATATAAACTATGCGTGTATAGTTGGCCGGAGTACCCAAGGAAACCACAGTCACACAGGAAGAGCTCGAATTAGATCAGGAGATGGATCTAACTCTGGACACAGGCGAGTTCAAACTACCTCCACCGAAGGAACTACCGGAAGAGGCCCGTGAGGCACTGATACGTGGCTCTTTGGTTCGGATATGGGATGGTGCGAAGGACTTGGAGGTTCGCGACATGAGCCTGGATACCCTTGATCTCCCGGGGATGAGCCCCACCGACATGTGGATGGTGCTTCTTGTGCGGTTGATTACGCGCGTCGTCGATCCGGCCCCGCCTGCTCCTGCGGAGGGGGAGGCGAAAGAAGACAACGCAGCTCTCATTTCTGGGATATACTCGCATCAGGACCGACTTCGACAGACGTTGTGTGACTATATTATGGCTGACTTCTCTTCAAGGTCGGTAGTTTCTTCGTGTCGCCGTCTCCAGCTGATTTATAACGCAGAATCCGCCTGGCAACGACATGGATGAACGAAGAGTGGTACAATGACCAGATACGCAATGAACAGGATACGGAATGGGTCAGTAATGGCGGGAATCTATCCTGTATAATCTCTTTGACCCATGTTTCTTGTTCTCCAGCGGCCGAACTACGACACATGGTTGAACCAAATCGTGGTAGCGTATCAAACACATCTGGACAACAAAGACAGGATGTTCTCTCGTTTCCTGCTTGATCTTCCTTCGGTACCGTCTGATGTGCTTAGCCTATTGCGTGAGATGTGTGTTGAGCCTGACAGGTAAGTAGCCGGGGCTCGTACTCCAGCAAATCCCTGACACATTTGGCCCAGACGTCAAGTAGGTTTTGCTGCCTTGCGAGAGTTCGTCACGCAGCGGCCCACTTTACGTAGCGACGCAATGACCATTTTGTTAGAGTTGACCACACATCCTGGTACGTCGCATTATTGTTCATCGTCCGTTCTTTCCTTAAACCACAACTACAGACAAAGTGACGAGGGGCGCTGCAATCAACACCGTTAAACGCTGGATACCGGAGTACGAGCCTATGGCGGGTATGATCCGTGACTTTGCGCTTCAACTCTTACGACGCCTGCAGTCAAGACCGAAGGAGGACAAGCCAAAGGAAGTCAAAACCAACGGCGATGCAGGTGGAGAACATGAGGAGAACATGGAGGATGGTCAGCTTCCACAAGAGGACATCCTGCAAACTCCATATCTACCAGAGCAGTTGGAGTTGCCGGCGCAAAGCGATCAAATCATACAACACCTGGAACTACTCCTCGCGCTGTCCACTCGATCACCGGAGTTCCTAGACGAGTACGTCGTTTTGCAAGTGTTTCTGAGAAAGGAAGATACTTACACTGAATAGGCTATTTGCGGCTTACGGAGGAATGGATGAGAGTGTACAGGAGACAATACAAAAGCTCATAACTCCATTAATCCGTGCATTGGGGTCATCTCACGGGAAGCTCCTGACACTTCTGAGAACTTTCCCACCAGGCGCAGAGACATTGGCTCTCCGTGTGCTGACGATCTTCACTGAACACGGTCGTCCTAGCGGCCAGCTTGTTGCGCTCGTTAAAGGACTGATCAGCGAACGTGATCTGGATGCCCGATTCCTCATACCTATTATAGCTGAGATGGATAAGGTGAGTTGTGTACTCTTGTGTGCCATGACGTACCCGATACAAGTTGTATTGAACCTGCAAACAGGCGGACATTTTACGGCATTTACCACGCATTGTCTCAATCCTCAACGGGAAACCAGAGCCCAAAAATCTGGTGCGCTCGGTATTCGGGTCCATCGTTGCTACACCTCCGCAAAGCTTCGGGACCGTCACGTCTAATCTGCCGCGGGTGCGTCAGAGCGAATTGCTCACACCGGTGGAGCTCATGGTTCTGCTCCATGAATCTGAGAAGGAGATTGGGTTAAAGCAAGCCATCGAAGGTGAGTGGCACTGGCATGTAAATCCTATTACGTGTGCTTTTCTAAATTAATACATGTTAGCCATCGGTGTATGTTTCTCCATGACAGATATTTTCCGATCCGACATCTTGGCTGCGGTTATGAACCAACTAGTGGATGAGACGGTACTTCCGACGCTATTCCTCCGCACAGTAAGTCCCTTTATCCACGTTACAGTATTGCCACTCGTATTGAACTCGCCCTGTAAGGTTATCCAAGCCGTCACGACATACCGAACACTGGTTGGCTTTGTGTCGAGTACGCTATTAACTCGGCTCATCATCAAGAAAGTATGGACCGTACCTCCTTTATGGGAAGGTTTCATCCGTTGTGCGAAGTTGATCGCCCCCGCAAGTTTCGGTGCTCTCCTGCAACTTCCTAAGGAGCAACTACGCGACATCATCGACAAGCAACCCGGTCTCAAATCCGGATTGAGAGAGTATGTGATGAAAAAGTCTGGCAACAAAAGCAGGGTCTCAGCTTTACTGGACCTTTTCGCTGAGGATGAGACGCAGCCGCCGCCCGCCACAGAGACTACGGTTGCGGAGGCCAGTACGCCGGAGGCAGCGCCTGCCAGCGAAAATATGGACCAAGATCAGGAGGTCACGAACAATGAACCGACTTGATCGAGGGGACTGTGGACGATATTGTAAACTATTGGGTCTCCATCTCTAGAGCTACGTAGCACACTACTGTATCACTCAGCCATGCCATACTAGTCTGGGAGCTGGATGACGGCTTCACAAGACCGATTATAGCTGTCTCTGCACGTGTATTAGTATGAGAGACGGCAGTACTGACCGTGGGCTAATTTCTAATACCTTGTGAACAGATTAAGGCAAGATTTTAGATGTACGAACCACGAGATAAGTGGCCGCGTCAGGTTTACGGACTGCCTCATCTTGCAGTTGCAGAAATTTTATGACTGGAAACAATTTTCCTCATTACCGAATCATGATAATAGTCGGTGTAACGATGGACCCACACCACAAAGCCTTTGAAGGTTTAGCGAGTAAAACACCTCATTTTGATTGCGACCAGGCGTACTCTTACCTTCCTTGTCGTAGATTCGAGACTCAAGGCGTAAATACCAATTGATTGGCACTAGAAGACAACATGAGTCTTCTCTGGACAACAAAATGTTTATATACTGCAAGAACTGACTTCATCATGCAAGACATAAAAAGACCAAAGGGCTTCCGCCACCTCTTCTGGTCCTCTGCAAGAAATTCCGTCAACGCTGCTCTTGCCGCCGTACAACATCAGCGGTGAGTCGTGATCAGGGGCTACAGTACATTACCGCCAGAACATCTCCGCAGCTTCACTGCAACGATGTTGACAAGCAGTTGGCCACTGCTCTGCTGGCACGGTACCTCCTTACGGTGATCCACTACAGCAGCCATACAAGTTAGAATATGTCAGTCTTGCTTGCAAGCCAACCGGAAGTCCCTGGGAACAATCCTCATACCCAAGGAGTACGCATGTTGGATCGTCTGAACGACGACGTCCTCATGCTCATCTGCGCCGCTGCGGCTATCCCAGTGATAGAGGCCCGGGTTGCGAACCCGCACTCTTCAATACAGCTTGCATTGCATGCTGAAGAAATGGACATTGAGGTCGGTGCCTACACGAAGCGAATCGTAAGGCCAACTTTGAATCTCACTTATTACCAGATACCTGTGATTGCTCTGTCCGCAACGTGCAGACGTTTGAGACCGTTCTGTCTCCCTCACACCTTTCGTTCTATCTCACTGCGATGCGCTAGTACTGAGACCTGGAACGATGCTAGGCAAAAGTTGCTTACCTGGAACCCTGTGTTGTCGAGATACGTGCGGTAGGTACTAAACCCATGACTTCTACTCCAACTGATCTGCAGGTGGACCTTTCTAGTGAAATGTCGGTTCTACTGCCGATATGGAGTTCCTATCAGGAACCTAACACAATCCCTGAAGATTTCCCTGACAAACTCCTCGATATGCTGGAAACGCTTTCTATCGCAAGCAGGAAGCATCTAGAAAAGCTAACAGTCATCATCGACGCAAACAAAGCACATATCTTTGAAGCCGTCTTCGCAGCGCGGAACCCTGTGTTCACTCACATCCGCAAGCTTATCGTCAATCCCCACAATGATTACGTTGCCAAGTACTGTCCGAATGTACAAGTGTTCTCGGGGACGAAGCACTGGCATTCGTCAAAAACCCTGCCTTACTTCAGCACTTTGCATCGGAACGACCATACGTTCAGTCTGATCGAGCAAGCGGCAGGACTGGCTCAGCTGAAGTGTTTTCAATCACCTGCATGGGACTCTGAGGAGCTTGTGACCGGTGAGATTACCGTTATCCATGTCTTGCCTCTCTTTAACTTTGTGATGAACGTGTGATAGCACTGCAGGAGTCGCTACCTCTAATTAACACATTGGTTATGGCAGGAGGGATAGGTTCATTCAATGTTAGTTTTTCCTTAGAATGCTCTTTAGTGACTCCCTGACTCAACATGCATTCAGAACTTTGTGGAAAATGTCTCGTTCTTTGAACATTTGGAAGTCTTATCAGTCCCTGAGGTGCCTGATCTACATTTAGGCTTTCAGCATGAATGGCGCGAACCGGACTACATGGGACCGAACGTGAACGAAGTTGTCAGGCAAGTCCGTCGTGACCAACATGCAGTTCAGGAACGCGCTGCCTCAGTCATCTTCGAATGGTGCGAGAGTGTTCAAGAAATCTGGTTCGGAGATCAGACAAAGGTGACAAGGGTAGAGCGCAGGGGTGAGGAGATGGAAATGGTTTGGTCCTACAACCGGGATACTGGATGTCCACCGTGGCTCACTCCGGACGAATGGCACACGCCAACGCTCAATTATGCTTGGTTGAACGCCGTGCCTGCGAGCACTCCGTTTGAATGGCGCTGAGGCGTGAAAGGACGTGGGGGACTGCTTCACCAAGCATTTAATATATCTCCATCCGAAACGACCTTCGTTCTTTTTTGTGGGGCACTACCAACATATGCTAGAATACCGTTATGTATGTTCATATAACGCACTGACCACCAAATGAACAGGCTATCTCTACACGCGAACCTTGTGCAGACTAATCGAGTTGTGAATGACATGAACTTTCGTTGCCTAGAGACATAATATACAGTACACTGGTTCCCTACTTGACTACATTCGAAATAGACATCTCATTCTCCTCGATCCGGGACAGACTGGCGGTCATGTCTTCCCGATCCTCCTCTCGCTAGCGACGCAGGACGTACAACAGGCGAGTTCGTCTGGCTGTGATCCCTAGTTTGTGCATCTCCTCGCGGCTTGTCCCTCGACGTCATCACAGCACTCAACGGAGCGGTCGTTCTGCCACGTCGAGAGCGGGCCCCCGCCGTAGAGCTGCTCCACACAACCCGTCCCCGACCGTCAGTCATGAAAGGAGGATCAGAATCCTGAACAGCTGCAGCCGCGCAGCCATCGCAGATAGCCGCATTGTTTGAGGCAGTCTCCGCCATGGAGGCCGATATAGAGACTGGCGTGGCTGCAGGCAAGGGGGTGACAAAGGCCTGTTCACCTCCTGGTGAAGACTCAACGGACTCTACACTCGAGGGTCCATTGTCTGTAGGGAGAGTCCTCGAGTCATCAGCGCGTGTGGGTTCGAAGGGCGGTATTTGTCCGGTCCAAGGGACAGCAAGCAAATTGTCTGTACCCTCGATGGAGTCAACGCGAGAGGACAGTGCGCGACCCGGGATACTGGTGCTGAAGCGAGATGGCATTAGACCCGGTGCTGAAGACGGGCGTGGTATTGGCTGTAGGTCTGTCTCGTATATACATCCCAAAGGAGTGGACTGACTTGAACGACTCCCAGGTTGATCAAGAAGGGTTGCTCCCGAGATCACAGATCCGGAGGGCTCGATTGACTGCTCGTTGGGTGACGGCAGCTCTTGGACCTCAATCACTGGAGTACTAGTAGTGGAGGACTCCGCGCCATGCGAAGAATCATGACTTGAGGCGACCTCCGGTGGGGTGGAGGGCGAATGACCCGGGCCCAATGCAAACATCGTGGACATGATGTTTTCCGCCTGTCAAAGACGCAAGTAGGCCGAGATAGCATTCCGCTATTAGCAACAGTTGTCCAGCGGTCACAGACAATCTCAGCAGCATGATGATACTCACAAGCTCACTGATCATAAGATCCGAACTGTCGTCGAGGAGATACCCCATCCAGTCATCTTCATCATCCCCAGCGTATAGGTAGTCATCAACAGATTCATCATAGGAGACAGCTTCAGAGACTGTTGCAGTAAGCAGCTGCAAACGTGCCAGTACGGACTGCAGAGGATGTAGGTCAAGCGGCGAGGTGTCAGCTTGTAATTGGGCGCGTAGTTCGCGATACTGTCTTCTCTGCAGCTATGGTCAGTCAATAGGACGACGGAGAATGTGGGGACTTGCTCTGATCAAGCTGTCAACACCTTCGTTGAAAACATATGGTGTTCCATCATCATTGAGATGTTGATAGAAGCAATCCTTCCCAAACGGACAATACCGCTTATTAGGCGGTGACCTCTGGAAATACCTACATTTATTGGATTAATGTGAACGTGAACGCAGCACGGCACATGCATTACGTACTTGCAAGGAACACGAGACGTACTCTGCCTGTACTTCTCGATGGCGATAGCCTTATGCGGATGTCCCTCGGGATAGAAGTGACTGGACGGTGTAACGAATTGTGAGCTCGCCCGGCATAGTGGACATTTCTTCGTCACTCCAGAAGCAACGACATCATCAGATTTGCCACGAGGGTTTCTCCATTCCATGATACACTGAAATTCGTGTCAGCAGACGTCGTCAGATATGAAGGAGTCGTACGACTGACCCCTATGCAGAAGATGTGGCTGCAGCCACCTGGGATCGCTGTAAGTCCGTGTACGGCAACTGAAGCACAAGCACTAACCCATTAAGCCATACGTCGTCGGTTTCTCGATACAGATACAGCACACATCGTCTTCCGACGCCACTCCTGTATCAGGGTCCTGTGTGGGTGCAGCGTCTGGCTGCGCGTGGACGAACCAACAGGTCGCTCCGCGTTTACAGAACCCCGCAGCATAGAACTTGCATATCTTGCTCTTATCAAAAGGCGTCAGCTTTTCTTCCCCATGCAAGAACTTGCAGCTGTTTCCTGCTCTACATCCTGTCGAGGTGTTGTAATATCTGCACACGCCACGGGCTTTAGAGGTCACAGGTCTGGTATCAGTCATGGTTTACCGCGGCAAGCGATCAAGCGGGTTGGTGGGTCCGAGTCAAGTGCAGAACAAATCTAGGAAATGGTATGCGAGCTTGAGCTAGAGACGATGAGGGTCAAGCAAGGGAGTGCACCACCATCGCGACTGGGTCCGCACTGTAATCCAGCGCTCACGCTCATGACGCCAATTGTAGCGGAGATGGTCGGGAGCCAAAGTTGCAATATATAAGTGCAGCGCCCATGCTAACTTTTTCTCATTGACCTCTCTCTGTCAGAGTTCCATGATAGTATTTCTCAGGTAAGCTTTTGTTCATCCTTTTCTTTGTGTGTTTTCTGCTTTCCTTTGTATGATGTTTGAGGCATTTGGCTTTAGTGGGGTCTTCCCGCGTTGCAGAAAATCAACTCAGCTACCTTCGGGCAGCTGCTTTGGCAGTATGCTCGTTTTATCTGACTCTTCCAGTTCCTTGCAAAGTCCTCCAGGGTACCATCCGCTGACATTCCTCCTTTTCTATAGTGCGCACTATGATCGAAGTTGGCGGTAGGATTGTAGACCCGTTGAGTCGCGTAGTATACAATAGTAACTATTTCATTGCTATACATGCCATTGCTCTAGTGAACCTTCTCGACGCCCTCAGGCAGTTCATATCCGCCCTGCTTTCGCACCTACGTTGAAAGCTCAAGATTGAAAAAAGAGTGGTGCAGAGCGTATCACGTACCGCGTCAAAGACATCCATGAGCAGCAAGCTCTTGTCGTGTCCCCACACTTCGCTTTCGGTCTTACCATCCTTGATGGACCTTGCAACTTCGTCCGCCTCATAGTACCATCCGCCTCCTGAAAACCTGAACGTCCTCGTCTCTGACCTGACTACGTTGCCACTGCCAGGCTTGTCAAAGTACTCGACCGTGAACGACGTCGGACGGTATATCGGCGCCGGGACCTTTATGTTGCCGTTGCGATAACGGATCGTAACACCAGGCTCATGCGACGGCAAGGTGATGCTACAGCTCAAGATGGCTTGAGCCTGCAAATGCTCGGTGAAGTTGAGAACAATCGTCGTGCTGCTATCGACGCCGGTCAGAGGTGTCTTCAGGATCGACCCGGTGATGCTCGTCGGCCGTGCGCCCTTGTTCGCGGGGTGCTCATATAGTCCCAGGACTGCCCAGATCATGGGGTACGGGCCTCTGCGTCGAAGTTGGGTCAATACGTCTGGACGACCTTGAAGAGCTACGTACAAATCAAGCAATGCACCTCCACCAAGCTTCGGGTCGAGGATTCTGTGCGTCTTGGGAATATCTGCAGCAGCACAGTCGGTACCATGCTTTAACGACATTCTTCCAAACACAAAAACTTACTCTCGATATCGAAGTCGCCCGCCAGGTCAGCATGCAAAACCACGGGCAGCCCCAGGCTACCTTCCTCAGCAACCTGCTTGATGTCCTTCACGAGCGGCTGGAAGCGGGTCCACATCGCCTCCATGAAGAACAGGTTCTTTTCTTTGGCGATGGCGAGAAGGGCACGCAGCTCCGCGGCGTTGGAGGTCGTTGCCTTCTCACAGAGGACGTGCTTGCCTGCGCGTAGCGCGTCTCGTGCATTCTCGTAGTGCATCGTGTGCGGGGTGCCTGTCAGACAACGTCGGAAGGGTGTCATTGGGTGGCTTGGAGAAACGAGTAAACGTACCGATGTAGATGGCATCGACGTTCTTCGGGCCATATGGTGATAGTGGTTAACACATTGTCGTATAGTAGTTATATCAGGAAGTGCTCACAGAGTCGGCATACAACTCCTCGTACGATCCATAGGCCTTTGCGTTTGTTTTCAGTGCATGTGCATCAATGAACTTTTGTGCGCTCTCGATGGTACGAGAGCCCACTGCTGCCACTTCGTGTGCAACGTCGGAGACGTCCCGTCTGGAAGCAGCACACTTGTATTAGCTATACAGTGTGAACGTCTGGAAATACAGAGACGTACTCCTTGGGATCAGCTAACAGATCCTGTAAGATGTACACTAGCGTCAGCCCATTTCGAATGATCTTCACTCACGTCACGTACCAGGACGAAAGTCTTCGAGATCCATCCCGTTGCGATAATTCCCCATCGCAGTGTGTACACCATTGCGATCAGTGGCCCTTTGTTACTTGTGAGAGACGTGTGTTTCGCAGATGAGGCCGTTTGGGTAGCCGGTGCTTCATTGCGTCTTATCTATGCTGCTCTTATACGATAGTCTCATGATCACGGACATGCCTCGGAACTTCATCTTCAGAGAGACAAATGGCTGAATGGTTGATCAGTGAGCCTCGTGCTCGAGTGACGTAGAATTTGGAAGGTAAAATTGTGGTATATCGATGAAGTCCGGCAGGCATTCTAAGTGCACGGCTTCAACGAGGATAATCAAGTACAAGTTAGTAAGACATAGAATACAATGGTGAATGAGACTGCTACACACGACCCCTAAACGCAGTACTATGGGACAGTCCTCGAGTGCAACGCCTCTTTCACCGTACTCCTCTGACCCAACAGCGCGAACATCTGCCACCTCGGGTCGTTCACCTCCTTCGCCCTCAAGAGATGCGGCTCTTCCTCCGTCGTGTCGTTCTCGCCCATCGCCAGCCGCATCGCTGCGGCCGACCTATTCGGCAGCATGGCGGGGGATATGGTGAATAGCGTATGGAAGGAGCTGGTGGAGAGGTGGCTGGTGGATGAGTGTCGCGCGGAGGGCTTTATGGAGGTAATGGCGTGCGAGGTGGAGGTCATTGAGAGTGCACCGGTTATAAGCTGTTTGAGCTTGTACTGAATATGCAAGTTAGCAGAGACACGGGAACGGATGTAGCATGAGGTTAAGTTACCTCAAAAGCCAGCATAAGTAGCTGTGCTACATTCCGGTTGGGAGCTGTCAGATTATGCTGAGCGGAGATCAGGTTGATACGGTCAGATATATGTTGGAGGGTGGGAGCACGAGTCACAGAGGCCAGATGCAACGACAATCTGCTTCCCGGAGGTTCTGTTCACTAACAGTCAGATATGTGCCCCATCTGCGCCCAGGAGTTCGCAACACTTACCTCCCCGCTCCTGCAACAACACCACACCCCTCTCCGCCGCCACCTCGTCTCGCTCTTTCCTCGGTCTCCGCTCCGTGGTTAAAGCCACAGTCTCCAGCCCACGCACCCTATCGCGCTCCTTCTTCCCCATCCCAATCGTCCACCGCTTCAGCCTCGTCGAGCGCAGAGTATAGCTATCATCGTTCTCCCCTTGGTACGGCAGCGTGCGACGCCGTTTGCGCGGCGGGGGTGGAGGCGCATCGGGAGGGGGGGTGGGCGGTGCAAGGTGTGCAGAAGGGTCAAGTAGCGAGACTATGAGCGAATTGTGAAGTGTGACTGCGGGCGGGCGAGGTGTGTTAGTATGTCGGTGCGAAGAGATCGTGCGGCTGCGGCTCACTCGCTGTGATGTTGTCCCTCCCTAGACATTCCTTGATCTGGTCGTCAAATTCTATTCGAGATATACGTGCGCAGAGGTATTCCTGGAAAATCTTGTAGTATTGGGGTGTCTTCGGGCCTAAGATCGCGGCTAGCTGGGCCTTTATAGTTGTTGTCGACGACAATGACATGAGAGCACAACGGGGGTAGGTGAGAGGCCCAGTCAAGTATATTTGGCCTACGCGTGGTCAACCTTTGGTTTCAAAGGACAGCATGCGATGATACACACCTCCGTTATAATCCTAGGTATGTAGTGGCCACTGGCTTGCATATCACGCCTGGCCTACAAGATGCGCTGGCGCTAATGTCCCAATATGGCCTAGATCGCGCCTGTACGGCCCTGAACTGAGAGTTACCGCGTCAAGCTTGTCGCTTGCTCTCATCCACACCGTCACCATCGTCCTTGTTCTACACACCTGCCACAGCATCCATCTTGTTCTACCACTTGCGCTTTGCTCTCTCACTCAACAATACACACGATGACGACCCCCTATCAAGAGTCGAGCTCGCAGCAGAACACCGCCTACACCTACACGCCCGTCCCAGCGACGCAACCGCCGTCTTCTTCGCAAGTACCCACGCCAGAGCCGACGCAATACGCGGGCACATCGACTGCAACGCCGCCAGTCGCATCGTCCTCGGGTACACAGCCCGCCACAGCAACACCAGCAGTGCCGCCATCGAGGGCCAATGCCGAAAGTACAAGGAAGGACAGAACACTGGCCGAATTTCTGCTCATGCTGGACGATTACGAGCCTTTGGTACGTCGATCCGCCCTCCCCTTCCATCGTCGAGAGCTGCACTAGTGCGAACAGCCCTTGCCGCTGAAGTGTTATGATCGCGTGCCACTCTCAACCGCAACATCATGCTAATTGGCAGCAATCGTGCCACAGATCCCCAACGAAGTCACAGACTACTACCTCCAACGAGTAGGATTTGAATGCGAGGATGTCCGACTGTGAACCCTTTTCTCCTCAGCTTACAGAAACCAAGCTGAAACGAGCCTCGTCTTTGCCTCCCCTTTCCCTGTCTCTTTGTTTGCCCATTATTGCAGAAAACGGCTGTTGTCCCTCGCAGCGCAGAAATTCGTGTCAGACATCGCGCAAGACGCGTACCAGCACGCGCGGATACGCGCAAACGCGTCCGGTGGGCGCTCGCGTGCGACGCAGGGCCCCGCCTCAGCCAGAGTCAGTCCTCGCTTGCTACAGCTCACGTGTCTGCGTCATCGCTGATCTACCCACAGGATAAGACGAAGACGACGTTGATGATGGAAGACCTCAGCGGCGCACTCGCAGAGTACGGCATCAACTCGCGAAAGCCGGATTTCTACATGTAAAGCTGTTCCCCTGCCCTCTCCTGCGCCCCCGCGTGCGTAGGCGTGTGTGTGTAATATGTATGTATCCCGATCATGCGCAGCCTGCTAGAGACTCAGGTACGTCCCCTCCCTTTCCTTACTCAAACGGTATGCTCACGGTGGATACGCAGACCGCTGTCAGATCCGGACCGAAGCCTATGAACGTATGCGCGGATACTTCAATCATGCCCGATACAGTAGATAAACCTGAACTCAAACCCAAAAACAACCTTCACAAGCCCCACAACAGTCCACAAGCTCTCACACACATATATAAATCGCTGTCCTGTCGTATGTATACTGTAATCTATGCAATGCTATCGCTTTTTCAAACCGCACCATGATATGCTCTTGGGCACGTGTCTGTTCTAACTAGTCATCAGCCCTTGGTCCTCGGTAACAGAGGTGGGCTGTATTGTGGCTTACAATACACCCAGCTCTATTACATAGACTAAGGGCTTTTGCACTATACTATTTTGCACTAAGTCAGGGTATATGTGACTCTCTCGCAACCCTGACCCTTTCCTGCCGGTTTGACAGAGTTGTACCTACAGAAGCAAAACCTGAGGATGAGGCCACTACCAAGTTACTGGGCGGGGTTCGCCATGAACTCCGAGCGTGGACAGAAGCCTTTAGGCTGCGCTGCTGTCGGTATCGAAACCCAGGAGAAGTACGACTTGATTCGCTCACAGAGTGGTTGCGGTGCCCCTATACTGCCAGCACGTTTGTGTCCGTGTGTTGGGCTGCAGCTCGAAGTAAGGTATGTACACAACGAAGTTGCCCAGCAACTCTGGCTATATTCGCTGATGTTCACGTCACACGCAGACTGTCTTTTCTAGCTCGATGTACTGGAACAAGCCAAGCACTGGTCAACGATCGATCACTCGCCAAAACCGGTCGAGCAAACCAGGACACTCCCAAACCGGGCACCTTCTCGTCGAAGCTTTCCAGTTGGGCTGACATCAACATGCCAGCCCAGGACACTATAAATACCCCTCCAACTTCAACATCCTCCCTTCTCCAGTTACCGCATGCATCCCCATGTAGGCGATTCACCCCTCCGTCCCGTCCACGGCACCGCGTACGTTCCTCCCCTGGAAGCGCAGAGTGTCGCCGCCCGGTTCGGCACAGCGGTTGGCCTCAACGCCTCCGCTTTTCTCGGTCTCTGTTTCGATTTTCTTTTCCTTCTGTTCCATGAACGCGTCGCCCAACTCTACGACGCCTTCCACACTATCTCTGACACCGTCTTCTTCCATCTGTGCGCCGTCTGCTGGGCTCCGACGGAGTTCGACCTCGGCCTACAGATCACCTTGGGCCTCACGGTGCTCAGCGTTACACTGAACTGTGTTTCGTTCTATGTGAGTAGCTTTGGGTCTGCCGGCTGTGCGCTCTGCTGATACGGCTGCTTCAGCGCGCTTCCCCGAAAGTTCACGAAGACGAGTCGCTGGACGACGACGACGACAACGGCGGCTGGGGCATTGACGACGAGCCGGACTTGATTACTGACAACGGGTCAGACTGGTCAGACGACGACGAGTCACTGCACGACGTGCCCGACGAGCACGTCAACAGGCGTCTGTATATCTGGCATCCGCGTACCAACGTCCAGCCCAACCACCCTCCCGACGACGGCGCGGACTTTCATGCCCCCTTTATACGAGCCTGGGTGGCGGCTGTCGAGGGGATCCCCACCAACGTCGCCAACTCTCTCGACGAGAACTTTCTCGACGAAGACCGGGGTGACGAGGACGAGGACGAGGCGCTGGGTAACGCTGCTGCTGACGACGACGAAGCCTATGAGCTCTGGCAGCTCGACATCGATGCGCAAAACAGGACGATGTGGAACATCGCACTCAGCGCGCTTCTCGGTCTCATTCTCGCTCTCGGTTTGATAACCCTTCTGTGTCCCGACCGCCTGGTGTCCTTCTTGACTCGCTGGCACGACGTCTACGACCGTACTCTCGACACTGTCCTCCTTTTCCTGTACACTCTTGGCTGGCTGGCTCCCGCTGGACTGGAGTTCGACCTCTTCAAGTGGCTCCCCGCGGCTGCTGTCGTCTTGGCCTCCTTCGTACTGGGGTTCATGTTTGGCTGGACGGTGATGCTGGTTCGTGAGGCATACTTGGTGAGTGTTCTCGTATGTGTTGGGTCGACGACGCGGCTGATGTGACTTGTGCTGTTATAGTTGAACGTCGAGGAGCGGGATCTCCGACGCGTTGAGGACGATGAAGATGGGCATGGCTGGGCCGACGCCGAGGAGGATGAGGTCGAGTCGCTGGGCGACGACGACGACGATGACGACGACAGTAGCGACGACGATGATGACAGTAGCGACGACGGCCACTACGACGACGACGACAGTAGTGATGACAGCGACGACAGTGACGACAACTACGACGGCGATTACGAACAGGACTGGATTCCTAATCAGCAAGAACAGGACTGGATTCCTACCCAGCAAGAACAGGTTATAGCTGCCGAACAGGACTGGATTCCTACTCAGCAAGAACAGGCTATAGCTGCCGAGCAAGACTGGGACTCCTCCTCCTCCACCTCCTCTTCAGACTGGGCTTCAGATGACGAGGCGCTTCTCACCGACGACGAAGACACCGGCGCGGACTTCTTTGTGCGTGTCTGGCAGGAACCTGAGCACGGGCACGACGCGGACGACTTTATTGAGGACGGCCTGGAGGCGCAGGACTGGCCTGCACCTGTGGACTTGGATGGCGATGCGCTGGACGCTGAGGATGACTTTACCGACGATGACTTTGGAGACTTTGACGACGACTATGATGACTTCAACGACTTTGGTGACTTTGACGACTATGATGACTTTGACGATGACTATGACGACTTTAACGACTTTAACAACCATGACGATCTTGACGACTCTGACGACTACAATGACATCAACCATGCAGAGCAGGACGAAGCCATTAACGACCCGGCGCTGACCGCCGCGGAGAACGACGCCTCCTCCTCCTCTGACGACTTCGTGTATGTCTGGCAGGAACCCGACTACGAATATGAGCCTTGGCAGCCCTGGGAGGCAGACGACATCACCTCCGACGAGCAAGACTCGGCGCCGGACCATCCCTCACCTGCAACATCAACCGTCGAGATCACGGACTTATGGGAACTACGGTGGTACCTGCAGGCAGAGGCCTACCTGCCCGGGTTCGTGTTTGAGATGCTGGGGCTCGGGAATGGGATGGAGCGGGTGTTGAGGCGGGTGTGTGAACGGATGGGCCAGGAGGGGATGGTGCGCGCTGCTGGTGAGATGATGTGGATGATATGGGGTGACGATGAGAATGAGGATGGGGCGGAGGATGAGGAGGATGGGCATGGGGGGAATGTCTTTTGGAGGGTTTGGGTCTGAGTGCTGGGCATTTGGATGTGACGGGGATAATTTATGAATATGTATGGATATGTATGCTTTATCTTTATCTGTGTTTGGACGAATCTGTACTGCGTTGTGCTGCAATATTCATATTCTTGAGTCTGTGTGAAGTCGGTCATAATATGCTCTTGGAAGCGTGTTGCCCGGCAACATCACCCATCACACAACATAGGCAGCTATTAACAGCCAACCTTGCAGAGTTTGCATACAGCGTGTCGGCATTCATCTAATTCACCCACCCACTTCACCTTACTCGGGGTCGCCAACAGAGCCCCGGAACCTGGACACACACAGACCCACCCGTCCGTCAATCCATCCGTCTATCCGTTCTTCCGTCAATCCGCGATACTGATGTCATGTCCATGCCGCGGTACTGATGTCATGCACATGCAAGACCCATTAAAGATCCCATATACGAAAAAAAGGACAGAATCGTACGCTACGCTACGGTGTGCACAAGATAATATAAGAACGTCTGGGCTGTATACTGTATACTGTATAGATATAGAAGGCGATGATCGCGTCGACGTGCGTTTCTGTGTGTCTGTCGTGAATGGATGCTGTCGTGCGTTGCGTGCCGCCCACCCCGCTCCCTGTTCCCCCGTTCCCCTGCCCGAGCGAGCTCGAGCTGCGAATGGATTTAAGGTTTTCAGTTGTCGTTCCGTATCGCCGCCTCTGCAAGATCAAACCGAAATCGGTCAGCGCCCTACACATTGCAAAAAGAAAACTGGACCACGCACTGAAAAACTCATACGACAACCAACACAACGCATTACTCGGCATGAACGTCAACACCCTCGGCGCCAACCCCCTCGCGAACCCCCTAACCCCATCCCTCGCCCAAATGATCCTAAACGCATCCTTCAAGCCCCTCGCCTCCCTAATCTCCCTATCCCCACTCGTGCCTCTCGTCTGCAACAGCGTCTTCGCGACGTCCAACGGCGTCGTGACGGCGCCCGCCACCCCGCCTGCGAGCCCGCCGGATATGATGTGCGTGGCGGGCGAGTATGCGCCGGACGGGTTGAGGAACGTTTTGAGCTGCTCGTAGACTGTGAATTGGACGGCGGTGAAGGGGACGGTCATTGTTAGGGTTGTGGGGTAGGAGACGTAGAAGGCGTTGAACCCTTCGGTGCGGTAGACTGTGCGCGCGCAGGTTATGGCGGAGCGGAATTCGGAGCGGTGCACTTGCATGCGTTGTTTGATCACTGGGGGTGGCGCGTTTTGTGTTGCATTAGCGGTTTTTTTGCGGTGGGTTTTTTAGTGACAGACATGCGAGTTAACAGGAAGTAGCAAGATTTCGCGCGTAAGTCCAGGACGCGTCGAAAGAAAGAAAATCGTACGCACCGTCAAACGGGTTCATAAGCGCATCACTCGCAATAGTCGCAGAAGCCCCCGCCAACGCTACACACCGTGTCAGCCCAATCCCTCCACTCCCTTCACCTCAAAAAAGCACAAAAACACTTACAAGTAGCGACCCACTGCCCGCCTCCCTCCACATTCCCGCCCGCAAGCTCCTTCACCGCCTCATAAGTCCCAAAATGGACCGCATGCGCGGGGCCTGCGCCCATGATGACGGAGGACACGCCGCGCCAGAGCGCGCGCGCGCCCTCGGTGGACGAGATGCGCGTGAAGGCGTTCCCGATTCCGGTGTAGACGGCCGCGGGGGAGGTTGCGAATACTTGCATTCGGGTCTATGTAAGTGTTCAGGAGGAGTGAGGGGAGGAGGTGGAGGGTGCGGTTTTGGATGCATTTTTGAGTGTGGTTTTGAGGGGACAGGCAGAGAGGGGAGGAGAGGGGGAAAGAAAGGGTGAGTAACGCGGTTTGGAAGGAGAGTTAGGGGACGTACTTTGATGCTATCGACTGGGAACATGACGGCGTGTTCTGTTATGCCTGCCTATTGAGAAACGCAGTCCGTCAGCTTTTTTCGTTTTTGCAAAACCAATCTCCTGCAGTCCCAATTTCTCTTTCTCCCTGTCCCTGCGTCTTTTTTTCTCCCCTCTACACCTCGACCCGTCCGGAATCTCCAAAAGAAAGTAGAAACTCACCAGAGCACCCGCCATCATGCTAACCTGCCACACAAACACCCACCACGAAAAGCGATCGTCAGCGCGATTCCACACCATGCCAGACAGATTCGAGCGGGGACTCACACTTAGCCCGGCGTTCGACGGGAGCCCCTCGTACTCGATTTCTTCTGCGACTTCCATGGCTCCTGCGCTGTGACCGGAGAGTGTGCGACGACGTGGGTCGCTCTGCAGGTGATGTTATTGCGGTGGCTTGGGCGGATCCTGGGAGGACACGTTACTGTGCTGATAACGGCGGAGAAGCTGGGAGATGACAGAGAGCGTCAATGAGATTGAGAAGTTCTGTCTGTGTGAGGGCTGATGACATCGTCGCGTGCGCTGCGCGGTGTTTCGTCGTTGTTTGCTTACCTGTGGCAATTAGGCCTGCGTTGCGTTGCGTTGCGCTGTGTGTGGGATGAAAGGCACAGCGGCTCGACTCGATCTGCAGCTGCGCTGGCGGTGCTGCTCGAGAGCGAGCGAGCGAGCGAGGTGGGTAGTGAGGGTAGAGGAGGAGGTGGTGGTGGGAGGGGTGAAAGAGACGGAGTGCGAGGCCGGGGTGTGGTGAGATCGCTCAGCGGGCTGGGAGAGACTTTGACAGGCAGAAGAGACAGAGCGAGTGAAGTGCTCTGGGTACGGCTTACGAGCGTCACACGGGTTTGCTTGTGCGGACACACGGTCGCGGACACACGGGTCGGTCCCTTGCTCGGCCCTCCGGTCGTTCAAAATCCAAAACATTCCCGCTGCTAGCCAATCACAGTCCCCGCCCTCCTCTAAGCGCTAGCGCTTCTCACCACCGACGGCGCGTTGAGAGTGCGTCTCTCGCGCTCTAGCGACGCTCGCCACCGTCGCGATGAGATCTCACACGGTCTGTCTGTCTCACGCGCATTATAAATATACTGTATCTCATCCCATCCAATCTCAGTCAGTGCACATCCGAGCACACAACCCGCGATAGGAACATTCAGATGGAGGTGCGATAACTACAGTACAACTTGCGATAACATAACCACGAGTCGAGTCAGCTGCCCGCCACGTATCTGTGGGATTCTATCACAGCAGCTGCTGCGACGGACTAGCCAATGGGTGCCGTAAACCAATGGGCAGAGACCGTTAGCCACCGTTAGGCTGTGGGAAGACACCGCGAGCCAATGGGCACAGGACGCGGCTCCCACCGTCGCCTGTTTGCGTGGGATGGAATGGAGGGTGTGTCTGAGCCGGCTGCGTGGTTGGTCGCTACAGGATTGCTGACAGAAGATCGCCAGAACCGTCGCTTACCCTGACTCCAATTGGTAAGGCAAGAATAGCAACCAACCAACGATCATTGCAACTTCAGGCCATGTTCTGTTCCTCGATGTCTGGCGGGCGGGCGACTGTGGCAGTAACTTGGCTAGAGTCCAAGAGACACGTCGCATAACTTTTGGCATGGGCGACATATGTACTGCACCCGAGGTGTGTTGACCCGTTTGTGCTCACTGTGCTGTGTTGTTAGTTCTCGAAGTGGCTCGGCAGTCTGCATGTTTACCAGTACAACACCAATAGCATTGTAAAACTCGAACCCCAGTGTACATGAGAAAAACACACAGCATATACGCAGACGTCCTTGTACGTCTACGTTTACACCTGCCCGGCGACAGCCCCAGTCTCCCGTCGGAGCTGTACGAACTCGGGAGCTTGTGGGTCCAGCTTGCCCTGTTCCTCCGCTACGAAAAACGTCAGTTTTACTATTAACAACACCAGGAAACGAACGGGTGGAGATGGATGAAGATGGATGGATGGATGGGGATGGGGATGGAAGGGGACGTACGTGTGGCGACCCAGAAATAGATGATGAGCCCGAGGATGACGACTGCGAAGGCGACGAAGTAGAGCCAGTAGACTGTGTAATGCTGTCCATCCACGTCAGTCGTGTCCTACCAACAAGTTGAAAAAAAAGAAGAAGAGGGACGTACGAAGAGGAACAGCCCAAAAAGCAGCCCATAAAAGTCGCTCGAGAGCAGACTGAGGTTGTAGTACGCGCTCGAGGCCATCCGGTACAGAATCGGCGCGACCGTGTACAGGATGAGCATCGCGGCTGTGTATGCTACTAGGAGTCCGACTGGTAACGTTCGTCAGTTTTTTTGTTTTGCTGTAACGCAAACAAAAAAAAAACAAGCAGAGGGGAAGAAAACGCACTGGTAGCCCCGTTCCAACTAGCAGTCTTCATATCGTTATGCTCCAGTGCGGCGGCCTGGATCCCGTTGATGAGGGTCCCCCACATGCCGAGCTGGCCGACGACCTCGTAGAGGGGCGATTTGCGCACGAAGAATTCTTCGGTTGCGTTTGCTGTTCATTGTGATTTTGGTTAGTTTACCACTACCGCTGAGAGCGTAATTGGAAAAGGAACGCACTGAAGCCGTAGAGCGTCGCGCCGACGAGCATGAACACGTCGCCCTTCGCCCTGCTCAACGCAGGCCAATCCTTATCCGTCAGCTCGTCAGACGCAACCAACATCCCGAGCCCGCCGATGCATATCGCAATTCCCTGTGTCCCATCCGCCCCATCAGCACCCCGTACAACACAACACAAGAGGGAGAGGGAAGGACGTACGAGCAACTGACTCCAATGATACTTAGGCCGCATGTACACCCAGCAGAAGAGGATGCACACGGGGATGGCCCATGCGTCCAACAACATGCAGGAGAGCAGGGTTGTGTATTGGTAGGCTTTTACGACGAGGAAGTTGCCTTCTACGTCGCAGGCTGCTAGGATGAAGTCTGTGGAGCGTAGCGAGTGTGAGTTTTTGCGCTGGGATCGGGGAGGGGAGGAGGAAGGGAGGGCGTACATTTCCACCCGGAGCGCATTATCATCTTTCCCCAGCCTTTCCATCCATCTGTAGAGCGAAGCGTTAACACAATATGCGCGAATCGGTCAGAGGAATCAGAACGTACATTGATAAATGGTGTACGGCGTGTATATAATGAACAGCGAGAAATAGCTACATGCAGCGACGTGAGTCCTATATTAACACAGGAAAACACAGCTCAGAAACTCACAGGAACCAAGTCTGCGTCGTCGGCAACGACCAGTTCCGCATCACCAACTCCGTAGTAGTCACATTCGTGCACGTAATACACAGCGACACGACCTGGCCCGCTACGAGGGACAGCACAAAACGGCGCGTCCACAGACTCGCGAAGCGTCTCCACACGCTCGCGCCGAACGCGTACGGGGAGCTGTACAAGATCGGCGGACGAAGCGGCGTGGTTGCTTCGGCGTCGGTGGGGTCCGAGGGGTTTTGGAGGGCAGGAAGCGGGAGGGGGGAGGCTTCGAGGTCGTGCTTCTCGATGGACCGCCGGGGCTCGTAGGGCGTTGAGTGTTCGGTGGACATGATTGCTGGAGGGTTCTGTCTGTCCGTGGGTGCGAAGAACGGGATCGTGGGGCCGGGAAGTCAGCTATAGAGCTACGTTATCTATACCGTAAAATGATTCCTGGGAGCCGTTTACGTATTCGCGCGTGCCTGTGGCTCAGCGTAGTGCCTTTCTGGATCTGACAGAAGCAACGCCTGGAGCCTTGAGCTAACGGAGGGGTCGTTGGATGGTGGAGGGACACACAGAGTCTGCACATGGCGCGGATGGATGAGGCTTATATACTAGCTGGACGAACTGATGGGATGATCTTTGACAGAGAAGAAGATCGATTTTTTAACGTTGTGCGCCACTCCGGGTGAAAAATTATATCGGGCGGAGTGCATCGTGAGCGGATCGGAAGTAGATCGTCCACCATGTCTGTTTATTTTGGCTGTTGCTGTATTTTACATCCAGCCATTCAACCCACACCGTAGCAAATAGAGACATTGGAATCTCATTCGAGGTACAGTAACTTCAAGACTGCAGGACACATACATAGACAACAGCACAACATCGGCTACGCTACACGCTATCAACATCACCACCAATCACTCCTGGGGGAGCGGCGGCGGCGCCTCCGGCTGCGGAGCAAAGATGAGGTTCAACGGAGGAGTAGTCTGACTATTCTCGCTCAACAACGTCGCAATAATGCTCCTCCCCGCAAAACTGCGTCCCGCCAACGCCTTCAACGCATGCCTCGCCCCCTCGCTCCCCACATACTTCACATACACCCTCCCAACACCCGCCGCCTCATCGATGCGCTGCGCACTCGTCGCGTCTATCGCGCTCTCGCCCCATTTCGCCTTGTCGCGCTTCACGGGGCGCGGGATGCGCAGGTCGGACACCTGTCCGTAGTTCCCGCATTCTTCCTTGATGTCCTCGTATATATCCGCGTATTCTTGGTCGTCTTGCAGGTCCTCGGGCACGACCATGTTGAGCATGAGCAGGATGTTGGAGTCGGAGTCGTCGTGGTCTGTCGCGGGCAGGATGGGCTTGGGGATCTCGACGTAGTCCATGCCTGGGACGGGCGACTGCCCGGGCTTCGCGCCGACGGACGCACGTTGCACGACGAGGTACTTGTCGCCGAGCTCCATCCCGCTGAGAGACTCGATAGCCATGTCGGTGACGCCCGGGTCGACGTATTCGAAGAATGCGAAGCCTTTTGACGGGCCGTTCCCGTTCTCGCGCACGAGGTTGAACGCCTTGAGTTCGCCGAAACTCTTGAGGAGCTCCATGACCTGCTCTTCGTTCAGATAGGTCGGCAGCCCGCCGACAAAGACCTTGTTGATCGAGTCGGGGACGTTCGTCGAGACGACCCCGGGAACATGGGTGCCCGTGATCATCATCTCAGGCCCGCCGTAGTCCTTGGGCCGACGAATCTTCAGCGGTCCATTGATGAATATGATACCGTCGAACGCCATCGCAGCAGTGGCGTCCTCTGCACTGCGGAACTAAAAAACATCCACAATCAGTCATTTTTTTTCTCGCCACCACCAAGTGTTAGCGCAAACTCACCTCAACAAACGCATAATTCTTCTCATAATTGCACTGCACAGCAAGCACCGGATTCCCCGGTGTCGCAGTCCCAATATTCATCTCCTTCATCTTCGAATTAAAGAAATCCGCCAGATTCTGCTCAGTCACGTCCGTGGTGATGCTCCCGATGTACAAGCGCCGCGACTGTCTCGACAGGTTCGGGTTCCCGCCGATCCCCATCCCGAAGCTCTGCACTGGCATCGGGGGCGGGAGACCTGGGATGGCGAGGATGGGTGGGATCTGCGTGCGGTTCGCGCCTGGGAGGTTGAATAGCCCTATACGCACACGCGCCGCATCACATCAGACACATGCGCATTGAACGTGGGAAGGCACGTCTGGCGGAAAAACTCACCGGTCTGTTTGGCCTGCATCGCGGTGTACTGCTCGTATCCCGGAGCGTGGACGTCCCACCCACTCGCCTTGCGTTTTCTCTGCGAGAGCGGGACAGCGTCTGTCGGGGTAGGCGACCTACGCTCAGGCGTGCCGAGCCCGTCACGCTGTTTACCACGCCCCCTCCTGTCGCCCCCGTCTTCCTCACCGCCGCCTCCTCCTCCTCGGCCACCGTGACGACGCCCGTAGCCCCCCGCATCGTCCTCGCGCCCACCGCGGCGCCCTCCCCCACCTCCTCCGTGACGTTCCCCGCCATCATACCGAGGGCGCTTTTCTTCATGGTCCTCCCGACCACCTCTCCCACCATACCGATCCCCTCCTCCCCCTCCACCTCCTCCGCCTCTATGATCCCGGTAGTCTCTCTCGCCGCCATGACGCCTATCATACCTCTCTCCCCTATCACGGTGCTCACGGTCTCCATGTCCATGTCCATGCCCGCCTCTCCCGCCATAATCGCGCTCTTCGTGTCTTGAAGACCGGTGAGGGCGCTCGCCGCCGTAGCGTTCGGCTGGGAGGAAAAAATGATGGTGAGTATGGGTGTGCGTGTGGGGGCGATGGCCAATGGGCGGCGCCTGCACGGGCACTGTTAGCTGTAAAAGACACCAGACGCGAGACGTGGGGCTCGGGGCTCTGGCTCTGGAGAAATGGGGAGGGGGAGGCTGTGGAGACCTGTGATGTGAAAGAGCTGCTCCCGACCCAGACCACGGCACGCTGTGACGAGACGGGAGCGAACGACGCTCGCTCGCTAGCTAGCTATAAAAAGTGGAGCGGAACGCGGACGCGGACGAGCTCGCTGGTGCAGCAAGGGAGAGGCACCATGAGCTCATTGTCTGTTTTGTTTCGGGAACGGAACAAAGAGAAGGAGAAAGAGAGAATGCAAAGGGTGTACAGCTGGGAAATGGTACTGGGGATGTGGACGGGATGAAGAAACGGAAGTGCTTTTTCGCGCTGCTCACCTGCGCCGAATTCGTCTGGGACGCCAGACATCTTTTGTTTTGAGGGTTTGTGTAAATCCCGGGGAGGGTGGGTGAGCGAGGGCAATGGGACGTGGTGGTTTTGGAGAGAGCGGGTGGGAGTGTGTAGGCTAATATGTTAATTAGCTTAAGTTAGCCACGGTATTGGGTAAGGATTTGATTTGTATGCTGTCGGGTAAATTAAAAGGAAATGTCCGTTGATGAGGGATGTAAGCGCGCTCCTGGACTGCGGCGGGGCTTTGGATTTCGGACCTGCTCTGAAGTACTGTGCAGGCTTTGCATAGACACCTTCGTCTCCCGCCTCGTCTCTACCACCACACACCGTATCGTCTTATAAGCCACAGACAAATATGCCTACCGAACTCCCTTACGCCGCGGACGCCGAAGTATCGCTAGCGTACGACGAACTCGAGGTACGAACCCGAACGAGCTCTATACGCCTTTGTCCAAGCGAGCTTCTGATGTGTCGTTTATGACTCTAGGTGTTACGCACACAGTATCAAAGGGAACAAGCCCAAGCGCATATCACGATCCAAACGAAATTCAACTATGCATGGGGCCTGGTGAAGAGTCCGATGCGGGAGCACCAGAGCGAGGGTGTCCGGTTGTTGCAAGGTGCGCATTCATTTGATTACTCTATCCTTGAAAGCAGAGATTGACTGAGGTATGTGGTGTGTAGAGATATATCGTGCGGAGCCTGCGAGACGAAGAGAGTGCTTGTATTACCTTGCGTTGGGACATTACAAGATGGGGAACTATGAAGAGGCCAACAAGTTTAACTGTACGTCCTCTCCCCCCGTGCGCGCAGCCGTCACGTTATTCACATCAGTCATGTTATGTCTTCCAGCTCTGCTCCTAGACAAAGAACCCTCAAACCTCCAAGCCCAAAGCCTCTCCGGTCTGATCGAGAAGAAAGTCACGCGCGGTACGTTCCCCCTCTCCCCATCTGTCCTGTTACATTCGCTGACTCTACGGTATGGTTTCGCGATGAAGATGGGTACATCGGGATGGCGATGGTGGGCGGAGTCGCAGCTGTGAGCGCGCTCGTCGCCACGGCTCTCATACGGCGAGCAACCCGCAAATAAGCTCGTCTCGTAACGTTCGTCTGATACGTTCTTTTCGCATGCTCTCGCCCACCACTTCCGTGTCCGCTCTCCTGCCACCGCCAACAAACCTGATGAATGCGACGCACGATGCAATTATGTACATTATGGAACACTTAATTCGCTTTGCTTATAATGTATTTTGCGGACGCAGACGTTCGTAAAGTGGAATCGGATGACCTCTCATAGAATACGTGTGATTGCGCTGAGACCAGTCTTGTCTACAACTCATCGTAAGTGTTCTCGGGTTGAAGAGAAAGAGAGAGCCTTCAGAACCACACATACAGACTAGACCGATCTGCATATTGTAGTCTTCCCGCGAGACAGAACAGCGTTCACAGATCTGCGTCATTGGGCGCCACATGCTGCTGTAAAGCTTGTTCTATTCCACCACGACATGTCGTCGGACGGTAAGCTGCCCAACCCACTGGACAATGTGACACCGACGCCGTACATGGACAAGTTCAAGGTGAGCTCGCTGTGTTTCTAGCGAGTTCATGCACTTGACCGTTGCCGGAATCCCAACTCCAGGACCGGCCGAAGAGCAAGTTCGTCGAGTATGTTCACACACCGTTCTCATCTCCCGCGAGTGGCTGACGTGCTCCGTTTCCAGTCCATGCGAGGAAGCAGCAAAGGCCTCGTATGCGTGTCTGAACCGCTTCGACTACGACAGAGACAAGTGCACGGACTTCTTCCAGGCGTACAGGGATTGCAAGAAGTCGTGGGTGCGTGCCAGTCCCTTATGTCGGTTGAATACTTAGCATATCTCTCGTCTGTGGTACAAGATAGAGCAACGGAAAGCTGATAGGAGGGCCGGACGATCTGTCGGCTCGTGAAATCTATCTTATCTGTGTTCGTTGCTGAGACTGTTCCGTTCTATGCTATGTACGCGTCGGTCTCTCTTGCTTGAACATTGTTAGCAGTCAAGTTGCGCGCGCCGTGTCAGTGTGGCATATACTCTGTCCATGAAACACAGTAAGACGGACGCCGCTCGTCAGTATCGTACAGTGATGTTGTCCCGCTCCGACCAATGTCGGGCATTGTGTAGCATGTGGTCATCGGCCGATACTCGAGCTCCCGTGAGAACGTATTCCCTGAGTGCAGCTCCAAATGTCGTCGTGATTGTCGTCCACAACCTGAACTGTCTCATTGACGGCCATGTCTACTCACATTTCAGAGAAAGGGGGACTGTTGCCCACCGCCGCACCTCCCGCCAAAGGCCGCCGAGGGACAGTTGTGAAGAGGTTGCATCTGGTGCCGTTGCTGCTTCTAGCCTCTGCGTGCTATTATTATGGCTGGTCGCGCACCTGGACTGAGGACGGGCACGGAGAGTTCGACGAGGATATCAAGAAGAGCTTGTGCCCTCAGCAATCCCCGCTAACACCCTCCAAACATGCCGATCTTTGGGAGTCCCTTGGTGAAACCTACGAGACGAAGGCGTTCCAGGACCGCGCTGTCCAGTGGCTGAGCGGCGCTGTGCAAGTACCGTACGTCCACACGTATTTCTGTATTCTTATGCTGCTGATTCTTGAATATTATGCGTCCAGAACGGAGAGCTTCGACCAGATGGATCCCGTGGGCGTTGACCCGCGCTGGGATGCGTTCGGACCTTTCCATGATTATCTGCTCTCAGCCTTCCCCGAGGTGTAAGTGGTTTGCTGCATTATGGGAATAGAGCGAGTTAATAACACTAAATAAAGCCATGCTACGCTGAAACTCACGAAAGTGAACACATGGGGGTTGGTTTACGAGTGGGTTGGTTCGGACCCGTCGTTGAAGCCTGTCCTCTTAGCCGCGCATCAGGGTATGTTACAACCTAATATTGGAAACAATAGTTGTACTTACACGCTATTATTCCTGCAGATGTTGTACCCGTGAATCCAGAGACTGTAGGAGAGTGGACTCATGAGCCATTCTCTGGTGATTTCGATGGTAAGCTGCTTGTAGGTCTTGAAGTAACGCGCAACTCACCACGAACAGGTGAACGAATTCATGGACGCGGTAGTGTCGATGACAAGAGCGGGCTTATCAGCATTCTGTATGTCATATGTCAATTTAACTCATATATCGATGCTAAGCAGACGCCAACTAGTGTAACGATTGAAACCCTCATACAATCTGGCTTCAAACCCGCACGCAAGGTGGTCCTTGCCTTCGGCTTCGATGAGGAAGTTAGCGGCTACAGAGTGAGTATTCGTGTAGTTCCTACTGCTGTGGCGTTCCTACTGATCCATGAGCTCAGGGTGCAGGTGAAATCGCCAAATATTTAGAGCAGACCTACGGCAAGGATGCCTTCGCTTTCCTCATAGACGAGGGAGGTACGCAGCTCTCGTCATAGCATATTCAGCAAGAGCAAGGGGGACTGACAAGTGTTATGACAGGTGAATACATGACTGAATACGGTCAAGCATTCGCCACTGTTGGTACGGCTGAGAAGGGCTACAGCGACGTCCGACTTGCTGTCGCATCCCCCGGAGGTCATTCCAGCATCCCGCCTGACCATACCGTACGTCGCCCTGTCCAGCTTACTCGCTTCTCGGCTGAGAACACGTCAAATCCAGACCATAGGAATTCTTTCAGCTATGATTGTCCAGCTCGAGGCGAAACCCGCGGTGCCCAAGCTCGGCAGAGGAACGCCCATGTATCAGAAGTCTCAATGCCTTGCTGCGTATGCGAAGGATATACCCAAGTCGCTGCGCAAAGCTCTCCATAAGGCTGAAAAGTCTGATAAGGCGCTGCGCGAAGCGGAGAAGGCTCTGCTGCAGAACAAGCAGTTCAAGGCACTGGTCGGCACGACCCTTGCTATTGACATCGTGCAGGGCGGTGTGAAGACCAATGCACTGCCTGAATCTGCGTTTGCGGTGCTCAACCACAGGATTGCAACGGACAGGTTCGTGTTCTTCATAGCCCTTGTGTCTTCTTCCTCGCCATGTTGATTGATTCTATCTCCAGCTCCGTCCGTGCTACATGGGAACACGACACCAAGACATTAGAGGCCCTCGCCTCGCAATTTAATCTCTCCTTCACAGCCTTCGGGAAACAGGTCAGCCCTGCCAACGCACCCGCTTACGGCACCGTCACGCTCTCGGACGCCTGGGGCCTCGCGCTCGACCCCGCCCCCATCACGCCGACCAGCAAGGACGCAGCGCCCTTCGTGCTCCTCGCGGGCACGATCAAGGCGACGCACAACGCGGTCAGGAAGATCAGCGGAGATGGCAACGTTGTAGTGAGCCCTGGGATTATGTCCGGCAACACCGGTCAGTTGTGCTTCGTATGAATGTGGGATATCAACGAGGACGAGGCTGATTGGTTTTGTACACAGATACCCGGCATTATTGGAATTTGACGAAGCATATCTTCCGATGGGGAAACACTTTCGCTACGAACGGCTGGGCCTCGATGCGCGGACATACTGTCAACGAAGGTAGATGTTCTTTATCTCGATATATGCAAGCCAGTGGCTCATTCTGGGTTTGCAGCTTTACCCCTGGACTCGTACCTGGAGATCATCCGTTTCTTCACTACTCTTATCCTTAACGCTGATGAGTCTACGGCACTCTAAGCGTTCCTGGGAGAGGAAGAGCGTGTCAATGAAAGCCGCTTACATCCTGATGTACATGGCAAAGGTCGGGTGAACTGTGGCACATAATGTATAATGTAGGTAGAAGACGATCTAATATCGTCAATGCAATGGTAAAATACAGTTCGGCCTGTAAGTGCGTAAAGTGAAGGTTGTTGTAACATGCCAGCAGAGGGTACCGAGCACTGTTCATTGTCCATGATGTTTCCAGCGTGTAATCATTCCGGCACTGGGCCGGCTTCCGTTCTTGTTGCGGTGTCTCTGGCGAGACATGCTACAAGCGTGTCGTGTTCTAGTAATATGCACCGTTCGTCGTCGTGTCATTCATTATACGGGGTGGCCGGGGGGTTCGCCAACGGTGGTTATGTGGGCAGGAATTCGGCTGCGTAGGTGTTCAGGTTGGCCAATAAGGAGCATATGCTGTGAAACTCACCGGCTTGCGCATACATCTGATCCTTGTCATACTTGAAGCACACAATGCCGACCAGCACGAAGCCCGTAATCACGCCCAATTCAAAGAAGAGCCAAATCAACGCCCATACTATAAATATATCAATACAGAACGTTAGGAAGCGGTAGCAGAAGTGACCCACTGTGTGCGCCGATCTTGGGATAGAGAACCCAAAACTGTGTTGCATCTGAGTCGTTTGCTTTACGGAAGTATTTGTCGTCCGCCATGTCCCCTGTATAAACGTGAGTTTTCATCACACGATGGGGAAATACCGATCACATACAGACGACATACAACGCGCTGTAACAGGCGGCGTCAGAATGACATGCCAAGTGAATGGACTGCGCACGTACTTCATTACTCCCAAGAAAAGGCAATACCACCGCAACGCTTGTCTGCGGATGGCTCGATGTGAGTTTGCCAGGAATAGTTGAAGTACAGGCCACTCACCCGTGGTCAATAAACCAGAACCCTACCAGAAGGCCCTCATAACACAAGGTCAATAATATCGTCCTAATGAGGAGCACGTTAGGCGAACGCATAGACAGACACGGGTCGAACACGCACAGTTTGTCCCGTACAAGCACCAATGGACATAGTAGTCCGATCCCAATAACAAAGCTCATTATTTTGGCCACCAGCGTATCGAATCCCGCCATTATCAGCACTCCGCCGAATAACGTCGAGCCGATGTATCCTGCCGAGAGGATGATGATAGGTACCCCGCCTTCCACATTCGTTGCCCCACCCAGGTCGGGGTCTATGCATACTCTGACTACGCTTCCTCCTGTCAGGATAGCCTTCGGGGATGTCAATACACTTTGCTGCGCAACCGGTGGACTTGTTGGACGTACCGCCGTTATATGACAGAACTCATGCCATCCGATGGTGAAGAGCTTCAATGGGTTGATAATGACTCGGGCCCCGGGTATGCTCCAAAAAGCAAAAATGACAACAGCAAATACAACAAGCTGAGAATCAAAGGTTCAGATCAAAACGGCTAGGTTGATAAAACACGATGCTCACAACGTAAAGAGTCGGAACCTAATCGTTCACAAAGCATGCAGTAGTCAGTAAAGCAGCCACATCTATATGTGGGCCACTCACTTGGTCGTGAGTCGGTTGGAGAGGGGGTATGGCCGGCATAGGAGGAGCGATGGGCGGACGAGGGATGTATGGTGGAGGTGCGGACATATTTGTTGCTTAGGTATCGACTTTTCTACTGTGGCGCGTCGAATCCAGATGCATGCAAAGCAAGGCAAGCACGTTGGAACCGTGGAGAGAGAAAGCAAGGACAGAAGCGGCAGGAAAGCGTGTTGATAGTCCTATATTACAAGCTGCCGTTGTCCGCGTGTCCGAGTAACGCAGCGCACGCAGTCGCCTTAGCCAGAGCAATGAGCCATCGCCTCGACGGTCCAACACGTGGATCACGTGGGCGCCACCATGAAGAGACGCGTCGCGTAGTCGCGTAACGCGTTATCGCTCGACCAGACAATGCAGCGTTCAAACGAGCGACGCGATGTGTTATTGGACAACAATGGATATGATTGAACGACGTCCGAGGTATGTCATATGGTACTATTACAATGCGACCATGTAGACTAGCGAATGGATGAAAACCGATAATGATACACAACAAACAGAAATAGAAATAGTAGTACTCAGACCTCCTGAGATGCTCCCTCCTTTTTGCCCTTGTTGGACTTCGACGGGAGCAGAGCGGGATCGATGTGGGGAACGACACCTCCCTGACTGATCACAACATCGCCAAGGAGCTTGTTCAACCTGCAGGCGTCACGTCAGCTGGCATCGTTTATACATCAATGAAGCTTCTTACTCTTCATCGTTTCGGATGGCTAGCTGCAAGTGACGTGGGACAATACGCTGCTTCTTGTTATCACGAGCGGCATTACCAGCAAGCTCCAGAATCTCGGCAGCGAGATACTCAAGAACCGCAGCAAGATAAACTAGAATCACATTAGCATTTCATACAACAGGTATATCAACACCACATACCAGGGGCACCAGCACCCACACGCTGAGCGTAGTTGCCTCTCTTCAACAAACGATGGACACGTCCAACAGGGAACTGGAGGCCAGCCTTCGCCGAGCGAGATTGCGACTTCGACTCGCCACTGCCAGCCTTGCCAGAGGAGGATTTACCACTGGGAACAAGCGAGTTTCAGAAATGCTAATGTATCCAGGACTGTGGTTAGGATTCGTACGCTTTTCCCTTGCCAGACTGAAATTTGCAAGAGTAAGAACAAATTCTCAAAGAGCTACAAGTTTACACACCATTTCGACTGTTAAATGGTTATGAGATGAGTGATAGGTTCGAGGAAGAGAAGCAGATACCGTCAGTGTACGCGCCCTCAGCCTTTTAAAGCATGTGTCCCATTGAAACTCCGACCATAAACACATGCGCACGTGACGCAACGCGTCTTTGATTGCCACGTGATATAAGCGCCTTAGCAATAAGTGACCGGGGGTGTAATGACCCCGGAACTCCAATAGACGGATTTTAGCGGCGTCTAGTCGCGACTGCTCCGAAGGTTGGCACTGCTGGACGAGGGCGACAACAACGACGGCCAATGTCTCATGCAACAAAAAGACTTGCGCTGACGGCGAGCAGACTCCCAACAATCACTCCCTCGCAGTTGAAAGCCTTCCCACCAAAAGAGGCCGTCATTCCAAAGCCTTCGTCATCCCAAACTGCTCACACGCCGCACTTCTTCGATACAGATGGATGGGCTGCAAGCCAACCACCTAGCGTGTCTGCCCTCTCCGCATTTGCGCATCGAATAGGACTTGGAAAATCCCTGCCGTCTCCTGCCGATGCTGTCCAGCAAGCGTGCACACATCCTTCGTTTCTACCACTGCACGCGAAGCACCGTCCGAAGGAGCCAGCACCTGCGACGAATGGAAACTTAGCTGCTCTTGGCAACTCGCTCCTTGGTCTGTTCACTACAGAGTACATTAATTCTACGTACCCTCATCTCCCGACACGCGTTCTGAAGGCCGCCGTGAGCGCATATGTTGGTACTACTAGCTGTGCATCCATAGCTCAAGAAATGGGTGCTTCTCCGCTGCTTAGATGGAATCGAATAGTGAGTACTTCCAAATCTACTGTGATGTGTCATATTTCTTTCAAATTACCCTGCTAAAACGGTAGACATCTGTTTTGCATTTGCTCTTCAACCCATACCGTCATGACCTCGATATGGTGTAGTCATTGGATTTTACTGACTTTCGCGCCTCTTCCAGCCAAATACTCCCACTCATCCGGCACTGCTGCATTCTGATGCGTTGTCCTCCGTTCCGAGAGCATTAACAGGATTGGTATACCAGCATAACTCCCTGCACGCGGCGCGTCGATTCTTTCAGAAATTTTTTCTCAGTCGTGAAGTAGACTTCCGCAACATGATAAAGTTCCGTGACCCAAAGGTGGCGCTGAAGGTAACGGTGGAAAAGTTTGGGCGTGATAGACCGGTTTCAAGGTGAGTTACATGCCATCACGCGTCCAGACCTTTAGAATGACCGCGATCAAAGACTATTGAAAGAAACTGGTCGTCTGTCTGTATCGCCCATGTACGTGGTGGGCATATTTTCCGGTGCCGACCAGCTAGGGGAGGGTTTCGGTAGCTCGCTAAAAATGGCCGAATACAGAGTAAGTGACATCGATTTTGTACCTATCATATATTAATTTCGGCTTGCACAGGCGGCGGAAGATGCTTTACACAGACTGTATCTTACAAAACAACCACCAAGTCTGGTACAATTGCCAACATCGACCTTCCCAGATGCGTTCGGTAATGTGTTTGATGCGCAAGGGTCGACACCGGAATACACGCCAGCTGAGATGGCAGATACGGAGATTCGATTCGGTAGTGCCACGAAGTCTGGCATTCCCAGGCCGCAGCAATACTTGGGGGAAGAGGAAGACTAACTATTCATGCATAGAGGCTAATACCGCTGTAGTATATACACACATCTAATTGTTTTCGTGTTGCGATTCACTACGTTCCATCCAAAAGATTCCTCGCCCAATGGCATTCGGGCGGTGTGGGTACGGTGAGGCACGGCTTAGGCACTTGTTTCACTTCAGTTACTCGAGCGCCTGTCAAACATACGGGCACCGCCCGCTAGGAAGGCACACACAGCCTTCTTCCAGTTCCTCCATCTTTAACCCCGTCGAGCACCTCGACAGAGCACCAGCTCTGGCAAACGCGGTATCCCTATATCAACATTCCCGTAGCTCTGCTCAGAGACGGCTGCGGAACGTCGCCACCAGCAGTCAGACCCTGCGAAGAGTCGCCTTGAAGACTGATACACCATGGCAGTAATCACGCTGCCTCTGACATTTCAGAACTCGTTCTGGACACAGGACTATCGAACTGGGCTTGAAGTGCTATTTGCTCAGCTGGAGAAGGTACGCATGCGTGTTGTACTTCTACGCAGTCAAGCCTCACGCTCGCACTGCACCATGTCTAGGGAGTGGCCGAGAATGACGATATCATCGCTTTCATAAAGGTATACTCATTGATTGACGGGGTGTCGTGGTCTGACTTCTGTTGGCTATAGAGGAGGGCTGCTGCAGAGACCGCCCTGGCAGCTGCCTTAACTGCTGCTGCCCCTATAAGTACGTGAATCGCTATGCTTTCGGTCGTCAATAGCATTAACATCACGTAGGCAAGGCATTCGACGCAGAGAACGGCGCATCTTTACATTTGGCATTCAATGGATTGAGACAAGAATCAAGTGCGGAAGGGCAATTGCATGGAGAAGCTGCCAAGGACCTCCAGACTAAGATCGCAGATCCATTTGCACAATGGGCAGCTGGGTACAAAGTCAGTGCATCACCCATGAATCGCTGAGTTGCGCTAACAAGAATTCTGTGCAATAGGAGAGACTATCTTCGACGAAAGCCAACCTGGTCGAGGGCTACTTGAGGGCGTACGAGCTTGCGCAGAATGACGTATGTCGACTGTGTTCTGGCAAATAACACTGAGGTATTTACTTTTGTTGCAGATTGCCGGGCTGAAGAATATTTACGTGACCAAGACACACAAGGCGGACGAGTTGGAAGACGAGTGAGACATCCGTGCATCGTATATCTATTGCACCAGCTCATCATCCAACAGCGTTCGTTTTGCGCCAATCTCTCAACCCCCAGGTGACACATACACTTCGCCCAGTCTTAAGCCTCAAGACAAGCGCTCGACGCCTCGTGCTCCGCCAACAAGACAAGCTACCGTGTCTGAGCGTATCACTGCTCGTTTGAAGGAATTCCGCTTGAATAGTACGCCACTAAACCCGGAGCCTCCTAAGTCTCCCGAAGTACACTTCGATGCAGATGCAGAGGAAAAGACTACATCGAAGGTTGACAAAGGCAAAGGGCGCGCTACAGATAACGACGACGCGCCGCTCCTCGCCTCCCCTCCGCCTCTGTCCCCACCCCTTCCTCCGCCGACATTGTCAACAAACCCTGTACCTGCACCACCCGCTCCGCCTATCGTAGTTGCGGGCGTCTCCTTCGACCCCCAAGAACTCAGCGATCTGCTGACCAAGGCGAAGAAAGAACTGCCTCTTCGTGCTATACGTTTCCCATTGCTGGGTGAATATCCGGACGCTTTTACCGGTGAAGAGTTCACCGACTGGCTGAAGAACAACGTCGACGTGCTGGCTGGGAATCTGGATCGTGCTGAAGATGTCGCCAAAGAACTCACCCAGAAACATGGTCTCCTCCGACGTCTGGGGGAATTAGGCAATGAGTATGAGAACTCAAACGATGCATTCTTCCAAATACGTCCCAGGGTATGCACCAGGTCCTCACAAGTAGTTAATCCCGCAATTGACTAGTTTCTGTGTAGGCTTTCACTTTGGGCGTCCCGAAGAAGGACGAAAAGATTGTTTCGCCCATCGAGAAGAACCTCACCCCGCTCGCCGAAGGAGTAGCGAAACGCGCAGGGGGTCTTGCCAGTCTCGTTTCCAAAGCGTTACAGAGCAACCCGAACGGCGAGGCTCCTTACGTGAAGGCCCGTCGCGAGGCCGAAGCCGCGGACGCGGACTATAAAGCAGCTGTAAGGGGCCTTGACAGGCAGCGCCTTGGGCTTGAGGAAAGGATCGAGGATACGCTCAAAAGGTTACAGCAGTGGGAGCTCGATCGTCTGCGGGCTGTTAAGACGGGTGAGTGATAGAAATATATGGAATGCTGGATATCGTTACTAATGCACGCATAGTTCTGTCACAGTACAAGGAATGCATCGGATCGCTGACGAACGGCAGCGCTGCTGCACTCGAACGCTCAGTCACTTTGATTGATGCATATAAACCGGAGTCCGACCTGAAGGCTATCATTGAGCAATACCGAACAGGTCCCTTCCGCCCGACAGCTCATGTATATGAATCCCTTTCTCATGACGAGTCCGATGTTGTCTTCGGCCTTGATCTGAGAAGGTGGGCAGATGCAGGCTTCTGGAACGGCAACGCCGCGACACCGGACGAAAAGAAAGACGCGGTTCATCCTGCTCTCGCCGCATTACTTGGTGCACTGACCGAAGCGTACGCCAAGCTGCCGGATAACGCGGAGAAAAGGAAGACTTGGATCTACGAAGTGCCTCTGGTTGCGGTCCATCATCTGCGCGAGACGCTCAATGCTGTTCCGGCCAACGAAGAAATCCCTGATGACACCTTGTCCAAGTACGACGCGCCCGTGCTTGCCAGCGCCGTGAAACTATGGCTTCTTGAACTGGATCCTCCGCTCGGCACCTACGAAGGATGGGATGATATCCGCAAATTATATCCAACTGGTACGCATTATTCACTTCAATAAATTGAATGATTCACTGACACCATTGCAGTCGGTGCCGCCAAACCTGAAGAGCAGCCCACGCAGCAACAACGTATTCAGGATCTGCAGGGGGCATTGCAGAAATTGCCGCGTGTCCATCTCCTCGTCCTTGACACGCTTGTCAAGCACCTCAAGCAGTAAGTTACGACACTTCGCACCAGTGGCGCGCTGACTTATACTACTTGACCCAGACTGGTTACCGACACTTCCGGGGTAGATGAACCTGATGACCTGTTCATCAATAAGCTTGGTCTAAGCCTTGGAAGAGGTGCGGTTGGTCATAATCACAAGGCGTCATAAGACTGATAAGCCTTCATCCAGCAATACTAAGACCGAAAGTTGAGACAAAATTTTCTATCCAAGACCGTCATCCTACACGTAAGTCTTCAGGCTTCTGTTGAGAATCCCGGTATTAAACTAGCATCCGATAGTTCTGTTTATCGACCTCGTCGAGAGATACGATGAAATACTGCCGCCAACGATTACGAAAAAGAAGCGCGATTCTGAAAGAAAGGTGCCGATCAGGAAACGTACCCGCCCTATGGACATGCGCATGAGTCGCAGTCGTATCTCAGCTGGTGCTGATTTGAAGGAATTAGCTGCGCAACAGCTTGCTCAGCGCGGTCTGAAGGCCAAGTCTCCTCCTCCGGTTCCACCCCTGCCTGGATCTACCGCTCGTTCTTCGATTAGTTCTGAGAAACACGCCTCGTCTCCGACGATTACCGTCGTCTCGGAGCCAGAAGAGATTCCTGCACCTCCTACTGTTCCCCCACCGCCATCTGCTAATGTTGCCTCTCCTCCGCCACCGCCGCCACCTGCTGCTATCCCCCCGCCACCTGCCGTTATTCCCCCACCACCATCTGCTGTGTCCCCCTCAGGAAGCGCTTCACCGGACTTTTCGAACATACCTCCTCCCCCGCCTCTAGTTCCCCGTACGGCTACAGCTGGATCAACTACTGTCCCACCGACATTCAAAGAACCTCCGCCTGAAGACGACTACCTTCCCCCTCGACCCCATTTCCAAGAACCTCCACCTGAGCACGATGATCACCTACCAAACCCTCACACAGAAGCGGATGACCACGTGCCACTTCCTATGCCAAGTTTCGTTGACCCCCCAGCTGAGCCAGAATCTCCTCCGCCGGTTGCTCCAATTCAATCTGGATACAGTAGCCCAACCACCCCGCGGTCTACCTCCCGTGATGCTTCGCCTACCAAAGTGACGCTCTCTCGGCGATCGTCTGCAACGCCCCCCGTTGGAGCCCGAGGACCAAGGCCTGTTACACGGGGACCTCGTTCCGGAAACGGCTCAGTGAGCAGCATGGTTAATAACTTCAACAACCGCAGCCCTGTTGTCGGCGGTGGTATTTCGAGGCCAGAGAGCCCTGGCACTCCAGGGCGATCACCCTCTAGACCGACGATCAGCCACGTTAAGCGAAGCAGTGCAAGTCGTGCATCTGCGTTCGAACGTAGGACCATGGCCAGTGATGCCGAGGACGACATCATACAGTGAAGAAGGATATGCTGACCCTGTGAAGCTTGCTATGTACCCGTTATAAAGTGCTGCGCACTCTGCTTGTCTTATCTATACACATCTCAGGAGCTGGTATGTTGGATATTCGTGAATTGAATGGGCTTGAGTAATACATTGCTGTCGACCCACTATCATGATGGTGCTCACACATGTACCTATCGATATGAACGTCAGAGGGACAGTACCTTGTCCTCTGCGTTCCGCCGATGGGCCACGGATCTGACTTACAGTAAGCCTCTTAGAGCGATCGCAGCAGTCCGCCATCTGACTGTCTACATGACGCCTTTCATCAAGCGGTACCGTAAACTGAGCGAAATGATCGTACAGTAAATTTACTTGCAATGGAGCAGCCACGGAATGTACCAAAACGTAACCAGGAGGATTTGCAGAAAGGGTCTATCCGCGCTATGGTACGTCAATAATTCGTCCTCCAAGCCAGACGTTCTACTTGCTCATTATCGTCAACAAGAATCGGAGAGGCACCCATACGGCAAGTTCTGGAAATCGGTGCTAACGTTGTGACAGTACTCTATAAGTTGACACCTAGATAAACGCTCTGTGATGGTCGGTTAACAAGGGTATGCTGGTGCCACACTACCGCGGGCAACTACCCTGCCGTAACACGGCGCCCTGGGAGACTTGATCATGCGTCAGTCCAGGCTGCTTTCGGGCTAGAATACTTCAACCATTACTACATCCTCAATTGGCGGACCTGCAATAAACATCCGACAGCGACACATAAACACACAACATATAAAGGACCATGGCCCCATACGACAGTGCCTCCATTCCCGGATCCTACCGCCACTCTCCTGGTATTCCGCTGAAGCTGTCATCTAAAGCATGTGGCCATTCGGGTCCCCTTCCTGGAAGCCCCTTGTAGATTATAAACAAACCCAACGCAGGAGCAGGTTACAAGGTGTATCAGCATCGTTTCCTAGTCTCGCCACATATATCCAAGCTTCAGGTGAGTTGATCATATCGCTATTTCGCACAGCGGTCTGAAGCCACCATTAGCGTCAGAAATTGTCCAGCGGATCAGCACAAGTGAATGGACGGCATCCGAGGTCTTAGAGGCGTATATTGTCCAGGCCGCCAAGGCACAAACGACTACGAATTGCTTAACGGAAGGTTAGCGTCATGCTCTTGTGATACTTTCCTTAGGCTTATGTCCGTCTAGTTCTGTTTGATAGAGCCCGCGAGCAGGCTCATACTCTAGACGAATACTTTCGCAAAACAGGGAAAATCAAAGGACCCTTGCACGGCGTGCCCGTGAGCTTCAAAGATCTCTGTGAGGCGTTATCCGTTTGCTTCTTGTAGTTTACCTCTCACACCGGCATACCAGTTCATGTCGCTGGTTATGATACCACCGCCGGACACACCATGCTTGCTAATCATCCGGCCAAAGCTGATGCGGAGGTAAGACCCTACTGCAGCCGGAAGTGATAGTTGGTCATGAAATTAATTTCGCGCAGTTGGTTCGGTTAGTGCGGGAAGCCGGAGGAATTCCATTCGTCAAAACCAACTTGTCGCAATGTTTAATGTTTTTCGAATGTGTCAACCCAGTATGGGGCCGGTCGCTCAACCCATACAGTGATGCACATACTTGTGGCGGATCGTCTGGTGGTGATTGCGCACTTCTGGCAATGGATGGGAGTGCACTCGGATGGGGGAACGACGTTGGCGGCAGTTTGCGGATTCCTGCCTCATACTGCGGCCTATACACCCTCAAACCCGGCTATGGCAGAATCAGTACGGTGGGGGCGCGAGGTGAGTGAATAGGATCAAACTTATACCTCCGTATTCTGAATGGTTGCTAGACAACATGCCTGGTTTTGAGGCTATTCATTCTACCACTGGTCCGATTGCGCGGTAGGCCTGCTTCGACTTGACAGCATAACAAGCGCACTGAACCTTATGTTAGTACGGTTGCGGATCTCGAACTTGCTTGCCGTGTCGTGATGGGGAAAGCCACGGAGGACTATGAAATCGCTCCTATACCGTACAGGGATGTTAAGCTTCCGGATAGGCTCACGTTCGGCTATTATGTCTCAGGTACTTGACGTGCCATTGCATCTTGAACATCGTTAATGTCTCTCTCACAGATCCGTATGTCAGGAGTTCTCCTGCCTGTCAGAGGGCAGTATATGAGACAGTAGAAGCGTTGCGCCTCGCTGGGCACGAGTGCATTGAACTGCCTTTTCCTGCCGAATGTATGTCACTGCTACATTTATTTAAGCTACCGAGTAATCAATGACACCCTAAATAGCGGATATCGCGATACAGCATCTGTTGTCTTTGGTCAATGCAGATGGCAACAAGACGCTTTTTACGCCCATAGGCAGCGATCCAAAGGTGAGCTTAGTGTACCCACAAACATTTATTTCCGCTAATGGGCGTTTGCAGCAATACGAATTGACGACCGTTGACTTGGGACCTAAGATATGGGGTAGGCCGCGCTCGTACTCCAACTCTGGCTATATACTTACTGTCCTTCAGGCTGGGCCCGAACTATGATATGCTGGGTGCTTGATCGGGTAGCTGGTGACCCGTTCATGGCGGAGGTATTGCGCGTGTGCAGACCAAAATCGGTCTATGAATTTTGGAAGCAAACAGCGCAGACAAAGAGCTTTGTGAGGAGCGTCAACCACAAGGTATGCATTCCCATTAGCTGGCCTTATATTTTACTGAAGTCGCTGTTATCAGCTATGGGACGGACATCACTTTGACGGTATTATCTCGCCGGTACAAGCTGTTCCTGCATTGCCACACCAGTAAGTTGATCATACACGCTTCTGTCCTTGTTATGTTTGAACTTATTGGCTGCAGGTCGGTTGCCCAGGTTGCCACACTCGCTGGAGCGACGATTCTGTATAACCTGACCGATACACCCGTCGGTGTGGTTCCCGTCACCAGGGTTGACCCCGACAAAGATGCAATTACGGAAGAATGGCATCGAGCCGGGTGCTCGGCCAGCACGAAAACTTCACCCTTGCTGGAAATGCTTCTTTACAAAGGCGAAAATTCCGTGTATAACGCCAAGAAGATGGCGGGTCTCCCGGTCGGCATTCAAATTGCTGGGCCGAGGTGGGAGGAAGAAAAAGTAATAGAGATGATGAAGGTGGTCGACGCTGCTTTGGGGCCAAGGTCGTTTGGACCTGGTGCTTGGGAGAAACTCCAGAATGGCGTGGCGTCTCGATAGGCAGCAGTGCGGACTTGGTAATATCTGTCTCAAGGTATAATGAAGACCTCACTCACATTTATAGGATTAATGTTGTACTCTTCTGTATGGATGTTTCGTTGTAACACTATGTTGCTAGCGGTCAGATCATAATCGTGCCGTAGATACTGTAATAAAGGAATATTGTGCAGCCTCTCCATCATGACAGCGTACAAATATACATGCTGCTTAGTGATCATTGAGATATTCTCAGGCTGCTGAGCGTCATAAGCACAAGGTCACGCTACCGGCCAGATATGAGGAGGGGGTTTTGCGGCTGCATCAACGAGTGACTTCCGCGCGGTTTTCTTGAGATACAGAGAGATCTCAGCGCGAAGGAGCCGAAGGCCACTACACAAAGTGTGCAGAGGTCAGCAGCACGTCTCGGCTCTATATCCCCGTAGTACGCTTAGGCTCCGCGCCCATGTGACGGTCACAGCCCGCCGGGCGGTGCGTCACGTAATGTCACAGTAATTAGACGTCGTGCAGCGCTTCAGCATCGGTTGTCGCTGCCGCTCATCACCTTTTCCGACGTTGCCGCCGTTCTTCAACTCTCATCTTCATCGACAATACTCAGGACCGCTCTGGCGACGTATTGGAATTTGGAGCGGTCCTCATGAGCAGTTCCGCGGACCAGGTCCGCCAACAGAAGCTGTCTAGCTCTCCTTCTGGTCAATCCGCTCTGGCTTACATGGTTGAAGACACCGATACTCATCATCATCCAACACAACTACCCACCTCTCCTCGTAATGGTCCTGCTTCTGCGCCTATAGGTCATTCTGGCTACCTTCCCGAGCGACCGAGCTTTCCTACTCGTGCATCGACGCTCAGTTCCCCGCATGATCTCGACTCTAAGAGACTGAAGTCTTTCGAACCGCATCATGCTCGCAGTGAAGACCTCAACCATGGCAGCTCAGTGCAAAGCAATGGTGCTGACTTCTTGGCTAATACGACTGGAAGACCTGCATTCTTGACTGCCAGTCGGCCAACAACACCCGCAAGCTCTGGTAATCATGCTCATCTCTCTTCGGACGTCTACGACCACAGTGATCATCGTCCAGAGAGCGCAGCATCTGTGTCCTCAGACGAATCGTCTACAAACGGTGCTGGTCCGGCATCAAATACTGCTCCATCTACTGCACACACGTCAAGTACTAACCTGGCAACCTCGTGAGTACACCCAACCATTGCCTCCGTAACTTCACATCCGGGCTATGAATACTGGGTGTTGGCATTCTGAGCTGCAGCTTTATTGACTCACACCTCGATAGAATATGTTCTGCCTGTGGCAAACCTATGTCTGGAGCGTACGTACGGGCGTTAGGAGCAGTCTATCATCTGAACTGCTTCAAATGCATGGTAAGTTACAAGATACTTATCTGTCATGCCTGATTCAAACTCTGCATCAGGACTGTGGGACCGTCGTCGCATCCAAGTTCTTCCCCATCGATGGCTCCGATGGCAGACAACATCCTCTGTGCGAGAGGGATTACTTTAGGCGGCTCAATCTCATCTGTGCGAAGTGTGGGCAAGCTCTGCGAGGGAGTTATATAACAGCATGCAGTACGTCACAAGACCCTGAATATATGTCCTCTCATCTTAATAATCGCCTTCAAAGACAAAAAGTTCCATGTGGATCATTTCACATGCTCTGTTTGCCCAACGCTGTTTGGTCCGCAAGACTCGTATTATGAGCATGATGGGAACGTGTACTGTCATTTCCATTACTCGACACGATTCGCCACGAAGTGCGCGGGATGCAACAGTGCCATCCTGAAACAGTTCGTGGAGATCAACAGGAACATGAGAGACGAATGCTGGCATCCGGAGTGTTACATGATTAACAAAGTGAGCAGTGCGACAAAGATCATCGGCGTGTCTGTAGTAACGTTGCATCTAGTTCTGGAACGTCAAGGTCAACGTTCGAAGGCCGAACAGCCTTCAACCATCGACTGAGAGTGTAGATCAGGCACCGGCAGAGAATGGGTATGTTGAGGAGGAGAAGAAGGAGAATGCCGCTTCACTGAAGGACAAGCAAGTCAAGATGGAACAACAGGTTTACCGCATCTGGACGTAAGTCTTGCTCCTGTATAATGATGTCCCCCTTGATTCTCAACTCTCACAGCGTGCTCTCGGCCTTCGAAGAGTCAAGTGCCGCATGCATTTCGGACATGCTCCGGCAAGTTAGCAATGGACAATACTTGGATGCTATCCGAATGGCAGAGAAGTTCATCTTGCATGTTGAAGTATTGTTCGCTTCCATCGACGACTTGGAGTTTCAATTTGCGCTACTTAATATGAAGGGTAGGTCTTACACATTACCTAGGTTTCCCTGCTTACATGACCTCCCAGGCATGTCACACGTCCGAGAGGCTCGCATGTTGTGCCGCAAGACTGTAGATCTCTTCACACTCCTTTCACACACCCAAGAAACAGGTGCAAGACGAATGGGCATGACGCAGGAACTATTGGCGCTTGTGACGGGCCTGGCTCATTACCTGAAAATCCTCATTCGCATCGCCTTGACTGGAGCCCTCAAGTTGGAACGCGAACAAGACGTTCGAGATGCACTCGGATCTTTCCTGGATAAGCTACACATGTTGGCGATTCAAGGAGGGAACCCGTCTGCCAAGCGCATGATGAAGCGTGCCAATGGTGAAATGCTCTCCTCTGCCGACCAGTCAAATCAAGGAACGCAGGGGGTGACTTATGGATTCAAAAGTCTCGCTCCCGAGAATGCGGGAGAATCACCGTTCGTCAACGGTCCTCGGGATCCCACGCTTTCGAAAGTTAGCGTCGTCAATCCGCCGTCGGACCTTTGTGTCAAGTGTAATCTCACTGTGGAGGAGGATTGCGTCCGTTTGGGTACCTATCAGCGATGGCACTCGCACTGCCTGCAATGTACGCAGTGCGGAAGGGCTGCCGCTGTTCCGCAACCGAAGGAATCGAAATCTCAGGATGACTATGCGAAACAGGATGACCGGGAAAGGACGGAAGGGAGTAAAGATACGCCAAAGTTATCCTCAGCGCGTCGTCCTCCTGCAAACGTCAAGATTTTTTCGTATGATCCTGACAGTATGAAGGACACCGCACAGTTCGGCGGTATCCCCGTCGGCATATTCTGCGTCGATCATACGCACAATGGCTGTAGAAACGGATTCCAGCCCGTTTCTCGTCTTGAGCAGTATGCGTTCCTTCTCAACGTAGCCTTGAGACGACTATACGTCCTCCTGAAGAAGCGAGGTGTTATATCCGCAAACATATGTAAGTCCGTATACTGGTCTTCTTTTCCATATCTCACGCCTTGTAGCCACCACTCCCCCAACACCTCGTGATGGTGATGATCCATATGGTCAAGACATCAACCGCCTCAAATCCAACCACCTCGATCGCAAGTTATCTGCTACTGCCCGGGTCCCGAAGCGCTCGACAGTTGTTGAGAGTCCTACCGGAAAGGTGGCTCAGGCCAGCGAGGTCACACAGTCCCATCGAGATCCCGCTCAGCGCGCTGTGCAATCAGCCCGGCCGCAGAAGTCGAACGTACAGATCCCGGCCCAAGCTGGACCATCCCGGCCTCATATCACACCTCCTGGTAATCTTGAGGGGATACGCCCCTCTCTAGGAAGGAACAACACTGAGATCAAGATTGTGGATGAATCGGCGCCAACCTCACCGGCTGGAGGCGTGGACGAGCCAAGGTTACCTGGTGTAGATGATGGGCTGACCTTGGCCGACATTCCACAGCTCATTGAGTCTGTGACAGCTCGGGAGCAACATCGATCACTCCCTCGGGAAAGCTCGATACCTTTCGTAGCTGAGCTGAGTCCAGTTGAGCTCGCTATCGTCAAGTATTCAGCTGTCCTCGCGTTGCAACGGTCTCCGTTACGCGACCAGTTCGATTTAGACGAGATCCTAGAGCTGGTTGAGGCCAAGAAGAGTTCGTTCTGGAAACAACTATTCAAGCAGGGGAACGACAAGAAGAGTATCAAGAAAAAAGGTACGCTGGTAGACCAGACAGCTTCTAATTGCTTCTCATATTGCAATCAGGAGTGTTTGGTATTCCGTTGGAGCTTCTTGTTGAGAAGGAGGGCGCGGACTCGATACATGGAGCCTCACGTACACCTCTACGAATCCCAAGTTTCGTGGACGACGTGGTTTCCGCCATGCGACAAATGGGTGCGTTGTTTGTGTGTGTCTTGTACGGAAAGATTTGACGTTTGGGATCAGATCTGTCCGTGGAGGGCATCTTCCGGAAGAATGGTAATATCAGACGATTGAAGGAGCTCACCGACGCAATTGACCGGGATCCGTCATCGGTGGACCTGACCCAAGATAATGCGGTGCAGCTGGCTGCGTTGCTGAAGAAATTCCTTCGAGAACTGCCCGACCCATTGCTGACTTTCAAACTCCATCGACTCTTTGTCGCTTCTCAGAGTATGTATCATTCTACTAGCTCATGGCTTGTTACTCACAAAACCGGTGTAGCTTTACAATCTGAAGCCGAGCAAAGGAGGTTGTTGCACATGATCTCACTCATACTTCCGAAACATCATCGTGACACGATGGAGGTGTTGTTTGTTTTCCTGAAGTGGGTGGCATCGTTCGCGCACATGGACGAAGAGACCGGTAGTAAGATGGACCTACCGAACCTGGCAACCGTTATTTGCCCTAGTATTCTGTACTCCAGAGGCAGGGATGGCGTGCCAGACCAAAGCTTCGGTGCCATTCGTGTCGTTACTGCACTGCTTGAAAACCAGGACGAGTTTTTCTGTGTACCGGAAGAGTTCCTACCGATTCTGCAGGACCAGGCGTACTTCCAGAACAGCATGGAGCTCACAAGCAAAGAATTCCTCAAGAAATGCGACACATACCACCGTCTCAGGTCATCAGGACGTACGCCCGGCTTAATGTCCCCCTCTGTTGGTTCGAATGGTTTCAACTTCAATCGGCCAGAAGACACGCGCTCCCCAAGGTCAGAGTCTAGGTAAGATTCAATATAACTTCTCATGCGATAGTGCTGACTCGGGACCATAGATCGGCGCAACCAAACTCTCAATACCCAGAACGGGGGCAGATAGGATCTCCGTCCCCGTCTGATCACCCAATACGTACTGGTCTTCAATCTCGAACCCAATCCCCTCCCAGTCACCAGCAGCACTCCCCATACTCTACACCGTCTGCTTCCCTGTCGCAAGGAATGTCGTCGATCCAGGCACCTCAACCTCGCATGGCGAACGGTTACCCTAATGGGAACGGGAATGGGCATGACGAGTGGGCACCGCCGACAATGCAAGCTCCTAGTCGTCCCACCTCTGCCTCCCGGCCTTCATCATTTGTTCAATCCCGCACCAGCCAGGATGGCGTCCACCCGTTCTCCTCAGCTTCTCACTCATCCCAGGCTGTTCGGCAGCGTTCATGATCCACTCGTTGAGAAGTCAACTGGTGTTATTGTATATAAGGTTTTGTCGTTGCTGTCTGATCACTCATTCGTTCGTTTGCATCGTTGGTCTCCTCTTCCACATCTGTACTTGACATACTCTTCATTTAAACTATTAACAACGGACGAATATCTTCAGTATTATGATACCCTTACTTTTGGCCATGTGTGGCGATAAGTTGCAGACCTGCAATCTGGATTCATGGTTTGTATTGTCATAGCATACGTGCCAAGTAATCTGGTGCTCGAGGCCGCTCTCCTACCTTACCCGGCAAACGTGCGAAGGTTGTCTTAGAATGACGCCGAGAGGGCCGGAGGGCGAGAAGGAGTGGAGTGACGTCACGTTGACGCGTCGTGATTGGACCGACGTCTTGCCAAAGGGGACGGTCGCGACTCGACATGCTTCCTCCAGCGATATATATACCTCAGACCGCGGCGGACAACACTAGTCGCGCCTTTCTCCCTCCTTCCGCGTCCTTATCATGGCTTCGACCCGGAAAATAACCCAGAAAGTTGAAATCCCCAAGAACGATATTCAGAGCCTTTCAGACGCTCCCAAGACACCCAAGACCCCCGCTGATGAGGGTCTCGAGTTCTTCGAGTCTGCTTTCAAACAAGGCGACGAGCCGATCCGTGTATACGAACTCCAGCTAGACCCCGATGGTGGGCCACACAAGGACAGATCAGTTGCGTGTCTCCGTCGATTTCGTCGTTTCCTCCGCAGATACTGGCAATGCGATCATTGATATCTTCGACGAGTGTTGTTTCGGTGCTCGAAGGGAATGAACTGACGCGCCTTGTAGTATGTACGCCTCCCACCTGCATACACTCCATATATCTTGCGAGTGTCCTTGGATGCTGGAACTCCCGCATCAAAGAATGGCGTATTTAAGACGAACTTCCCCTTGGATGGAGGGCAATTTGAGAGGGAAAAGTTTGCGGAACGAAAGTACGTGTTTCCATGGGAGAGCAGCATAAAAATGAACCCGGTTCCCTCTTAGACTCCCTACGGACTTTTCAAAACCCATCCAGATTGATCTACCCATCTCCCATGCAGGCGCGTTCTGCTATTGGGTTGAGTACGACGGCGATGCTCCTGGAACACGCGTCAAGGGCCGGGAAGGGTACTTCAACATTGACCCCATCCTGCGTACGAAGGCGAGGTCCCCCATCATAGGACAGAATGCCACAGTATCCGAGACTGGAGGCTCAATTCTGTCGGATTACGTTAACTTGCCGCTAGATGGTCTATCGATTCTAACATTGGTATCCAAATGGATGGGATCCATCCCTGATTGGCGCGACTACCTCGCCGAGACCAGTGAACGTGGTTACAATATGATCCACTGGACGCCTCTTCAGGAACGGGGAGAAAGTAACAGCCCTTATTCCATACGAAACCAGCTCGTCTATGAGCCGAGTATGTTCTCCCAGGAAAGCGACCTCGGTACAGATGGTGGCAGAGCGAAACTAGAGGAGATTCTCCACATTGCGCGCGAAGAGTATGGGCTATTGAGCCTCACCGACGTTGTGCTCAATCACACCGCAAACGATAGTCCGTGGTTGGCAGAACATCCTGAAGCAGGTATGTATTTGTTCGTCATTTACACAACAAAAAGACCTCAATATTTATTCATAGGATATAGTCCTGCGAACACGCCTCATCTCACTCCTGCGCTTGAACTTGACACTGCAATGGTGGAGTTTTCGACGTCACTCGAGGCCAAAGGGCTACCCACACGTATCACGTCTCAGCAGGATATTGACGTCTTGATGACCGCCTTCCAGGACTATGTGACGTCGTTGAACTTTTGGCAATACTACGTACTGGATGTGAAGGCCGAGCGCGAGTCCGTCAAAGCAGCTCTGGAGGCGAATACGCTGCAAAGCTGGGACGGTCTGGCCCATAAATCTGTTGTCGACTTAGCGGAAATTCTTAGGACAACGGGCAGCGTTATCAATATCGGGACGCACGAGAAGCGTTTCGGGACTCGAGTGGAAGGTAGCGTAGCGGCAGGATTGATAAAGGCCGCCTTCGTCGACCTCCAAGACGCCGCCGCTTTGGCGGATGCATGGATTCGTGTGGTCGATGTTCTCAATGTCCCGTTGTATCAAGAGTGGGAGGAGGATACCAAAGCCGCTATGGATGGCATCAAGAATCGTCTGAAGTACGCTCGCTTGGACGAGAACGGCCCCAAGCTAGGCCCCATTACTAGAGAGTGGGTGACGGCCGTTTTACTTGACAAGCTGTCGAACTGATGAGCCATGATAGACTCCCACTCATGGAGACATACTTCACTCGTATAAAGGGAAAAGTCGAGACGGAGCCCGAATTATATTCTCTGGCCAATAACGGTTGGATATGGGACGCGAATCCTCTACAAAATTTCGCTCTGCCTCCTTCGAAGGCTTACCTTCGCAGAGAAGTCATTGTATGGGGCGACTGTGTCAAGCTTCGTTATGGCGAAGGCCCGTCCGACAATCCATGGTTGTGGAAGCATATGACTGAATATGTGCAATCTCTCGCCGCGACATATGAGGGTTTCCGTATCGATAATTGCCATTCGACCCCTTTGCATGTCGGTTTTACTTTGCTCGACGCCGCTCGGGTCGTGAATCCCGACCTATACGTTTGCGCCGAACTGTTCACGGGTAGTGAGGAGATGGACACGCTCTTCGTCAGCCGGCTTGGTATCAATAGCTTGATTCGTGAAGCTGGCAACGCCTGGGACCCTAAGGAGTTGTCTCGGCTTCTCTATCGCCATGGCCTTGGCAAGCCTATCGGTAGGATTCAATAGTCCACTACAGTTCGATACCCTTCTAACCACGATCATAGGTTCCATGGACGATGCCTGTGTCACCAGCAAAGAAGAGCTACCTCCTCCAACTGGCAAGGGACCTACGCGCCCTTGTATTGTTATTCCGCACAACGGCTCCGTCCCCCACGCACTGTTCTTTGACCTCACTCATGATAATGAATCGTACCTTCACAAGCGATCGGCCGAAGATGCGCTATCTACAGGAGCCCTCATGACATTCTCATATTCTGCCATCGGTTCCGTGAAGGGTTTCGATGATCTCTATCCACAACTCCTCAACTTGGTTCAGGAGTCGAGGACGTATGAACTGACCAGATTTGGAGAGGCCAGCGGGATTGCGAAAGTAAAGCGCATTCTAAACTCATTACATACCGAGATGGCTGTCGGAAAGTTTGAGGAGGGGCATGTGCATGAGGAGAATGGGGTAAGTTCCTTGATATATGCGCGCTGCTCGATGGTGCTGACTTCTCTTTGTAGTACCTAGTTTTACATCGCGTGCAACCATCGACTCAGAAGGGTTACTTACTGGTGGCTCATACCGCATTCAGCAAAGGCTCAAAGGATCGAGGCTTTAGTACGTCTGCTCAGAGATTTCGTACGCCGTCTACATCTCATGCTGAATTTGCAGTCACGCCCGTCAAACTTCGTCGAACCAAGGCGAAGTTCATTTATGGGGCTCATATTGAATTCTCGTCCTACGACAATCTTAGTGACGAGAAGACCTTGCGTGGGATGTCTGGTCAATTGGTCGAAATGCCCTCAGTGGTTGTTCCGCAAGGACTCGACAACGAAGGCCCTTACGGGGAAATTATTATCCCAGACTATTTCCCTCCAGGAAGCATCATGTTATTTGAAACGCAACTACAGGGTCTGGACTCCACACTGGATAGCTTCTGCTCTTCAGCAGCCGACGAAGCCTTCGGCGACCTCGATCTCATCGACCTCAATGTCGTCCTCTATCGTGCCGATGGCGAGGAACGGGATGCTACCAAGGGAGACGTCGGTGCTTACAACGTGCCTGGTGTCGGCACATTGACCTACTGCGGCCTAGAAGGGTTCATGCACCCTCTCAGGCATATAATGAGGTACAACGATCTTGGACACGCACTCTGCGGCCACCTTCGAGATGGGACCTGGGCAATGGACTACGTGTACTCGAGGCTCGAAAGGTAAGACAATGACCCATTATGCCGCTGTCCCTGGCTTACAAAACAACGCAGACAAACCGAAACATTCCCCAAGCTGGCAAAGCCGGCGAAGTGGTATAAGGAGAGGTTCGATCGAATCAAAGAAAGCGTTGCGCCCTTCCTTCGTCCCAAGTATTTCGCCATTGTGATATCTGAGGCATACAAAGCAGCACGCAGGACAGCCATAGAGCAGTGCTCCGAATTTGTGTCGACGGGCCACTCGTTCACCCAAGACTTGGCTTTGGTCTCCGTACAACTCCACGGCCTTGTGCAATCGGCATCCCTTGATCCAGGAAAACCTACGCCATCCTTGGCGGCCGGGTTACCGCATTTCTCTGCGGGTTGGGCTCGTTGTTGGGGACGGGATGTCTTCATCTCGCTGCGTGGGTTATTCCTCACCACTGGTAACTTCATCGATGCGAAGAGGCACATCCTTGCTTTCGCCTCCGTGCTGAAGCATGGCCTCATTCCTAATCTTTTGGACTCTCTGCGCAGCCCAAGGTCTGTAGAAATCCGCAGAACAAGTCAGTGTCACCGACTAACCATGCAAATACAGATACAATTCCCGGGATTCGCCCTGGTGGATGTTACAGAATATACAGGATTATACCCTTTCGGCACCTGATGGCCTCTCAATTCTCTCCGAGTCTGTCAAGCGGCGCTTCCCGAAGGACGATACTTGGGTTACCTGGGATGATCCTCAGGCTTATTCTTACTCGAGCACCATCGCGGAGATAATCCAGGAGATCCTTCAACGTCATGCCGATGGTATCAAATTCCGCGAATACAACGCGGGACCTAACCTTGACATGCAGATGAAAGATGAGGGGTTCAACATCGACATCAAAGTTGACTGGACCACTGGTCTCATATTCGGAGGCAATGCGCACAACTGTGGTACTTGGATGGACAAAATGGGCGAATCCACCAAGGCTGGTACGAAAGGTGTTCCTGGTACACCCCGTGATGGGGCACCGGTAGAAATCACCGGTCTGTTGAAAAGCACCGTGCGATGGCTGGATGGCCTATCCGAACAGGGCAAGTTCCCCTTCAAGGGTGTGGAGGCCACCAGTGAGTCTTGATGGAACCGCAGGAGACTTGACGCTAACCTCTGTTTAGTCGATGGGAAGCAGAGGTTAGTGACGTACAAGGAGTGGAATAACTTAATACAAGCCTCCTTTGAGGAGTGCTATTACGTACCTAGCAGTGAGTCTTATCCGTCTTTGGCCATCCAAGATCCTTAACGTTCGTTCATAGGCCCATCCGACGATGCTAAGTATAACGTGAATCCCTCTATCATCAACCGCCGTGGGATCTATAAGGATGTCTACGGATCTGGCGCAGGAAGAGAGTGGTCCGACTACCAGTTCAGGTGTAACTTCCCTATCGCGATGGTTGTCGCGCCAGAGCTCTTCGACGACAAACACGCCCTGGAAGCCCTGAAGCTTGCTGACGCTGTCCTTCGCGCTCCATTGGGCATGAAGACATTGGATCCCACCGACTTGCAATATAAGCCGTATTATGATAATGCCAACGATGGCACAGACGGGGCTATTGCCAAAGGGCTCAACTATCATCAGGTATGCGTTGATCTCTATTTCATGAGGTCGGCGCTCACGAGCTCCGGCTAGGGACCTGAATGGGGATGGCCCCTTGGTTATTTCCTTCAAGCATATCTTCACTTTGACCAGAAGGCAGGAACGAAAAGCGACGTAAATCTTCCCTTTTTTCTTGTGGGATGAAACTCAACTATCTTGCTTACAGGATCTGAATGAAACCCTGCATTACCTGCATCGCCTGCTGCTTCCATCACGTCGCCACATTCGAAATGACCCTTGGGCTGGCATCCCTGAGCTCACCAATAAAGACGGAGAGTTCTGTCGTGACTCATGCAATACACAGGCATGGAGTGCCAGCACGCTATTGGACTTCCTCGAAGCCGTGCACAAGATCCATTCAACCTAATCGAACATTCAGGAGTATCCCTAGCATCCCATCGTACACTCAGTAGTGTAATCCTATTGTTTTCGCCTTTTATTCATTAGCATGGATGTACACATTACTGTGATAGTTCTGAGAATATCATTCATTGTCTGTCACCGGGGCTGTTTGGCTCGGACGGTGAGAGGTATTCGGAGTCCGGCCATTTCAGACGCCCATCTTGACGTCAAATTATTACCAGCGTGCGGGCTACTCTGATTGATTTACGGTCTGTTGCAACTATCTTCTTACTTCATTCACACACTTCATGTTCTTCAAATAATGTCTTTCTTTGGGTTCGAGCAACAAATCGACTTAGAGGAAGAAAAACGGAAAATCCTTGAACGGGGTATTGGTGGAGAACGAGAAGATCTAGCAGTATATACCTGGGGTGAGGAGAGCTACGATGGGCTGGGTGATGCTTTGCAGGAAGGCGGCGATGAGTTGAATGATGAAACCTTCGGTGGAGCAACCACAGTCGGTGAGTATTACACTGAGCATAAATATGCATTGCTTGAACGGAATCGCAGGCAAGGATTTCGACTTCGCAGCTCAGGCGTTGCCCGCGGACGGATTTTCCGTACCGGCTGCTCATGAATATCCGGAGCACCGAGCGCAGGCCAAAGCATCGTATGATCATCAACAGCAGCTGGGTGCTCAAGGTCTCCAACATAGAGCCGCTTGTATGACTCACTAATATCCTCGTGTCTTTGCAATCTCATCGTCTACGAATAGCTCATCCCACGCAATCTCTTGAGGCGATATGGGACAACAAATCTCCTTTCTCCGTTCTTCCGAAAACTCAGGAGCAGGCTCTCCATGCTGCGCCCGTACAGCGCCATCACGACCAACATAGGCCAGCTGCGTCGACCAATTTTTCTCCCTTCGATCTCGAATCCGACGCACAGCCGCTACCGACTCGACAGCACCAACCCGCTACTCTCAGTCTAGGCGCCAATCAGATACATGGAGTGCGTACACTGGAGGAGATCGAAGCCGAGATGCGAGAAGCTTTCGCAGCGCAGAGGCTTCAGAACCAGTCGCCTTCACAGGCTCAAATACTGCAGCAGGCTCAGCTCCGTAATGTCGGTCAACGTCTCCCACCTGCCCATTATGTACAAGGATCCACCCCGCCTCCTCGGATGCATGTACAGATGCAATCCCCGCGGTTCCAACAACAACAGCATCACCATCAACTTCTACTCCAGCAACAGCAACAACAGGTGCAATTGTTGGAGCTGCAAGAACACAGGGAACGGCAGCAACGTCAGCAACTTGTCGAGTTGCAAGAGCAGCTTCGTCTTGAGGAGATGGAAAGAGTAAGGCAGCAACAGCAGCAGTTTCGCGTGCAGCAGAACGCCCAGTACCTCCAACACCAGCGACAGGCCTCCAGTGGTACGCCTATGAGCGAAGTGCAGTATAGGCGACAGGCTCAGCGGGTTGGGACACCGTCTCGACACCCACAACAGCAACAATTGGATGTGCCATTCCAGCAGAATCTGCAGTACCTTCCTAGAGAGATTCAGATGCAGCAGAAGTTATTGGCGGAGATGGCTCAGGCTGAGTTCTTGCGCAGCGTGCAGGGCTCTCCGGTTAACTCTGTCGAAGACATGGAATCGCAGGAACAACTTCGTGCTGAGGCCATACGGAAGATCATGGAGGCTGAGCGGATGGAGGAGAAGAGAAAGAGAAAACTCGAGAAGATCAGGTATATGGTGGGTACACATCCGTTTCATCTTGGCTCTTCACTGGCTGTGCAGCTCCCGGTCACTGACTTTTACTCGACAGTCGAGATACAACGACCTTATGACACAGTCAGATAAAGACTTTATCACTCGGATCCAGGTCTCTCAGCTTGTAACTCAGGATCCTTTCTCGGACGACTTTTATGCCCAAGTTTTCAGTCGCGTCATGCACACCCGCCTGGGTGTTAATGCGCCAGAGGCTGTCCTAAAATTCGGATCGGGTGGCGGTGTGGGCCTGGGTCTCGGGCAGAACAGAGGTGGTAGAAGGCAAAGCGCTATGCAGCGTATGGAACAACAGGTTGAGAGGATTGTCAACAACGCCAGATTACGCGAGAAAGAGAAGATCAGTGCGTTATACCCCCATTATTTCCCATCACGAGTTCTCCTATTAAACCTGCTTTTAAGCCCTCAACAACCTCCAAGGTGCACTTGGAAAGACAGCTGGTCGAAGCTATAAGGCTGCTCCACGCCAGCTTCTCCAAGTTGATTCTGGCTCTCAGAATGGTTCCTCGTCGCCGACTCTTACCCCTGGTCACGTTTCGAAAACGGACGCTTCCCCTTCGCAATCGACACATGAAGGAAATGGTATCGCACAGAAAGCGGCCGAAATCGGGCATGAAGCACTTCAAGGGAACGTATGTCGGGCGTTCTCTGTATGCTTTGACTTTCATTGATATATCTTGTTACTCAGGGCAAGCTATTCGAGAAGAAGGATCCCTTGACACATCGAGAGACCTTGGTCATTCTGGAGCGCATCTTCGACATCATCATGGAGCTCGACAGGTTTAGGGAGGAACCGCCTTCTGAGTCAGAACCGGAAATGGCAGAGCGGTACGGTTTCTTTCTCCACTTAATAATATATCTTTGACTAACTTCACGCAGCGAGGCACGTTTCGCCTCCACTTCTGCGAGACTTTACGATGCTCTGAGAGTAGGAATCCCCCTTGAAACGAGGTATGCACGGTTCGGGTACCGCGATAGTAAAGACTGATATATGTCGCAGCGTTCCACATCCTTTTATTTCCTTGATTACCCCGGTAAAGGGCAAGAAGATGTTCCCCCGTGCACTGCGCTACGTCGAGCAAAGCAAGCACCTTACGATCATGACCCTTATCTTGGCTTGTTTCAATCAGCTCGATGTTGTCAAGGATTCGAGCTTGTTGGATGTGCTGAACGATTCGCCTGAGCGGAAGGAGGCCGAGAAGCAATTGGATGCCTTCGTTCATCACGTCATCCACGCCCTCTTGCCTGTTGCTGCTACGGCTGGAGTTAGGTTGATAAGAGGACTGTTGGGTGTACTCATGACTCGTAATGACATCGGAGTGATCGCCCGCACTAGGGTGAGTACATTCTTATTCCATATTCAGTATATTTTATTGACGTTCTCCCGATCCAGCCTGGTATCTTCATTCTGACTCTGTTCATTAGTCGCATAGAGCAATTGAGCCAAGAAGGTTGGGCGTTTGCAGACGATGCTCCTGCCGACGAAGACCTAGCTGAATGGTAAGTAATATGCCATAAACGCCAGTATCATTGCTGAACGTCAATTCAGGCAAGGGCTTTTCAACCAGCTCTTTACTCTTCTTTCCCCCCATCTTCTCTACCTATTCCCCTCTGTCCGTCAAGCTATGGCGAACAATATCCCCCTTGCCAACGTCCCCGACTCGGACGAGATCGACCAACCTGTTTGGCAATTCTTGGCGATCATGGCAGCCCATGCCGCGGTCGAGCAGCAACAGATCTTGGTGTCAGCAGTGAAGGAACGTGTACTCGAAAGCGTTATGAGCGCCAACAAGGGATACGGCGTCGACAACGAAGAACAAAGGATCAAGAGACTGGCCAACGTGAATATATTTTTGCATGCGTTAGGCCTGGATAGCTCGCAAATCGCCTTGTGAGCTTCCATCGATACACAAAACTGTGGCTCCTGGAGCGGTCGAAATGGAGTACCCCGATGCCACATGTTGTAATAATGGGACTGATGACTAGTAGCCAGAGACCGCCGATACCTTGTAATTTGCGACAGTATGCTTAAAGGGCTTTCAATGTGAATGTATGCAGCATGCAATTCTTGTGCACGATTCGAATCATCTGCTACTATCGCGCTTTTCACGCATCGGTTTTATCCCAATATCACTGAGCGAGAACTGGTACACGTTGTGCTGGCCATAAGGATCTACGTTACCTTTCGGGTGATGCCGCCAAGCGCCGTCGCGTGCTGCGCCCAGGTCACGGTATTTGTGCGCTGCAATCTCATGTCATTAACCGTCGTCGACTGCTCGTTACAACACAAGTACATGGGTGTGGCTAGGATCACTCCTATCTCAAGATGACTTTGAAGTTGAAACCCAGCCCCTCACCTGCCCCGCAGTCGCCATTCTCATGGGACAAGCTGCCCAGCTCACCTACTACACCCGACACACCATCTGACCCGCCTTCGCCCCCGACACAATGGCTCTCCGCTCGAGATATGAAGATCTTCGGCGCGTCCCCGCTGGGGATGACCGTAGGTCTTGTCAAGTGTAAAGACTGCGAGAAACCTGTGCTGCGCAGCGCAATGGCCGAACATGCAGGTGCGTCATAGCGCTACGGCTCTATTGCTGCTTTACCTTGACCCTAACATGCGAGCTTAGACTCGTGCGCCAAAGTTCGAGCAGCAGAGAAGAAGGCTGGGAAAGGCAAGACTGACACCGATCGTACGTGCTTCATACTGTGTTCTTGGCCACTCACACAACTCTCCCCCCTAGCCAATTCGAAGAACAAGAAACGAAAGGCAGAAGACGATGAACCGACCCCCGAGGACCCATCAGCTCCTAAGAAGAAGAAGCCAGCTACAAAGGTCACCAAGGGTCGTGCTAAAGGCCCCGTCGATCTTGACCGACAATGTGGTGTAATCAATGACAAGAATCTGCCATGCTCACGCTCTCTTACCTGCAAGTCGCACTCTATGGGGGCGAAGCGTGCGGTGCCTGGTCGGTCGAGAGATTATGATGAGCTGTTGCTGGAATGGAACCGCCTCAATAACCCGAACTTCGTTGAGCCTGTGAAGCGAGAGTCCAAAGCTGCCAAGAAGGAGAGAAAGGAGAAAGAGAAGGCAGAGAAGAAGAGGCTGGCCCAGGAGGCAGCTGGAAACGACCTAAATGCGAAGAAAGCGGCTGGTCCTGGTGGAACGGGGACGAAGAAGTCGAAGAAGTCAGCGGGGCCAGTCGCTGCTGCCTCTGCTGGGACTGGGACTGCAGCCATCGTCGCCAAGGCAGCCGCCGAAGACATAGACGACGTCGACTCTGAGGAAGAACTAGACGCATTATCGCATGCTGTCCAGCTGGCCCATGACAGGGGAGTCATGGGTGTGCCCCTTGCCGTTTCTTGTGACGCAAGTTCATGGTTCGTTGGCAGACGAGAACGACTTCGCACGTGCAGAGAACACCTTGCGAACGCTCTTCTTCCGTCTCGAGCGGGGGCCATTGGTGTTACCATGGGTTCGGGAAGACTCTGATATCCCGATCCTTTCCTCGCTCGCCTCGCATACTCGAGACAGTCAGCCACAATGACTTTTTATCGTCGCCGAGGCAATCCCACCACGAAGGGGCGCATTGCATAGCTAGGATCGACTTTTGACCGAGAGCGAATCCCATGTCCTCGGCCTCATCCTGAATGCTATCCCCTTGAATCCTCTGGTCCGACAAGAGGACCGTGATACCTTACCCCCAGCAAATGTGAGGCATCGCTCCGCGTCCCTCGTTGCTCTGGAAAAAGTAGTCACACCGGTGTGGACAAACGGCAAAAAATCATCTGCATCGGAAAGCGATTTTAGGGGTTCGTCGCGCAATAATTCGGGTTGTTCATGCCCCCTGCTCCTTGTAGGCGATTTTACTCATGCGCGCACGCACCTTAACCTTCAAGTTGGACGTAATTGCGATGCTCAAATGGCACACAGGGATGCACTTGGCTTCCTATTCGGCCACAGTTACCCACTCTCCTGTTCGTTATAACGGGTCTGGACCTTCATAGCTTTGTACCATGTTATATACAGCTACCTCGAATGTATTTCTACCTCGCATTTCGTTCTTGCAATTGCCCAATGCAAGCTTGTGATAGACCAGCGGCTGACTGGATCGGCAGATCGAATCTCAACGGCTGCGAGTCTGTGAAGGCAGAATTGAGCGTCATACTCATTCCTTCATACCACCGGCCGCTACCCTCTTTTCTTTCTGATAGTCGAGCAGTGGTTTACGTATCCGGCACATACCGCTATCACATCGATAAAAACGCGGACCCAGGTTTCGAGGCTGCCGACGTCGACCTTCACATTCAGCCCCGGGCCAGAGGCGGAAGGTCTCAGATAGGCTGTGCGGGAGCACTCAACGAGCAAGCCGTATCTTAGCCACCGTCAACCGGTTTCCCTTCAACGACAATGGTCAAGCCAGGGGACATGTCTGGCACGACGCCGGAGACCGCAGAGAAGATCGTCAAGACCGTAAGCACCCCGGCGAAGAAGGCCAGACGGCAAGATGACCGCAACCCTAACAAGTCAGGAAACTCTTCGTCTCCACCTGTTGCTTCGCCAGGATCATCTGAGGGAAGGCGAGGAAGATCTCGTACACGTACGTCCGAGGCTTCTCTCCCCCACGTTGAGGGTACGAACTTGGCCGAAAGACAGTGCGTCTCCCGCGAGCGGTTTAAAATCTCTTCGAGTGACTGTCAATACCTAAACATCCTGCAGGGGCTACCACTCGTTGATGTCGTCGTTTGGAAAGGTGTTCCATGTTGAGAAGCGGTGGAAACTGCGTCGAGAGATGGGCAGCGGTGCATACGGTTATGTTATGTACGTCTTTCACACCTGCCGATGCCCGTATCTCTCCTCATCCGTGATGATTGTGTAGCTCTGCGGTGGACGAGATCTCTGGCGAGCCGGTGGCTATCAAGATGATTACGCGGGTAACGCAGAAGGTTCAGCTTGCTAAACGAGCTTTGCGGGAATTGACGTTGCTCCGACATTTCTCCCATGAGAATATTACCGGCCTCATAGATGTGGATATTTCGCCAAACCACGATGAGATGTGAGTGTCCCTCTGGGCTACGACTGCATCAAGCGTTGACTGGATGTGGTAGATATATATTTATGGAGGTGCGCTACCACTCCGGAACCTTCTTTCATATGCCTCTAACAATATGCGGTCGGTAACACAGCCTATGGAGGGTATGCACATAACCGATGATTCAATGATTTTACCACTCACACGCAGTAAAGCGGATCTCCACCAGATCATCAAGTCCGGCCAGAAACTGACCATAGAGCATGTGCAGTACTTCGTGTATCAGATCCTTCGGGGTAACTACGTCCGTCTGTTATACCAGTGGTGAAAGAGCTGATCCACCGTAAACCAGGGATGAAATATATACATTCGGCTTCCGTAGTACACCGTGACCTCAAGCCCGGCAACCTGCTCGTCAACGCGGACTGCGAACTCAAGATTTGTGATTTCGGCCTGAGCCGTGGCTTCGACGCTGTACCAGATGAGGGTGCATCCATGATGACCGAATATGTCGCGACGAGGTGGTATCGTGCGCCGGAGATCATGTTGGCATATAGGTCGTACGGTACAGCAGGTATATATGCTGCAACTCTGCACGGCTGTCTGCTCATCCGCTCGTAGTCGACGTATGGGCTATAGGATGCATCGTAGCTGAACTTATGGTCGGCCGGCCATTGTTTAAGGGAAAGGAGTGAGCACGAGCACTCTTTCGTACCGACTCCGACATACCTAACGTTTATCCGATCACAGTTACGGTCAGCGTTCTGGTTGTTCTAACTTGGACAGCTTGAAGCTGACAAGGATTATTCAATGTTTCACCAGTTGATCAGATGAATAAGATCCTAGAAATCCTTGGTATGTGTGACTTTTATCGCCTCTAATGTGCTTGAATCGATAGACCGTGTCATAGGCACTCCTGATGACAAGGTCATGAAGCGCATTGGAAGTGAGAAGGTGGGCCAGGTTTCCCTCGATATATTCATGCCTCTTATATCTTATCTCCCATAGGCCCAAGCGTACATCAAGTCGCTGCCTCGGAGACGACCCCAAGCGTTGCATAAGATTGTTCCCGCCGCGGATCATCAAGGTATGTTCGTGGATAATTCCGTATCTTGCGTACGCTCACTGGTGTAACAATTTTCTAGCTCTTGATTTCCTCGGGAAACTGATCCTTTTCGACCCTACAGAACGACCAAGTGCCGCACAAGCTCTTGCTCACCCCTGGCTGGACACTTATCATGACGAGAGCGACGAGCCGGTATGCCTTCGTGTGTTTGATCGATGGCGTGGTATAGAGAAACTCGAGACCCTGGAGGAGTACCGCGATGCCCTTGTCAACGAGGTCGCTGACTGTCGACGAGAAGTGCGTAATATGGCGGCAGCATCCCCGGACATCGACCGAAGACTACCGTCGGCTATCGAGGAAGAGGAAGAGGAGGACATCGAGGAGCACGATGAGGAACATGATGAGGCGCCGCGAGAGCTGTCAAGATCTTCATCGATATCCGTTGACGAGAGCAAGCGACCCAACATTTCGAGGAAAGCCAGCATCGAACCGGGCACTCTTCCGCCGAGTATACCGGAGGCAGACGCGATAGAGTTCCCTGGTACTGCTGCTTCCAAGGACCCAGTCATTGCGTACTCACGACGGTCGATATTCGGGCACGCCTCACGCACCAACTCGACGTTCTCCATACATCGATCTACCACAGGCCCTCCTACACCCGCCGAGCCTGCTCAGCCGATAGAGGACGTTGGGTCCACCATCAAATTTCCTACCACGGAGTACGTGGTTCCCAGTAGACATCGGACAGCATCGACGTACAGCATCGGCCCTGAGCAGGACTATCCGACGATGAATATGCGCCGCCTGCTGCGGACGCTATCCACCGTATCCGTGTACGAAAGCGGGGAGGGGTTGGCCGGCGGGCTGGCGGATATTGCGCCGATTGGCAAGTTTATCGGGCAGAAGGACCCGACAGGGGATGGCGAGCTTGCATCAGAGATGCCTAGGGAGATCGCGGACGGGGAGACGTCTGAGAGTCCTGAGATACAAATGCATGGCGATCTTAACAAACGTCGAGTTCGCCGGTTTAGAGTATGAGGCCAGTGGTAATAGAGGTGGTGGTTCGGCGTGCGGGTGAGCTTATTGCGCAGACTCAGTAGAGACATATTTAGATGTGTAATTCTGTATGGCTCGTTAACGATAGAGGTAACGCTTGTAGAATAGGCAGAATATGTATATGTGTATAGATACTTGTATGATACATACATGGTGGCTTGTGCGTGACTGTGCAGCAAGGTATGGATACAGAGTTCCGGAGTGAATGCAAAGGGGCTGACGTAGAATGGACCATGACAAATACGCCTCTAATCATCTCCCAATTCCTTCTTAATTTCTGTGGAGACCGGTTAGGGATATGTAGGGAACGAGATGAAGAGGTATATGCTCACTGTCTATGATATCCAAGTACGCCGTCGTAGCTGGACTATCTGGATATTCGTCCAAGAAGCTGACTCCGTAATCTGCACTCTTCCCGATCCTGGGGTCCAGCGGGACGCATCCCAAGAAAGGCACGTTCATATCCTGCGCCAGCTTACGCCCGCCACCCGTGCTCGGCTTGAAGATCTGTGACTCGCCCTTACAGCTTGGGCAGACAAAGCCAGACATGTTCTCGACGAGACCGAGGACCCTGATGCCAACCTTGCGGCAGAAGTCGATCTCGCGCCGGACGTCCTGGAGCGCGACCTCCTGCGGCGTCGTGATGAGCACGGCGCCGTCGATGCCGCTGTCACGCAGGTAGGTGACGATGCTGAGGTGCTCGTCGGACGTGCCTGGGGGCGTGTCGACGATGAGGTAGTCGAGCGTGCCCCAGTCAACGTCCTTGAGGAACTGTGCAATGAGCCCGTTCTTCTTCGGGCCGCGCCACATCACTGCATCCTTTGCGGACGGTAGCATGAACCCGACGGACATGACGCCGAGGTTGTCCTGCACGTATACGGGCGACCAGCCAGAGGACGAGGAGTGCACCTGCTCGGAGGCGATGCCAAGGATCGTGGGTATTGACGGGCCGCAAATGTCGACGTCCATGACCCCTGTCTGCGTGGTACACCGTTAGCATTGATCATTACGAGGGGGTGGTAGACAACTGAACGCAAACGTACCTGCACGTCGTCATCAGCTGCAAACGCCCATCCAAGCTGAGCCGTAAACGTCGACTTGCCCACACCACCCTTTCCCGACAGGACGAGAATCTTGCGCTTCACGCTCGCCATCCGCTCACGCACGAGCGGAAGGGCGGGATCAGGCCCCCGGGTCGCTCCCGACGCACATATTTCCTGGTTCGCGCAGCCGGCGCAGGCGTCCGCCTTTCCAGCGAGCTCGGATTCGGTACCCTGTCAGATCAAACGAGAGTGTAAAACAGTGATCATCAGTTTCTTCGTATCGTGCGAGTACCTTCGGAAATATGGACTCACGGGACAGTGCTCCGGGGCGTTTGAGGGTACCGAGAGCGGATCCGGCATGGCTACGGGGTGCTGAACAGCTAGCATAGTTGCGTCTGTAGTACCTAATAGTTGTACGACGATTTTATGGTAGGAGATGGCAGTCCGCGGAAGAGCGAGTGTCTCGAGTCAAATTAGTCATCATATGCTGGGGCGCCTAACCTAAATCTGTGCCACAACTTCAGGGCTGCAGCCGCTGATGGCTTGAGAGGCTCAGCCTAACTCGGATCGCATTGAGCGTAAGGGCGCGTTGTAGTGAATTAGAGCTACAACTACAGTACAGCCTATAAGCTTATGCGGTAACTAACTTGCAACTACACTGGTGCTCTACGTATTTCTAAAATTACAAGTCCATTCGTACAACAATTGTCCCAACGCTGAGATCAAACTAAACAGTCCAGTGAGAAAAAGAACAGAAAATCATTAACTCTAATCATCAGAAGGCGTCGTGCAGGCGATGGCATAGTCCGACTGGCGCATCAATATCACGCCCAAGGGTGTCAACGCCTCTGCCATGACTTGGCTGCCCCGTCGTCCCGGCACTCCGGCGATGCACACCTTGAGCTCCGTGCAGTCGTGCGGCTTAGCGACCGCCGTTCGGCTGACGATACCCTCCGAGAAGCCTGAGTTCGTGTCTGTGCCAACGAGGATCGCTGCAGGCGGCGTGCCGCCGACGTACCACGGCTTGCTCTTGCTCAGTAGAAGGCTCGAGGACGATGACGTGAGGTTAGCGTTCGCAGTATTGTTGAGCGGGACGGCGGAGGTAATGTTGAAGAAAAGCTCGCTGCCCTGGTCGAACGTGCCAGACATACACGGGCTCGAGGTCGTGTTGGAGTTGAACACGGAGGGCGAGGCGGGGACAGTGCAGTTGCCGCTCAGGGTGAAGTCAACGAAGTTGTAGCCGATGCTCTGGAGGGTTGGGTAGGCTTCGAGCGGGATTGACTGCTGGTCGACGTTCCACTGCTTGAGCCGGAAGTACCACTGATCGTCGTCCTCCGGGTTCGAAATCTCGTACGTAAACTGGACGTCGTTGTTGCCGTTGATGTAGAAGTACACCATGTTCTTGAGATATGAAGGACCGTTGTACGCCTTCGCGTCCAGGATGGCGTACATTGGGTAGCCGTCGCAGCGATGGTGCCATGTCCACTGTGGGCGATCGCGTCAGACAAGGTTCACGTATGTAGCGTTCAGCGGAGCTGTACTCACGTTCTGCACAATAGGAGTTACAATCCATCCGCCAAAGAACGGAAGGATGGTGATGATAATGGAGGCTGGTACCATCACGAAGATTATGAGCAGAAAGCAGACCCACTGGAACCATCTCCGCGCCCCGTGGCCGAGTTCGACAAGTCTCGCTATTAGGTACCAGGAGACAAAGAGGTTGATCATTCCCCACGGCAGACCAAAGATGAACATCATGGCTTCGTATCCCGCAAAGCCGGATGAGGTATGGTTGACCGCCGTACGCGGAATGGGGTCGACGACGGACTTGACGTCTAAGAGAAAGCAGGTAAGGCACGGCTGACAGGTTGTTGAGACAAGGGAACTCACAAAAATAGAGCCAAAACCCATCGGCAACGTTAATGCCCAACCAGAGCTGTGATAAAACCAGGTTAAATAACTGCGGGCAAACGAGGAACGAGACGGCTTACCAAAAAGGCGGAGGTCCAACATTGCGAGTCGCTGGCCATAATGACTCTTCACTTAGAGGCAGTGCTTTGCGGATTGGAAGCAGCCAAGAGCTTAGGAGTCCAGCAGGGGATTTGAATGCAGGATGTTGACATGCTGCTACGGGACAGTGCATGCTTTTAGCCCGACTTGCTGTTGTCGCATGTGAGTACACTCCGGTGCGGTAGAATAGTATGGACACGTCCAACAACACGCCTGCACAGTGTTGAGGTCCGAAAATTAAGGTACCCACCAAGCAGACACACTAGGTTAATGGCGGTAAGTGACGGAGGCGCTGCACGCCTTGACGCCACAGACGCCCGCCCTGGCTGTCCTTATCAGGTCCGTGCAGCAGATCGGCCAGTGTCACGTTCCTCATGAGTGGTGAGAACGTTCGTAGTAGATCCCTGCTAACTTGTCATCCGAACAGCCACTCGCTAGCACTAGCAGCGATGATGGTATTCGTGCAGGCTGACTCGTGCTGTTTGTGACTCAACAGGCATCGCCGCTGCTAGATACCTTCAACGAGGCAGTCCAGCTCTGTGGGAAATGCGGTAAGTGTCAGTGGGAATAGTAGGGTAAATGACAATGCAATGCTACCTTGAAGATACCTGTATTGTAATCACCTTCCAGCGCAACGGTGTATACGGAAGTAGCCATTGACAGGTTTCCAATTTCTGCATTGCATGCTATTATAGCGGCGTCGTACACGGATAGTTCCCAATCCTGCATTGCGTGCCATTAGTACACTGATACCAGCACATGCGCATGCGGCGCGGGGACACGAACCCGTTGTTGGTTTTGCCGTCGAATGCTGGTTGGGATGAGAGGCTGTCCTGAGCGCTAGTGGACGTAGAACGTGGGACGTAGTTTCTTTATCAGGAAGGTACTCACGCCACAACGGTTCTGCTTGCATCCCACCAGCGAGCGATACCCAACACCTCCATCGCCACCGGCAGCATCTTGCTACATGTCCGGGTATCTCTGTTTCTAGCCGGTCATTTTGGGGCGTAAAACTCCTCAGCAGCTTCATCTATAGGCCTTACAACGCCGACTCTCAGGGCGATGACAATTTCTTACATACCAAGCGAGCTCATACAGGCCATCCTTCTGCAAGTGGATGGCCCTAAGCACAAAGATTTCCTGGCAAGCTGCACACTGGTCTGCAAGCGTTGGCTCCCCCTGGCACGGAGTCTCTTGTTCACTGACATCACCCTCCGTGTTGGAAAGTCCGAGGAGGTCCAGTTCTGCGAATTAGCCCGCCTGGACCCCAACATTGCACTATCTATCCGTGACGTTCACCTCCGTGCTTTAAATCAACCCGACCCCGTCCCGCTATCACACCTTCAAGAAATACTTTGTGTGCTACCTCGCTTGAAGAGTCTGCAAATCATGCGCACCTTCCCAGTCACCGAAGACGAACATCATACAGAGAAGACGACGCACACTCTCGCTAAGCTCAGCTTAGCATTTGCAGCTGGTGATAGTGGCTGGGTACCATTCCTGAAATGTATCTTACCCCTGTTCAGTCACATCGGCTTGCTTGAGCTGTTGTACTCCCAAATTGCAGACATCCCTGAGCTTACACCAGACCCGCAGTTTCTCCTATCCCAGGCTCGCCCCACATTGCAGTGGGAGCCATCCGCGCAGATTGCACACCCTCCTCTCCCTGTTATCTCAGCGTTCTACTGGGGGCGCGCGAAAGCCAACCGCCTCAATGATTTCCCACTGACGTCGCAGCGATGGCTCTTAGACCATCTAGCCGCCGTGCGCTACCTGACTCTCGTCCAGGGCGGTATCTTTGATAGGGGACACAACGAGTTCTTTTCTCGGATATCCTCCACCGTCGAATTCCTACAACTGCACGTCGCCGTCACGTATGCGACGAAATTATACTGTGAGTTACTCATACAGCTTCCTCCTCTCGCAGCCATACTCACCGAGCAGTAGGCCCAACGTTCACGCGGGACGTGTTAGCGACCTGTACGAAACTATACTCGTTCACGCTCTCGCTCGGTTATTACATGACGGACGCGGCGCTAGGCATGGGTGTTGCCGACGAGTTACTGCGCTCCCTCCCGCACACCGTGCGGCGTCTGCGCCTCCACCTCCCGTGGGCCGTGCATGACCCCAACGCGTGCGGGGGCCTCGCTGCTGCGTGTCGCACTGTGCATGACCGTTGCAAGGGCGGACTGCTCTCCATCACATGGCTGTATGCGCAGGATCATGGGGCGACCAGGAAGACGCAGAAGGATGAGCGTGAAGCGGCGAGGACGATCCTGAGGGAGTTTGATGAGGATGGCTTGGGGATCCTTCGGTTTGACGATGAGAGGTGGTGGGTGCGGGTTGACTGACGCAGATGCGGCTGTTGCAGAGGACGTGCGCTGGCGAGAGAAGAGTCGAAAGAGGGGTTCAAGAGCGTGTTGTTATTGCTGGAGGCCGCTTACCACTCGGTGGGACTTGTACAATTAAATGTTTGAACTGACAGAGCTGAGATGTCTACTTAGATGCCCCGTGCTAAGAGCTTGACGTCTGCGTATGCTACATATGTTCGAGGTCAGTACCGTGTGTAGATGTATCTAGCAAGATGATTTCATAGAGAGCGGATGCCTCCTACGCTGTCTCCTTCAGTGTTTCAAAGCGCCCTCCAGATACACAATGCGGGATGATACTACCAGTTTAGTGCTTGCTAACCAGACAACATACTATACTTGCCACGAAGCCCGTTTGACACTTCCTTCTCAGTGACTCCCCTCCCACGCAAGGTAGTTCATGTACATGGCAGTACACACCCGTGAGACGACCTCCGGCCACTGGGAGAACTCGACGCGTGTCACGACTCCATCCTGAGCAGCCCCTCGAGCTCGCCGATCTGCGCGCCGACAATCTCGATCTCCGCCTTCTCCAAGCTCTCGAGCAGCGCGTCGACGTCGGGCGAGACGACGAACCGGCGGTTCACCTCGCCGAGGACGCAAAGTCGCTTGCTCTCGGGGTCGACGTACGTTGCATGCTGCAGGAACGTCGGCTGCGTCGATGCTGTGACCTGGCGACGTCAAACGAAGGGGTGAGCCAATGAAAGTAAGAAAACAGAGAGAAAGGAGCAGAGACGTACGTCGAGCAGGATCCCGTTCGCGAGACGCATTTTTACGGCACCGCTGGCGTAAACCTCCAGCTGACCCACGAGGCCCTCGGCTTTTGGCTCGGGCTCTTCTTCCGGCTGCGTTTTTGAAGGTCCGGGGGCGGCTCCGGGGGCAGCGGGTTTTGCGTCTGGCGCGAACGAGACTTTCTTGCCTGCTGGTTCTGGTCCTGCGGTCTCCTTCCCCTTTCCTTTATCTTCTGGTGGCGCGGCGGATGGGGAGAAGAACTTCGGGAAGGGATTGGGGAATTGGAAGAAGTAGAGACGTTCTTGTCTGACGTCTGCGTCCTGTGGCGAATGGATGGATGAATGGATGAGTGATACAATGCAGACGATCGTCAAGGGGAATGTACATACCACTTCCATGTTCACAGCTGCGAAATCATCAATGATATCCTCTAGCTCCTCTTCCTCTTCGCTATCACTCAGATTTAGCGCATTAGCAAGGTTGACCTTTGTCTCTCCCTCCTCGCCTGCGACATCCTCGTCCTCATCCATTGGTGCCGGAGCGTCCCCACCCGGCTTCACAACGCCCTTCCCCTTCTTGTCGACCTCAGGTTTACTATCCTTCCCCTTCCCTTTGTCTTTTGACCTTCCCTTGTCCTTCTCCCTCTTTAGACTCTCCGGCGCCATCCAATCCATCCCCCTCACGTTCTCCATATCCACAATCTCAACCCCATCGTCCGGATCTGAGTACACCTCCCCTTCCTCGTCAACTACACCACCACTTGCCCCTCCCACTCCTTCTGTTTTGATTCCCCCGAGATCATTCGGCTCGCGCTTCACTCCCCCACTGAGCCCGCCGCCGCGGGGCATGACAGGCATGAAATTCGAGCGGGGGACATTTCCACTGCGCCGTGAGCCTGCGGCACCCGCCATGGCGGGTCCGAGGGCGAAGGGTCCACTAGCTGTCATCTCGACTGCTGGAGGGCGTGTGGAAGGGGCACCTCCTCGAGAACCACCATCGCCACGACCGCGCCCTCCGCGCCCAGACGCGTCGCCTCTGCCGCGCCCGCGTCCGCGGCCTCTGTCTGTGCTTGAGGACGCTGCTGGTGCTTCATCCTGTGTGTGAACGCGTAGTGAGAAGAGGATGAGGAGAGGGCGTGCGAGTGGTGCTTACCGGTTTGACTTCCCTGCAATAGAGGATGCAACGATGAGCACTCAGCGAGCAGGGTGAAGTGGGTGTGCGACGTACTCACTCCTTCTTTCGGCGTGTGGGGAGGGTGGGCACGAACTTGAGCTTCTGCGTGCCGAGCCGTGTCACGTCCGACTGCTTTTTCGCAAGGCTCGCGATTGCACGCGTCGGCGTTGGGTTGGGGGCGGGATTAGACGAGCTGCCTGCGCCTTCCGACATCGCTACCTGAGTGCGTCTTACTGTTTGAGAAGAACAGAGGGAAAGAGCAAGTTGGACACTGGCTGGCTATCTGTACGATGCAGTTACAGTGTGTAGTAAGTATGCACTCTCTTGACTCCCGTCCAAAAAATCCAGTGTGCGTGCATGCGGCAATCACCGTCAATTTAGAATTCAGGATCAGTGGAAGGCGTGCATCTCAGATCCCTCTAGAGTGGCACGCACGCGAGATAATACGGCGCATCAAGTTTTTTCTCCTCATCTCATCTCTCTCCATCTGCACCCCTCTCAACAGCTAACCCAAGCGACGATAGCAGAGGACCAGAAAATGTCTGAACCACAGCACTTCCGCGTCACGTACAACGAGGTACACAACCTCATCCGCCAGTCCGCGCAGAAGATTGCCGAGTTCAAGCCGGACCTGTTCATCGCTATCGGTGAGACACTCACCCTTCTCTTGCTTCGAGGATCTGCTCTGACCAAACGCGTATATGATACTACACAGGTGGAGGGCAAGTACCCATGATCCTCGCTTGATCATATCTGGGCATCTTGTTTTAACCCTTTACATATACAGCGGATTCTTCCCCGCCCGTGTCCTCGTGAGCATTCATATCCAGTCCTAGGTTGTTGTCTATGTGTTGTACATGTACTGACGCGTATACAATGTGGCTTAGCGAACCTTCCTCAAGAACCCCGCCACGGGCAGGAACATTCCCATCGTCGCCATCGGCCTGTCCCTATACGAGTCGCTTCCTGGCACGAGCGCGGAACAGATTGGTGAAGAGGTGATCCGCACCCAATGGCTGTGAGTGACCCTGCATACATCTATAAAGATCCGTTGCTGAGGGTGAATATGCGTACAGCGGCCCTGAAGGAGCTCAGATCCTGCTCGGCAGGAGAGCCCTCATCATCGTGCGTCCCTTCTCTCACCTACCCTTGGCAGGCTTCTCAGCTAACAGTGACACACAGGATGAGATCGATGACTCGCGCAAGACACTGCAATACGCGGTGTCTGAGCTGCAGAAGGACGTCGAGCAGGAGCTGTTGACGCTCCCCGAGTCGGAGCGCGAGGCGAAGCGTACCGAATTCGGCATCTTTGTCGTGCACAACAAGAGGAAGGAGAAGCTCGGAAAGCTCCCCGCGGGTACACCGTACGTATCATCCTCTCCGTCCGAAATCGGCCTGCTGAGTCCGTGTTGTACAGGTATTACGCTGGTGATGAGATTGACGACCTTTGGTGAGCACATCGTCGCCGTTCTCTAATGCTAAGTGGATGCTAATCCTGGGCACAGGCTCGACTACCCTTGGGAGGCCCAGTGCGTATTCCCCGTAGCGATTCGGGGATCCATGATGCTGACTGAACTGACCGGCAGAGACATCGAGGAACACGACAAGCTTGCTGCCGCACAACAGTCAAAATGATAGCTTCTCGCCATGTAATAGTATGTTACCATAGAGAATAAACGAAACGTCCCGTGTATACGTGAATACCTACGTAAAGCTGACGGGCCCGCAGACAGCTCTGCCGATTTTGTACCGTATCATACCCTTTTGACCCAAGCTCCCACGCGGAGAGGTAATTTGTGTCCCCCGCGGTGAGAATCGCGCTCATTACCTCCAGCCAATCATCGCCACTTATGCGTGTAGCGAATTGCAGAGGTCGTAAATCAAACTGCGGGCTGTCAATGGTTGCAATGTCGCCACTCTCACAGTGTCACACGATCGCGTTGCTCAGCATACTATATACAGTCTCGGTCATCCTGAGATACGGCTTTCGGATGGACACGCGATATCAGCGTGGCCAGCGGAACTCGGAGACGACATTACATAGTACGAGAGGCACGCCAGCCACTGACTTCGGCAGGATTTAGCGAGACTTTTCACGCCTTATCTCGTCCTATAAGTGTAAGACACTTTGAAACAGAAGCAACATCGAGTATACAGATATGCAGCACATAAACACACCATAACTTATACACCGGTACTATCTACTCGTACCCACAGCACAAAGTTCTCATGACTTGCCTTCACCCTCTACAGCCACACCCAAAAACGCAGCCGCAGTACCATCCCGCTTCCCGACGCCCTTCTTCTTCGTATGTATGACCATATGCCGTGCCAGCTGGTCCGGCCGCGCGAACGTCTTCGTGCAGCCCGGGTCGGTGCACGGATACGGGCGCACGCCGGTGTGTGTCCGTAGCTAAATAATCGATGAAAACGGCTGTCAGATTCTGACGTACAAGACCGTAACGGAACGGAGGAAAGAAGAAGAGGAGAGACTGACGTGTTTGGACAGGTTGGACGATTCGGTGAACGCACGCTCGCAGAACGTGCATTTGAACGGCTTCTCGCCGTTGTGCGTGCGTTTGTGGATCGTTAACGCGCCTGTGATCGCGAAGGATTTCCCGCAGCCGGGGAAGTCGCACACGTACGGTTCTACGAGAAATAATGAGGGGTTAAGACCTCGGATAGACGGGGTGAATGACGTACTTTCTTGGGTGTGCCTCCGCATATGTTGCGCGAGCGTCGCCGCCTCGGAGAAGTTTTGTTGGCAGATTTTGCACTGGAACGGGCGATGGCCTGTGTGGCTCTGAACAAAAAAAGACATAATCAGCAAGCTGCTTCACCATGGAACGCCGTGGCGATCTTACCTGTAGATGCCTGCAGATCTTCTGCTTGCTCCCAAACCCACCTGCACCGTCTTCGCTCTCGCTATTGCGCTTGCATCCCTCCCAGAAACACTCATAGTGCGCCTTTCCGCTGCCGACGTGTGCGGACGTGATGTGGGCAGTCAGCGCATCGCAGCTGGAGAACGTCTCACAGCAGCTTCGCCACCGACAGACGTGTGCGGAGGGAGAGGTGCAATCGTGTTCCGGTGCGGGAGTGGGCGGTGAGGGCGTCGGAGGGGCAGGGGAGACCGTGAGCCTGCCTGGGGAGCCTTTTCCACTGTGTGGAGATCCTGTAACAGGTGATTGGGGGTTTGATCGTGTCGGTGTGGCCAGTCCGAGATGGTCTTGCATGAGGTGGCTGGCTAGGACGCCAAGGATGTTGTTGGCCTGGTCGCCCATCGACGGTCCGGGTATCGACGACGGCGTCGGATATACACGACAGTCTGCCCAGAGGCACGATAGAGACGACGGGTCCGAAGAAAGGGAGTCTGGGGCCTGGTATCCTCCGAATTGGGAGTACGTCGGTGTCTGTGGGGGCTGCGGGGCTACGTCGGGGGCCGGAGGGAGGCGGAGATGCTGCAAGTTGACGTGCCCGACAAGCTCATTCATGGATCCGAAGGCGGCACCACAGTCGGCCCACATACACCGGTGTTGCTGTTGTTGCTCAGAGCTTGTGGCGGCATGCGGGCTCTGCGGGTCGGAGCCCGAGGTCGAGGCGGCAGCGGCAGCAGGGCTGGCGACCAGTTGTGGTGTCGACGCCGTCGAGTCCGGGTAGTAAAATGTACCCTGGGCGCTGTTTGGATGAGCAGGTGGGATGTAATCTTGGAAGATGGGATCCGTAAACGAGGGCCATTGGGATGATGTGTTTGCGTCCGGCAGGTTCTTGGAGTCCGGAAAGAGCTGCTGGTAGTCAACAGCTTGACAACATTGTAGCTGCGGACAACGGATTAGTCATTGTGAAAACAATTTGAGAAAAAAGAAGGCGAGATGAGGGCCGGCGGGTACATGGAAGTTCTTCCATTTTCAGGAACAGAATGAGTGCGACCACCTCGGATAGCGGCACTCTCGGTGGTCTGGCAGTTTTCTCACCCTTGAGGCGTGAGCGGGCGTCGTCCGACACGTCGACGGGGTGCAATCGAGCCTCCGTTGCTAGGAAAGTAGGCAGGAGGGACTGTACTTACGAAGTTGTCAAGCGTGTTGCAATCTTCGTCGTCAACACACATAAATTCACACGTGCTGGAGGGGCCTCCGAGCTCGCAATGTGTGGTCTCGTGGTGGGCGTCGTTGCAGGGGACGACGACACACTGATCGGTGCACTGTTCGGTGAGTTGAATGTCGCAGGCCTCTTGCTCGCACTCCTGGACACACTCTTCGCAGGCTGGCTCGGCTGGGGGAACTTTGGGATCGATGGCGAGGTCGGCAATAGAACAGCAGGCGACTTGCACGTTTTCCTCCATGCAGGAGGGGTCTGGCAAGTATGTCGTCCGGATATCTGAAAAATGCTGGTAGAGGCGGGCGGGGAGATGATGGTCGGGGACAGAGGCGGCAGCGGAGAACGCTGGGCTGAGCAGGCGTGTGCGAGGGGGAACAATCATTCCCATCCTGATTCGCTGCGAATTCGAGCTGTGACTGAGACGGTGAACCTACTGACTGTGAGGGTACTCGGTCAGTCGCATTTTCCTGCCACACGGCGCTCGTCCGCATGCGGCCAAAGCTGACGTAATACTATCACGTGAGTTTATTAACGTCGGCCTGCTCGCTCGCTACTGTATGCGCAGGGTCTCAACTCGCAAGATACGCGACATAAGCCCATACCACTCATCCTTCCTTCTCTCTACCAAGACGCTCCCTTTATGTCCTCACACCTTCGCATCAGGAAAGGCAGGTGAACCCGCGATCACTTGTACGCGTCTCCGATCCCACGGCTTGCAGCGCCGCGGCATGCCTGAACGGATTTTGCTAACAACGGCCACCTGCTGCCTCTCGATACAGCGATAACACCTTGCAGAGACTCTTACAAAGGGTCAGTGGCTCCTGCTCTTGACCACCACGACCTATCTTCTCACTCTATAACAGGGCAGGACATCATGGTCCTATCACGCTTGATTGCGCTTACGGCACTTGGCTTCGGTCAAGTGGGCCATGCCGCACAGGCTCTTTTTGAGGCTCCTATACCGTTCACAGGCACCGGAACCAGTCCTGCGCAGATCGCATTTGACGCGTATTCTCCCTCAACATGCAAGCAGTCACCCGCTTTGTTCCCTAAACACTCCGAGCTCGACGCGTCCTTGGAAAAGCTATTCAACAACCGCACGTTCCAGCTGAATGCTTATGAGGCGCTGGGCTCCATAGTCCGTGTCCCGTGAGTTGGCGCTGCATAAATATCTCGCAGTGTTGTATTGACACCTCATCAGGTCTGTGTCAACGGATGATCTTCTCCCCGTGGGCCAGGATCCTCGCTGGGAAGTATTCCTGGACGTCCACGCGGTGCTTGAGTCTAAGTTCCCCCTGGTGTACGTAGCGGCCGAAAGTCCCATCCTCGTACTGCTCTGATATGTGCAGCCACACATCTTCAGGTTCAAGTCTCTGGATCTAACAAAAGTCAACATGCATAACATCGTGTTACACTGGCAAGGCTCGAACACGACACTGAAGCCGATTTTGATGACAGCCCATCAGGGTACGGAGGTTCTTGTTAAGCTCCGCCAATTTGCTAATATCATCTGAATGCAGATGTTGTTCCGGTAGAGCCATTGACGGTGGATCAATGGGTTCACCCGCCCTTTTCCGGCCATTACGATGGTATATCTTAGTAGGAGCACTCTCAAGTCAGAAGCTTACTTCTATTCGTATAGGTACTTATATATGGGGCCGGGGGTCCTGCGATGATAAACCTGACATCATTTCGCAACTGTGCGTGCCTTTTTCGCCCTAACACAACCTGCACACCAACCTGTTTGACGACTTCATAGTACCACGGTCGACTCCCTTATCAGGCACGGCTTTAAGCCGACCCGAACTGTTGTTTTTGCATTCGGCATTGACGAAGAATCATCAGGCAAAGAGGTGAGTTGCGTCTCACGGAGAGATCTGTTGTTGTGAATGTCCATACACTAACAACTCGTACAGGGCGCAGGGAAGATTGCCAGGTTTCTGGAGGCCAAGTACGGCAAGGATGCATTCGCATCTCTGCTCGATGAAGGATGTGCGTGCTCATCCCCTGGAAGCAGAGACACTGGCCGGACTGTTCATTGACATGACATGATTTTCTTGGTCCCATAGCCGGCTTTGGCGCGAGACATGGCGGGGATCTCATCATTGCTAGCCCTGACACCGGCGAAAAAGGCTATGTTGACATACACATCGAGGTCAACACTCCCGGCGGTCATTCCAGCGTCCCTCCGCGGCACACAGTGCGTAAAGACATTCTTCGGTATAACTGATTATCATCAGCTCATTGCAACTCTTGAAGGCTATCGGCATCCTCGCTTCAGCCATAGTAGCGATTGAGGCCGATCCGCACCCAGTTGTGCTCCCCCGCGCCGGTACAGCCTTCCAGCAGATCACTTGTGAAGCAACCTTCGATCCCAGTGTCCCGTCCGAGATTCGTGAACTGGTGGAACGTGCGGCACACGACGATGACGCGCTTGAGGAACTTTCACGCGTCTTGGCGGCTCAGAACCCGCTGTATGAAGTCCTGATGGCGACGACTCAGGCCGTGGATATCGTGCAGGGTGGAGTCAAGATTAATGCTCTTCCAGAGCGCGCGGTGGCGATTGTGAACCACCGGATCGCCCAACAAAGGTACGGCGCCCATATCAATTGTATACAGAAATATTCGCTGATAAGCTACATCCCCCCGGTGTATCGTACAGCTCGGTCTCTGAAGTGATGGAACGCATCACTTCGGTTATCCTTCCCACAGCGAGGAAGTTCAATATCACACTCAACGCATTCGGCAAGTCAGTGTATCATGGTGCGAGTGGCGCAGGTGAGATCAACCTGGCCGACACATGGGGAACCGCTCTTGAGCCTGCACCGATGACCCCGACTGTGGACGCCAAACCGTATGAGATCCTCATGGGCACAATCAAGGCCGCTCTCAAGGCCTCGCCCAAGTACAACAAGAATGAGGTCGTCATCTCCCCTGGACTCGCATTTGGTATGTGTGAATTCGATGATGTTTGAGAGGCCTCTGAGATTTACTGGTGCTTATTTTAGGGAACACTGGTCTGTCTGCGAGGAGTATCGGCGTATGACAGCGGTAACTAATATTTGTTCACGCTATACAGACACCCAGTCGTACTGGAACCTGACGAAGCACATCTTCCGTTACGGGCACACCGACGGGTCGGGAATTTACGACGGTATACATACTGTGAATGAAGGTACGTCTCGTTGCACTGCATAATGAATGACTATGTGGACTGACTGCTGGTGACCACAGCCCTCAATGGTGAATCTTTAATCGAGAAGATTCGGTTCCACACAAAATGGATACTGAACTGGGATGAGGCGGAGGATTGAACATACCAAGTATTACTTGCAGCGCTCAATACACAAGAATCCAGTTATGTCAGCGACAAGAACTTGCGAACTATGTCGTAAATATGTATACATAGTTCTTCACTGGGAAGTCTGTATAGAAATGTATGTTGTATCTCGTTACGTTGTTGTCCAGGAACCAGGGGCTTGATTCACCTGCTTCTAGAACTAGTGTGTAGAACCAACTCACAGATCTGGCGTTAAGAATAATTATCCCTCAATCATTACAGTCATACAATAGTCTATCGGCATACGATACAAAGCCATCCCGTCACGCTGTGAAATCCAGCCGTCTCGCAATAGCACGGCTGTTGAACTCGGACTCCTGAGACAGTTTCCGCTTCAGCTTGTTGGGCGGGTTAGCCTTTACACCCGGTCCCATTCCGTCGAAGTCTACATTTCCGTCCACTTCCTCTAGGGGGCCCGTGTCCTTCTTCGCTGGTTTGGGCAGTTTGGTTGGATGCGTGGGGTAGGGAAGTGCAGAGAAGTATGGATGATGCAGCGCCTGCGTCGAAGCAATGCTGCGTTAATATGCATAGTACATTCTTCACGGAAACTCACGTCTTTGGCACTGATACGCTTGCGAGGGTCGTATACCAAACAGCTACCGAGAAGGTTTAGGCACTCGGGTGTAGCGGCAGTGAACAGGTCTCGAAGCGGTGTCTTTTGGAACTGGCCGACGGCGACGTAGTCCGGAAGCTTCGTGTGACCCTTTTGAAAACGTGCGTGAGTGGTAAATGAAACGAACTATTTCATTCGCACGTACTGGCCAATCATCTTCTGTTGGAGTTCCCAGAGCTCGGAAGGTTGTCTTCACTTGGTCGAGGTCGCTCTCGCCTGGCAAGTATGGCGTGCGCAGCATAAGTTCGGCGAAGATACAGCCAACAGACCAGATGTCCACTGCAGTGCTGTAATAGCGAGCGCCGAATAGGAGCTCGGGCGGACGATACCACCTACATGTCAGTCAGCCACTTATGCTGGCGGTGAAAGACAAATAGGCAATGGTCTTACCTAGTAATGACTTGACACGTCATTTTGTATCCGGGATCAGCAAAGTCCCGTGCTAGACCAAAATCTGCAAGTTTGAGTTGGCCATTTGCGGAAATGAGCAAGTTGTTGGGCTTTAAATCCTGTGAACTATGTCAGTAGGGGCATGATATGGAACAATGGACAGCGAATGACTCTATGAAGGATCCAGTTTCGGTGGCAAAACTCCAAGCCGCGGAAGGTCATTGCTATCCATGCTTTTATGTCTGCTGGCAAGAACACGAGCGAACGATCTCGGATGACCAGTTCGAGGTCGGTGTCCAAGAATTCGAGCACCAAATTCAGGTTGGTCTTAGACGAGAACACGTCCAAAAGCTGTGAACGATGAGCCGTGAAGCTACTCCGACTTTGTTGGGCACTGACCTCAATAACATTTTGGTGTTTCAGCTCCCGCAAGTACTTCACTTCACGGATAGCGGACATGTCCAGACCGTCCTTGAATTGGCCAACTTTAATCTTCTTTATAGCGACCTTTCGCCCGGTTGCTACTTCCCTCCCTGCTCACTTTCAGTATGTGCATCATAGGTTCACACCATTACATTTACCTCTGTAGACCACGGCATAAGTACCTTCACCAATCTTCTGGTCTTTAGCCCTGCACAGGGTGGGACATGATTAGGGTGTGCGCACAGGTGCTATGAGGTTGCATACCATCTCTTCTGCCTTTCCGTGTTGGCTTTCTCGACGGCGTCCATTATGAAAACATGCAACTGTGTGTCTAGTTGCGCAGAGTTAAATAGTCACCAACGACGTACAACGCGACCGCTGCACAAGAAATGGGCTGCTAACGGTGGCGGCGCTTTGGACATGGGCAATCTCAGATTGATGCGATCGGACAGTGCTAAATAAGGCAATTTCTTACTTCCTAGGATTAATGACAGCGACTAGTAATCACAACGTTGTGGTGTACGGTATCACTGTACGCTCCAGCGCAACTTTCATTTTTTTGGATAGCATAATCTCAACAATCCTGCGGTTATCCACCTAGGGTTTCTCCCATTCCGGTCATCGACTTCTTGAAGATGGGCTCTTTCACCGAACTGAAAGGGCACGTGAGCATAAGCGCCCATGACCATGTTACGCAACATCCCCAAGTTTTGCGTGTTGATGTTGGCAGTTACCAGCAATTCCCGCAATCCAAGTTCGTTCTGGTATTTTGCTCTCTCAAGACAGACATGCACGCGACATACATACGACGGCGTTACCCAAAAAAGTGTCAGCTGAACGTATGGTATGGGAACCTTCTACGACAACCCCCGCAAAACTGGCATACGATCATATAACCAAGGTCATACTTCACATCGGTTTCCTACAAAGGTGGAATTATGTCATGGGTTGAACGGGCACGCGACTTACCGTGCGTAGACATACTCGGCTCCCCGCACTGAATTGTCAACTGCCGCCGTCCAGGTAATGTGCTATGAAGGTGGCTGCATTGCCGTCATGTCATGGAAGCACACACGCACTGGAGGGATGTCCTCTACGTACCAGTAAAGGGCCGGTTTGCTGCAGATAAGCTTACCCTTCAAACGCTATCAAGAAAATAGATACGATCAATATATGGGGCATTCGCCAGTCCCCCATCCTTGAAGAGGCACAAGAACTCAACATAGACCTGAAAGGAGCTGAAGACTCTGGGGTAATATATGCAGGTGGGAGTTTCAATGGACCCTGGTCTGTATTGGCAAGCCTTTCACCATGGACTCACATCGGTCCTGGCGTGATGGATGACGGCGCTGGTTGTCTACTCACACGCTCCATCTATATAGCTTGCTTATCGTGCTGTTCAGTCTGCACTCCTGCCATCGTTTTTGCAACCGTGCTAGAGCATGCTAATGTCGACGACTCGGCCAGCACTCAATCTTCCACCCATTGCCGAAAGTCAAATCTCGGGACATGGCACTTTTGCTACACCTCCTCTCGATGGCTCACTGTGTGTCTCAGATATGCAAGACTGGCACTATATACATTCTCCAGAGCATCCGGTATTTATATACGCCAACGATGACGGGCATATTACTACCATCAAATGGGCCGAGGTTACGCGGGCTATTCACCGCACCGGGCACATCGTACGCAACATTGTGCAGCAATATAACCAGGAAGGCCGCCCAGTCATCGCGGTTCTCGCTGCTAGCAGTCAGTACACATCGTCGTTTCTAAATCAACTAAGCTCATCGATTGACTGTTACGCTGCTAGACACAATCAGCTACTATACCCTATATAGCGCTATAATCCGAGCGGACTGTGTCTGCTTTCTGATATCTCCTCGCAACTCTCCTGCCGCAATCGCCCATCTGATCAACGAGGTTTCTCCATTCTACCTGTTTGTCGGCTCAGAACTGGCTACACAAAACCTTGCCAGTACAGCGCTGGATGTCCTGAAAGCTGCTGGGACTTCGGTTCCTCTATCATCCACGGTGCCATCAATGTCAACGATGTACTCTCAGGATTCCAGCGAGTCATTTGAATGGCTTCCCCCAGTGAAAGCTCGGTGGGATGACGCATGTGTGATCCTGCATTCTTCTGGTACGATCATGGTGTCAACCAGGAGGATGGGCCTGCTAAACAATCCTTCGCAGGGTCAACTGCTTTTCCGAAGACAAGGATGAGCACTCTCAAGCGGTCTTTGTTACTTGTTCTGACGCCTTGTAAGAGTTGAGTTCATTTGTACATTCAGGCCGATTGAAATTCGTTTTTAGATTTCGGTGAGCGTAACCTCACCGGGAAGCGTATTGCATGCCACGCTCTTCCCATGTATCACGGGTTAGGCGTTGTGGCGATGAATTGGACGGTGAGAGAATGCTTGGAGTTCTCAGGTTCTTATGCTCTCTGATTATGCCAGAACACAGGTGACTGTTGGATGCATATTGACGGTGTACCCGCCGCAAGAGCCCGCTATTGTACCAACTCCTCGATCGCTGATGCAAGGCCTGGTTGCTACAGAAAGTGATTATGTGATCAGTGTACCGATAATGATCGAAGTTTGTGTATCGTTATCCCGATGTGGCTTGTAGTTAACGAAATAACAGGCATGGGCGGCCAATCCTGCAGACGTCGAGAACTTGAAAAGCTTGGAGGGCGTCGTGAGTATATTTTCGGATAATCACTCGTAATAACACGCGACTGATTTACGTAGTTGTATGGTGGCGGACCTTTGTCTGAAACGGCAGGCGATGATCTAGCCCGGCAAGGTGTCGCTCTCTTCAACCTCTACGGAAGGTGAGTAACTGCACTCAGTCCCCATGCACTCACAGGACTTTCATGGGCGAATTTTCACATATAGTACGGAGACGGGTCTCAATACCGTGGTGTTACCGAGTAAGAATCTACAAGTTCATTCTACGACGCACAGGTGCAGATATTGACCACGACGATGATGATAGAGGACCCTCTTGGAGTGCATGACTGGCAACATTGCAATTTTTCGTCTCTCTTTACGCTGCACTGGATACCACAGGGGAATGGCTCATTTGAGCTTGTGTTTATGGTAAGTATTTTATCTCCTTGCATCGTCCGCTAAGATCCACTAATATGGCGCTATGTTTATACAGCATGATAATTGCTTAAATCCATGTGTGGCCAACACGAAGATTGACGGTCGTGACGCGTACGCCACTAATGATCTCGTGGTGCCCCACCCAACAAAGCGCGGACTTTGGAGAGTGAAGGGCCGCGCTGACGATCAAATCGTGCATAACAACGGCGAAAAGGTATGTCAATGGGGTTTCCAACGTTAGAACAGTGATTATCCATCTCTGGCACCACAGACGAACCCTGGACCAATTGGTGAGAAAATATCATGATTCACCCAAGTTGCCTGACCAGTGCTCATACATTTATACAGAGGCACTGTTGAACCGCGATCCACGCGTTTATGCTGCACTTATGTTTGGGCGAGGACGTTTTAATACAGGAGTACTCATTGCCCCAAGTCCTGGCTACGAGTTCGATCCCGTGGATAAGGAGAAGCTAGCGGAATTTCGAAATGCGATTTGGTAAGTGGAGAACCTGTCGAACACACTGATGGGCCAACCCTGAGCTTGCACAGGCCGACAGTGGAAAAGGCAAACGACATTGCCCCACAGCACTCGCGTATCTTCAAAGAGGTACGCTGTGTTTAACCAATTTCTGCTGAGAATGCTCATGTTGGTATGCAGATGATCATGGTAGCATCTCCTGATAAGCCCTTCACATACACCGCTAAGAGCACCCCGCGCCGACACGCCATAATCAACGAGTACGAGGAAGAAATAAATAGTTTATATGTAGAAGTCGAAGAAACTACGACAGCAGGAGAAGGTTTTCCGACGTCTTGGGACTTGCCGTCCGTAACTGCGTTCATCCGCACGATTATTCAGAAGGTAGTCGCGCCTCAAATCAAAGATAGCGAGGATTTCTTTCTGGTAGGCTGTGATAGGTATGTATCCGCCATGTTCTGGTGCAAAACCCACTCATGTCTTCCACTATCACAAGTCTCCAGGTCACTTGGATACGGAACTCAATTCTCCATGCTCTACGTCAAGCCGAAGTCAAGACAAGAGGTATTGCACACAACTTTGTATACCAGCACCCAACCATCGAGGATCTGTCTGCGTTTGTAGCCGGTCAGGCGAATAACGTGTCAACTGAGGCCTCCGCACCGTCCGACGCTCAACGTTCCATATCCGAAATGAACCGCATGGTGGACAAGTACAGCACCGACTTCCCTACGCATACACCACAACAGGGCATCAAAGCCTCTGACAGGGATGTCGTCGTCCTCACTGGTACCACAGGCGCGCTCGGAGCCACTCTGCTCGTCGAACTGGTCAACTCACCAGAGATCGGCCATGTCTATGCGTTAAATCGCAAGGGGGTCAAATCACTCATTGACCGCCACTGGCAGGTGATGAAGGATCGCGGCTTGGATACGGATACACTGCAATCCCCGAAGGTGACTCTCTTGGAGGCTGCCACGGATCAAGAGTATTTGGGTCTACCCTCCGAAACGTGGGAACAGGCAAGTACTCGACCATGGTCACTGATTGTCAACTAAGGCCAATAAAACCACAGATCCGACGGTCGGTAACTCACATTATTCACAATGGTGAGGCTTCAGAGAAGGTTATCTTATCTCACCGGTCTCATTGTACCTCCAGCCTGGCCGGTGAACTTCAACATGGCACTTCCTTCCTTCGAGCCGAATGTTGGATCAACCCGGCGGCTCATAGACTTAGCTCTGGCTTCGCCCCACCAGACTCCAGCCCGCTTTCTCTTTGTGAGCTCAGTCGGCGTACTACGCAGTACGTATATCTTACCCTCATTCATCGCCAACCTATGCCTATCTCATGCAAAATAGATGTTAGTGGCTTGGAACCAGACAGCTGTCTCGCCATCGATCGCCGAGGGGTCAGGCTATGCAGAGTCAAAGTGGATTTCGGAAACTCTGCTTGCAGCAGCTTCAGAGATAACCTCCTTACGTTCTGTCAGTGTTCGCGTGGGTCAGATCAGCGGAGGGGCCTCAGGAGCATGGAGTCGGCTTGAATGGTTTCCTTCGCTGATCAAATCCAGTGTCAAGCTCAACGCTCTTCCGCTTGTGGATGGTGTGAGTACATGTCATCTTCATCTGTCCAAGCATCCATTTTGACATTCTCCATCCAGAATATTGCGTTACTCCCGTCGGATGCTGCAGCCAAATCCGTCATCGATATGCGCAACTCTGATGTGCAATTCCTGCATTTGACGCACCCTCATCCCGTACCATGGACGACCATTATGAAACCCATTTCCCAGGAGCTTGGCATACCCATGGTTCCACTGCAGGATTGGATCTCTTCCTTGAAGCAAAGTGGAGAAGGCTTGGATGCATCCTCTGCAGTCGCAACTCTTGACGATAATCCAGCCTTGAAACTACTCGACTTCTTCGTCCCTAAGGGTGAGAAAAAGTCCAACGACAGTCAGGCATTTTATATCAAGATGATGGATGTGACGAAAGCGCAAACGATATCTCGCACGCTGGCAGAGTTGCCGCCGTTGAGCGATGGCGAAGTCCTAAAGTGGCTCTCCTATTGGAGGAGTATAGGGTTCCTTTAAACAAGTCGATATGTGGAATGGTAGAAAATCCCTTGCGTACCGAAAATGACTCATTGCGGAATATCGCGATACAACGTGTTGAGAGAACAACGAAAGCGGCGCCAATATTGATTGAAAACTACCAGTTAAATGTGGAGCCAGGAGTATGAGAAACTGTTCGCGCAGACAGCACAGAACGAGGAGAGCAAACGATATCGACATCAACGAGGAGTTTCACAGACGGTACATTTATTTACACTATCCGGATTGTCGAGCATGCACGTCGAACATTTCCAACCAGCAGCGGCCGATGGTGGCTTCATACCTGCGGCAGCCCAGTTGAATCCGCCGACGGGCGCCGCGGGCGGTATAGGTGCGCTGGCTTGTGCGGACGAGACCTTAGATGCGCCGGGTTTCGGTGCTTCGCAAACTTGGCATTTAGTCAACGCTGTGGATGGGTTGCTTAATCCGCAGTCCGCACAATCCCACGTATCTGCAGGCTTGGTCGGCACTTTCAAGCCCGCAGCCGCCCAGTCGAATCCGCCAGTAGTAGGCTTGGACGAGGATGTCGAGCTCGACCCTGGGGCAAGAGAGGACGAAGAAGAGAAGTCATATGAGGGAAGAGAATGACCAGGCACAGCCAAAGCCGCCGCCTTGCTCTTCGCCGTCGTTCCAGAGTCGGGCATTGAAGACGACCCAAATTCGAAGGTGTATTGGGGCAGTTCAAACACGGGCAGAGCTATGACAGCCTCCTTAATCTGAGCAGTTGTCTTCGGAGACCGCTCCGGGATGGCAGCAAAGGGACTGATCTGGGTTCGGGTGGAAGATACCTCAGCAAGGGAAGCCGAGCTCTGAGAGGGCTTAGGTTCGAAAGAGGCAGTCGTTCCCGGGCGGGAGCTGGGGAAACCCATACCGAGACTTTGCGGAAGCTCCTTTGCAGCGACTTTGGGACTGTCCTCTTCATCCGCCCGAATGCTATAACGAAGCATCGACGGTTTTGCAGGAGCAGAGTATTTTGTGCCAACGTTCGCTTTCGGTCCAGGAATAACCCCTCCGAAGGGGCTTGCGAATGATGGGATTTGTAGACGGGATGAGGAGTCAGGTTCGGGTGTTGGCTCTGGCTCAATGACCTGCGAGGGTAGAATAACCTTGGAAGCTGCTTCGGTAGGCGTAGATGACATGTTTACATCATTAACCTCTTCAACCGTAACCGACGAGCGGTCAGGGATCTCAAGGGCTGGCTGAAGAGGGCGAGCAACACCATTTGTCTTCGCCTTCTTGGGCGACGGGCCTTCCTCATCAGCAACTTCCTCTATGGTAGTGGAGGCGATGTTGGATCTGAAAGCTGACACTCTGCCGTTGTGACTTGGTGGCTCAGGGGATTTGAGACGTGCACTTCTCCTAGGACCGGATCCCGACTGAGCGGATTCATGCTGCTTGCTCAGATCTGGAGGGGGCCTCGACCGTTTCGCACCCTATTCTATAGTGAGTACACAGCTAGTAATAACAAAGAGTAGGCATACCTTTGGAATGGTTGCTTCGATAATTTTCTGCGGACTTAGCTCTGCTTCAGGTTTGTGCCCTTCAGTCCGTGCTAGCGGTGCTGTAGTGGTGATGGTGGTGGTGGTGGCAGCCACAGCAGTGGTCGGAGTAGTCGAAGTTCCTGGTGCCGCTCGGCGCCTGAAAGATGACTTCTTTACGGGACGCACGGGTACTGGTACAGGACTCGCAGCTTCATAGGGGTTAGAGAAGATAGACGGTGGCCGCGGGGCTGTTTCTCTGACAAGCTCAGATAGAATATTGGCCGCTCGCGTGGGCTTTATATTTATAGAGGAGGGGGGAGATGGCGAATCTGTTTGGCCCCATGTCTGCCTTAGGGGCGAGGGCACTGAGGGTGCTGTAGGAGGCTTCATACCAGCGGTTCGAATGCGAGGGCCTGTCGTGGGAGCAGTGGCCGCTCCATTGAGCTTCGATGAAGGTTGACCGGCAGGAGATGGAGACCGCGTACTACCCGGAACCGCGACAGTCGAAGAATTCACCACCTTGTTGACCTCCGGAGGGGAAGTAAACCCATTGGCGTGGTTGGCGGTACCATTCAGGCGCCCGGGTGAGGCAGAAGTTGAAGAGGACGACGATGCTTCAGGTTCGGAATCGATACGCCTCCGTTTACCGTCAGTCTTCGGTTTAGGTTTCTCTGGGGATAATTTCATGCGGGTAGGTGCTGCACGGGTCGACGTGAATCCAGGCGACGAATAACGGTTCTTTGGCTTGGCACTTCCTCCACCTCGCCAAACATACGAACCATTCGGATTCTTCGGTAATAGCTTTCTCGCGCCATTAGAGGGTCCAGCTAACGCGGGAGTGGCATCACGCGCAGGAGTGGAAGAGAAACGGAAGGGTTCGGGCCTTTCTTGTTCGTTCTCTGATTGACGTGGTCAGCTTAGTTAGGAGTCCCGGCATTCAGCGACAATTGTAATGATGCACCTTTTACCTGCCTGAGCAGTGAAATGACACCCTCAACTTCTACAGGATTCATAGGTCGTCCACGATGCTCAGCCAAAAAGTTGGTCACTACTTCAATATTGTTCATGCGGTCGTCAGAGGAGGGCGATGCTTGTGATCGGGGGGGCGAGACAATAGCAGTATGTGGCGGAGAGTGTGCGAGTGGCTGAGGGGGTTGTGGATCCTGGAATATGCTGCCGGCGGGTACGACAGGTGGGACAACCTGCAGCTATCCCAGTACACGTAAGCACAACTCTTATTGAATGAACGACGCGCCATAACACTCACATCGAGGCCTCGCTCAACGAGGGCTTCAGCGGCTGCACTCGGCTCGACGACAAGAGCCTCTTCGTAATCCGAATCTTCGGTTTCCTCAACGTCCCTACGCCAGAAGGATGAAATCAGATTGGAGACAGCACTAAATATGCCCGACTTCGTAAGACGTGAATAACAATGTATAGGTCGATCTGACATGTAAGCCCACCTTCTTCGTCTCGTTCGCGCGTTTAGATGATGGTCGTTTGTATGGCGACGCAGCAGCTGAGCGCTGAGCACGTCGTATTGTGTTCGTTCTCTCCACCATCGCGACAAGAGAACGGCGGCGACAAGGAGGAGGGGAGAAGGAGGAGGTAGAGTCGAAATAATGGCCAACAGGGCAAGACCACAATGCGGCACACGTTTAAACTCCGACCTTCCTAAATGAGAACTTAGGCGCGCCACGGGTGGCCAGTGATCGGCGCTTGTACCGCTCGTCCTGAACGTCGACAACACAACGATGCCGGAGAAAGTCATCGAAACCCGTTTTCCTCTCATAGATGCAGACCCCTATGCCGGTCGCGTCGTCCGTTACTTTCGTCCGTCAGACTATGCAGTATGGGCCGGTGCGACTGGCGCATTCCCGGCTACACTGTACCTTTGGGGTGAGCATCATTGTGTATTGGCGTTCGCGCTAGGAGTCTAACAAAAGGTTGTGGTCTCAGAGATGGCCGACCCATCTAAATTGAAGCTCAGGGGTCCATTGCGCTGGGGTGGATTACTTGGTTTTGTTGGAGGGTTCCTGCTTGCGTATCAGCGATCGAGCCGTGAGTTCCCGTGATCAAGAATGGCTGCTGTGTTCATTCTTACCATGATTTAGTTCGCTTCTGGGGATGGACTGAGAACAAGAGAGAACAGGAGCTCGATATGCAGGAGCTGAGTGAACGTGCACGAAAGGGTCTGCCTCTGTACGGCACGTCCAACGAACCGGAATGGGTGCAGGGTGCAGCATACAGAAACTCTGTCTTTTCGCAGTTGAAATTCCGTACGTTTGAACCATCATCATACATGCTCCTAACCTGACTGTGACTGTTGTTCCGTGCTACTTTCAGATGCATTCCCAATGTAAGTGGCTTTATCACGCAGCCATTCCTGACATGAGAGCTGACCGTATGCAGGTTCAACCTGGTTAACCATCCTTACCACGGCACGGATGCGTCAAAATACTCTGAGAAGAAGGAATCCGACTCATAGAATAACCGCACTAATGAATATTCGTTTTAATCGCACCTGTCCCTGAGGAAACGCTACCTTCCACGGTCTCGAATTCTGCCGCTTGACCCATTCTCGTCAACATCCATAGCTAAGTCACCCCCGTCCATTCCTTTCCCTTTCCCTTCTTGTATTACCTTGCGCACGACAGTGTCCCACATCGTATCGTTGATCCCCTTCGCTTTGGCAAGCTGGTCTCGTAGTTTCTGCACCTCTGTCTCGAGTTCGATGACACGGCTTTGCAGAGATGTACCAGATACTTGTCCCCCTGAATTTGGAGCCTGCACAAACACAGAATAATCCCTCAACATCTCCTCCGTATCATACGAGAAAAAGGCCTCCGGTTTTTTCTACCTCGCTAACGTTAGTCTCAGCTCGGAGGCATGATATGGTGTGCTGCTTACAGAAGTCGAGGGTGGCAACAACATTGTTACTTCATGCGCTTCTCTTGACTTTGGATCTCGAACGCGATGGAAGGTCGCCACTGGCCTGACGGGGATTGTTTCCCTGGAGTCCGCAGCATTGCTAACACTCAAGTTTAGACTGACATGACCAACCAGATCTGGCGGCTTAAGCATAGTTATGAGGTGTGTTATTGAAAAGCCCTTGTGCGTTGATATATTTCGCAGAAGTTGATGCGATGCTATATCATAGCAGTAGATGATCCCACTGGCAGCCCCCACCAACAGCAATGATGAGCTCATGGAGATGGCGATAGTTGTTATTGGTTGTCTATGATGCCAAACTCCAGGTTAGTGAGAGAGCTTTCACCGCAGGGTCGGGGAACATACCCTACGGATATCAATCGTCGTTTCGTGGCCTGTTGCTCTTCGTCTGTCATCCGTATCACGTCGGTAGCCCCTCCACCGCCGACCGCCTCGAGGACTCCGTTCAATTTGTCGTCGCGTTGCTTGAATAAGTTCACCTGGTGTATAGAACCGTCGGGAGAGCCGGCGAAAAACACTCTTTCTGTGACATCCCATGCCAGACACGATATCGGTCTCGGGAATTGGAAAGTTGTCAACAATGAGCCCGTGTAAAGGTCCCAAGCCTGAGTTATACGGATTAGAAGTCATCGTCAATGCGATACCTACATGAACTCACTTTGACTGAGTGATCCAATGACGAAGTGAGGACTCGACATTTGGGAAATTGTCCAACCCCGCAAACAATATCGGTAATGGGAAGCGTATGGTCTGACAGCAGCAGATGCGGTGTTGGCAAGTCATTCTGCAGCGTATCATCAAGCAGCCTGTGTTCGATATTAGCTCCATTTTGACATGGCCCAAGGTGTATACACTCACTTGCTCATCGCCCACACACCCACGCCGGAGTCTTCACTTCCGGAGAGGAGTGCTGCTCCGTCCTGCGTGAAGCGAAGGACCTTAATCTGGCGGTAATGTGCATCCCATGCATTGTACATGATGCCTGATGCTACCTACTACCAAAGTTAAAAGAATGAGTATATGGGGCAGTGCTTGCAGTTGAGGGTACGTGCCTCCCATAGGTATATCCTCCCTTGCGACGTTCCTCCGGCACAGTATGTCCCTTTCGGATCCACTGCTATGCAAGATATTTTTTCTGGGAGCACAATCTTTTGTGCAAGTTGATCCTAAAGTACATTCGGGTGAGTAGCCAGCCATATTGGGATAGAACAGTTACGACATACCTTTTGAAAATGATATACATTCATTATTGCCTTGTCTGACTGCACTGCTAGCATAAACCCTCCTTGCCCATTGCTAGTGTTCACGACCGCTGTGGAATGTAACGCGGCCGACGTCTGCTTGAAGGAAGCTAGCGTCGTTCCCGTTTGTATATCATGGAGGCTGATTGTGCCAGGCCCGGAAGAAGAAGAAGACGGTTGCGTCGCGCACAAAACAAGTTCTTGCAGCGGCATGGTGGCTGCAATTGACGTTCGCAGATTGAATGGCTGAAGAGTCGAAAAGTTGCATCCGGCTCACTTCCGGACCGTTACTCCTGATCGGGATCCGACATGCACCTGTGCCTGCGCTAGCCGCACTTAGTTCTGCACTTCATTACACTCACCCACCGTCGTGCTTACAGTTGAGCCATCTGAAGTCTATAGTAATACGATTCAAGCTATGTAAGCATATCCCATTGAGGTGGACATCCGGATATCGATCATTGCCTTGAGGCTGTAAATATCGAACGCCACCGTTTTCTATGAAGTTCGACACGACTCTTCGCGCGCACAGCACTACTTATACCTCGTTCACCTCAGACTTGCAGTGCTTTCCTTCCTTGTACCAACATGGCAAGTAACCTTTACGAGGTCCTAGGTCTCGATCGGACTGCTACAGCAGAAGATGGTATGTGAAATCACTCATATAGGTCTGCTTAGTGTACTTATCCATGGGATGCGTAGTTCGCAAGGCATATCGCAAGCGAGCACTCAAGACACATCCTGATCGGCTACCACAAGGTGTAAGTGAAGCACAAAAACAGGAAGCCAACGAGCAGTTCCGCATCGTATGTCCCCTTTTGGAGTTGCAAGGGTCGCAGCGTCTGACCGTATATACAGGTGAATCATGCGTATGAAGTATTGGTAGACGAGAGTAAACGAAAGGTTTGTCTCCTAGTAATTAATCTTTCGGACAGACACTCTTACATTTGGTAGTTATACGACCAACACGGCATATGGCCTCCACCGACGGCGGTGCCCCAACCCCAGGCCGGCCCATCCTCTACATCTCCTCCAAACTATCAAAGCCAGAACCGCACATTCTCTGCCTTCGGCAACACAAATCCATTTGAGTCCGATCCCTTCTTCACAGGCAGGCCGTACGGCCCCTCGCCTACCTTTACCTTCACCGACCCCTTCGAACTATTCAACTCCCTCTTCGGCGACGTCCATAATATTCATGATGACTTCAACGATCCGTTCTTCGGCAATAACCCGTTCATGACTTCCCCATTTGGCACGTCAAGGGGCTCGCGAGGTCCGTTTGGCAGCTCGCTGACGTCCCAGATGGGCCAGTCGTTATTCTCTAACATGTTACGCGGGATGGGAGGTGCAAATGTACGATCGTACAGCTCTACGACGCAGTCGATAGGGTCTGGCGGACAATGGGTCTCGCAGAGTACGGTAACACGGTCGATTAATGGACGTACAGAGACTATCACGAAACGGCGGGATGCACAGGTGCGTGAACCTCCTGCATTGCTATAAGATCTAGCTCCAATAAACACGACGCCAAGGGCAACGAACACGTTACTCTGTCTTCTCCGGAAGGCGAGCGGTACACGATCAATGGTGTTGACCAACCCACGAACCGACCGCTCCCTTCGTCACAGCCACCCGCTCAACTCGACTTTTCACCATACCAGCAACATACACAAGAGCCTGCCGCCCCACACGCTCGTAAGCCCTCTGTTTCTGTCCACCGTTCTCAGCCTGGAATAGCCGTTGCAGAACCAGATTACTACCGTGGAGGTTCGAGCTCGACATCCAGATTGAGTCAGCCAAACCGCCAGATATATGACGACGGTCACAGATACAGCCGTGATCAATCGTCACATTATTCTGCTTCTCATCCATATCACGCCGATCCTACCAGTTCGTCCGGCCAAGGACACCATAGTCGATCGAGAAATAAGATCTACGCCGCCAGTAGCCGAGACCATTCGCACCATGTCGGCGACAGAGACCCCAGCTATGGTGGGAATCCTGGCTGGTAGGGATGATGGCTCGTCTAGTGTGGTGAAGTACCTCTCGGTTTTGTGTTTCATACGTATTCACGCTATTGGAATGATTTGTGTCTAAAGATTTAGCTAGTTGGGCTGCTACTTAGGTAGCAATACCGTCAGAACAGGAGGGAGTGTACACATAGTGTTGTTGTATCCTATAGTAACTGGGATTGGAAGTGGGTGTAGATCCACTGCATAGCGTGCACTGTCATGCCTTCCTCTGTATATTGCGGCTCAGCTGAGAAGTAGGAGTGTCATCACGAGTATGAGTCGATTGAAAAAATCAACCGTGCCTCAATATGCTTGCGCAAACAAGTACAGTAATGCTGAGGCACGGAAAGTCGAAATCCGTCTACTGTGCCTCAGGACTAGCGCAATGCCGGCCGCACTGACGAGGTCATTTGGCGTGCGTGATGAATCACGTGCCCCGCCGGAAGGTAAACGCGTCGCGTCGCGGTCCAGCCGCGTCCCCGGGAAAATGTCAGTCCTGTGCCGGACAAACGCCTCATGGTCGCAGCAAAGCGCGCAGCCTGCGCCGCCCCGATGAGTGTTTACATTTGCACAATCGCCGAACAGAGTAGCTGATATGGCCACAGTGGCTACGCCATCTGGCGTGCCGAAGCCGTCGCGAGAGGTATAACAAGGACCAGTGCTCACGAACGAGTTTAAACCAACCAATTCGTCTACTGTCCGCTATCCATCCATACCCACCCGCAGCTCGCGCTGACTGATCCGTCACTCGTCCGTCTATCTTAACCTCCTATTGCATCTTCCTCCACCTCACCTTAGTACCATGCACCCCGCTGGGCACTGGCATCGAGCTTTGCATTGGCACCGGCCCTCTCGGATTCTCTGGTTCATTATCGGTGCTACCAGCGGTGCCTGGTTCATGAAGAACAGAGAATGTATAGAGCACTATCATGTCAAGCACTGCATGAGACCAAGCATATCGAAGGAGGCGTATCCCCCGCCACAGCCAGCCTCGCAGGAGCGGCAGGGCTTTTGGAGGGAACGACACCCGTTCCTTGCACCAACACAGACACCAGAAGGCTCGGTGGGTCCAGCTGTTGCTCCGAGCCCCAGTCTGCATGTGCCAGTTACTGCGGATGGATGGGACGAAGAGAAACAGCGTTTGATGAACATCAAGCAACAAGCTACCAACAGCGTGAGTGTTGATCACATAAGCCAGTATCGCCCTCTGATTATTGACTGTCTGCTTAGCTCATGGAGTTCTCAGAAGAAGGACTAGACAGTCTGTTGACATCTATGGAATCCCTGAAGACCGTAAGTGCCTGACTGTTATAGAGCTTTGTTAATACATTTACCTCTCCTCCAATATTCGTGAAGAGACTTGCTGAACGCCGTGCCCAGCGTGAAAAAGAAGCTCGCGAGCAAGCTGAACGCGAGGCCGATTTCAAGGAGTTCGAAGAATGGAAGCGGGAGCGCGCTGTTCAGGCTCTGAAGGGTGCACGAGCTCCATCCCCCGAGCCCCCAAAGCGTCTGGTGTAGGCGTCGAAGAATTAACCCCTGTACTATCATGTAATATCTTGGAAGTCGCCTAGCTAGGATATGTTGGCCTACTGCTTTCTCATATTGACGCTTTAGCCAATATCCCCCACTCCCTATTTCCCTCTTGTTTAGCATTAATTTATGTTCATCCGATCAGAATCATCACAGCGAGATTATTTTAGAGATAGTCCATGTGAATCGTACCAGTGAGAGCAGGATGCGATCGTTACACCTTGGTGTGGCGGCAATAATACAGCGGGCTCGTCGGTTGCCGATACAGATGCGAGATGTGGTTGCATCATGCCTTTCGCTATAAACTATCTCCACTGAGCGTTCCTAGTAGTATAACGGATTGTGTACTCGCCTATCACCAAGGAGAGGCAAGCGAGGGAACGCCCTAGTATGTCGTATTGGACAGAATCAATGGCGAATCATAGCAAAGCCTGCAACTGGCCGCTGTAGTCGAGAAACTTCGATATCGGGTTGAGTTCACTATAAAGGGATGCCGGCTAACAATATCCCGCTGTCTGGAGGCCCAAGGGATGAACTGAAAAACATGAGATTGAGAGGCTATCGGGGGGACACCTCGTTTCCACTAGCAGTAAGAAAACGTATGCGAGTCTACAAAAAGAAGGTCCGCCTGGTAGTCTCCAAGTCCGGCTGAAAGGATGGTAAGTCAGAGTACAAAGTTCATGATGATTAATTGCTTACCTTCCACATCCACACATACTCATCTTCCTTCGGGGGTACAACACTTTTTGGCTGACTTGATGACGCTTCTGGCTCTTCCGCATTCTGCGCCTCTCCTTCCTCCATTGTCTCTGCCATGTCGGCATCCCTCTGCTTCGCGGCATTTTCATCGTTCTTCGCAGCGGCAATACTCTCTGGTGTGGATTCGTCTTCGCCAAAGGTGTCGAATTCGGGATTTTTGCTGACATCGCCTAAGTTCTTCACCGCAGGCAAACCTTTTCTCAGCGAACGCAGCTTGAGGGTAAATCGAGGCCCGATTTCTTGCAACTGTACTTTCTCTACTGATCGGAACGCATACCTAGAAGGGCTGTTAGTTCACGCTCCAGTACGCATGCGAGTCTACAACGTACCGATGTCTTCGAAAGAAAAGGAAGTCGCGCTGATTGTGAAGCGTGACAACCTGTCTGCCCTGGAACTCCGGCATCGGTGGGAAGAGTGTTTGGAACAAGCGACCGACAGTATGGCCCAGCCGCGTTACGAAGCCATTCAGAACCAGCTCGGGAAAATGACCAGTAGACCGCGCATGTCCCTGTGAAAGTTTCAGCACCAAGAAATAAGCTGAAACAACCTCACGCACTGATATCTGTTTGGTAAGTTCAATTGACGAGAGTTTGAAGTATGCAGTGGGTCCGTTAGGGAGATACACCATGGTTATTGCGTCTGAGTGACCCGTGAGTATAGTATATCATGGGTTTAAGCGATCGGCTCACTGGGTTTCTTCATATTCTCGTTCACTACGACTAAGTGACTGTATTCGCGATTCGCCGCCCACCCTGCAATTCGTCCCATTTCAAACCCTTGGCCCTTCTTTCTTCTTATAAGCTCTGCGCCAGGTAGTACACTGACAAGCTCTTCACAGAACTCATATGTGATCCGGGTGGCTTTCTGTGACGTCGTGATCAACACTTTGGGTGGGATAGTTGGGTCTACCTCGCCGGAAAAATACGAGGCGAATGGGTCCACTGAGATATCTGCTGCTGACTCATCCTGAGGCTGCGAGTTTGGCGGCACAGTCGATGAAGATGAGGCAACTGGTTGCTCTGCTTCGCGGTTATGCGAAGCAGGGTTTGCGGTGACCATAGAAGGGTCATATTCACGGGTGTTGTCTAGTGTTCTGGGAACATTCTCTACCTGACGCCTCTATGTGTTTCAAGCGATATCAAACGTTCAGTAATCAACAACATATCGCTATTGGGACAGTGATCACAGACCTTCTTCGCCGCTGGATTATCTGCCTCTACTTTTGCCTGCGCGAGTCGTTTCTGCAATTTTGACTGACCCTTCTCTTTCTTCTGCTTCCTCGCGATCTCCTCTCGTTTTATCTTGTTCTTGATAGAAGAAGGCTCAAACCTGCTTGACGGCATCTTTGCAATGCTGTATGGTCCGCGGAAGGTGATTCAAGCTGCTGAAGGATGTCGGTCAAAATCCATATTTTCAAACGCCCAATGAGAGCCACGTGGGAGAGATCTTGATCTCAATATGCCCTCGGCGACGGAACAGCGAGAGGCATCAAAGAGGTATCGTGGCTTTCTCAGTACAGTGCCAGCTCTGCGTACCTTCCTCTTCAACGACCTACCTCTATGGCTCGCATAGGGACGCCCCATCTTTCCATCTTGTTTCTGCTACTTGTAGCTGTTACAACCAACGCCCTCCATTTCTATCTCGACTCTAACGAAAAGCGATGCTTCCTTGAGGAAATTCCTGCGGACACCGTGGTGGAAGGTATACGGCGAAAAGTCACTCTATCAGACAGGTCGACCTAACTCGATTTCCCCCCATTTTATAGGCCACTACAAAGCATTGGAGTGGGACGAGAGAAACGCGAAGTATGTCGAGAATGCAGGGCTCGGGATATTGGTTGAAGTCGACGTCAGTCATACACCAGCATTCGTCTCAGCGGTGACTTAATGTTCCTTCTGACGTACAGGAGCTTGCGACTGGTCATAACGTCGTAAAAACCCGAGGACCCTACGATAGCCGTTTCACGTTCACTTCCCACGAATCAGGCGACCACGCTATCTGCCTCTCAACTGTAGCCGGCAACTCATGGTCCACCACCACGCACATCCGTCTATACCTTGATATCGTTGTCGGAAGCACTAAGCCAGACCGAGAACACGATCGTTCGCACGTTTCGGAGCTCTCTGCCAAGCTTCGCGACCTCAATCAGAAATTGGAGGACATCCGACGAGAGCAGCAGTATCAGCGCGAGAGGGAGGCAAACTACAGGGATTTGAGCGAAACCACGAACTCGAGGACAGTGTGGTACAGTCTGGCGCAGATTGTTGTACTGGTGCTCACTTGTGCGTGGCAGCTGCGGCATCTCAAGGTATGTTTGTTTCGCCATCGCGCGCCGACCCGCTATTCTGACGACCAGGTATATAGCGTTTCTTCGAAGACAGGAAGATGTAATATGTCTAATATATCGTATTTTATGCCACTCGAGAATGCATGCTGGACTTGCGTATGGTCATACATATCAAGTGTGTGTTTGAGTGATGATACTGCCCTCGGTAAGGATGCGCACAGCAGCTCTATGGCCTAGTCGACCGGTTGCTCGATCTTCAATAATACTTTCTTTCCGTACTGTCCCTTGGAGAGTTTTTCCATAACTTCCCTGACTTTCTCGGTCACAGTGTCGTCGCTGTGGTCAGCCGGAATCGTCAATATTTCATGCTCGGCTTCTTTGAGCTATAGCCACTCCTCTCTCAGTGTTCCGCTACTGAGATATGAGGTATATTACGTACCTGCAACTCGACGAGGGTTTTCATCAATGCTTCCCTCTTATGTGTATCTGCGTCCTGATACCATCTTGACTGCCAGAATCCGTGACAAGTCAGGTTCTTGAATATGAATACTGATGTTGGGAGTGATAATGGCTCCTTTGACATCGCTCCGTAAGACACAAGATGTGCGTCCTGCCCAAGCAGGCGTACGGCCGCGGAAGTGACTTGTCCACTAACGCAGTTAAGCATTAGGCGGATTTGCTACATGAGCATTAGAGTTGATGAGTAGCAGTATGATTGGAAGGCTTCGCAATCGTACTTTTCCTTCTGTCCATTGCTGTACTTTATTCTTGAAGTCTTTGTTCTGGAGTTCGTCATATGTGACGACTTCGGTTGCTCCTAGACCGGTCAGGTAAGCTTTCAAGTCCTCGTGCCTATCTCTAGACCAATATTCAGCTTCGCTACGTGCACGATACGAACGCTCTTATGTAGACAAACCTGTTTCTGACAAAGTTGAGAGTACGAAGGCCTCTACGGGCTGCAATTTGTATCACAGCCTGCCCCACCTGATATGGATATGAGGACCGGATGGTGTACACTGGTAACTGGGACAAACCGCACTATTGGCACCTATCTAGCACATGAGCTGTAGTGCAAGGTTCAATAAGAATAGAACTCACCGTTCTGTATTATCCAGTCGTCTTTCTTCAGATCAACGAAATCATGGAGCATATTATATGCGGTTGCAAAGTTGACCTATGCGCACTCAGCCGTCAATCTACCCGTTAACCGTCGGAAGCCTTACGGTCATTGTTGCAGCGACGGCATCGCTCGCGCCCTGTGGAACCTTGGTAACATCTGCGGGGCTAATGCTGCGCGCAGACCGCCAAGTACCAGATTGTGCTCCATTCATAACAACTCTATCGCCTTTCTTTAGGCCTTCCACCTGGTCGCCGACCTCAGTCACCTCCGCCAAAGCCTCATTACCCGCTACGAATACCGCTGGATCTAAGTGGAGCCCTGAGAGCTCGTTCACCAAGGTAGCTTTGGTGGGGTATTTCCCTTCAATCACGTTGACATCCGCTGGATTGATAGGGGAAAGCAAGTATCTGATGTTGACTGTGGTAGGTGACGGTGGTGGCAGCGAAGGGAATGTTTTGGCATGAAGAACTTCTACAGGATTTCCGGGTTTGGTGTATACTATGGCCCGATTGGCTTGACAGGGGAAAGAAGTCGAGAAATATCTCGCAGAGCGTATGTTCGAACGCACCTGAACTCGAAGCATAACGATTGTAGAGCGCAGGATGGTAGACCTAGTCGAAGTCTCGAAGACAAGACCACCAGGCGGACCCATTACTTCATAGAAGTCGGGCCGAGAGGACCGTTAGTTCTGAGAAGCTCAGGCGCTGGGGGATACGTGCGCTAACGCCATCGTGCTACCGGAGCCGCAGGACACACTTCGTTGACTGGACACGATGTCAACCTTTGGCACTGCATATATACAGAGTTCAGAATGACGGAGGCGTTAGCAACTTGCAGCAAGGATAGAGCAATACCTCCAACGCGAATTCAACGTCCTCCTACTGTTCGGTACACTCACTGACAACTTTCAGAAATGGCGTCAAAGGCAGCTCCATCTCCTGCTATCACAGCTATTTCACAGCAGTCCCGCTTTCATACAGAGACCCTTAACACCAATGTCGCGGAAATTGACCTGAAGGGCGTAACAATTGCTGTTGGCCAGCGAGACCTCCTTACGGATTGTCGATTGAAGCTCAAGGAAGGTGTCCGTTACGGCTTAGTGGGAAGGTAATTACTCAGATCTTCACTCCTGGTTTGGATGTGGATTGACCTTATGGGCAGGAATGGCACCGGAAAGTCCAGTCAGTCACAGCGAGTCCATAGTCTTGCCGACAGTACTGATACATCTGCATATAATCGGCTCACAGCTCTTCTGCAAGCCATCGCAGACAAGCTGATTCCAGGGATCAGTAATGGCATCCGCATCCTCCTTGTGTCGCAGGTACAGGATACTAGCAATGCGCTCCTGTCGGAGGATGGAGATACATCCGTCCTGCAACATGTCATTCACGGAGATAAGAAACGGTCAGAGGCTATGAAAGAATTCGAGGGTGCAATACATTATTTCCTCTGTGTTAACCTCTACTCAATTTAATCATCGATGTAGTTCTCACAAGGGCCGTAGAAGCTACGTCTATCACGGAAACTCAGCGCATTGTATCCTCGATTCGCCTTGAACGGCTGAAGAAGGACTTAACCGAGGCGCGGAAGATAGCAACCAGGACTTCCGGTGCTCGAGGTAAGAAAGCGCGGGCGGAGGAGATCGCAGCAGAAGTACGTGTTAAGGAGGCGGAGGAAGCGTACGCCCCATGCGTTATCTTATCCTGTCCTGGCTCTTACAAGCACACAGTCTTGCTGCCGGAACAATTGAGCTTGACGCAGCAAGCAAAGCGTCGGAGATGTTGATGGAAGTCTCCACGACCTTAGAGCTGGTGAGCTCGGCCTATACACCACACGCTCCCCAAATTTCACAGGAAAATTGTAGTTGGATGCTTCGACAACGGAGGCGCGAGCGGCAACTATCTTAACCGGTCTAGGTTTCTCGCAGAATATGATGAACGGTCGATACCTAGACCTCTCGGGAGGGTGGAGGTCACGCTGTGCTCTTGCAACATCACTACTCGTCCAGTCCGATATCCTCATGCTCGATGAGCCGTCGAACTTCCTTGTGCGCAATTCTTGTATACGCTTGGACGTTAACGTGCTCATTATAGTAACTACAGGATTTGGAAGCAACACTGTGGCTTGAACAGTATCTTATCAACCAGGACCGTACCCTTGTGCTTACTTCCCACGACCAAGTCTTCCTAAATAATGTGGTTGAAGAGACCATCATCCTTCGTGACAAGACGCTCAAGTATTTCGAAGGCACACCACGCGCATTTGAGATCGACGAGCGCAAGAGACGGAAAGCCTCCACTAAGCAGCAGGAAGCCTTGGACAAAAAGAAGGAACACGTACGTGGTCTGCTTGTGCTTTAACCATGTTTGCACGTTTTTCATATTGTCGGCCTCCACTCGTAGATAGAGAGCACCATTCAGAAGGCAAAGGCAACGGCAAAGCAGACGGGTGATGATAACAAGTGGGCTGATTCGATGATCTCCTATGCCATTCTGTCGCTCACTAGCTACCATTTCAGACTGCGCATGGCTAAATCACGACAGAAGAAGTTCGTTATTTCTTCTAGGGCGTACTAGGGTATCCTGACACGCTTTACGGCAGACTGGACGAACGTTGGGGTGCTGAAACGTCAGCCAAAGGTGGCCGGTTCAAGCTGAACAGGGACTTTGGAGGATATCACCTTACTGCTCGAGGCGCCATCGTTATCGACGAGGGTGAACCACCAGTGAAGGTGACCGTTGACAATCCGGAGAAGCTCCGCACGGCGGGAAACCTAATACATATGGACAACGTTTATTTCCGTTACCCTAAAGCGGAGAAGCCCATCCTGGAAGGTGTAACATTTACCGTTGAACAGGGAGGGAGATGCGCATTCGTTGGTGCGGTGAGTCTAATACAGCGTTCAATGATGGATTCATGCCGGCTAACGGCGGCGGCGATATCCACTAGAATGGCCACGGAAAGTCAACACTTGCAAAACTCATTCTGGGGGAGCTTGTTCCAACCAAAGGAACCATAGTGCGACATCCCTTGATGAAAATTGGATATTTCTCGCAGCACGCTGTCGAAGAACTCACCGGAGAATTTAAGCAAACAGCTCTCTCTTACTTCCTCGATCATTTCAGTAGGAAGGGTGAGCAGATTACGGAGCCTGATGCGAGACGATCTCTGGCCGGACTGGGTCTTGCGGGCCGCACCATCAGTGAGACTCCCATTTCTGCACTATCAGGAGGTCAGAAGGTCAGCATACGCTCGCTATTCTTGGTGGAAGCGGTATTGACACGGCCGTACTGTCCCGACCTGCAGGTTAGATTGGCATTTGCTCTGATTGTTCACACCCGCCCTTCTCTCTTGTACGTGCACGGTGTATACGAGGGTTTCGACGTCACTGAAGGATGCTGAAAGGCTTCTTGACGAAGTAACAACCCACGTCGACGCCCCAACGATCCAAGCAATTGCCATCGCCTTGCGTAGCTTCACCGGTGGTATCATCCTTGTCACTCATGACCGGTACGCTACCACCTTTTCTGTTTTTCTATATATGAGATAGAGCTAACCTCATGTCATTCGCAGTTGGTTCAGCCGCGTTATAATAGAGGGCTGTTCCCTGTCATCAGCCGGAGCCTTCGGTGACGGTGAAGAGGATCCCTCCGACGTATCGTCCAGCGAGAGTGACGACGATCCTGACGGAAACAAGAAACAAGGGCAGACATTCTACGTTGGAAATGGTAAAGTGAAGTTGCTCGACCGCGGGATGCAGCAGTACATTGAGATGGTGGAACGGAAGTTGCAGAAAAGGCAGAGGCTAGCGCAGAACGCGAAGACGTGAGGAAAGCATTGTGCACGCCTATTGCGTTAGAAGCGTGTATCCCTGCGCCATTTGTGTACCTACGTTTACTGCCAACCGTGATTATGCAACTAGAGCAACGAAGATGCATTTGTCAACTGCTTTTCATACCGGCCCCGCACCCGGCCGGACACGTCCGATCTACAAGCGTCTACGGCGTCACCAATAATTTGAGAACTTAGCGAATTGCTTCGTTCCTTTCGTCCAGGTCACCAACGTATTATGCTACCCCGCCATGTCCGCCGCGTCGTGCTGTCGTCCGCGACGCCCGTGCACATACGAGCTGCACTGACAGCGCACACACGCGCCCCGTCGGCCGTGCTCCTCCCCCGACACCTCCTGCAGTCCTCGTCATTCCACTCGTCCGCGCGCAGACTGAACGAACAGCCCAAGTCGCCGTTTCAGACGTTCGTGGATGTACTGCGCGATGAGCTGAGGAAGAACAGGGAGTTTCAGGAGAATGTGAAGCAGCTCCAGGGAGATGTGGACAAGCTGCAGGACTCGGAGGCTATGAAGAAGGCGCGAGCAGCGTATGAGCGGGCTCGTGTGAGTTTATTCCTTCTATCTCGGTGTCTGTGTCATAGTACTTGGCTCATATGTGTCTTTTGTATAGCTTACATCCAGCATAAAAGAGAACCCCCGTTTACGCGCTGCAGCAGAAGAGCTGCAGAAGGCGGGTGTCAAAGTCGGTGACGCAGTCTCCGAGGCACTGAAGACAATGGAGGAGAGCGAGCTCATGCGTGCAGTACGTCTATCCCCTTTGCGCATTCTAAATCATGAACTCATTGCGCCATGTGCTACATGCTAACTTTAGATCTCGCGAGCTTCAGCGGCGGTGTCCTCAACAGTCGGGCGTGCGACAGAGCCTATACGGAACACAGAAGCGTACAAAACCTTTGCCGAGACGCTAGTCGACGCATTAGACGACAGCGGGAGCGCAAAGCACGCCGGGTTTGAGGAGAAAGAGGCGCGCCGGAAGCGGCGGCAGATGCGTCTGGCGAAGGCGGGGAAGAACAGCATGGGGCGGGGGGCACGGTTCGTGAAGTCGGACCCGGAGGCTGGGCAGGCGCTGGTGCTGCACAAAGACTCGCCGCGGCAGGAGAAGTGGGCGAAACTGAAGGAGACGAACCCGGTGCTGCGCAAGCTCGCGGAGGTGCGGCAGCAGTTCGACGAGTCGGAGAACCCGGTCGTGTCGGGCATACGCTCGGTGACGTCGACTATCGGCTCGTGGTTCGACGAGAACGAGAGCGCGCAGGTGCATCGGCTGATGAAGTACATGGACCCGACGTTCAATATGGAGTCGTTTGAGCGGGAGCTGAGGGAGTATATCGTGCCGGAGGTGGTCGATGCATATTTGAGCGCAGACCAGGAGTCGCTGAAGGCGTGGTGCGGTGAAGCTGTGAGTTCTTTCGTGTTGTAGCTTCGCACAGACTCTGATGAGGGCATGCAGACCTACAATGTTCTATGGGCGACCATGGAAGTATACCTCAAGCAAGGGATGATCAGCGACAGCAAAGTGCTTGACATCCGACAAGTCGATGTGCGTTGCTTTCTTTTCTGCAAAGCCCAACCCATTGATGACCGGCCCCACGTTATTTAGGTATCGCAGGGCAAAGTGCTCGAGGATGACATTCCCGTGTTTGTTATCACGTTCACCACACAAGAAATGCTCCTCTTCCGGAACGCGAAGTCAGGCGAAATCGTTGTTGGCGCGGAAGACAAGGTCGATCAGTGTCATTACGCTGCTGTGATCACTCGGGTGGAGGAGGAACTTGATAATGAGTTGACCGGAGGATGGAAGGTCGTAGAGGTGAGCGTCCTATCGTGATTTTCTGACGCGACGAATGCTTGCTCACACTTCTCCCGTAGATGGCCCGACGCTCCTCTCGAGCATACCTCTAATGACCTCCATGTTCCCGAATACCTCCTGTTCTTGCACATCTGCACATACCAAAAGCATATACGGACCTGCCCGCCAGTCGCTGTTACTCGCTTTCATCACCACTCCGCTATCTGACAAAGTACACCATTATATCTAGTAACGCTTAATACAGTAGAACTACTTGCACGAATCATATCATTAAACGTGCTACTTTTCCTTGCTAAGAGCTGAATGCTGCCAACGCTCCGTGCCGTGAGGACAATCGAGCGTTTGCGTGGTAGCGCATAGTGATTATAGGGTGTGATCATGAGGGGTGGGGGTCGTAACGGGGCCAAAGCGATGTCTAAGGAACAGTCTATAAGGGTGGATGGGTATCATGAATGCGTCAGCGGCGCTCTAAGCACGTCCTTGATTAGCATCAGCACGCAGGGAGGCCCATACGTCTTCGGTAGCTGCTGCGATGCGCTGCTTGACGGAACCGACGCTATCGAGTGCAGGTCGGACGTCGAGAGAGAAGACGGGTGAGCCGTCACGCTCTGGGGGAGCGGAGTAGTAGTCGATTACGTAGCGCACTTCTTCGCCAGAGGTCTTGCGTTTTACTATCCAGTCGTGTCGGTCGAATGGTGGTTCGGAGCTGGGTGAGGCGAAGGATTGGGTTAGAGGGCTAAAGACAGGAGGGAGGAGGAGGGACAGCGTACTTAAACCGGTTCGGGAGGAGCCAGCCCGCGAAGAGCCAGAACCGGGCTTTGGGCGAGAGCTCGCCTGGACGGCCTTTGAAGCGCGTCAACTGGAGGTCTTCTTGGCTATTGAAGCAAACATCGACGACCCACTGTCAGCACGTAGAGACTCACAGAAATCGGGAATACTCACGGATTCTCCTTCTTCTCCCACTTGAGGATCTCAAGCCAGGCCTGCTCGTTCAAGAAGTTATGTATCTGCACCATAGTCTCAACGTGCTCTTCGGGTGTCTCCCAGCCCTTCCTGACGAGCGCATTGTAGAACTGCTGTGGCGAGGGATACTCCCATCTGCTCGACTCGTCCCGGGGAATGGTGGACTCTTCACGCGCGGTGGGTAGGTCGATGGCCTGGTTGGCTGCCGGGGCTTGCGAGAGCGTCGGCATCTGGTTGCGCGGATCAAGCCCTCCCGTACTGCTGTGGTCGATGGGGCATTGGGCTGCACTAGTGGGAGCGGCCGCCGCGGTAGCTTTGGCTGTGTGATCTATAGGACATTTAGCGGGGGCGGTGGAGGCGGATGCAGAAGCGGGTTTGCTGGCGTGTGGGACGGGACACGAAGCGGGCGCCGCGTCGTGCTTAAGAGATGTGGGTGCCGAGGTGGACGCTGTTTGACCCATGGTGCGGCGCAGTGAGGAGGAAGGATTGGGAGGAGACGAGTGTGCGGTGGCTTGTGCAGAGAGGATGTCGGTGATGGCCTATGAGGCAAGCAGGAATTCAAAGGGAAATACTTGACCGGGCGGGCCGTGATTGTGTTCCGGTTTTTGGAGAAAATCGCGATGGACCGGCCGACGGTGTGACGACGGGCGTCGGGCGCGGGTCCGTCACAGACGATATCACGTGGCTGATCGCGGTGCAGCGCCATTGATTACGCTTGATGTCACAGCATGGCGGCTCTCTTCACCGCATCCTCTACCAAACTGATAAAAAGGACGGGAAGCATCTCAGCTTTTGCACGAATAACAAGCAATCCCCTAAGACCACATATATACACTCTCACCAAACGTACCATGGCATCCAAAGCAAAGTCCGAAGGCGAGTGGCGCGCGGTGCTCAACAAGGAACAGGTCAGTGCACCCTCGCAGTCACCATTCCGACCGCTGCTGATTCGCTCATGCTCGGTCGTTCTAGTTCCGCATTCTCCGCGAGAAGGGCACCGAGCCAGCCGGCACGGGCAAGTACGACAAGTTCTACAAGGACGGCACATATAACTGCGCCGGCTGTGGCACACCTCTGTACACGAGCAAGCACAAGTTTGATAGTGGTTGCGGCTGGCCAGCATTCTTTGACGGTACGTGCACATCCCCCTTGCCACTTTATCTCAAACTCACGACTGTTCTTTTTGTTTCAGCCATTCCCGGTGCAGTCTCACGCCACGAAGACCGATCATGGGGAATGACCCGCATCGAGATAACATGTACGGCATGCGGGGGACATCTTGGACACGTCTTCAAAGGCGAAGGATTCAACACTCCCAGTAAGTCGTCTACTGTCTGATTCGCGCGTCTTCGAGTCTCATTGACATTGGGCAATTCATATCCAGCCGACGAACGGCATTGCGTGAACTCAGTCTCGTTGAACTTCGATGACGAGGCTAAATAGAAACATGACATGATGTGCATGATGTAGCCCTGGAAATTGTATAGTGGAACATTGTATAGTAGATTGTAGTAGACTTCTGGAACCCTATCCAGGTTGTATGGTCCGCGTCACCCAAACCTATGCTGCCGAGGCACTTAAGTTGGCTGAGCCTACACGCCGTGGTCCAGGGCGGGCCTGCGGGTGGACTTCCTTCAGGACTCGTAGATATATCACATGTGGCATGCAAGTTGTCAACACCCTTAGATCCGCATCGTGCGCGGTAGAATATACTGTGCAGCGATCGTATATGGGGCTCCAAGAAAGTGTGTACCCATAAGGTAGCCGCTAGTTGCACAGATAGCAGCCCATCGTTTATGCTGATTTGATTGTTGAAGGTTATATAGGGTACAGTATGCAGGATCAACTTCATCCTCGAGATCGAAAACCGTCCAAGAACGCTAAGAGAGCTGTAGAGTCGTATGATAGGAGATGAAACATCGCAGACGGGGTTATCGTCAAACACTGAGATTGGGGTTGAGCTAGGATATCACAGGCCCTCCATGTTCTGGACGAGCTCATCGAGCTCAGCCTTCGAGGCGCGGTACTTGGCTTGTACATCCTGTAGATGGGGGCAGATGTAAGTAAACACAGATCGCCAAACGGGGATTCGCTACGTTACCTCATATTTCTTCTCCCAATCATCACGCTCCTGCTCGAGCCTCTGCACGTGCCTCTCAAAGTGCTCAGCCTTGAGGTCAACCTGCCTCAACCTGTGTCGCATCACAACGTTATGATCAGTAAACGATGGATATGCGACACTAGCACATGCACACCACGCACTTCTCAGTGACCTCCTTCGAGTGCTTCTCGGCGGCATCGAGCTCTTCCTCGAGCAACTGGACCTTTCGCTGCAGGGCATCGACGGTGCTCTTGTTGCTCTCCGCATCCTGAGTTGCGCTCTTGGACTCCTGAACCTTGCCCTCGAGCGCTGCCAGCTCCGTCTCCTGCAGGGATAGTCTGTGCTGGAGAGACGCGATCTCCTGCTCGAGCGAGAGGACCTGCTGGTCGAGCTTCTTGTTCTTAGCCTCGGCCTCTTCTGCGCGTGCTATCGCATCGTCGGCCTCCTTGCGCAGAGCTGCGAGACGCTAGCGTACGCGTCGGTGTTTCAGTCTCTGCAACGCAGCTGTGTGCCAGCGAGAGTCGCGCTCACCTCCTTGATTCTCTCCATTTCTTATTATGCGTCAGACGAACGGGTATTAGAGGGCTGAGGTGAGTGTGGATGTAGCTGCGAGAGGGGTGCGATGGAGGCTGTACTGGGCTAGGGCTAGGACAAGTCGCAGTACGAGCAGATTATCGGACTAATATAGTGAGATACCACCCGTGGGAAACGTGATGATCGTGCACGTGCTCGCTGTACAAGGATCAGCGCCTCGTGCGATCTCAATCTCTCCGACGCTCACTCAGACTTGCCTCGCGAACGCCTCGAGATCCATCCTCGACACGAACATTACTTGTAGCGACCAAGGCTAGGTTACATTGAGGCAACTTAACAGAGGCTAAATCCTATTTATTTCCCTCATGGCTGCGCCTATAGCTCAGGAAGGTGAGAGAGCACATTGTGCGGTTGGTCCATATTACTGAGTGACGTCTTTCCTCATCTGCCTGTTTCCTCGGCCGGCGAACAATATGTAGAGCTGCCCATCCTCGAGGCAATCATAAAGTCAATCCATCGTCTCGACATTGTTTATATGTGCATGTGCTAACGGCTCCCCGTTCGAATTTCAGCCTCCGTAATCGCCTTACCGCCCTCAAGAAGAATCGGGGGGAGTACATCAAGGTGTCGGACGTAAACACCCTCTACCAGGCAATTGTCAAGCAAGGTATGCAATTTCTCCACAGCGACTCTCATGCACGGACCGAGATTGATCATCGTTCTCTTCTGATACCACTCCCTGCCGTCCTACGATCTTCGTTCGCGCAATCCGGACGATCCGCTCACACCTCAGTAACGCGCCTCAACGAGGTCCGCGACGACCACACCATCTACAACAACCGTCTCGACACGACGCTCGCGGACGTGTTCAACCTCCTCTCGCTCTTCTACCTCACCATCGGCAAGACCAGAGAATGTCCGGCGACATACAGCCAGATCGCGAGCATGCGGGTGAGTGGTGACCAACGCCCATTGACTCAGAAACGCCATGATGTGTTCCTTCTTCTCGCGCAACGCCGCGGCGGTGGTGTAACGCCCACTAGCACTTTTATCTCGCGGGCGTTTGCGCTGATGGCTGCCATCTTTTGGCACGCTGTCTAGAACGACCGGGGACGGGAGGGCTTCGCCCTCCCCCTGTGAAGGCGCAACCCTTGTTTATCGTTCCTGCGAGGAATCACCCCTCCGCCAATGAGAACATTTGGAGGCGCAGCTCGCCGTCCATTGCAGCCGCGCTTCCTTCCCGAAAGCGATGATCTGCAGTGGCTGCAGTAGCTGGACTGGCCGAAATTACATGCGCACTCTGTAACTTCGGGCCTGACTTCCACGGACACGTTAGCCCGCCAGGCCTCTTTGCGCTCGTTCCATTCATTAGGGTCGGTCCGTCCTGCGAGCTGGCGGTTCACACCACTAGCAGAAGTGGCGGGGCACAGCGGGGGCTCTCGGGAGTACCCATTAAGATTGAGGCTTTTGCATGGGTTCCCTGGAAGCTTTGAAGCTTGTTTTCAAAATGGACCGCGTCTGAGAGGTACTTAACAGCGGTACCAATGGTGCTCGTACGCTCTTGTGGTCTTCGACCCTGATCCCCCTTCTACCCCGACTGTTGCCATCTTCTACCTCTCCCTGACGTCGAACATCCCTGACTGACATCACAATGACTATCCAGCAAATCCTCGACCACATGAACGAGTCTGGCATCTACAATGAAGCCGATTTGGAGCCTTTCCACAGGCGAATCGCTGAACTACGGTGCGTACGCGTTTCAGTCGAGCATCCAACGAACCCGCATCATGTAGTCTGGCTGTTCGTCATGTCGCGGTTGCAGGATCTTCCGTACATAAACACACGAACCTCCGCGCCCTATTGGCGTGTCGTACAGGTAGGGACGTTATGTCGGGCTACACCAGGGTTTGAGAGCACTCAGGTCTTTTCAATGATGTGCTTGGGCATTGAAGACGGGTCGTGCTGACGCTTGGTGTTCCGTTTCTTCTCGCAGACAAATAGTGCAAGCAGATGCGGACAGCGGGAAGCATCCTGTCGCCATGACCAAGCTGTTGGAGAGACAGTTGAACGAATGTGGTGCGTAGCCCTATCCTACACGTCCTCGAGTTCCCCAGTCCCTGGTCATCTCGACGACATGCCGGTATACATGTAGTTTACCCAACAAGTGTGACAGACGGACTGATGCAGCCCCCTTTCCCCCTATGTTATAGATAATGTGCTGAGCGGGCTACAGGACTCTCTTTCCGTCCTTTCGCCTGAGCTCATCCCCATACATGAACGCCTGGTTAATGTCCGACGGCAGCTGGTTGCGCTTGCCGCCAAAGAGACTGCATCCCAAGCCGCTCTCGTTTCAAAATATCCGGAACCCGTGACACCCCCGTCAGAAGACGACATACGCATGTCAGCGCAGGCGGACGCGGATGAGACGGAGAGCAAGACACCTACGAAGGATGTCCCACATCCTGAGCCCATTGTTATGCCCAAGCTCAAGGCGGAGTTGAAACCTTTGATAGAGGAGCTCCGAAAAATAGACTCGTTGAGTGTTTTATCATATTATCTTCGCAGACAGAGCACTTACCAATGGGATGATATCACACTGCGATCACGTGACGTTTCTTGCGATGTATTCCGTCCGGTTTTAGAAAGCGTGTGGATGGCAAGTTTATGGGGCCGGGGGGAACATTCCCTGCTTCTCAAGCGATATGCTCCTCACTCCTCGAGGATTGTTTCGACATTGTACAAGAGATCCGAGCCCTGGCAGACTCCAAAAACGTTGCTTCGTCTCTGAAGCCTATATACGACCGATTAACCGAAATAAGGCGAGAGCTTGAGAGCTTAGTTCGTATTTGCCGTTCCAATTTCATCTCTATTCCCATTGAGATTTACCTCGCTAGGTTATGACTCACCGATGGAGTCTCCGAGAGACGGATCTGTGGAATTACAGCCTGAGTCTTCAAGAGATTGACAAAATGAGGATAGATGGCAAGTTTGTGGATGCAGAGGGCAATCGCCCCGTTGGACAATATGTATGTCTCCCTCTAAAGCATGCATCCTCTTGTCTCCCTGACGCGTGATCAGGTCCTGTTGTATCTTCTGAGACGGTGTTACGGTCTCATCTACCGCCTTCTCTCCTCAAGCGAGCCTGTATCTGAGGAGCTGATGCCAATAGTACGTATTAACTCTGTTGCTACATGCTTTAGCTAAAATCAAGACGCATTCAGGCAAACAAACTATCCACCGTCAAGAAATGCCTCAATGAGGTACTAAAATACGGGGGCGCCTTTAGTCCACGTGAACTGTACCCTGTGAGTACCCTTCCCACCAGACCACCGTCGTGCATGCACGTTCCTCCCCTTGTTTGTCAATCATGGTTTCCCAAAATCTGTTACTGACATCGATACTGTCCATCAGTATCAACTGGCATTACACCAGATAGATTCCATGCGTAAAGACGGCAAGTTTGTCGGCGTGGACGGCACAATTCCTGAGGGCCAGGGAATCGTTATGGCTCATCTGAACGAATGTCACGAACTGCTGGAAATGGTGCGTACATTGCCGTTGTTTAAGGGCGGCTGTGGCTGATTGATACGGGTATACAGTTGAAGGAAAGAATGGATGAAGGCGTGACGGAGGACGAGGAGTACGATGATGAGACGTTTGACAGTAGTTCAAGTGACGATGAGCCTTGACTCGGTTTATTGCAGTCATGCGTGGGATTTATAGATGCTGGGGGTTTTGGAATACAAGCACACTGTACAGTACTTACAGCAATGAAGGCTGTCATGAGATTGGCGCATCCATGCCAATGCGACGTATATGCCCAGTAACTTATGCGACCGTACAACGGTCTATGATAGGACTTCATTTAGTCAACAAAGCAAGTCCAAGTTTCATTGACACGAATAGTAGACTAGCAAATAGACAATATTTTGGTTTGGTACCGAAGCCCGTCTAAGACAACATAGCATAAGGAACTCTACGAAGTGAACGTCGATACGTGCTCCTCAACAACCTTCTTGATCTTGCTCTCGAGCTCAGGTGTGATGTTACCGGTAGCAATCTCCTTCAGGAGCTCGACTTGGGTAGCAGCGAGATGGGCACGGAACTCAGCCTCCCACGTCGTGATCTTGTCAACCGGGATAGGGTCGAGGAGACCGTTCACACCAGCGTAGATGATGGGAACCTGAACCTCCATGGCCAGGGGCTGGTATTGACCTTGCTCTGCAAAAATTAGTTAGTAACAAATAATGAGACTATGGTCCTCAAGGAAGACTTACTCAGGAGCTCAGTCAGACGAGCACCACGCGAGAGCAAGAAGCGAGTAGACGCATCAAGATCAGAACCGAACTGAGCGAATGCGGCGACTTCACGGTATTGCGCAAGGTAGAGCTTGAGCGAACCGGCGAACTTCTTCATGATCTTACTATGGCGCATTACTTAGCAAACAGTCATACATGGTGAATAATCACTTACGTCTGGGCAGCGGAGCCGACACGGGACACCGAGAGACCGACGTTGATGGCGGGACGGACACCACGGAAGAACAGTTCTGCCTCCAAGAAGATTTGACCATCAGTGATGGAGATGACCTGAAGAACCGATTCAGCGTTCAAGTCGAAGGGTCGAGCGTGAGGCAACGTACGTTGGTGGGAATGTAAGCGGACACATCACCACCCTGAGTCTCGATAATAGGCAGAGCAGTGAGCGAGCCTCCACCGAACTTGTCGTTCATCTTTGCAGCACGTTCCAAAAGACGGGAGTGCAGGTAGAAAACGTCACCGGGGTAAGCCTCACGACCGGGAGGACGACGGAGCAGCAGCGACATTTGACGGTAGGCGACAGCCTGCTTGGACAAATCGTCGTAGATGATGAGGGCTATGAGACAAAAATTGTCAGTACTATGAATTCAAGAATCGTCAAAAAACGACCTCACCGTGCTTGCCGTTATCACGGAACCACTCGCCCATGGCACAGCCGGAGAAGGGTGCAAGGTATTGCAAAGGAGCGGCCTCAGAGGCGGTAGCGGCGACAATGATAGAGTACTTCATCGCGTCATTCTCCTCGAGCGTCTGAACGAGCTGAGCGACCGTAGAACGTTTCTGGCCGACAGCGACGTAGACACAGTAGAGCTTCTTGGTCTCGTCGTTTCCGTCGTTCCATCGCTTCTGGTTCAGGATAGTGTCAATGGCGACAGCGGTCTTGCCAGTTTGACGGTCACCGATGATCAGCTCACGCTGACCACGGCCAATGGGAACCATGGCATCGATAGGCTTGATACCAGTCATCATAGGCTGGTTGACGGAACGACGCGGAAGGATACCAGGTGCCTTGAGGGCAGCACGGCGACGCTCGGAGGTCTTAATGGGACCCTTGCCATCAATGGGGTTACCGAGAGCGTCGACAACGCGGCCGAGCAACTCGGGGCCGACAGGAACATCGACAATCTGGCCGGTACGCTTCACGGTGTCGCCCTCCTTGATGAGACGATCGTTACCGAAGATGGACACACCGACGTTGTCCGCTTCCAAGTTCAAGCACATGCCGCGGACACCAGACGAGAATTCCACCATCTCCTCGGCTAAGGGGAGGTGTCTTAGGAGAGCGAAAAGCTACACACATTCTCCACGTACCTTGGACATTCTTGAGACCCCAAACACGAGCAATACCGTCACCGACGCCTGATGAAAACCCAATTAGACGCGTGACAGAGCATATGCAGACGTGCATGACGCACTTAAAACACGTCCGGTCTCTTCCACATTTGCGCCCACAGCACTGCCAGCTATCCGGGACTCGAGAATCGAAGAAACCTCCGAGGCAGCTACGCGTGACGTGGTCGTCATGAGGTGCAGCGGTTACAGCGAGCGGGGTGAAAAAAGCATAACGAATGACGAGCCAGACGTGAGCATATTATTTCTATAACCAAGGGCCAGCCAGAGTACATACCGGCCTTCGCAGTGGCGTACGAGCGAGTGACAAGAGGAGTTACGCGGGGAGCAGCCTGTAACATTAAAACCGTTCACTGTGCTGTACTTTGAGGCTAAACGCACAGAACCGACGTACCCGGGGAGCGGCCAGCGCAGCAGCGCGGACGGTATTTCTGAGGGCAACTCGATGCATGATGGCAAAGAGAGTTGGAAAGAAAGTGTAGGGAGGTCGCGAAGACGTGCGAGAGAGGTTGCGGGCGTATGCGGAATTTCAGCCGGCGAACCTTGAACCTTCTGTTAAAGCTCCGCCTCAAATTTCCCGAGTTTCCAGCCGGCGCTATAGCTCCCAGCATACCACCTAATTACGCGCTCATCGCTTTCAAGGCTCCTTGCCTGACCGCAGACGGATGGCGACAATGCTTGGATGTGAGTGGTGCATTCACTGGCTTGTATTTCAATGCTCAAACAGACGAAAAGCTTTCCGGCAGGTTGCACATCATGCATTGCACGCACGAGCCGCATCTACCAGTGCACCCTCCGCAATTGCTACTTTGCGCAACCAACCTCAAAAATATGTCGTAGCATCGGTGGCGGGAAGGAAATACCTATTGGCACCTCGTGACCTCCTTACAGTACCCCGCCTCAAGGATGTGCGCGTCGGAGACGTGCTTGCTCTGTCCGAGATCAACGAAGTTGGTTCCCGAGATTATACCCTACGTGGCAATCCTACTCTCTCGCCCGAACAAGTCAAGGTCCAGGCTACAGTAGTGGAGCATACGAAGGGGAAGATGGAGGTCATCTTCAAGAAGAAGCGTCGAAAGGGCTACCAAAAGACTATCACGCACAAGCAGACGTATACGCGTCTCAGAATCGGCTCAATTGAAGTTGTAGAGCCACCATCGTCATCATAGCACTATGTCCATACGGTACCAATCATTACACTACACAATGGAGAACTTAATCGCAGGCCTATATTTCCCCTTCTTCTGGAGTTTCCTCTCGCAGAGGGGGCTCTTTCCCGCGATCAGCTTCAGGTGGTGCAGTAGGAGTATCGTAACGCGGACGCTGTTGAGGGATTAAAATAAGTGAATGGCTCAAATGATATTTGAGCATAAACGTGCCTTTTCCGCTCTCTCGTCGAATGGTCGCTCGTCGTACACAGAGCGGTCTCTCTTTTCTCTAGGATCGTCCCTGTACACAGATGCACTTCTCTCGCGATCCTCCTTGAAAGCAGGGCCGTCCGCAGTATACGGTAGAGGTTCTTGATTCTTGGGAACACCGTCAAACTCAGGACGTGTTGATCTGCGCTTTCTCTCATCTTTCTCCTTCTCGTAGTCTCGATGATGTCTCGAGCGACCCGCGTACTCCCGATCTCTGTCCTTTCCATAATGTTCTTTGTCTTTATGGTCGCGATCTCGTGTATAGTCCCTGGATGAACGGCGTCGGTGCGCGTCGTAGTCGTCGTGGCCTCTGTGGTGACGAGTCGAACGTCGCTCTTCGTCTCGATCGTGGTGGTTATCCTCGCGCTCTCTGTCTCGTTCACGTTCATGTTCGCGGTCTTTATCCTTGCCTCGGTATTCCCTGTCCCGTTCCTTGTCTCTCTCTCTTTCACGGTCTCTGTCCCGCTCTCCGTCACGCTCGCGGGGTTCTTTACGTCTACGACTCGTGGCTGAGCCGCCGTCTTCAGACGCGTCTCGTTCACGCTCACGGAGTCGTTCCTACATTCAGATTAGAAAAGGTGAGTGAGTTTTGGAGAATGTATACAGACCACGAACCTTCTGCCGCTTCACATATTTGGTGAAGGCAGCGCGCCGTCCCTCTTCATCATCAATAGCTTTATACTCGGGTAGATCTTGCATCAATGGTACCGCCTAGAAAAGCGATCGTCTTTAGTTTACTTAGCAAAATCAACCATTGCGCACCAACCTCCTCGAAAGACAACGCAATATCAATAGGCTCAGTGAGTTTCTTCAGAGCATACCGGAGATCATCTTGTAGGTGGCGCTGGCGCCTCTCTGCACGTCGTTTCTCATCCGCTTGATGCTTCACAGCTTCGGCATGCAACTGTCGGACGGAAATGAGGCCGTGTCTGGAAGAAGAAGACATCGCATACCGTTGTGAAGATCTCATTCAAGTCCTCATCATTCAATTTTTCTACCGACTCATTGTCACTCTTGATAACTTGAAGGAACTGTTCTTTGGTGGTCTCTGGCACAATCTTGAACGGCTTCGGAAGGCCTTCCAAAGTAGAACCGTCGCTTGTTTTCTCGTCCCACCGGGTCATAGCTTGACGTGCAATCTCAATCTTCTTGTCAAGTTTTTGATCTAGATCGTCCACTATATCCCAGAACAATTCCAAAGGGTTGGAACCAGGGTTTCCGAGCATGTCCAAGTAACGTTTATCGTCGGAGAACGATGGGTAAACGCTCTTCCATTGCGTGCGAGCCCTAATTTTTCCAGCGTCCACAAGTTCGTGAAGGAGGTTCTACGAAGAACACGCCATCAGCCATAGCGCTATCCCGCAAATATTCTCCTTACTCTGAATCCTTCTCGTGCTTTACGCTCCTTGCGCGTCTTCTCTACTTGAGATCTGCGCATCTGTTCTTCGAACTCACGTTCACGAACACGACTGTAGTCCTCAAAGGCCAGCAGTATATCAAGTGTTGGAAGCTTCCGTAGCTCTTCGTCGTTTTGCCATTCTTCAGACTCTGTGACTTTAGTCTGCGCTTGACGCCATCGAGTGAGCACATCTACGTCCAACGTCTTGAAGAGAGCGACCAGCTTCGAGATACTGCGGCTGCGTGATGCCCGGCTTTCTTGCTGAGATAAAGAGTGAGACTATATCAGGTTTATATATGCGATCACGTACCATTTCACGCTGCTTCAGCTCCGCAACGTACTCCTCAAATATAAGCTTGCGCTCAACTTCTATCCTCGCTTGCTGCCAAATGGGATGCTGGGCAAAAAGTCTGTCTGCGGTGGCGAATGTTGTGTAGTGGAAGACATTTGGGTTGCCCTTCAGCATGTTTCGAAGAGCAGGACGGAGCTTAGACAAACGAGCTTCCCGCTCCTCTTGCTCCTTTGCCTTGAGTCCATCAGTGAACTGCGAGAGCAGAAATTAGTCGGTAGCAGGCGGAATACAAATCAAGCATCCCACCTTCTGCCATGCGGCCTTCTTCTCGGCAAGCGTGTTGAGAGCTTTATACAAGGGATCTGTAATGATGGCCCTCATAGTCTGATCCCAAGTCCAAGTGGCATCGACACCTGCTTTCCTCAATAAATGCATAAACGCCTTTTCTCCCTCTTCTACTGTGGCGAATCCATTATGAGGAATAACAGGGTCATCAGGTAAATTTGGCCTCGCGGGTAATATGCTTGCTTGCTGAAATGGTAGGGGAGCCACCGGATGGCCAACGGTAAGGTCGCCATTTTGTCCATTCATATGGGGCTGCGAACCGGTAGATGAGGAAGGGTCAGATCCGCCCAAAGGGTTCGCTGCACCTTGATTCCCTGGTGCAGCACCTGCAGAACCAGTGGTACTGCAAGGTGTGAGAGTTAGGTAGATAATTGAAGCTATATGACACGCACACTAATGCGTTGCTCGGCTGAGACTTTGCTTCCTTCTCGACTTTCTCCAGCAGAAGCAGTAATTCATCAGGCATGTCCCATTTCGACTCTTTACTCTCGGTCTGAGGTGTACAGGTATTAATAAGACACAGATAGCAACCATGTATGCGGGCGGCACGTACATTGTAATAGTACTTTCTCCCTCCAGAGAAGTACTCCTTCCATTTTGTCTGGTTCAAGGCGCGCTGCAACAGAGCACGGGTTGTAGGAGAATTACAGCTGCACTGGAGGCTTCACTCACCTCAAAAGGAGTCTTGAGATCTGCAAAGAGTCAGCATAACACTTTGACGAAGCCAGTGCAGACATACCGTCTGGTTTCTCCCAGACACTCTCCCGTGTACCGGTATTGAACCAGTAGGTCCGGCCTTCTGGATTACGATGCTCGGTCTAGCCAGTTACATAGTCATCAGTATCACTACGATGCCTGCAGAGAAGATAGCCATACCCAAACATTCATTGCGGCCACCAAACTCGGGCAAGGTGAAGGTAGAGAACAAGTGTGGAAGCGCGCAATTCAGTAACTAGGCGCCAAAGGTTATGACAAGGCATCACAGGCATTTACGGTATAAGTACACGGCGCAATGAGCAAATGGAGGTAGATATGTGGAATCCATGAAAAGTATTACGTATGACAGTAAATACATACATTGCGTTAATGAAACATAGTGTTCCCGTTCCAAGGTATTACGTCTCAGTTAAGGTCTACAACCCCTCGAAGAACGACAAATCTTGCGCAGAAAGCCCTTGTTTCCCTGTGTTTGGTCGAACTGGTGCACTCTCCTTAAACGAGGGCTCCGACACGTTTCCAAATAATGGTGGAAATAGAGTGTCCGGAGATTTCGACGTCGTCACCCCAGCGGGGGTAAGCAGCGAAAAATTGGAACTTGACTGCGGGACGGTTGGAGAGTCAGAGAAAGTGCCGAACGAATCATCCTCTTCCATGAGATCAAAATTCTGTGTGGATGAGCCAGATAGAGGAAACGAAAGTGCTTGTGGCAAAGGAGAGGGAGGGGCAGGCCAGCGACCAGGCCTCGCCGCAGCCCGTTCCATCAGTGTCATTGTACGCGCATGTTGTGACTTTTTCTCCTCACTCATCGTCGGCTTCGAGGTGTTGGCGGTAGAAGGAGGTGGTAGAATAGATAGCGAAGGCTTTACTGCCTTACTGAGAGGTCGTGGAGGAGATGGTGTGCGCAGAGCGGACGAGGATGGGGAGCTTGCGAAATCGTTAAGCCCAAATTGTCTGCTGTGAAGTGACTGGCTCGAGTTGAATGAGAAGCTACTGTCCAATTCGGTGCTCTGACTGCTTTGTGGTCGCAGGTTTGTTGAAGACGAAGAGGAGAAGAAGGAAGAGAATTCGTCATCAAGAGCATCAGACGACAGTGGTTGAGCGCTGGACGGTGTCGACACGGCAAGGTTGAGAGTGGTGAAAGAAGGCGGTATTGGCTTCGGAGGAGAAGCAAGTTTGAATGCAGGGGGCGGCGGGAACGTTGATTGAAGAGGAGGAACTGACTCTGAGGGTGATTGGAAATCCGCGAAATCGTCGTCGTCATCAAACACGTTGGATATTGGCGGCTCCGTCGTGGTGCTACGTCCAAAGGTTGGAGGAGGCGGAAGCAACGGTGCTGCCTTTGGTGGGCTGATGGGCCTATCAACTACGATGGGGTTGAAATTACGGGGCTGGGGAGCAGGGTCGAGCCTGAAGGGAGAAGATGCGCGGCTGTCATTCGGACCAGGGATAATTCCCTTCTTGCTGATGGCATTGAGATATAATTGCGCCAAAGGAATTTCACTCGCGGATAGAGGAGGAGTGAGTGATACATCGGTGGGAGGAGGAGGTATAGTGAATGAGAGTGGAATTTTGGGCTGTAATGGTTTAGTATGTGGCCTATTGCGCAGCCCAGCATCGTCGCTTGAAGAGGCATCCACAGGTCCCGCTCGTGGGGTTACAGAAGATGGACGGGAGGGTAGCGACTGCACCGGCGCTTTAATCGTCGTCGGTAGTCCCTCATCGAAGGAAAGCGGGGCGGGGCTACCGGAGCGTATGGCCTGTATGGCAGAGGCTCCTGTCGACACAGGAGTCATAGATCGTTGTATGACTGCCGATGTGGGGGAAAGAATCCCGAACGTGTCGAAGGATTGTCCTGTGGAAGCTGAGCTGCTGGGTACGTCAGGACTATGACCGGGTGACTGGAATGCTCCAAAAAGATCATCAAGGTCATTGTTGGATGCTTGCGCAGGAGGCACCAATTTCTTGGAAAGCGATCCACCTGAAATAAAAGCAGGTGCTCGCGCCATTACTGGTGCCCGAGCCGTGGATATTGGCGGCGGCGGTAGGGCAGGAGGAAGAGGCTCGGGCTTTAGTACGTTGTTGAGTAAGTTATCATGTGCCTTTCCATCTGCGTCCTCTGTGTCCTGAGCACTTGGAACAATGTCGGACAAAAGATCCAAATCATCGGAAGAGAGAGCAAGTGAGTTCCTTGGGCTTGAAGATCCCACTGAGCTACGAGAGCGAGAGAAGCGGCTGAGGAATCGCGAAACAGTCGAAGGAGGCTGCGTCGAATTGTCCGGAAGGTCGGGAGCATCAGCGTACGTTGAGGGAGTGGGGACTCTCTCTGGCACTGTGATATCCTTCGGAGCAGCTACGAAGCTAGCAGGTGATCCCGACCTCGTAGGAGATTCCGCTTTCTCTTTAGAGGACGTCTGAGTCTGGCCGATGTCCATACTTGACTTACTTGACACTTCTCCGTGCTCGATAATGGGGGTATTTGAGGAACTTATGTGAGGCGTTGAAGGCTGAGAAGGTACTTCGCTAGGTAGTGACGGAGTCTTGGAGTGCTTCCTACCCCAGAATGAGAAGAAACCGCCTTGCTTGGCCTGTTTGGTCATATCGGATGAATCTGACGTTGGCTGCTTCTCGAGTATCCTCCAGCCCGCAGGTACGACATCCTCGTCGGGCATCTCTTTCCGTTCCCTTAGGGCGGTCTCCCACGCCGTAGACCCTTTCGTTGCAAAGTAATGCGACAATGGACTATTCCTAGAGAGGGGCAGGTTCTTCGTCACTTTCACAGCGGATGCCATACTCTTTGCAATGGATGTCTTTGCAAAATTTGAGGATGGTTGCAATGTAAGGTCCGGTACGATGGACTGCACAAGACTCTGTCTAACGCGGTATCAATTCATGTATATTGTTTCGACGGTAGCCGATGTACTCGGATTTATTGTACTTACAGACCCTCTATGCTACCCATGCCCTGCCGCCACTGATTTGCCCATGCATCGTCGCCACCCTTGGTCTTCGGAGCACTAGGATCTCCTGCGGCTTCTTCGAAGAATTCAGTGCACTGTACTAGGAGACCATTCAGAACCTCAGGAGGCTGTGGCCGACGGGGACAGTCAGACCAATGTATTCAATATAACGTGAGAGGGAGGTACATACTATCCTTCTGTCAAGGTCCTCCTTGCGCTTTCTGGCAGCTTCCCACTCGTCTACAGGATGTGCCTTGTCTGGTTCCTCGGCCTTTACAGACCCTACCCATGGTGAGCCCCATGATTCGTCCTCTAGTGCCGCTGGAATGGTATTCGAATCCTTTTCAAAGGCAGTCTCAAAAGTACCAAATCCGTCGGGGCTAGATGATCGAGAGAAAGATGGGGACGACGGGGACAAGGTCTCGGCCTCGAGATCTGAAGCAAAGGGAATATCAGGATGCGGGGTGCTATGTGCGGTCTTTGTGCTTTCTTGCTGATATTCGGGCTCAACCTCGTGCGTGACATCGATGTCCTCACTGTGCGGAGCAGATGTTACCGAGACCTGATCACTTCTCCGTTCGCTAGTACTGCTTTGGATCGGAATATCGTCGTAAACACTGTTAGTCCTCCAAGTTTCGTCATGAGGGCTTGTCGACCAGCCAAGCCCATGGACTTCTTCGGAAGGCTCGTCCCACTGTACTCCCGTACCAGTCGACCATGACGGAGCTGCTAAGTCTGCTTCTTGTTCGTGGGTTGTCAGGACCGGTGATGTCCAGCTAGGACGAGGCAATGGTAGATCTCCTGCAATGTCGGCCGAGTCTCCCCATGCGTTGCCATAAAGCTCGTCCATACTGGCCAACGTAGGGATGCAGTACGGTGGTAGGTCTCATGTGAGCGTAAGTGAGAACCAAGGTGTTCTACTCTGTGCCGAACCGATCTCCGCGTATTTAGCGCCATCCTCGGAGCGCTCATCCGGATCAAGGTGTACGTAGACTCGGAAACGTGTTTAGGTTAGTTTCTCAAACATAGATATGAACCAATGCTTGAAAGTAAGGTTTTTGCAGTCTCTACAAACGGATCCACAGATATTCACAGCACATCTACATGACTTATCCACTAGGTTATATTGTCATTGCATGCATTAAGACTTCCGGATGACACCTAGGTTTCCGACGCTCTTGAAGAAGCCACCATTTCATAGGTAGATGTGATAGGTAGGGCTGTTATTGGCATTGCCACAACTGAGACTGAACAGCGATGCCTGAACCAGGAGTCTGAACTTTGTGTAGTTCATCAGATGGCCTTTTCGGGCACCAGTGCGCGGTCAAACAGAAGACTTCTCGATCCCCCACCTGCAGACCATACGGTTCGGTTGCTAACCTGTAAGTGTACGCAAACAAAACCAGCAGATATGCAGCCACCTATGGTGCTGGTTCGTGTTGGGAACACCCGCCTTGCTATAGAGGATACGGACCCTTGGTCGCTGGAGAAGGGGACAACTTCCACCTCTCACACAAGGTCTTAGCATCCTATAGTCAGGTCAGAGCTGTAGTCGCTTGCAAAACATGACAGTGTCCCGAGGCAATGTCGCTGATCAACGTTGGCAAATTCGATCGATCCTCGAAGGTGGATCCTGTTGGCCACTGTCGTGACACGTCACGGTGCGTATGTGATGTTTTGTGACTCTACTGTATCTGTGACCCTTGCCATGGGTTCACTGGCTCATCCCCAACCACTGGCATTAAAATCCGCCCATTGTGAGCGTGTTTTCTCTCGCACCCGTACCCCTGCCTGGGTAGGTTATCAGTTACTGTCAAATCATACAGCAAAGCTGATTACTTACCTTGGTGGTTCATAAGCCATTCCCAGACACAGGGAGTAATAATGGCGCGCGGCAACCAACCATCTTTAGACTCTAATGTGAGCGTTCTCCCACTGTTTCTATATTGTGCTCAGCCTATATCCATACGAAGAGGTGTACTCCTTCGGGTCGACCGAGATCTGGCCGTCGTCATATGTCTCCCCGGCCGGTATGTACTCTCACGAATCCAAATGCATACCGCTCACTGTCTATCTCAGAATCCTCTTATGGGAGGGATCTTTCGCTCTGTACACTGCAGCTGCGAGAAATGCTGCGAAATGTGCGCGCAAGATATGCGCGCTTTCATGGGCAAGTACATCAACCTCACGAACCTCAAGAATGTCCTCCTTTACTTCTTTTCTGCTCTACTTATCTACAAAATCGCTACTCGTCTAGACCCTACTGCGATGGTTGGAAACGTACTCGCGGATGCCAGCGAGGCAGCCACCACAACCCTTCGCACCGTCATCTTCGGGCCCTTCAAGCTCGTGTTTGCTTCCCCAGGCTGGCTTTATCGTCAAGGGGAGCAGTTGCTTCGGGACATAGTTGCAGCCTTCTGGTTTCTCCCCCTCTTTACCCAGATTGCATTTCGGCTCTTGGGCGCATATATCCTGCTACGGTACATCTCACCGTGCATCTTCTTCATTTTCGTCACATGGCCTCTGCTGTGGCTGTTCGATGAAGCCTCTGCACCCAGTGAACTGACGCCTAACCAAGCCGACCATGATGTTCCTATTACTTTTGGTCCCGATCCCACGACCTGGTCAGGGGCGGCGAAGATGACGGGCTGCCCTTGGAGCAAACCATCGGACTAAAACTGACACCAGACGTGACAGAAGAGGCGGAAGGAACAACGAAACGACCTGGTTGATGGTTAGCTGTGCCTTTGTAAAATATGATGCTTTTGTGTAAAGTTGTTCATCTTGGTGGGTTTGTACCCAAAATTAGGCTGAGGGCTAGCATCTCGCGGATTCAGTTGTATTGTTCTCGAAAATATCCGCGCACACTGACAGAGAGCACAGAAAACGCCCTCTGCTCATCTGTCATCGACACTATACTTGGATATACTAACATGGCGCCGAAATCCTACGCAGACGATTGGGCGATGCACATCACGGCAGAGAATGAGTACACTGGGTGTATTCGCTTGCTGGTTGTGCCCCTGGTTGACAGCGTCTCAAAGGGTCCTTTATAGAAGCCACGGGCGCGTCTGCCGCTTTTTGCAACGCAAGTGAGCAGAGCATACCATTCCTTGGAATGAGCAACAGCTTGTCTACGAAAACACCCAAAGTTCTGCCACCCGATCTACACTCGCAACCTCATCCAAATTCGCGACAGTGGGGAACCATGGTTGGCTGGGCAGATCGAGAGCAATGGCTGGTTCATTCTTGATTCTCCTCTTTCCCTCGCTCTCGTACATCTAGAAGAATAATTGATTGGGGCGAAATGAGGGAGACGCCACCCTGAACGTACCGTGCTGTAGGTATGGTCCAGGAAATCTTCGAGGGCGTAGTTCGGCTTCGTGAAAGCTTCTTCGAAAATACGGACCAGTGTTGAGACCGCAGAGTGATAGTGTTGTTTGTGTGTATAGAGCTCCCAAAGCGACGAGTCCAACGCCTTCGTCATAGTCGGGTTGGGCTCATCAGCGTCGAAGGGGTCTTGAAGGTACCGTTCTATCAGATTCTATTGATGGAAGATTGATAGATGCTCACCAGGAGTGTCATCGAAAGTCTCAGGCACTCGGTGGATCATCACCATGAGTGCTGGATGCTTTTTGAGGATATTGTATGTGAAAGGTATTATCATCACGATGGCAGCGGGAGGGGCATGAAGAGACAACCGCGCGAGACGCTTGACAAACGATGCCAATAATGAGACTGGAAGATGGCTAGGGGGAAATCAGAACACGCGTGCATGCTTTCTTTAATCACGTACGTGGAGCTTAGGAACAACTCCGTCATCCTAAAGAATCGCGCCCTGTGCTTCAGATGAAGGACATCTCTGTCCAAAAATGTGTAGAGCCGGGTGTAAAAGGATGGATAGTCACTTCACAGTATTATGAGAACCACGCTACCGAGATCATACGCAAGATTACGCACAGGTTGTATTCCTTGATGAGGATGAATAAGGCATTAAGGGCGAGCAGACCGACAGTGCCGCCTATCGCGACTAATTTAGTAACTGATGAACGTCTTATAATGTGTATTGCTTACCGTAGTCAACACAAGATGAGACCCAATCCATGGCAAGAACGGCTCTCGTCAAGTGCGGCATGACGCCTCTGTGCATAACATTCAATGCTCGGGCTGCAAGGGCGTTCCTATCCTCAATAGATCCAGAAGACAGCAACGGTAGTAACGTAAGCCATGTTCGAGTGAAGACGGCCTTATGCGAGGGGAGGGAATGCAGCGACTGATGTATTGTCAGCTTGTGCAACCGAACGGACGGGGCCTTCGGTGTTTCTTTGGCGTCCTTCTCGTCTGGCTCATCGAAGAATTTGCGCCAGTCATCCACATTCTCCTCATCTTCGGGCGACGCGTCTACAATCTCCTCGTCGTCTTCGTCGTTAGCTGCATGTGTTTTCGGCTTGGGCGGACGGGCTGATAGTTCCTCAACCCACCATTTGTTAATTTCGGAAGATTCGGTGGGGAACGTATTGAGTTTCTCGAGTAACAAAAGCAGATTTTCAGCAGCGTGGGGGTGGTCCTGACGTGAGTACGCTGTCAAGAGGCCTCTGTACTAATATTCGTGAGGACTGGAGCACATAACAAAATGCAAGACGTACGCTGATTCACGGAGAAAGAACCATCTGATATCGTCATACTCGCTTAGCCATGTTTCCATGAACAAGTCGCGTACTTCCTGATCAAGCCTACCCTCTGTGCTACCGTCGCTCTTTTGTTTCTTCTTCGCACTGGGAGAAGAACGCACAGACGACGGGCATAGTAGCAGGCCATGAACAATTTGGCGAAAGTGGGACACGTAGAATTGAGGGCGAGCAGCGTTGCTTGATCCCGGGGCCTGGCTAACAGAAGTAGAGAGATGCTTCTGCAGCGAGAGGAGGATCTTAAGTGCCGAGGTCTATGGGATCGCAAACACGGTGTCAACATGCTGCATTTTTCATAATGAAAGCAAGGCTCACCTTCAATACTGATTCCTCGTCCTTCAGTAAACCTGTTAGGAGTTGGACGTAGCTATTTAACTTTTCCTGCAACCATGCCCGGACCGCCCGCGACTCATCGCTGCCGGCGACATTCAAGAGCAAGCCGTTTGTTATAATAACAACAAAGACTCGGTACAGGGACCAGATGGCTTTGTGGAGAGTCTCTGATTCTGAAGCGTTGTATGCAATGTCCAAGAGGTCCGCGACCGGATTGAGTGAGGACTTCGACGCCACAGCTTCTATAAGCTGCGCTTCCAGTAATGATATCGCGGGGTTTTGCTTTTTTCCACCTTGGGTTTCGCCATGTTTACGCTTCTTCGCACCGGTGGGTAATGAGGATGAAGGAGCCATAGAGGCTATGTGCACGGTGAGTTTGGTCCAAGTGAACGAAAGAAAAGTTCCACAGCCGCCCATAAACTATTCGTCCCAAAAAGGAAGGTGCTATGGTTCCGATTACACCAAGGCTAATGCTATATCTATGTCACCGTATTGCTTGATTGACTACAAATCAATACGACGGGGCGCAGAGCTACTCTGATAAGATTCTGCGCAGACGATGATCCGCAACAGACATGACTACTAGCTGTAGCTGTTCCAGAAACAAACGAGTGCAAAGCACCCATATAATGATTGTTTTCACTTCTTGACTAATCTGCGTACTGCAGCGAGCGAATATACATTTGAGGTGTGCGCTACCGCCTACCTCCACCAGGAATGACTGTTAGATGACGCTGCGGTGTATTGGTATCATGCCTCGAAGCACACCAGATCCATTGGATCATTTGTACAAACTCCAGTCTTGTTTGCCAGATGACTTACCGTTCCCCAAATGTTTGGGCCCACGGGCAATACCTCTGCCGCATGCGCTATATTGGGCTTCCAACTTCCCACCGCTAAGCAATGACTGCGCGCATGGACTTTGCAGAATGTTAAGAATAGGGAGGCGCTTAGGCGCGATACAGGAGAACGTCCCAGCCAGCTGTCCATGTCCAGCGTTTTTCTACCAGAAAGCTACCCAAACAAAAGATCAGTGTGAGTCTGGCGCGTAACACTTTATTCCTGCACAGGCTCAGCGCAGTCACGTACTGGAGAGTCCTGAACTTATAGCGCCGTAACCGCGCACCGCCAACACAGATCTGAGCAACGGACATACCAGCGGTACTTGTTTGAGGTGACCGGACATCTTGCTTTATGATCAGCACATGCGGTTTCAGAAGCACGTATAGCACTGGGAAATTCCGTTGAGGGAAGGAGGAACCGGTGACGGTGACGTTGCCCGCTATGGAGCACGGCCACGAGTGACAGCCCGGACCCGCTCGGGAGTATGACTTCTTGAAGCGAGTAGTCGTAGATCCTCTGATCACCAATTTCTTCACCATCTGATACTTTACATGACCGTGGAGTGCATTTGCACGGCCTTAGCTCGAAAGGCGATGGTCCTGCTAGCCTTGTCACTGAACTCGACCCAGCGAGGCCATGGATGTCCTCGTAGACTATGGAGATAAAATTCATAATTTATGTAGACAGTTGACTTTCGTGGATGATGGGTAACGGTGGATGTACGCTGTTGGCATTCAAGGATGATTCTCTCTTTTGGTACAAAGTCACTGGGAAGGCAAGAGGACCCCGGGGAGCGCCTGACCACCTCGATCCCGGAAAGCGCTCTATTTCGGACCATAATTTCACACCCTCCTTTGGCTTTAGACCCTTCGCATAAACCTGGCTGAATCCACTCTACCTCAACCTACATCGTCTCCATGGACGCTTCGTCCATAGAACTACGAACAAACATACAAGATTGGGATGAAGGCGACGTGCACTCGTGGTTGACGACGCTTGGATTGCCTCAATATGAGAACCAGATTCGCGGTAAGTGGACATCTCCTTCCCATGTTACTGCTTTGCCACAGCATTGGTTGTCATCCTAACATTACTGACGAGCATCGCAGAACATCGTGTTTCTGGAGAGGTGCTGTGTCTCATGGATGCGGAGAGCCTTAGGGAGGTTGGCATTACGACCATAGGGCAGCGCTTGGCCATCTTAAAGGCTGTCTATCAGCTGAAGCTCGCACACCAAATCCCGATTGAAGCAGGCCATTACGTCCCACCATGTAAGGCTCTTATAAGCTAATTGTATTCTCAGACTTAGTTTCTTTCTAGCCGAGGTCGAGGAGCGACAGGAGCAACGGAGTGTCGATAAGATGTTCGATCTGCTACGCGAACAAGGTACGTGGTGCCCCTTAAACCATTGATTAGCTGTGAATTATTCCCCGGTAGCCGAACGACTACGAACGCTTGAAGACGAAAACCGACGTTTGAGCGAGACGGTCCATTCGTGTCTGGATGATATCAATAGTCTGCGATCCTCAACGGCTCCCCGTCAGGTGAGCGCTGGTTGATTTTTGGCCTCAACCTATTCTTACTGTTTCAGAAGCCTGAAGCTGAAAGCCCAGTCGCTAGAGCGCCTTCATTCAAGTGGGCGTCATTCGTGAAGTCGTCACGGTCGCCGACCAAACCAACTGCCGAGACCATTATCGAGAGTCCGCAGTCGTCTCCACAACGCGCAGAGCACGAATTTAATGCAAGTGGTTCCCGTACAAACAATACCACCACGTTCCCTTCAACGGACAAGAGGACCCAGCCGCAGCCCGTGCAATACGGATCGAATAGTAGCACCAGCACCGCTCCCCCAGTGCAGAATGCTCCCAAACCGTCAAGACAGGATAGTTCTGATAATCTGAAGAGCTTCAAAGTCAGCCTCGATGACCCAGCTTGGAAGGTTCTACCAGCAGCCTTGAAGAAATATAAGATCAATAATGACGACTGGCAAAACTACGCAATGTTCATATGTTATGGTTCTCCAGGTGATATAATTGTCTTCAGCACCCGTAATCTATATCACTCAACGCTACTGCAGGAAATCGCATCGAACGATGCCTCAGTTACGACGAGAAACCACTGCTCCTATTCCAGCGGCTGAAGGAGTCGAAGAAGAACCCCGTCTTTATGCTGAAGCACATCAAAGATATACGGTCCCCAATCGCTGTTGCCCAACAGAAACAGGCAGCTCGCAAAGCCAACTCAGATACTTCCTCTGTTAAGTCACCGCCATTGGCCAGTGCTGCAATCGCGTCTCAGGGACAAACGCAACCTCATCAACGACCGTTACCTCCGAAGCTTCTCGTTGACAGCCGCGTCAACGGCATCGCGCCCGGACTCAACACTGCAGGTGCCAACGGACAGGGTGGCTGGCCTGACATTGTCATGTCCCCCGCCGCCGACAACAAGGATCGCGCAGACGAGTTTGGACAAGCTGCGGAGAGCTCTAAGTCGCATTCAAGCTATGCAAGTGTGGTGACAGCAAGCTCGACGACTCTCAACGACCATGACGGCCCAGCAGCCTCAAACGTCCGCGAGATTCCGCCATCAACAGGCGTATCATATGCAGTGGCCATCTATCCATACATGGCGGAACAGGAGGACGAATTCGATGTAGTTGTGTGAGTGAATACAATTGACCGAAGCATCTGTGCAACATCTAAAGTTTACCTCAGCGGCGATACGTTCATCATTCTGTCACGGGCGCGTGGCTGGTGGGTTGTTCAACGCGATCCCGCTGGCTCGGGCCTTGTCGAACCAGACACAAGCAAACAGGGCTGGGTGCCAGCGGGCTGTCTACTTGAAACAAACGTACCAGTTGCATCAGCAATCGCCGAAGCGACCGCGAGGGGGAACATGTCGACTCTTCCCGGCTCTACACCTATCCTGCCACTTAGTATTCTCTCGACGAGCTTCCCCGGCATTGCTCTCATGGATTACAAAAAGAAGGGCGATGAGGAGCTGGACCTTGCGAAGGACGATAGTCTGCGTGTGTTCAAACGATATAACCACTGGTCATACGTAAGCATGCAGTCAGCACGCTCTCGAAACACTTTCACTGATGAGCTTTTGATCAGGCTGTAAAAGAAGAAAGCGGTGATCGTGGTTGGGTACCTGTGAGTTCAGTCAGTGTTCTTATAAATGCCGGAACTGACTCTGCCCTTTCGTAGTCGTGGTTCATTGGGAAAGTTCCTCCCACAGCAGGTGCTCCCGCAACACCGAGCACGAGTGGCCCATCTCACCAGTTTGGTTCCGCTCTTGAAGGAGACTCAAGATTCGCTGGCGACGCCTCTGCCAGTCACCAGGCGCAGGTTTCGCCTATGTCGTCGGCATTCCCTATCATTCAAACTCGAACAACGGCCGTTGCCTAATTTTGGTCGTTCTCAATTACGAATCCGCTCATTCCTGGATCTGCAAGTGTTAATTTATACGTTTTGTTTCTCTCGCCATCGTTGCATGCTGCTTTGTAATTTGTGCTGCCGTCACGTCCGCCTCTTTTGATCTTCTTTTCCACCCTGTTCAAAGGTACTCATACCTCTTGATGTCGTTCATTCCTAACTCCTCTTTCTGATTTGGTTTGATGATCCATACGATCCCTTCGTTAGTATGTGTTATAGTATTTTTTGCGTACTAGTGCGCCTCTGATTGCGCCAATGGATTTTACCTGTACTGATAGTAGCCCACAAATTAGAACATACTGCGTTTGTCAGTGTATACTGAGATTATTCTTGGGCAACTATGTAAGGCAGGGCCGACATGCGGATGCATTGATCTGATCGACTTATCTCCTTGGCCATGTACCACCACCACGAATACATTGCATATGTCTCGGCGAACTTCATGTCAGTATGACCAGCAGCTCGAAGCATGCTATGCATGGATATCAGAGAGTTTGTACACTAGCCCCGTCGCTTGGATGAGGTCAACATGGGACGCTAAGATGTAAGTGATAGAGTTCCGACACATGACACTTAGCTTTCTACACAATGCTAACAACACAGCCTTGCTTGCCGCAGCGATTGAGGACATTCGTGACACGCAACTACCGGCAGCAGGTCACTAGAAATTTGGGATTGGGGGAGCCCCAAGGTTGCGCAGACATCTTATCTTCCAGTGCAAGAACTAACCGCGATACACAGAATATGACCGCTTCGGATGACGATGCCATAAACCAAAGGCTACTGGAGTCCAATGCCTCGATACCACTCGAACCTTTGGGAGAACACTCCTTTGACCCGGAGCCCACGCCTGCAGAGCATCGCAGCCCCCAGATTGACAACAAGCCCAATGAACAGTCGCGCTTGCTGGCCTCTATTGGGCTTGCATTCGCCATGACAGTTGGATTGTCTTGCGTGGTGGCGGGGGTCATCATTGCCACACTGAGGACGGACGTATACCGCGTCGTATTACCTCCAGAATGGCCGGGTGGTCCTCCGACGTACAGCATAATCTCAGGCTCTGTCGCAATCTTGCCCAATGCCGGCCACCGACTGTTCATTCCTGAACTCGTTCGCTTTGCATTCACCAACTTGAATACTATCGCTACGGAAGCTATTGGATTCGTGCACTCCGTGACACAACGTTCTGTTCTTGCCACGGCCACCGTCGCTCGCAATCCCCTTAGGCCACCTAAAGGGCCGATAGAACGATCCGCTCTCAAATTCAATTCCAATCTACGGCTGTTCACCGTCCCCCATGGCCCTGGGATTGGGAGCTTTCATCCTAACGGCACATTCTTCAATCTCGTTATGGCGCTCCTTCTCATCCTTTCCTATGCAGCCATATCACTCTCGCTTCTTGATTTTTCGGCCACACAGTGCCCTCACGGCGCACCGGGGAGCGACTGTGCAGACCAAGAAGAATGGGACAGTATCTGCGTATTTGCGATCCCAATTATCGTCCTCGGGGTCTCAATAGTTCTGAAGACTGCCATTGCGATAGCCGGAATCCGCTGCACTCGTGTTCTGACTTGGAGCTCCTCACCATTGAATAACACCGCTGCTGTCCTCATCGACGGACAGGTCGTACGAATCCCCGGGCGGTGTATGTACAACGTACTCGACACTACCAGCCCTGGATCACGAGCTCTGTCTCAAACCGAAGAAACCCTTCCGAAGAGACCGTCTTCCATACAGCCCTCAGCGTGGCAAGCACATCGCAGCATCCGGCGAATTGTCGTCTCCCTGTGGGTGCTTGTTGTAATTTGCGGCGTATGGGGAGGTGTAGTTGTAGCAGCATGGCACAGCGACACTCAGTCTACTTCCAACTTCAACACTCCTGGCCTAGAATCTTGGTCATTGATACCAGGTAACCGCTCGAACGCGGTTACGTTCGGTCCCAGCTTCCAAGGACCGGGGAATATACCAGCCACATCGTGGATCATCTGCTTTCTTGTGCTTATAGTTGTGCAAGGAGCGCTGACCATAGCATTGCACTGCTGTGAACTGATTGTGAACGTCCTCCGTGACGAGGATACCTGGAGGAAGAGCATCACCAAGGAGGGGACTAAGCCCGTCAGTTTTCTCAAATCATTAGTTGCATTCTGGCCGAACGTTGCCCTCCAGCTAGCCAAACCTTTTCTACGTGAGCGACCTTTCGCCAAGTTCATATCAGGAGCCCCGTTGATTTGTATCCATATGTCAGATTGGATGTTCGGCTTCTGTCTTTCCCTCAAAGGTACCATTGCATATTTTGGTGATAATGCCAGCTCTGGAGGCACCCAAAGCTCCCTTCAGGTCATTATGCGATCCGTTCAGGTGCGTTGTGGGCTCACGCACCATATCGACGAACACTGGTGTTCCTAACCTAATTCGCGTTCTGCAAGGCTTGGTACCTTATGATCGCATTCGCGCTGTTCAGTGCGGGAATCACGCTTCTGGCTACCCGTCAGCCTCGAGGACCTTTACCTGCAGCATACGGCCATATACAAACTCTGGCGAATCTCATTGACGCCTGGGCCCCGGATATGACAATGTGGTGGGGCGACAAACACGCAGGACGGTATGAGAAAGACAGACAGGTTATACGCCATGCAGGTAAGGCCACACAAAATAACGTCCCCAGGATATGTGACTCACGGACGGACTGTTACAGGAACGGGCCAAACCTCGCTACCTCCTGTAGATCTGAGCTCTCTCTATGCATAGTTAATCTTTCAGCACAATCCTAATCCTGATAACATGTAAAGCGAACGACAACATGAGTGGCAAGTACAGCTAATTAGTTCAATATTACCAACACAGCAGATATCATGGGAGATGTGCAACAACAACAGATGAGTAAAATCACAAAGTCATACGCCCTCTCCTGATTTTCAACGGTACATTTTGGCCCGGTGCGGCACGCGTCTGTAGACCATCGTGAATGCGAGCCTTCGTCATCTTCCACTTGGCGATGAGACGACTTGCGCCTTCACCGAGATCGGCCGCTCGAATCCAGCTGTCCTCTTCTGGCCCATATCCAAGCCACCTGATAAGGTAGGCATCTCCATTCTCGTTGACTATGTGCGAGACCTCGTAGGTGTCTTCCGTACCTTCGATAGGCGGTGGACACACGAGGTCCTCTTCTATAACAGGTGCCGTGTTCAACCAGTTGTCCGGTATGTCGGCGGTAACAGGATCCCCCCTAGGCACGAACGTCCGCTTGCCCACATTCGTGCGTTTTCCCTTGATATCAGGGAACTTGCCGCGCGAGTATTTCTCACACTCGCAGAGCGCGTGCTCGATGTCGACCATAGTCAGCCCAGCCGGCCTCGACGTGTGCAAGCGGGGTATCTCATGCGGCCTAATATTGCAGTGGGTGAACCAGGAATGTTGATTATCACGAATGAAACGAATTGCAGAAAGCTCGTGTCCTCGAATCTCTTTGCCGAACATCTTCTCTAGACACGCTTGAGAACCTGGGCCGAGCGCAACCCATTCGTCTTCACTCCAGCTATACTGCGGCATCATGTTGAGGTCGAGCACAAGTCTGTCAAGTGTGGTTAGAACGCCAATTAGGACAAACCATAGGGCATTCGGAGAGAAACTCACTGCATTGCTATGAAGTCGCCCATGCTCTGGTACATCTGAATACGTCCGTGCACGTCTCTCAGGTGCCTAAGCTTGGATAGCTCCTCCGGGAGGCGGTCAACTGCCATCATCGTCTCAATCATCCGCAAATGATTTCGATGGTTTCTGTCATAGCCCAGATTCGGAGAAGGTATGATATAGGCACCATGATATATTGTTCCAGGTGCGTTGTCAAGAGCGTCTTCGTACTTCCGGACATCGAAGGAACTCCATGTGAGTGGGCCCAACTCTTCCTCAAGGTATTCCCACGTCTCAATCTTGTTGAACGTGCGGAACAGTAAAACCCTGAAGAATGTTTCATTGAGGTCCTGAATGCCCTGCCTTATGACGTTGCGCAGTATGTACTGCGTGTTTCGGTCCAAGACTCGGAAGACGTTCGTGAACGGATACTTGGCCAAGATAGGGTCGTCCGTCCACGGCGCAGACTCTCCAGCAAGCCGCTTCTTGAAGATGGCATGCCGTTCCGCCACGAATGGGAAGAAGGCGCGAAACACCTCGGAAATGGGATAACGTTGACCATCAATCCCGGCGTACTGAGGAGTCGGTCTGGCCGCAATCTTGGATCGCCGCTCCGGTACTTCGACAGCAGCCAGAAGCCACCGCTTTCGCCGTGCTGCCAGTGACGGGTGGGGAGCTGATTTGATTTTGGCCATGGGTCCGACCCTGATACACAATGAGCTGGGGGGTGTTCGCCTTCAGTTGTGTTGGCGGCAGTTGAGGTAGTCGCCAGCGAGGCCGTGGCAATATTCAATATCGCTAAGGGCGATATCCGACGGCGCCGCGTAGAATCGGCCCACGAGGGACGCCGACGCGTTCAGGTGTTGCAGAGCTAGGAAAAACCTGCCGCACGTCGCCCTTGACGTGGTCGTGGTCGTCCGTCTGAGTGTTCGCGTCGTGAATCCACCGCTTTTAGGAGCATGCAACTAGCCATAGTGGGCAAGTAGATCCCTCGACGCGATCGGCGAGCGCTGGCAGGCCGCGACGCGACAGGGTCATCAGAGAGCGAGCACGTGACGGTAACGCGCCTCGCAAATGAGCTCGGCATGTTCGATACAGTAATTCAACCTTCAGTGTTGTACTGCCCAACATCCCTTCCTAGCTCTGCGCGAACAAGGCTTCATGCACTCTTGATGGCCTGATGGCCAGTACTGTATCCCTTTATGATATCCTTGGTGTAGAGCAGACGGCTCCTCCAGAAGCGCGTAAGTGCGGTCAGCTGGATTAAAGTTCGTGGAAGCCGTTGAACCTGAGCTATTTTCAGTACGTAAAGCCTGGAAACGTAGAGTACTTGAGACTCACCCTGGTGTGTACACCTTTTTACGAACGAGACAACCAATAATGGAACCTGTGCATAGACAAACTCCCCCCTGACATATCGGACGAAGAGAGAAGACTCACAGAATCACGGTTCCATGAGGTGGGAAATAGGCATCACCACCTCAGGCTGTTTTTCTCACTGTCTACACAGGTTCATCAAGCTTTCGAGATCCTGAACGATCCTGCGAAGCGGAGGGTGAGTACTCCCGGCGTACGTTATTCCCTCTGGTGATGATTCTGTCAAGGTCTACGACAACGGCCTCAATTATCTTCGAGGGCGGCTCAGGAGAAGCGAAACACAGGAAAGGCTTGCTCGCACGCGGGAGGAATGGGATCGTCAGTGTAAGCTGCGGCAAGAGGAGAGGCTACGTGCCCTGAAGGAGCAGCAGGCCAAAGCGAGGGAAGAGCGCGAACGTCTTCGGCAGGAGAAGTTGCAACAGCAATGGGCTGAGAGACCACCCGACGACTATGAGGAGAAGAAACGAGCGTTGGAAGAGGAGATACGTGCTTCACGAGAACGATATCAGGAGAACATCTTGAAGGCCGAGATGAAGTATAGGGAGCGTATAAAGCAATTGGAAGAGGACTTAAATTCCCGGAAGCAGCAGCTACGGCTGGCTGAACCACTTCCTCGTATACCCAACAAATCTGCACATGGAGCTTTCGCGTTGGCAACCGACTTGCTACAGGCCGACGCTCTGCTTCAAGAACTGAGGAAGGCTAATCCCGAATGGGAGGTACGCAGACAGGCTGCTTTAAGGGTAAGGTTGTATGCCATGCATCTTCACACGTTCCTGAACTTGTCCCCCACAGCGTAAAGCCGAGCGAACGAATAGCGCAGAGACTATTTAAAGATGGACGTGTATGTATATGGCTGTCCCGCAACGGTACTCCTGGAGCGGTGTTGTTATTGTTTCATTTATTAAAGAAATGCGATTTGAGAGTACCCAGCTCTAACGGGGTATATGCTGCCGAAGGGAGTCCTAGCGAGAAGACCGTGCTAGATGATGGACTCTGTGAATCCCAGGTGGGTATCAAATGAAAAAGCAAGAGTTAATGTACTCACCTACACCCCTACGCCAATCCGAGTCCAATGATCCGACTTTTGGCTATCTTGCCAACATCCTGAACTGCTCTCTCCAATTCTTGTAACCATCGCGGATCCCCTTTCGGGATGGCCAACAAACTACCAATAGGAGGCTGAGATGCATCCAATGACTGCGGTAGGCCAAGCGCATCCTCCATCTCCCGCATGATCGCCGTTCGCGTTCTCCCATTGACAAAAGTAATGTACACGAGGCCTGGATATCGGTGTTCGTAGCATGCATTGAGATGAGCAAGTCGCGCTAAGACTTCGGGAGGCGTAGCTTTCGCAGCTTGTTCTTGTGCGCTGAGCTTCGAGAGATTGTTCACTTCGCCGATGCGAGGATGGCCAGAGATGAACTCAGCCCTCAGGCTTTCGTCCCATCCTTCGATAATGCCCAAAGCGATATCGACAAGTTGAGAGTAAGAGGTAAGGTGTTGCTCGTTTGCTACTGCGATGCGTTGTTTCAATTGGGGCACGAGATGCGTGAGAAGGACATCAGATGGCTCGAATAAGGTTGACAGAACGCTGGCAAGAGGGGCATCCTCGTCTGCGGATTGAATATCTGCGATGCTCGGTAATGTGTTGTCCGACATGACAAGTAGAATGAGAGTCGAAATGAGCGGGATAAAGTCCTGTCATCAATTGCGATAATCCGAGCGTATCGCGCGAATGGCGCTTGGCCCGTTCATCTAATCTTTGTGGCGAAACCTCCTATCAGCTTGAAGAGCTCGCAAAATGTGCGCAGTGCACATACAACTCTATCTTTACCACTGGCCATAAGGTGTTGAGTACGCTGATAACGTTGGCTAGTGGCGCTATCATGGCTTGATAGACTGACACCAATCCAACATAATCCCGGTCAGAGAATCAGGTGAAGTAGTGCGACATTATACAACATATTTCACTATGAACACAAGTGGGAGGGCTATAACTAGAGCGTCATATGTAGGAATTCAAGGGGCAATACCCCAGACTATGTACAGCATTTCCCACAGCCAATATATAGCATCATTGATGGCAGGGCTGCCTCGTGCAAGTACCCAACTACCTCCGCTACTGTCGCGTTCCTCAGCTCTCCTTTTCGTCTCAGCTACGTTAGAAAGACCGCGGAAGACAGAGACGCGATGCGACGTTCCGTTGACCTGACTTCTATACTCTCGCAAGATGATCTCGCTGAATACGACATCATCTCTGACGGCCAGCAATCCCTCGAGTCTAGTATCGCAGACCTTGGACTAGCAGACAAGACACCGATACCTATTCACGAACCAGCACCTACTAAGACAGCAGAACAGCGCTTTGGAACCCCAGCACTGTCAGCTGAAGACATACGAGCATATGTAGGCGCGAGTTTGGGCACTGAGACAGCCGCCGGATGCCAAGGAGAACACGGTAGGAGAGCTGTAAGGGTATACGTCGACGGCCTATTCGACCCTTTCGATGCAGGGTGAGTGTTTTCGTAGCGGCACAGGCTTACGATAATTGAAGCAGCACTGTATAGTCACGCTCTACAGCTGCGTCAAGCCAAGCTTTCCTTTCCCGCTGTGCAGCTGCTGGTCGGTGTGTTTTCCGATGAGGTCTGTACACAGAATGGTGTCTGTGCGAAAACGCCGGATCTAGAACGATGCGAGATGCTAAGACATTGCCGTTGGGTCGACGAAGTAGTGCCAGATGCTCCCTGGAAGCTTGACGAGGCGTTCTTGAACGCTATGCGCATCGACTATGTCGCCATAGACGAGGGCGCGTCCATTGATCCCGCTTATCCGAAGGAACGCGTGAAGGGATACGATCTCGTGAAGAGCCTCCGTGAGTGTATACCTGTTCGCTTGTATACGCCAATCGTTGCTGAGACCCCGTCATTACTGCAGGAAAGGCCATCCCGACGCGACGTACCTCCGGGCTCAGTCGCATACGTGGTCCAACGCCTCTGCCTCCTCCAGTTTCACCACCACCAGTTCCTTCATCACCACCCCTTCCTTCGCTACCACCGCCGAAACCTCAGGAGATGGAACTTCCGCTTCAGGCATCGACCGGGAACGGAACCATCCGTCGCGTGCCTCCGCCGCGGGTAGAACGCAAAGATCTAGAGCCCGGGGAGAGTCCGTTTGAGGAACCTTTAGTGGACCTTTTTGATTAGACAGTGGCCGTGCTTCATCTATGCCGTCCTTTATTCTGTATTCTTTAATTTTTGTCAAGGCAAGAGATGGTTGGGAGAAGTCGACTGAATGACCGCCGGTCAAAACTGGAATGCCCCTGACTTCCGGAAGGATGTTCACATCTCAGTGCGTGGAAATAGTACCCTCCGAGGCATGTCGGCGACACGGTGTTCAATGAAAGAGGTTTCAAGAGTTCGAGATAGAATGGTTCTGGTACAAGCAGCCTGAGGGCGGTGGCTGAGGTTGCCGGTACGGCATTCGTACTTGTGTAGACTCCGCGATCAATCTTTCACTCGAGGATCCTTGCTGCCATCAGCCATGGCCTCCATCCGAGCAATCTGCTTCCCGCACTACACCTCAGTTGTATGCTTGCTGCCGACAAGGTTTCGCATCCTAATGACACTCCTTGAACCTTCGCTTTATTGGCGATCAAGCATTATTCGCGCTGGCATGGTCGCTCAATGACGCCACTTCTGCAAATATAACAGTACATCTGTTTGCTATAATTCGGAGCTCGACATCCGACTACTATAACATTCTTCAGCAGATCCATGCCCCCTTGCTTACTGATGTGCATATGAAACTCATGTACGCCGGTCTGAACAGACCACGGCTGGCCTTATCACACACCCACCTTCAATTGTGCCCCTGTGTCCCTACAGACCACGGCTACAACGTCAATGCGGAATGACATTGTCAGTAAGTGGTCCCTGTGTACTGTCATTGACGACAGATGTTCATTCCTGTTCAGGATACTGAGATGGGCCATGCAACGCGGATGCGAAAGAATACGGGACGGAGACAAACTCGATTGATCGAGATCAGGGGCCACCCTCCGATATCCGACTAACTTGAGCATACAACCTGTGGCCATATAAACTGTGAGTCGGTAGCAATTGCTCCCTCTTTACCACTATAACCCACAGCTCACCATGATACACTCTACCCAGCCAGACTCCTTATCAACGGTCACACGCTCTAGTTCTCCGCGTTCATTACTCCCTGTAGAGCTGATCGAACAAATTATCCGCGAAGCATGGTCTATGGACCTATGTTCCAATGCGAGGAAAGGCCTTTACACCTCACTCTCCCTGGTCAACCGTACTTGGCTACAGGTCTTTCTACGCACGGCCTTCACGGACGTTCACATCACCTGCGAGCCATTCGCACGTTACTATCTCCTTCTCTTGCGAGGAGCTCCAGCCCCTGACCGGGAATCTTCATCCCCCGTCAGTATATTCGACGCTATTCTCCACCCAAGGTCGACGTTCTCCGAAGCAGCGAATGCTCTATGTCGAAACCTCACATTCCATGTCGACGCTCGCTCGGGCTGCAAGTCTAATAATAGGCTGGCCATCAAATTATACTCGGTCGGTGACAGCAGCGCCCAAGCCATATCATCTACACTCTACATGCTCGATCTTCTCAACCACGGCCCGGCTGAGCAATGCGTCCCCAACCTGCGTCGCGTCACGCTTGAATATTTCGACTGGGGATTTGACGACGTCTTCGACCAAAACCGCCTCATGCCCCTCCCGAAACAAGTGACGGATCTACGAATCCGCTTCCGATTCTCGCCTGGCTTCCAGACCATGCCTTCCTTCTCGAAGAAGACCGAGCATAATACTAGAAAGTCGGTGTTAGAAGACTTGCGACGACGCTATGAGTTGATGCCGCATCCCTTTGGCCGGTTTGCGGTGCCCGGCATTCAGACGTTGACCGTACTGGGCGCAACAACGTCGTTCGCTGCAGGCATGTTGGAGGCATGTCCTAGTGCAAAGACGGTCACATTCGACGAACATGTCGAGCTGCCAGTTGTACCTCCTTGGATCGATACGGTTATCATACGAGACGAGCGGCCCCGTGCAAACCTGGGGTTGGCGAACAGTGAACATTACCTTCTTGCTGCACGACTTACATGTGGCCATCTGGACGCGACTTGCCCGGAGGACATGAAGGAGATCTTGTTCCCTGTCGCTGGCCAGGAACATGAGAGGGCGAGACGGAGGTTGAAGCTCTTTTGTGCAAATAATAGTGTTCGTGTTGTTGAGATCTAAATTATATACCTAAGCAATGCGACAGTTAATCGAAAACCCCTTCTTATTTAATAGTTCTCTTGCATCGAACAACAGTACATACCATACGCGAGTGTGTATTCTGCGAACTGCTCGGCCACAGAACGTTCCGGCATTCTCATTACGTGTGACGTCAGAGGGTGATCGAAAATAAGCGGCATTGCAAGCTTAGTCAGCAATTATATCCCCTCGATCTGCTAAATATCTCAGATCTTGGTATTGCCGTGCCGCCGTGGCAACTTGTCCGAATCCCTTCATTTTGCTCTCAACCACCACCGTCGTCTGCAAGCACAGCGGCCAGCCTGTTGTACACGACGAGCGCCGTCCTGCGCTCAACTCACATCACCGTACAGGCAGCAGGCGTGCCACATTCCTCCAGCCACCTCCGTCATGCCGGGCAATCCTCCCAGCAGAACTGAAACACCGACGGAGGAGATTCCATTACCGAAGCTCAGCAGCCCCAAAGCCCACGACTACGCTGCCTCCAAGAACACCAGGGACTTGCCCGAAGTCGATCGGGACCGCCTCACCAACGCTACTCGTCTGGATGATGATAGCGCCTCTGATACATTCACAGACTCGGATGATGAGTTCGACTGGGATGCGGAGGACGATGCGTTTGGCGCACGCAACAAGGAGCTTGGCACAAAGAGTGTACGGGGGAGAGCGATTTGGCATCTGTTCATGAAGCTGTCCAGAACTGTTCGTACGCTTCTAGTCGGTGTTCTCGGCGCAGGCATCTTCCTCACGCCCTTGCTCGTGTTCCAACTACGTTTCAACTCATCGCCGGCCCGTATCCAAGCTCACATCTGGTCGCTCTGGCTGACTATCACCTGGGCGGCGGCCTGTATCACTTACCTTGCTGTGGACCTGCTTCCTACCATCGCATCGGGCGTGCTTCGGCTCGTCAGCCATAGCTTTGAGAGAGCGCAGATCACCATAGAGGTACGCAACAAAAAGAAGTGTTAGGATACCAACTGACACAATTATTCACAGCTTACTGCAGCAGTACTTGGTTGGCTGAAACTCGCTCTAGACGTCACATGGTCATGGATAGCATTGTCGGTTATCCGAGCGGTCTATAACCCTCCCGGCACATACTGGACCATCATCAATCGTGTTATGCAGGCGCTGTTCTCTGCCTCAGTCCTCCTACTCGCCGAAAAGATCTTCCTCCGATACGTCGCCATCAACTTTCATCGCCGCGCTCTGGCCGATCGCATTGCGGAGAATCAGCTCGGACTCAGAGCGCTGGACAGATTATCGAATGCCACCCCCAACCCAACCGCTCGTCGGCATCCTTATGGGAACAACTTCAAGAAGGGACATCGCGGTAGCACCGTCCTCGAAGCCCAAGCTAGCTCTTCGACTAGCTCTCCTATCAATGAGAAGAATGAGCCCCACTTAGACGACAAAAAGAGGAAGAAGCGCAAGAGCGGCAATGTTGCTGCTGTTATCGTCGACAGCCTTGGGCTCATGAAGAACGCATCTCGCGAGGGCAGTACACTGTACTCCGCCAGCAAACTAGCCAGGAAGTTGTTCGCCACTCTCAGTGCCGTCTCACCATCTCGTGACCATTTACTTGTTGAAGGTCGGTCAAACTATACGCAAGCAAGTAGAACCCTGCTGATACACCTTTGTCACAGACTTTTACCCATATTTCAAGTCTGAAACTGATGCAGTAAGTCGTCTATGTGCTGCTCTGAATGCCGTTATTCACGATGATCGGTCGGTAGAAAGCGGCATTCTCTGTCTTTGACAAAGACGGAAACGGTGACATTACCAAGAAAGAAATGCGAGATGCCGTGCGTAGGATTTACCACGAGCGGAGGGCTCTCACTGCCAGTCTCAAGGATGTCGGTTCAGCGGTGGCCAAATTGGACGCAGTGCTCTTGGCGGTGGTCCTCATGATCTTTATATTCATCTGCCTGCTCATCTTCAACAAAAGTAACACTCTCGAGTCGCTTGTTCCGCTTGCTACTATTGTGCTCGGCTTCTCGTTCATCTTTGGTCATTCCGCACAGACCTTGTTTGAATCGGTAAGTTGTGGGCATATTCATTTAGACGGGTGTGTGCTGAACGTCGATACTACAGCTCATCTTCATTTTCTCCACCCATGTCTTCGATGTCGGTGACTTGGTCATGATTGACGATTCAGTATGTATATGCGTGGCTTCCTTGTTTTTACCAAGCTGATTGATTCACTAGCCTATGTTCGTGCGAGAGTTCGGTCTTTTCTCCACCACCTTCCGCCGCGTAGATGGTCAGGAAGTCATTGCCCCCAACTCGCTTCTGTCTGGCTCCAAATTGGTCCACAATCTCCGCCGCAGTAGCTCAATGTAAGATATACATGCTGCTTTTGTCGTCTCTATGCTCACCTATCCACAAACAGGTGGGAGTCAACAACATTGATGGTTGCTTACGACACACCCTTGAAGGACATAGAAACCCTTCGTAGACGGCTGGAAGAGTATGTCCAAGAAGAATCGAACAGAAGGCAGTGGTCGAACGTTGTAGTGAACATTGACAAAATGGAGTTCCAGAATGCCATACACCTTGTCGTGGCTATGGAACACAAGCCGAACTGGCAAGACTGGGGAGGTCGTTGGACCCGACGAAACCAGTTCATGCGTTACCTCAAGACGGTGCTCGAGGAACTCGACATGCATTATTCGATGCCGATGCAGCCAGTTCTGGTTCCTCACCCCCCTGGTGGAGGCCTTGGCTCACCGTATCCTCGCTCCCCAAGGTTGGGAAACCCCCGGTTCGCTGATAGTTCGGCGAGCGGGGAAGGACTTGGAATCCACCTTGATGCCAGCAGAGACAGCCTCGGAAACGCGGGGTCGATGCGTGCAGGGGATAACGGTCGTTCTCCGATACGGAGCTTACAGCCTGGACCTGACAGGTTCTGATCTAGAATGATCCTGAGCGATTCTCGCAAGATCGAGAGCGCAATGGGATCTGCCCGTATGGACGATGAAGCGGGCTGGTCTCTCTTTTTAGACCCATACAACTCTGAAAGCCTTCGCATTTGTTTTCGTATCATTGTCCTTGCTGATCTCGTCACATCTCCTCATCGCATACATATTAATTAGCCATGGACGTTTGCATAGCATGCTCATATTAGATGTCTGTTTCTCACTATCTTGGTGTGCTGTTGCCAATTCTTCGAGAGCTAGAACAGATAAGGAAGGTGAGAGCTTGGTGGCGTCATTCCTACTTTTTTGTACAGACCTCCATGGTTCAATATGCGGAAGGCACATTTGAGATCTTGGCCCTGACCACAAAGCTGGTAATCATACCGCAGAAATTTCGAGCATATGTAGATAGGCTGTGGCCAATCTCGGAGCGCTTATTTACCGAGAGCCGTATAACGTCCGTGAAGAGGGCAATTCAACCGAGGTTCCCATGTACGAGTTAATGCATTCCACTAGCAGTACCACTCCACCATTTTCAACTCGCACAGAACGTCGTGGCTCTCTGGAAGATGACACGCTCTCGCTTGAGCAGGGGGGGGCGGTAATTCCCGACAATGTGGTTCCGGTCCCCAAAAAGGCAATAATTTTCATCAGTTCACGCCATCACCACAAAATCTTGTCCAGTCTCTCAGCCTGACAAAGCACCCCGCCTACACCTCAGACCTTTTGCTTTAAGTTGCTGCACTCGAGCAGGCGGGCTGTACCAACTCCAAGATGTCTCCGACTCCCACTGACCATGCCGAGCACGGAGCTCTCCTTACCGATAGCTTGCGGCGTCTGCAGTTGAAGGAGCAGACCCCCTCATCGCTTGTGGAACCGAGCGTACGAACGAATGGAGTTGCGGATGCCGAGCAGGCCCAAGATAGCCATCTCAATCTTGCGCACAGGTCAGATGAGCCGCTACCGAGCCCCTCAGCCATTCCTGCCCATGTGCACGAGGGATATGGTTTCCGTCCTCCTTCTGGTTCCGAGACGCCGAATATCGCTCCTCCCGCGCAAGGTCAAAGCACTCCTTTACCCGATCCTAATGGGCTAGGGTGGCCAGGTAGTTTCTATCTTGTTCTATGCGTCTTTCAGTGCTGATATATATTTATCAGCCAAATCTACCGTGCTGCGTTTAAATGCGACACCGGAAGAGCGGGCTGCGCGGGAAGAGAAGCTCGCCGGTGCCGTACGCACAATATTAGAATGCATTGGCGAAGACCCCGACAGGGAGGGCCTCCTGCGGACACCTGTTCGATACGCACAGGCTCTTATGTTCCTTACCAAAGGCTACGAAGAGCGCTTGACAGGTAAATGACTCATCGGAGGCGCGTCCTGTGCAAATAATCTTAGCACTGATGATCTGTGTTATAGACATCATAAACGATGCTGTTTTTGCAGAGGATCACGACGAGATGGTCATTGTACGCGACATTGACATCGCCAGTCTTTGCGAGCACCACCTTGTACCGTTTACGGGCAAGGTGGCAATCGCTTATATCCCCAACAAGCTAGTGCTGGGCATCTCGAAGCTTGCTCGGATAGCGGAGACATTCGCTCGCAGACTCCAAGTCCAAGAACGTCTTACTAAGCAAATTGCGATTGCTGTCCAAGAGGCAATCAAACCTCGTGGAGTTGCGGTCGTGATGGAGGCAACGTACGTGCAGGCTTCGTTCGAGGGAGTTGATAATGGCACTAATTGCCTTGAGCACAGACATATGTGTATGACAATGCGTGGCGTACAGAAGCCGGGCGCAATAACCACCACATCTTGCATGCTTGGATGTTTCCGAACGCAACAGAAGACCCGGGAGGAGTTCCTCACATTAATTAAGCGGTGATCGCTTGGACTCATGCATCGTTTTGTTCAACACAACCTTCTACTACGGTAATCCTTGTATACTTGTACCATAACTGATTCAACCCAATCGGTGCTCAACGCGCTGCTGTAGCCATTCAACATTGGACATCATGCTGTTCTCATTTTTATGTCCGGGTGGAAAGTATTGCGGTCTGTACATGTATCTACGTGGTTACTAGATGTATTAAGCATCTTCGACGTCTAATTCGTCCAGCTCATAACATTAATGTACTCATTTTGCTCATAAAAGGCGTGAGTATCTATACCAATCCTGCTTCATTAGCTAAAGAGTAGAACGAAGAGTCTTTCTTTGCCAAAAGGTTTTTGGGTGAGTCAAGTTCGAGGATCTATAATGGATCGTGAGTTTCATGATCCAGCCCTGAAACCACAAAAACGTACCTTTCCCGCATCAAGGACCAACACGCGATCGGACTCCATGATTGTGTTCAGCCTATGCCTGAGAAACATGTTCAGTTAAAGTGATAAAACGAGTGCCAAGAGACTTACGCTATGGTGAACATCGTAACATCCTTAAACTGAGGGCCACGAATGATGTCTTGGATGGCCTGGTCGGTTTCGAGGTCGACCGCGGACGTCGCTTCGTCGAGAACCAAGATTTTCGACTGCAAAATATTCTTAGAAAACAACCGAAGCGCACGGCTCGGAGTACTTACTTTGCGTAAGAGTGCACGGGCGAAGCACAGCAGCTGCCTTTGCCCTGCCGACATGGAAGATCCTCCCTCCTGGACTGGTGCATCCAGTCCCTCAGGCAGGGATTCAATGAACTGACGAAGATGAGACTGAGGGTGTTTTGTTAAATGAGCGTCTCCAAAAAGAGCCAGATGACATACCTGCTCTAATGCAACCCAAATTTCCGCATCCTGATATGCTCCTGTCGGGTCGATGTTGTCACGTATCGTACCCTCGAACATATCAGGGCTCTGTGGTACTATTGAGATAGCTTCTCTGACTTTAGGGATATATCAGTTGAAGTTCGAAAGCTGCATGATGATATATGCGTACGCGTGTGCAACCCGATCTTCGTAACGTCTACACCGTCGATGATGATACTGCCAGAAGCAGGCTCGATAATACGGAAGAGGGATAACAACAGAGACGATTTGCCTGAGCCAGTTCGTCCAACGATACCGATCTTCTCTCGTGCATTCTAGAGTAACATTAGCGATCATGTGTGAAACTAACGGATGAAGGTATGCTGACAATCTTCAAGGAGATATCTTTGAGGACAAGATCCAGTTCAGGACGGTACCGTGTCGAATATTCACTGTTCCACGGTCAGACACAGTAATCATAGCGCGGTCCGATGAACTACTCACCGGAACTCGACCTCTCCGTTAGTAGGCCAATCAGCAGGATCAACTCCAGGAAGTTCTGCAGGAGCCTCGGGTTCGAGTTTCACGTAGTGAATAATACGCTCGACACTGACAATGTTCTGTTCCACTTCGCTGAGCGACCTCACGAGCCAGTTCTAATGACACATTAGAGGGGAGCTGTAGGGGAAGAATAAATCACGCACCAGTGAGCTGGTGGTGTTCAGGGCGTACGACAGCACGAAGCCGACCAGGCCGGCATCTACACCAGTGGTGGTCAGGGCGATGAGGGACAACATCGCGGCTATGAAGATGATAGTGTTCCCAACGAATTCGAGGCGCACAGCCAACCAACGGTTCACTGCGATACTGGGCAGGTAGCAAATCTGGTTTCGGTCCACACGACGCTCGTTATTTGCGACGAAGGTCGACTGTTGCGAGAAGGCCCGGATTGTAGACAGGCCATTGAGCGACTCTGAGAACCAAGCGAAGATGGGCGAGCGAGAAACAGCATCGAGACGCTTGAGCTCGCGAGAGGTGGACAGGTAGTAGCTGAGCGGAATAAGCATCGCGGAAGAAATGAATAACAAAAGCCCTTACATCATGACACGGATGTAGAAGTATGTCAATGGCGGCACGGCGACCAACTAAATAAGAATGAGGCACTGAAGGAACATAGAGAGTAGGTCACTTACAAACCACGGGAAGCTATAACCAATAACAACCACGATCATTGCGGTCACGAATAGAGTACGAGTGGTCCCTTGAATAACCTAGAGAGTAATCAGTTTGCTGCAACTTTCTGTAACGGATCCAGACTTACCCGTGCAAGAACTTGATCAACAACGTATGTGTCGCGAGAAAACAAGTTCAGAATACTACGACGCATCAGCCAGTTGTCAACAGATTCGAACCGGGGGATCTTACCGGCCTGTCGGAGTCTGTTCAAAGAATGTCATTGGGGCACGCATGACGGCATTCAGCATCTAAAAGTCATTGTTATCATCAATGAAGTACTCCATGTCCATATCCATGCATTAAGACTTACATTCTCATGAAGTTGTCTAGCACTCCTGATACCGCAGAACACCCATATGATGATAGCGGCCAGAGCAGACAGCAGAACGGAGGAGAGTGACAGTAGTCCGTACTGCAAGAGGTACTTTCCAACAGCGCTGTTGGCGCCGGACTCCCTGTTATGCTCGCCCCATGTCCTAAGCACATTGTTCGCGGCCAGAGAAACGATCTGTGAGGCGCTCATAGCAGCCACGAATATGCAGAACCCGATTTTCGAAGCAGCCTCGATGTATTGGAGGTAGACAACTTTTTTGACGCGACCCTGTTCGCTGTGCTCTTTCGTCACGACACCGGCAGATTCGGTACGCGCGGGAGGCTTGGTGGTCAGGACGGCCTTTGTGAAGCTCTGTCTGCGTTGCAGTTTCTCGTTGACGGTTTGCAGGTCTTCGGTCAGTTCACGCTGGTCGACCACAGCGTTGACGATAGTGTCAGAAGATGGCGTAGAACCGTCTGTTAGGAATGGCGTTGCGGCACCAGACGATCCGAAGGTACCGTGCCCCTTACTGTAACACCCGTTAGACCCACTCAAATAGGATTGACCGCATACACTCACATAAGCTTGTGCAATTCAGTCTCGGCATTGCTGGTGAGTTCGCTGTAGGTTCCTTGCTCCAAAATGACACCGCGTCGCAGATACGCAATTCTGTCGAAGTGCTTCAAGAAGGCGATACTATTTGTGACCAGCAGGCGAGCCTTGGTGGAGAGAATACCGTACGGTCCAATGACCTGATCTATTAGTAGAGTTAGTGATGTTAAGCCAATATCTTGGAGAAACAGAGCGTACCGAACACATGGCGGGCGACATGCGAATCTACAGCTGCCAAAACGTCATCGAGAATGACCCTGGAGGAAAATCCTGAGTTGGTGTTGTTATGGGAAGCAACAGAACACGCACAGGTCTGCGCGAGCATAGACAGCTCGTGCCAATGAAATACGAGCACGTTGACCGCCACTTAACTGTACCCCAGGTCAGCACAGCCACAATAGGGCGATAAACCTACACTTACAGTAATTCCTAGGAAGAAACATAGAATTGAGCCTACGGTCACGTATACATTGCACGGGTAAGCCTACCTTTTTCGCCGACTTCTGTCATGTCGCCATTGGCCATCAAGGCGAGGTCTGGTCGAAGGGCGCATGCTAGGGGGTCTCGATTTAGCCATACAGAAACGTCCCGGAGAGTGATCCAACACACCATCCAGGACGAGGTTATAGAATGTTTCGTCGTACTCGTACGAGAAGACGATATTGTCCCTGATCGTTGCACTCATAATCCTTCAACAGATCATCAGTAAGACGTTGGTGAGGGGATAGTCACAAATAGACTTACCACGGGGTTTGAGGGGCATACGAGATTGAACCAGACAGTTTCACCTCACCCTCGACGCGGCGCATGTCACCGACAATAGCAGACACCAAGCTGGACTGTATAGCGATTCAGCATGAGTCGTTAGACCGGTGCGGAAAGCCATACCTTGCCGCTGCCAACGCGACCAAGTATACCGACAAGCTCGCCTTTCTTGACAGTCAAGTTGACGTCCTCGAGCGTAGGCGACACAGAATCCTTTGACCACGCAAACTCTCCGTTAGTGATAGAGAGGACCTCGTCGCCGATCTCAAGCTTGCGCTTCGTGGATACGATTTGCCGAGCATCAGGTTGTAACTCATCCGCTTGCAAAAACTTCGACAAACGGTTGACGGACACTAGGGCCTCGATGATGTTGGTGGTGACTTGACTGAACTACGAAGCATGATACGTTGAATAGCATCACTACAAGATGACTCTAGGTAACGTACCATAGCCATTGGGAATCCTAATAACATGAACAAAGAGATCGACGGGAAAATCTTATCGGCGGTGAGTGGTTGATCGGATGTCAGGGCTGCTACAGCGAAGGAACTGAACGCGACGATCACTATTTAAGTCTGTTAGCTATCGTTTTCACTATAAATGGTCGAAGAAAAGACTTACAAGGAATGCCAGTCCACAAGGCCATATTAAGAGACTGTGAATAGTGTCAGTATCTAAATCCAGATGATGTACCAAAGGAGTCTACGTACGGTTGCAATGCCAATCTTTCGCAGGGTTTTGAGTTCCTGCTCATTCCTGACATACAGGATCTTGCGAATGAACGCGTTCTCCCACGCATAGAGCTTAATGCTGCACAGGGTGAGCTTGTATCACGCAAAACGGGGTTAATTGAAGGTACCTCTTGATGTTCGCCAGAAGTTCACTCATGAGCTTCGTACGTTTATCCCGATTCTTCATCTGGGATTCCTGCATCCTTTTCAAGAGGCGAGCAATGAAGGTGTTGAGTGGGATCGAAATAACCATGATCGCAATGCCAACAAACGCAGGCCATCCCAAAATATCATACAGCGATACGAAAGCGAGGGTAATCTGGATTATCAATGTAGTGAGAAATAATATAGTTATTGTGTGAATTGGACCACTTACCTGGAATGGGCCAGAGATAGCGATAAGACCGTACGTGCAGAAATCTTGCAGACGAGTGGCATCCACTGACATGAGATTGACAATGTCGCCTGAAGCACTTCCGCGCCCATCATTGGATAATACCAATGCTTTCTGGTAAATTACGGTGACAAGCCCGGCGCGAACGCGCATACCGGTCTCAAAGCATGCTTGGAAATACTGGGGAACATGGGTTCAGCCTTGAGCCCACGGGGCAAAATGTGTCCAGTGACGTACCTGATGCAAGAGTACAGTCTGCGTTCCGGCCGCGAGGAACATGAGGACGGCAATGGCGAAACCCTGCATGGGGCTCGGGGCTCCCTGGATGGCCACTCCGTCCGGACGAGCAGTCTGGTATGCGGAAATATAGGCCAGTAACCAGCGAAGGAGCTGTGGCTGCAAGAACACCAGGCAATCCTGCGCAAGCTTCAGGATTGCAGCGAATGCATAAGGCCCGCCATACGCGACACAAAGCGCTCGGAACAAGGTGTGGCTGTAGGATGAGATGTGTTGAGACGTTATTTGTTTGAACTAGAAGCTTTCACTGACTGTTTCTTTAATGAATTCTGGAGCTTATTGCCCAGGTTGGCGGACTCGTCTCGTGGTAGCAGCGAGGGGAGGTCGTCTTCGGTGATATACGTCTTGGCGCCTTTCTTCATTAATGAGGACATCCATCCGAAGGACCAGATGCTATAGATGTTCGCCGTGAGTAGCGGACTTGCCACGTGGTCTTCTCCGTGCTCGCTCTTTGGAACGTCCTCGGCTGCGAACGTCGAACCCAGGCATTCTATAACGAGCGAGGCCAGACCCAATGTCACTACAGCGCCTTTCAAGTAGAAGACAACGAGTAGTGATGCAGCATAAGACAGCCATTGTGTCCGTCCCCATATCGCGAGAGCAAGGACGTAGATAGGCCAGAACAACAGGATCAGGGTAGACGAGGTGCGCGTGCGATTATGATTAAGGTATGTCAAGGGCAGAGACAGGGCCAAGGCAATAACCTCAAGGACATAGGGCTGAAGTAATGTGACAGGTCGTTTTGTCGCAATCACGACTGCCAATTCCGCGATACTGGCTCCGAGTGCAAACAAGAGCAAGACCTAACCGCAGCATCACACGGATCGACAGAGCAAGGATGTCACATAGTTGTCAGATCGTGAATTCAATGAGCGCAGTCAATCAGTGACATTACCAGTTTAGCCCTAAGTACCCAATGGCTCTTTCGCGACCTCTCCAAATTCTCAAACTGAAAGTTTAATGCATGGATCCTGAACACCGCGAGTACCACAAAGATGGTTAATATCCCTGGCAGAACTACGCCTTCTTCAAAGCATGAAGTCAAGTCGAAGTCCCGCAGACGCGAGACGGGCCCCCACTGTTCGCCGTAAGGGTCCGTGCAGGTCACGACAGGCATGACCATGGGTATCGAGCACGAGGGACTTGATGGGAATTGCGCAAAGGTCGATGTTCACTTCTCCCACATCCTTTTTAAACCCTTGCTGAGTCAGCGGCATAGTGTCCGCATCTTTGCTTCCGTCATCGGCACACGCGCCCTGGCGCGTCTCGCACGCGTAACGCGTTCATCCACGTATCCCCGTCGTGGTCCCGGTCACTAGTCAAAAACATCATCAGCCACTAGTTTTCACAATCCTGACGTTTTCGCTAAGCACTCGATACAGAATGGCCGTGATTCATCGGCTGCAATCACTACAATGACTCTGAAACTTTGGGTGTAAGAGCGAGGATGCCGAACTCGTAGCTATTCTCCTTCGCGATATACTCTTGCTTGATGAACTTTGCCGCGTCCTCCAGCAGATTCTCCGACGCGCCTCTATCCACCGGGCCAGTCCTCTCGCCATCGAGTTCCACCATCCTGAAGACGCCTGGAGTGCCGCTTGGAGCGTGCACGAAGCACGTATAGTGGGGCTCAACGCGGATAGACGAGTCGGGTGCTACAGTCTGTCCCATCAAGGCAGTCTCTTCGTGCACTTTCGCGATACCAGCAGAGTTCTCAAGTATCGCGGCACGTTCAGTACCAGTCTTTCCTGGACCGTGTAGGGTCAGTGATGTAGAAGGTCAATATTGGAAGAGCCCAACCCTGGCACGCAACAAGGAACCGCTCAAGGGTACTTCCAGCCTCAATGGGCAGGCCAGCCTATGATACGGGAATTCAGCATCGACATCCACTTGGACGAAAACGCGTGAGTATACATTGGCAAGTGAATGCAGCAAAGCCATCGTCCCGCAGGCGTTTGCAATCTGGTGAAGCGGTAAGTATACGCTGTAAGTACGCCGTCTGTCGCTTCTACAGTACCGTTTGCTTAATCCATATCACTCTAGGATCAATGGGATACTGTCCCGACGCGTCGATCTTGGCATGCTCGTCATCGCGCCTCTTGCGGTACTCGGCTGTCCAGGGAAATAGAAGTATAACTGCTTTCACCGGCTGTGGCACAATGGCAAGCATCTGATACGCGCTACGGTGAACGGCTGCTGAGTCAACGTGTGGGAAGGTATACCTCGGGATCAAGGGTGTATATGTCCCTGAATTCATAGTCTGGAGCAGAGAGCCCAGCTTTCTCGGCCCACTGTATTCACCTGCGTTAACTGGGGCGCGGCGAATGCTATGCTATTACTCACGACGTTCATAACCTTTAAGCGTATGAATTCAGCACACAGATGATAGGACTCCGACCAGTGACTCACATCCGGATTAATTTCCAACGGCACCCAACGGATGTCTGACATTGTAGGCGACGTGTATCAAAGGCAGTTGTATCAGTAAGGTGCGCGGGCTGGAGGCGGAACAAGGTATGCGTAAGTGTCGTGTTAACGCTCGAACGCACCACTTATAGGTCACACAGAACTAACTGTGACCATAACACGTAGCGTGAAGTTCGTCATTCGGCGAGTACAGCCTTGCTGCGCACACAAATGTGTTCTGTGGCATTCGGTTGTGAGGGTGGGGACGTTGAAGCTGTAGCCAGCTTCTTCCGTGATGTGTTCCTCGATATTCAATATTATCTCTGATCTTAGCTGTCTTGTCTTTGCGCTCGAGCATTCTGTATACCTCTCTCAACGCACGACGCGGCCAATGCATGTAAAGGCTGCCTCTTCAAGGGTTGACCATCGAAGCCCGGAAGATTGGACACTGGCCATTCAAATTGGTACTCAGCGATACAATGGATGATGTTACATGGGTTTGTTTCGATGTGAAACCGCTGTAGTGTCCGTGTAGCTTAAGCGGGAGGAGCTAGCGCGAGCATGCTGAACTCGAGGCTCGTCGACAGAGGAATGTAGGTCTCCTTGATGAACCTCGCCGCATCCTCCAGCAGGTTCTTGCACACACCTCGATCAACCGGTCCTCCTCTCCGTCCGTCGAGCTCAATGAGCCTGTGATGCTCCTCGTCGGCTTCAATACCGTCCTCTCGAGCAGGAGGGCTGGGTGCCTGCACGAAGCAGGTGAAGTGCAAGTCAACGCGATCATTCGCAGAGGGTGCTGCGGTTTGCCCGCCTGCCGCTGCCTCTGCATGGATATCTGCAAAGAGCGGGGTCGTCTCAAGGAGCTTCGCCCGTTCCTCGGGGGTTTTGTCTACGACCGTGAATGTGTATGACTGTGATGCTTCAACAATTCAAACTCACCCATGCATAGCTCGATGAACTTGGACAATGGGCTTTCGGGTTCGAATGTCACGTTTGACTACGGTCGGACATTAGTGAGAACATGACCCAAGTCAGCAGATGCTTACATTGGCCAGTGCATGAATCAGACCCATGGTGCCACAGGCATTGCCAATCTGGGTGCGTGTCAGTGAGAGCGCAGTGTCGTGTACAGGAAACGAGAGCGGACTGTTTGCTTGATCCATAGGATTGTGGGGTCAAGCGGGAACTGGCCTTCCTTCGCAATCTTCGCGTCTTCCTCTTTGCGTTTCTTCTCGTATTCTTCGCCTATAGGGAACAGAAGAACGACTGCCTTGACCGGCTGCGGGACCATTGCGAGGAGCTGTCACGCCCTGTTAGTGGCATGTCATCTTTCGACTGGTGATGCAAACGCACCTCAGGGTCGAATCCATACACATCCGTAAACTGGTCCTGCGAAGTTACTAGCCCTGCCTTACTAGACCACTATAGTGGAAATATTCGACATGCAGCTCGCTGGTTGACTGCCGAATATGCACGCACAGAGTTCATGACCTGCAGTCATCAGGTTGGTCAGAATTTATCAACACGGCATGACAATACTGCTGACATCGGGATTGCTCTCCAGTGGTACCCAACGAGAAGCCATGTTGTGAGTATGCAGCTTTGTGTTACAGTATGCTAGTGACAGCGGTGGCTGTGACGGTGAATGGTCAGTGGAGCAGATTTGGAATGCCTACTCGCGCCAAGATGTCAGAGCATGTAGTGCTGTGGTGATTTCCTGCAGAGATATTCTCTGGAAGGTGTTCTGCATGAATATCTAACAACAGCATTCTCCAAAAATATACTGTGCATCTGTGAATCCGGAAATGTGAGCAGCAAATGCGCATCTTGAGAGGACAGAAAAAGGCTCAGCCGGGAGTCGAACTCGGGTGGATCAATGAGCGCCTATTACTGTGCAGAGTGTTGCTCTGCGCAATGGCTGGCAATAACTTCCTCAAAAGTTTGCAAAGAGATGCCCCTGCGTATCTAGGAATGCTGGTAGCATTTGGCAACTTTCTGCTGAGTAAAAGCAAAAGGGCTCAGCCGGGAATTGAACCCGGGACCTCCTGCAATGAAAGCACGTGTTATTCGTGCGGGTAAAAGCCCGAAGCAGGAATCATACTACTAGACCACTGAGCCGTGCGAGGCAAGCTCTACATTGCTATCGTAACATTAAACTTCTACATAACAGTATGGCTTGTGTGCGGTCAGGTACGCCTGCATTTTGGACACGCGTAATTCCTCACATACAGTGCAGGGCAGTGAAGCGCAGAGTTCAACACAACCTGCAGCCACCATGGTGATAGTAGTTCTTGTCTACGCTCAAGCCTGCACTAGCGTCGGACGAACTCAGGTCGTCAGTGCATCATAGGCCAGTAGTCTCCTTTGTTCTCATAACACCACTCTAACGACCATTTAGGCATTTATCAGTCTTTATTACACGCCTTGCTCCCGAGCTTTGTAAAAGTGGCGTTTGCTCAGGCTACAGAATGGCTCAATGGACAAAGGAACTTCGCAGGCATGTCATCTTACCGCAAATCCGGCATTGGGCACCAACCGTTGGTATGCACAAACCGTCTCGACGTGTAGGCTGAAATACTGGACGGTACGTCCACTCGATGAGCCTCACTGCGACGCCCCTCGCCACCTTGTCTAACCAAAATGCTAACTGCCTACGAACTCCTGACATTTCCTGCCACAACATTATGCACCATATTAGCCATATTCTTTCGATTTGCACGACCTATCATACGATACACCTTCACCCTCACTGTCCCGCAAGAAACACCCGTACACACTCTATCATACTCATCTGTCTCTGAATTCGCTACTCTACGACTAGACCCACCTTCATCTTCCATCCGCCACATTCCGCGGCACTGGTCAGGGAGTGGCACACTCCCTTCCTACCCTCACCAAGAGAAGCATGCTCCCCCTTATCAGGGACTGGTCTTGACCTTTGCGTTTGGTATGCTGGTCATGCTTGCATCGGTACTCTTTCTCCGGTTCCGCTTGTGTTTTACCGCTCGTGAAGAGTCCAAACTCGGGGATGTTGCCCAACTTTACACGGATATTACAGGGAGGCCGTATGTTCAGCCTCCTTGGGAGCTGGTGTCGCTCTCGGAAGTCCCAGATCTGGAACCCTCGCCTTGTCTGTCCGACGTAGAACTCAATCTATACTTCTGCCACGACATCTCTTTCGAGCTCAGTTTAGATGGTATGTTTGCATTTACTCTGGATGTGTCGTCGGAGATTCTCACAAAATTCTTCGCAGCAGACACAGTCGAGGACATCTCTGCTTTGTTCTATGAAGCAAGCCCTCCACACGCTTCCGAATTCCTTGACGTCCACGGTCCGATATACGCGCATCTCGTCAATAACAAAAGTGTAGACGACTACCTAAAGATGCTCACAGACGCAGGCTACTCAGACTTCAGCTACCAGGCTCTTGACATCAAGAATTCAGACCCGAAGAAGACTACAATCGAATGGGAGTTCACCGCCAGGTCGCCGGCTTTCGACGTCTTCATGGTCTCGACCGTTCGCATTGGATCGCCTGGAGATGTGCCACTCACCCGGACGGACTTTTTGCTGTGGGATATGGGTGGCGGTGTCTACAAAGCAGTGGAAGTGCTCGAATTGGCTGTTCAGACTCGCGAAAACGTGGAAGAATGTGCGGGTGAAGAACAAGACCTCTTTATACACTCTGACGACTCGTTCGCCTCTTCAGACGATCTCTCCGGCCATTCGTCCACTCTTCACGACTTATCCGTGGCAGGAGATGATCGCGATGGCGTTTTCGGCTCCGTGCCCGTGTTCACGTTCGGCGGCAGCAATGCGTCCAGAAAGCATGGCTTTACCTTCGGTCTTGGAACCCGTGATATATTTGACGAGAGTCGTTCAGAGACCAGCACTAATAGCGACCCTTGCGAAGATTTGACCGGAAATCACAGCTTGGATCCTGACGAAGTACTCGAAGGCCTTTACTTGCCGGGGGGTGGGATCGCCTAAGAAACACCCAAGGCAACGGAGTTCAGGACCATTCCCGTCACCACCCGCAACAGAGACTTCGGACGCGGCTTCGGACGCGGCTTCGGACGCGGCTTCGGACGCGGCTTCGGACGCCTGTCTTTAGAGCAGTAACTGACGAGAATCATTTATGTTATATGTGCACCATGCAATCTAATTAGTCGCGTGAATCAAGCATATAGCCTAGTGTAGGGTAGAGACGACCTTCTGCGCCTCTTGCACCAAACGCTCCGGGCACGCCAAACTGAACACATGGCTCTCCTGAACATACTCTACAAACGCTTCCCCTCGTTTGTCATATCGTGTTTTGATGGGCTCTCTCCCCTCTACTACATCCATCATAAACGCTCGTGCGCCGGAAAGGACCTTTTGAGCAGGTTCTCCGGCTGTCTCGTGGCCGCAGGATATGCTCGTGGCCTCCGTTCCCACTAGTTCCAGTAAGGCGTCGACAGATTTGAACCATGTCACGATCGACCCCTCGGAGGGGAAGATGATAGGTGCATGCTCATACAGGGTGTCGCCGACAAATAGCATGCGTTCACCTGCATCCCATATTGCGATTTCGTCGGGTGTATGGCCAGGAGTGTGGATGATCCTGAGTCCGGTCCATGGGCTCTTGGAGTGGGTTTGGTCTCTACGAACGGCATGCTGGTGGGGAACCAGTGTCGGCTTGTATGACGGCACCGGTATGTCGAGATATTTGCAGAGCGTGTGGGTAGGCAAGTTTGACGGGTCAAGGAAGGATGGAGAGTGATCTGACGCAAGGATCTGAGAATCCTTAGCGAATTCTTCGACACCCACTGTAGAATCAACTCGCGATGAGAATCGCCACTCGTTCCAAAGAGGGGGTACACTCACGTATATGATCGTAGTGACAATGACTCAAGATCACTACATATTTCATGCTCCCGTCCTTGTTGAGAGGATATCCCGCATTATCCTCCACCTCGACTGTCTCTAGGAATTGCCTCAAGCTCTTCAGATCTATCTCCGGGTCGTCGGTGGCACCACCGCAACCTGTGTCAATAATGACTATTGTTGCTATCTCGGCGCAGACCTTGGCGTAGATGAGGGGACTTTCGTGGTACATATCCGCATATTCCTCGATTACGAACGTGCTTGGAGTGAGTCGTGAGGCGTTGAAAGCCGGCTTGCGATATGAAGACATCGAGTCGTTATCAAGTAAGGTCCTCCAGACGCACGCCTTGTGATGAGTGAATGCACACCGTATTTGGCGTTGATATATATGTTGGAGAAAGCAAACAGTTTGGCAGTCACGCCGCAACGAGCGCAACTGGAATTACTACGGTCGGTTTCACAAGAGGCTGGAACTCGATATGGGTCGTCTGGCAGAAAGATGGAGGCAGTAGGACCTGTGTCTTGTCAGAACTTGAGCAGGTTCATGGACGTTTGCGATAACCTTACCAGCGATACTATCTCACGCCTGCTTACCCTCCGGAGACTGGACAGATGACTGCGACTTCTTCTCCACCCTTCAAGATGACAGCAGCAGAGTCATCTACCATCTCTTCATCGACGCTCCACTGACTCGTGGCCAGAATCTGCTCAAGACCTTTGCCTGGATGCCGCGAGGCCAGAATGTTAGAGAGTGATGATAGAGGCAGGCCGCTAGAGGGAATGATAATCCGCTCGGAAGTCAAACCAGTTGCGGTTGATGCAGCTGCGAAGTAAAGGATAGTGATCTCTAGAGTGGGAGACATGAAAGCGCAAGGATACTATAATCCTGTGATGATGTGCCAGTATGCACCTGAAATGGGCATCAAGATAATGTAGCGCTCCGTTTACACATGCCTGGCGCCAAATACAATGCATTCAACGCCACGGCCAAACCAGTACTGCACATCTGAAAACATTCAGGCAAGCGGTACGTCATTGAATTCGGAAGATTTAGCATATCACAGTTGAAACTCGCGTTCTTACTCTTGCTTGATCAGTAGCTCAGAGACCAAGGCAGCATACTACGCAGCTGCTACGATCACTTGTGCCGTGACGCCGCGCGAATCCCCATAAACCATGGCAGCCTCAGTCGCTACACGATTCCCACCCGAGCTGTTCATGGACGTACTTCAGTACGTTGGGCCTCTGCCAGTGCTGAGAGATCTTCAGTCGGAACACCGCAAGGACGCAAAGTACGGACTGGCTACCTGTTCGCTTGTCTGCAAGTACTGGGCCAAACAATGTCGCCCGAAAGCGTTTGACTGTATTCAAATCAAGGGCAGCTGTACGAGGCGCAGTGGCTATAAGTCTCTACGCTCGCTCGCTCTTTTGGTATCAAAAACACCACAGAGTTTACAACCGATCTCGGAATACATCAAGATCCTCCACCTCTATAGGGAGATCAACGACGCAGATTGGTATGATAGCGTCGAATTCAACACTAAACGGGTCCTACAGCTCTCTCAGAACCATGTCCACAAGAACGAGAGGTGCGCGGTGCTCCTCCCAAACGCAGAAATATATGCCCATGCAGTTCAAGCCGGACAGTCGATGGTCTACCCCATAGAAGGCCCTCTGAATTCCTCGCGCAACATACCGCTCTTCTGTCAGCGCATAATTCTAGAGGAGGTCCAACTGTATTGGCTTCCCGGAACCCTGCGCTCATTGTTGAAAATCTTTCGATGCATCGGGCCCTCCGTTGACCTGGAAATGAGAAGGGTGTTCTGGGTTGATGACAACGACAGAGGGCGCTCTGTGATTCCCCTGTTGGATATTAATATGAATATATCCGCCAGGTTCTGCAGAAATCCTGCAGAGGCTGTGTGGTCCGCCTTCACGATGCTCGGGAGATCATCGATATACTACGTGGACCCATCTGGGCATCAGCCACACTTGTTGTTGCTGCACGCATCGGAATTGGAGACCATGAAATCCATTTCGCAAGTGCTGTACGACGTTGTGAGGATTAGAGCGGCTCTAGGAGACGCGGACACACGACTCCAAATTTCCCGTGGCACGCTCAATGGGCTGGCAGTAGAGGATGGTGAGTCGACTCGTTCTTACGATGTGCTGGTATCTTGATAATATATCCTCCCTGTGAAGACTTGGTTTGCGCCGTGAGCATCCACCGGCTGGAGGACCCGCGTCCTATCGGCGTTACACTAGGGTTCTACGTTCCGAGCGGCCGTCGCCTCACTGAGAATGTGTGGGAAGTCGGTTTCGGCGCAGAGCAGTATGAATATGTCTGCAAGGTCGTCGTTAGTTTTGAAGCTTCGACGACGGAGCGAAACCCTATGATCTCGGATACCCCAATTTCCGACTGGGACAGGCTCATCAGCCTTCTCCTCCAACTACCAGAGCTCACGTGTATCGAGCTACTTTTCGCGGCATATAGCGATCTCGTACGGTTCGTCCGTGCCCAGCGAACCACACTAGGGCGGCTGGGGAACCGGGTGAAACTACAGTATGACGCACCCTGTGAGGGAGTTGATGAAGTGCATTTGCACACGCGGTACACCGTTGAGATTCACCCTGGCAGTAACGACGTGGAAGCGACAGGTGAGTCTGTAGCTCGTCGTACATCACAATCCGTCCGACTCCTCGTTGACTCGTGCTCAATTCAAGGATCAGTTGAAGTGAAAGCTCGACCCGACCACATAGATCCGTGCGGGTCACTCTGATGTATGATACACTTGCTACACAAACATTTCCATCGATATGTAGTGTATAAATATCCATATATATGAGACATGATGCATATCTGTACTGCTAAGTCATTTGAGCATTGAGATGTCACTTCAGACCTAACCGCGCACTGCTGCCTGCCTCGAAGAATACACCCCAGGCTCGCCAGCCGGGTCTAAAATACATCCTGACTCGTACATGGTATATACGTCCCGTCAGTTAACCCTCTACAACAGACCGTGTCGAATGTGCGCCTCAGGCTACTCCTTATATACCTACTGTACCGGAGGAATGAGCTATGTCCGAGTTGCTGGCTATACGGCGTGCTTGACGGCGTCGAATACCCCCGTAGAGTCAGATAGCCGTACTGGGGGTTTTGACAAACGAGCAAACGAGCGTTCGTCCTGCTGCCATCACAATAAGCACTCAACATCACGCGGATATATAAGCACGCAACACACCCATGGACTGTCTGACGTCGTCTCCTTCGTCACCTGAATACCGGCCTGAAATTGTTCAATCAGCACAAGCTTTGATTTCACATTTCTTCCGTACGTACCGATGGCGGCACGTTGACGGTCGGCAATCCATTCAGATTACTGAGCTCCACCGTCATCCTGTTATCAGACGCCGCTTTTTCCTTTATACTGTTCCTAGCGTTCAACCTGTAACAGGCGGAATTGAGCTACCAGTATAGCGGTTGCTAGTGGAGCTACTTACATTGCTAGCATCGAGTTCGCGTATACTAATAGGCAAGCAAGAGACCCCTTGATCAATACGTGTTTATGATAGGAGGCTGTGTGACTTACGTTTCGTGAGGACCTCCAGCAAGCCTCCAAATACGAGACTGTGGCTGCGAGCATTAAACTAGAGACACCTAAATCTCATATTTTATGCCGCGGAAAGGTAGGGAACTCGTACAGTGATGAAGATTGCGGTCGACGCCATTCTAACGGATATGGTGAGTCAGTGCGAATTCCAGGCGCGATGTATCGAAAAAAGTCGTACAAAGTCAGAGCTCCCGTACTAATTGCATAATGGAACAGCTTGCTGACCATTGTCCTGGTGTTACTACAAAAATGGGATGTTAATACCCGCCGAATGTGTGCCTTTGGAAAATACTACTTTTTCAGCGCGCCAGAGCGATCTTGGTAGAGGTATGTTGCCAGAACGGATGTGATCAAGAAATCGACGGCGACATTGAGTCCCCACCCTGCATTGATAGGGGCCTAGATAAATGTTAGCCACCGCCGTCAACGTTGCCATACACGCTATGTGATCTCACATGCGTATAGGGTGCACCGAGGAGACTAGCCCAGGTAGAAAACTCGTATCTGTCCGTCGCCAGATCAGTTAGCGAAGCCGCTTTGAGGAACTAATCCTTACGCATAGCTAGTTGTTCCTAGGGAACCGTAAATTAAGCTGAACCTTGTAGCATGAAGCTTGCACTTACTGAGCGCGAGGCCTACGAGCAGGTGAAATGAGATTATATCAACCTCTCGTCATTGGATAGACTCACCAACGCGGGCCAAGAGGAAAACAACCTACAATCTTTAGTATTGATAGGCATGCTACAGATGAAGGACGTGGTTCTTACCATTCCAGCTACCACGAAGCCTTGTCTTCGCACTGTTCGTCGTGTAAGCTGCCACTGCTTTGAATCATACTGCGACATAAGAATGCTCACGACGCCATATGCGGTACATATAAAACCTGCGGACATGAGGACATGTAAATCATGAGCAGAATTCATCTCCCAGATTACGAAGTGTCTCACGATTGCACTGTACCGCTGATAAAAACCTGCAGCTCATTTAGATGTTTGTAATACGGCTGTTTAACTTACGCTCACCTCCAGGTAAACTGTGACCTGTCCGAAAAAAAATGGTAAGTGAATCTGTTATATTGTGTATGGCAAAGTCCCACGCACGCCAAAACTCCTGTTGATAAGATCTGGGCATGAGAATAATAGAAGAGGAGGCTCCAAGGCGAAAACTGACCAAACAATTGACTCTAGCCCTTCAATTCTATTGAAGTTGAGGATGAAGTACCAATACAGCACGTGTATACAGAATCCTACGTGCACAGTCTCCAGGACTCTGCGTCAACGTATGGTTTACTCTCCGCAGCTCTGAAGAATGCTGCGGAAACACGCACAGTAAAGCCCATATGATAGCTTTCACAAATGCCTGGTCATTGTAGGTAGAGAAATAGTAATATACCTGCGTGCAGAACACGCCATATAGTCTGGAAGGGATTGACGTTGATATTCCATAAAGCGTTGGCCGTAATCGTTACTCACATGAGGGCAAAGCATATCTCAACCAAGAGAGGGCCAATGAAGGCGCCCACGTCGATGGCCATGGTCCGTACGAGAGGTCAGTGGAAGGAGGGGAATGGATATCAAGGCACTCGAGACATGTGCATTGACACATATTATATGTAACGTGTTGAATGACATGATCGAAAGAACACTAGATGCGTCACGAATTGCACATCATGGTTGTGAGAACTGTGATGCAGCGCGAGCCATCCGGTGTGAATAGAAGGGCTTACGAAGTGCGAACACCGCCGTATCACAAGGGCGAAATGAGGAGTCCACCAAACTACCGCCGAGGAGCATTGCATGGCGGATGTTCCGTTCTCACGAAATCAATCCGGAGCGGTGGATAGCGTGATAAGTGGGCGTGCGACTGAGGACATGATGAGATGCTTGTCGTCAATAGCGCGGCTAGTATCTAAGCAAGTGAGATAAATGCGGAAATAGTTAATGAACGCATATAGTTGAGAACTTACGAGGCTCGGAACAAACAGCCACACTGAATGCTCGAGTCCTGGCCGGTCTGAACGACTCATAGAGCTGAAGATAGAAACCGCCAACGAACTTGTCAGCAATAGCTCAAACTCTCATCCTGTCCTGTAGAAGGGCAGTGAAAGTCAGAAGATTGCATTGATTGCAGCGCTTGATGGTGGGAAGTCCGAGGATGATGAGATAGGGTTCACTGCGTTTGGTGAGACAAATGGCATTTCTCCAGGGCACTACATGCACAGCATGACTGGCTCGAGTCAGAGAAGAGCGAATGACTACGCTCCAGTATAAACCCAGAGAGGCCTGAGGGAGGCTGGCTGCTTGGATGTAGGGCGCGAGTACGTTGCGACCGTGAATATAATACATTTCCGTCGTGAAGTACACAACTCACCAACAGCGTAGAGAAAAGCCGGCTTATTACCCAACCTTCTGTTTAGAGCGGTATTCGTGCTACCTGTAGGTAATGTATCAAACAAACTTCGCGAACAGCCAAACCCTTGCTAGGGCGATAGAGACTGGCAGTTCGCTCGGTGCCTGTTCAGCTGATGACTGTCCCCGAGCGGCACTCGGCAACGATAGTGGCCAAAAGAATCTGCGGAAGATGTATAAATAAGTTTCTTCAAAGGATTCGCGGCCGACAATGACCGCCATCGCAAGACCTGTGTTCAACTCGAAAAACAAAGATGCGCAGCTTAGCGCTTGTGCCACAAAGTTAATGTGGAATCACAGATCACATAAACGACCATATTTCATTTGACTTTGCCGTGAGATCCGTTCCTTCAGATAGTAATTTCATTCACCTTCGCCCGGTTGTGTCTTGCATCCTCTGGAGAGTTCAACAGTTACTGATATCGGAGGGGTGCTTCGCCTTTCAAATGACCACAAAATGATATAATACACTACCAGTCTGGCCCTCACCGCGAGCCAAAACTATTCCGGAATTGATACAACTTATCCAGTATGCCAGCGCACCTCGGCGTGGCTGCTCGGATGGACAATGCTTCGGGAAGCTTATCTTGTAACCGCTTCAGGCGACGATGTATATCAGCGGAGTAGATAACATGACGACTGCCTCTTACCTCGACTCGCGCAGTCGACGCAGGATGTGTTCGCATAAAGCTGAATCCACCGCCGGCTCCCTCCGCTATTTTGCCTAATCGTTCGTGCATTCTGCCAAATAACTCAGTACCGGCAGAACAGAGTAGTATACTTATGACACATACTTTGGCGCGGCTTTAGGGTCGTAGCAAGCTTTCGACATAAGCTTCAGCCCAATCTCGTCCGCTACAAAAGCGAACGAGCGTAAGAATCGCAGTTCGGAAGAGAAGATATCACATCTGTATTACCTTCAAATTCCATCGTACGTGAGCGAGGAAGTTCGAGAAGAAGTGTGTATAGATATTGCGTTATGCCGAAGTCGACGCTCAGCGCCAGCGATACCAAGGCAGAAACGGCTACCAAAACCTTCATAGCAGACAGCTGCTCCTGGTTATGGCGCGCAACTGAATAACCGTCAGAACTGCTTCCAGAATGCAGAGTACCATGCCAACGAACCAACGTGCCCGATCTCTGGTATATCGAATTCGGTAATGAGCGAGAGGGGATAACACTCTCACGCAGAAGTACGTACCATGGCCAAGGATAGCAGCAAGTCCTTGCTCATCTTTGGCTACCGGCAGGATGCCGGTGAACACGACTATGTTACCTGCAAGAAATGAAGGACATGCGGGTATTGTAAGCGTCGCACTTACCAAAAGCTGCCAGAGCATTGACCGTCTGCATATCGTCCACTACTATCAATTCCCACTCCCTGCCCCCAGCCTCAGGGGGAACGTCCTCCGATCGACTGTCGGGATCCCAAGGATCTCTCGGCTTTTGACTCAGGACCTTGGATGGATAGGGTGTTTTGAGTACACCCAAATCATTTGCCTCGAGTATTCTATTGACTATGTTATGAACGTGAATTGTCAGTGGGTGGTTTGGAGGGAGCGCCTGCTTCTGATATTCTTGCAAGAGTGATTGTCGCGTTCTCTCTGCAATCTAGCATTGTCCACTCTGCTCAGTTGATGAAACGGCAAATCACACTGTTTGTACTCACATAGGCCTCAAATTGAGGATTTGATGTCATGAACCGCCATCGTCCGGTCTCTGGCACCTGCTCTAAGCTGAAGCGGCATCGTCATAGACTGTACGTATCCTCAACAATTAATAACGACGCACTGTGCAACGTAGTACACACCCCCGAAAGCCGTAAGTCCTGCTAGTATCTTCCCGCCTGTTGTCCACTGCTTAGCCTGATGGGGCCCTCCTTCAGGGATCTCGAATCGTCGGTACTGTGCACTGGTTATGGGCGAGCTTGAGGAAAACGGTCGTACAGGACGTGCAAAGCGCGAAAGAGTGCTTAGCCTGATGTTCTGTGTATAATGAGATGGTATGGAGATGCTCCTGCGCAACGTAAATATGGCGGTCATGAGTATGTATACGGGACGATGCTGCTGTACAGTACGTGCCAGACATGTACGCGTTCGTCCGATTGCGGCGTGCGCCACGACGCGCACTGAACATCCGGGCCGCACTGCCGTCCTCCACATTGTCAACGAGGTTCAACGCACACGGACACGGACACGGGCTTGATAGAACATCATAGCATCAATGTATTATACTTTTGATAGATGTATCTCGTAAATAAGTACAACTAATGTCCAGTGGCCGGAACTCTCGCGCCTCTCTACCATCTTACAGAAGCACGCAGTCACTCCTGGTGTTCGCCAGCCAACATCACACATATGTGCAGATGGTCCATTCCAAGGCTAGTGTATTTGTGCGCGTTAACCCATCTTCACCGCATCGACAGCAATAGAGAAACGAAACGCTCATGCGAGTTGTGCTATTTTCCTTCGCAATCGACGTAGGCTTATGCAAACGACAGGTCCTCAGGTCTCTTCTCCATCCGGTGGGGCATATCACCGGGCTACAATTTGCTCTTTGCTGAGTATCAGGCAATATGATGATCAAAGAAGCCAAGACGAACCATGTCATCCGTGAACTCAGTTGTCTCCTTATATATGGTGACGACGTTCTTTAACTCATCATATTAGTACATATTGGCAGCACGAGTGTGAGAGATGGCATACCGGAGTTGTCGGCGAGTCTATCGAAGCCGAGGCAGGCGTCCAGCGCAGTTGAGACAGCTCAATCGTGTTCTTTCCGCCGCCCGTAGCATTGGTAAACACTCTGCGTCTGGCGTTCAGCATCGCGAGCATCGAGTTCGCATAAACTGTATATCACATCGCTGATGAGTTGCAGTTGATACGAGATGGTCGGTCGACTCACGTTTGCTCAGAACTTCCAATACGCCGCCAAAGAGGAGACTCTGCGAGTATGCATTGAACTGATGACGTTTTGTCAGAACTCTACAAAGTGGAGGTGCGTCCAGAACTCACAGAAATGAGAATAACCAGTGAGAAGAACCTGGATCGGTTGTCAGCGTCAAGGACACCTCCCGCCGTAATGAGGATGAAATGCCTACACAGTCAAAGCTCCGGTACTGATAGAATAGTGCATCAACTCCCGGATGATATTCTTTGTGCTGTGGAAGAGGCTTAGTAAGCACGCTCGCTACAAAGTCATAGGTTGTACTTACCGGTCAAGCCCAGACTTGCGGTTAGAGTAGAGATAGTAAAGAAGTACAAGGGTGATCAGCAGGTCGACGAGCACAGACAGGCCCCATGTGCAGTTGGTTGTAACCTACGGACGGTGAGCTGGAGGTGGAAGTGTTATGCGCTAAGACTTACGAGGACAAGTCTCGAAGTCTGCAATGCCTCCCACGTGCGTCGCTTGAACCTGTATAGGATGAGAACTTGAGTTTAACGGCATCGCCATAGGCAACGGCTACGACTGACATTGAAGAAGTGGTAACTGGAAATGTGTGTGAGCGGATTTATGCAACGAGATAGAATGTGGAATCCACGTACACAAGCCAAACGCTGACAGGATCAGTCCCAAATATTGAGTCGTTGAATATTGCCGTGTGGTCTAGCGAGCTCACCTATGCGCAACGTCAAGATTGCCCCCTGCACCCGATTTAGCGCAAGAAAAAATAGCGGTGTAAGAAGGTCTGACTGACCACTATCCCAGTGACTGCGATATTCCGACGGCTCACTGCGACAAGGGAGCGCACTCAGTGATATCCTAGTGCGGTTGAGGAACAACAATCTCTTACAATGCCATATGCGGTACACATAGAAGCTGAGATTTGGGGCATGTGAGATTCGATATATTATCATACATTGTTTGCCCTACCTTTGGGCGAGCCCTATGATGATAACCTATAATTGGCGGGCGACGGCGTCAGTATCTCACCAGCTATCCCAGTGTCTGGACAAACCTCAAAGTATACAGAGGTCTGTATGATCGGTCAAATCAGCGAATTGAATCAGGTGACGGCACGTTGACTTACTCCGCCACTCCTGTGGATGATAGGTCAATGAGCGGAGTATGAAGTACTGCGAAGGTATGCTTACCAAACAATTTGCTCCAGTCCGTGCACAGGGTCGCCAAAGTGCGTGATGAAATAGAAGTAGAGAATGTGGATGCAGAGAGCCGTATGGCCTGTTTCAAATATCCTGTACGACTGCATTCGATACTTCAGCTAACTTGTGCGGACGAAGTCCCTCTCACCCAAGAGCAACCACCCAAAGCTTCACGAGAAAACCATCGCTGTCATACGTTGTCCAGTAGTACAACAATTGCGCAAGAAAGACACCGTATAATCTAAGGGAAACGGATGCGGTCAACTAAGCGCCTAGAATATTGCAGTGGCGGACTCACATAAATGCGAAACATACCATGACCATGAGAGGACCCGCTAGGGTCTCTATTGAGCCAATAGCGACCACGGATTCGGATAGTGACATTGTGTTGTGTCCCTGGCGACGAAGGAGAGGGAAAGGAGAAAGAATTATCGCCTAGCCAAACGTCGACCGCAAAACCTTGCTAGGGCTCTAAATAAGTAAGCAATGAGCGGATGTATTTTTCTCGGATCGCCGTACATTTCGCGATCGCTGGGGATCCTTCGAACGAGGACTTCTGGGTTTGCAGCGCCCGGAGACGCAACGGGTGGAGGTTACTCACGTTTAGGCGAACAAGTAGATGTGAGGAGGAGTGTTCAAGTGCTGCACGACGGGAGTCTGCCTACACATCCTTTGAAGGGAACGTCCCCTCCTTGGCGGATGCAAGCGGCAGCGGGGAGCGTGACTATGGAGAGCGGATAATGTCGCATGTTCTCGATCCTTGTGTTCAGATCCTGCAGTAAGCGCTACTCGCTTTATTTCAACAAGCCTGGGCATTCGTGCCCGGTTGGCTTGTGCTCCGTCACTTTAACCGAGTCTGCCACCGCCCTACAGAGCACACCGGTGCTTAGACTGACCACAGGGACATAGCAGCAGGTATACATTGACCCGGCATGCATTGCGCGTGGATGATCGACCGTGTTCCTGGGCTAGTTAAGCTGCCCCAACCTGTTCGGCAAACGTCACAGGCCCCGCCACAACGCAGGAGGAATACGGCCAGTGCATCTTCTACAGTAGGATCGACTGAGTAGTCAGTCAGATTCTGCTGTCTTCAGATTATAGGAAAACAAAACTTACGAGCATACGGAGTAAATCGGCAGCGCCATGGTTAACCCGACGGAGCAATTTTTGTAGAATGTGAACTCATCCGGGGAGCCGGCCATAAAGGGTAACCGGAGTTACCGAATTTGTCGGATCCGATGCTCCAAGCAGGAAAGACGTTCGGGAGACGCTGCGGGAGGATCGGTACCTCGAAAGAGCCTCACCGTTGCTGCAGAATATGCAGTACGTGCGAAGGAAATTTAAGCGGCATGTACTAGCTGCACATTTGTCATGCGATACACGAAGGCGGAGTCAGCACAGTGCGTCAGCGCTGCGGCTATTGGTTCAATGCATGTTGCAATGGTATGGCCATTCCTAGATCGCAGTAGGAGGAGTAAACCAACAACAGTCAACTGCAGGATAGCAGAAATTATCTTTTTATCTTCGCAAAGACGACGAGGAGCATCATGCCGCCGTGGCGGCGGCGCCGACGCCAAAGCCCAGGGCCAGAAAGGTGGCCAGAATGGGACGATCACGTGCATTGCCCCTGGTCCGTTAGCGCGTCACCTGGTATATTGCCAAACGGTGCGCCGCAGCGCGAGGCAGTCAGGGGGTCTGATTTTGTCTCTGCCTACCATCTCCTATCCCTACTGCCACACTAATCATGGCCGTGTCGACCTTATTTGACGTGCGGAAACAGGTCCGTCTGATATGTTCTTAATTTGTGACATGCAGCTCACAACGCGCATACTTTCAGCTCGCTTTCTACGGGGCGTATCACAGCAACCCCGTGAACGTCCTGGTACATATTTTTGGGGTCCCTCTACTACTCTGGTATGTACGCCTTGCGCATCCACAATCTAATATGCTTAATAACATTCGCTTCTTCTCAGGTCAGCCCAAGTATTGCTTCACGAAATACCGGTCCCGCAAGCCATCCCTGAATTCCATTACACAATTAATGAATATTTCCAACTGGAGTCCAATCTAGCGTCTATATGGACGGGCTTATGTATGATATACTACTTTGTCCTTGACCCTGTGGCTGCAGTGAGTTGTTCCATGACGATCGACCGCCCTATTTCCTAAAGTTACATTCGCAGGTGCTGTACCTGCCCCAGCTCTCCATATCTCTTATGACCGCCACTGCTTTCGCCCATCGCCCTAATGCCATCCAGACCGCCGCAGTAATTCAGGCGGTATCTTGGGTTGCCCAGTTCCTTGGTCACGGTCTTGCTGAGAAGCGTGCACCGGCTCTGTTAGACAACTTGCTAGGCGGTATGTTTTGTCAATTTCCGCCCCGAGCTTACTAAGCTGATTTGTGTCGCAACACAGCCGTCGTCCTTGCCCCGTTCTTCGTACACTTGGAAATCTTGTTCAAGCTTGGATACAGTCCTGCACTCCACCGTGATATCAGGAACCTGGTCGGAGTGGAGATCACTAGGATCAGGAAGTTAGAAGGAGACAAGAAGCGAGCGAGTATCGCAAACGCTGATTCATGAACGCCACCGTGAAATCTATCTATATTTCGCGCGATGATCGAAAGAGCTTACAGCTGCCAGTGACGAAACCTAAGTGCTAACATGCCTTCATCAAATCCAGTGTATTACTATCTGCTCAACGATAATATAACATTGACATATTTCATACGCAGTCCAGGATAGTGATTTGTGTAGTCCGAACAGCTTGCTTGTTCTACAATCTAATCATATGTCGCTCGTTATGTTCTAGTATACAAAAGGTAGACAGTCTTCGTCACAGGCATGTGCTATGACGGTGCCTTCACTTCCCCATCCTCTGTCGCCTCTGTCACCCCTTCTGCCTTTTCCACTACCATGTTCGGGTCACCTTCGTAACCCTCCACCTTCATGTCGTTCAAACCAAGTTCTTCGTTTTGATCCCATGTCCGTTCGTACTCCTCGATAGTCATGTTTGGGTCAGGATCGGGCGCATACAGGTTCTGGAGGTAAGAGTTGGAGAGCGGATCGTCGAGGATGATGGTGAAAGGGTGTTCAGCGGTCTTGACGGCTTTGAGCTTTGCTAGGAACGTCTCGAACGCTTCATCGCCTTTTCTTGCGTCGCTATACACCTTGATGGAGAGCTCCTCGTAGACTTGGTCCAGGATACCCTCGAGAGTTGTGAATCGACCACCTAGCGTTCCTGGTTGAAGGACAAGATCAATCTCAGGAATAGCGAGACCGCACGATTCACTCTATACGGGGTATATGGGTAAGCTATTATCAGAAGAATCGCAACGACTAGTTCAGACGAACCTTCAGAATATCTCGGCTGAGGTCCTCGCTATCCTCGACTTTCAAGGTGATCCGCTTGCCATTTGTCGATATCGCAGACCCGGACTTGACCTCATTGTCCCTGTAGCCGCACAAGTCGCAGTTTACTGACATGATGAGAATATCCTAGTATTCACGTCAGCCATCAATACCACTATATTGCAAATAAATTCTTACCTTGAAGTAAGGGATATTAACTTTCTTGACAAGTGTGTCCGACGGATGTCCACAGCTGGAGCAATGGCCCGGAAAGATGTAGATTTCCTCGTTTTTGCCGTCCAGCCCGTCCGTCTCATCGTCCTCCTTCTCCTCTGCATCAGGGTTGACCAAGCCTAGATCAATATTTTGTTGGTGCGTACGACGGTACGTGCGCATATTCCATTTCGGATCTGCCATGCTACCGACAAACTCCACGAACGAGTTGCCAGTAGGATCGTCCAAGGTAATGACAAAAGGCTTCATGGGGATATCTTTGTGAGCGGCGCTCTTAGATTTCACCAGCCCGACTACATCTTCATCCTCCTCTTTTTCATCCTCGTCGTCCCCTAGGATATCTTTTATACCGTCGATGATAGCTTGGATCTTGTTGTATACAGCTTCGTCCGCGATACGCCGAAAAGGCTGTTCTCCACTCAAGTCGGTGACAATGTCGCGCAACAAGCCCTCAACGGTGGTGAGCTGACCTCGATTGGGAGGAATGGTGAGTTCGAAGTCTGGGATGATCACCGTGCACGTCTCGGACTTCACAAGCTGACGATCCAAATCAGGGCGTGCTAGCATCCGCACTGTATATGTGACTCCCTCGGCTAATCAATGAATATATGACTGGTTAGGTGGCGATGTGAATACACAGATCAAGATGACTTACGTCGGATCTGACCAGCGGATTGTATTTCGTTGTTCTGGAAGCCACAATGCTCGCATCGGAAGGACATGACAACCACCTCACGGAAAAATGGGATGCTTGTGAGGAGGAGCCGTGTTGATCCCTTCAAGATGTGCGACAGATGAATATCTCCTTGCATATCCGTTCGTAGGGTCTAACGTACCTGCTCATGGCATCGCATGCACAACGACTCAATCACCTGCACAGCCCGTGTGTCTTCGTCACCGGTGCCCTCTTCATTCGAATCTAGCTGCTCATTTTTGTCAGTGTCTTCCGCGACCTGTCCGATCGTTGGAAAGAGCTCGGTGTTGGGAGCCGCCATATCTTCTAATGCAGATCGCAGAAGTGTAGGTCAGTTTTAACTGGTGGGAGGTGGGTTGAGAGGGGACGCATACCTGTGGAGGTCTTATAAGCATTTTGTCTGTTGCAATGACTGGGAAAACTGACTCACTTGCAGGAAGGCGGCTGGTGGCTGAAGGTGCTCGATGCTGCCAAAGCTGAAATTATCTGCAAGATAGTTGCAAGATAGGCGCGGAAGAGTCACGTCTACAGGAGTCACTAAATCACGTGTATGCATCACACCGCGGACGGTGTCGTCACGGTGAACGCGTGACAGCAGCGCGGTTTACTTTCACGTTCACCTATTGTGCTCAGCCCTCCTGTTTCTTCCTCCGCACTCTTGTACACGTTATTCGGCAACCGCATATAGTTCAATCTGACTTAGAAAATAATAGCTGCAAGACTCAGATCCGCCATGTACTCAAGCACATCGTACCCCTCCGGTGCCTACCACAGGGACCAATCTAACGAACCTCATGGCCGGCAAAGCTTCGCGCATTCCCATTCACAGCCATTTCTGGTAGCAGGCATGTCCAGTCAAGGTACCGGGCATAGTCCCAGCCTGCGTTCTGGTCCACTCGGAGGGGGGACCGGAGGACTGTCAGACACGCTCTCTCAATCCAGAAGTCATTACCAGTCTGGGTATCTAATGGTGAGTGGCGCACTTATATACGCGTATTGTACTGATTATCATTCCTATAGGCGGCCAGTCAACACGATGTACGTGGATACATGCAGACATCACCAGCCTTCTGCTAATAGTTCAACGTAGGCAACCTCGCTGGGGCCACGCTTCGACGACGCACCCCTCATACAGACGAAGGCCAAAACAAATCCCCTGATATCTGGTTCTTCAGCTGCAGAATTTGGCATGGACTCGATGTTTCAGAGCTCGCGGTGCGTACGAGTTTCGAGAGCCGAAACCCGCCTTCTGACTCTTGACGAACAGTCAAAGACAGCGACAGACCTTAGCAGATGAAGATGCGCCCCCGATGAACTCAGTGAACGATATTGTGAATGAAGTTTATGAGCCTACGACAAGAAGATCAACGGTATGTCTCATATATGTATTTCTGAATTCGCGCTGGATTCATGTGTGTTACAGACACTCAACCTGGATGCGTCAGCCAGAGGCTCACTTTTCCGACCTCAGCAACCTCAGACACCGTCAACGCCAAAAGCATCCGCTACGTCCAAGCCGCTATATGTTATTGTCTTCGGGTATCCTGGGGACAAGTATAGCGTAACCGTTGAGTACTTCCGCGCATTCGGCGAGTCGACGGAGGCGGACCCGAACCTAGAGATATCGAACTGCTTCAGGATCGGTTACATAAACCCCGCAGATGCAATGCGCGCAGTGCGGAAGAATGGAGATGTACTGAGTGGCTCATTCATGGTTGGAGTCAAGTGGGCGGTGAGTTACATTTAAAGAGTTATCCGCAAACTTTGTCTGAACATAAATGACTGTAGGATCCAGCACAAGCTGAGGCTTTGCTAGGTTCGCCTCTTGCGCGTAGCCCGTTCGCGGCCTCTATTATTGCGGAGAGTCCTTCCCCGGATGTTAGTATGACAGACGCGTCCCCCTCTGGTGGTTTCTCCGAGTCGTCTCTTGCCATTAGCACGTTGGTACCACGTGCACAGACGCCAACTGTCGGTACACCAATACGGCTAGCTCCCTCAGCTTCCGCGTTCAGGAAGCCCGGTTCGGGAAGCCACATCCCTCAGCTTGCGAAACCTGGTGAGGCGGCCTTAGCTCCAGGTGTCGTGCAACCATCTCCGAGTAAGGGAGTACTAGGACAGGTATCTGATTTGATATTCGGCTGGTAGCTATTGCTGTATGTAGCTGTAGCGCATCACAGATTGTCACGGCTCGGTATATGATTGCTTGTGTATCCTATTATCTCCATCTGTGATAGATGATCACAGGTGGCATCCTCGTATATGTTGAGCATTGTCCGGCTGTTACATAGGACCACACATCGAATGCAAAGTGGTTCTGGAAGCGCAAACTGCCATCCGTCAATATAACAAGCTGCCGAGCACTGAAAGAAAAGGCCGCATAAGATTTGCACTTGGGCGGTGATTTATCTCCTAACTCTTCAATAATGTAAGCTATGCAGCAGGAACAAAAGACGCGTCAGACTGACTACGAGGGCCTATCGCACAGCATCCTCGTTCTCTTCTGTGGCTTCTGGTTCTGCCACCAGCTGCGCCTGAACAGTCATGAATCTAGCAGTTGCCTTAATATATAGCACTTATTCATTGTGCAATAACACGTACTGGGCGGCATGGCTTGCTGCCAGGACCTTCATAGCATTTAGATCTAATTTGAGCACGTCGCACAAATCCGCTGTTTGCCCCACTGCCCGCGATAGCCTTGCGAGGCTGTGTCCTAGCTGCATATAGTTGCGATCTTTGGCTTGAGTCGCGTTCGTCGGGAGTGTCGACAACTGCATGGTGGCTGTTCGATACCAAGTCGTGACCTCTTGAGGCGCTTGCTGGCCATACAGTACTGAACATCAGATCTCACACAAGGATACACAAGCAAGCACAACCGTGACTTCCTATTCAATTGAGCATGATCGTTCCTCTTCGGGGCCCGTATGCAAGGAATCTGAATGATATAATGATCTAGAACGGGGTGATAAAATACGTGTACGGAGTACACGCTGACGAGCACAAGAAAAGTGTGTTCTACAGTACTTTAAATTGATGGCGGGTCAGGCCTATAGTCTCGCTTGCTCGCTGCGTCGACGTGCATCTATCCACAGCTGCTGGACAGCGTCCCAATATCTCCGGGGCTCCCTGATCGCATGGGAAACATGGGGCGTGTCATCAAATATTTCCGTGCGAACATCAAACCCTGCTTTCCTACACTCCTCAACATGGGAAAGAATCGCGCTGATTCTGCTGACCTGATCTGTCTTCGAGCACATGTACAGGCGAGGGATCCATTCTATGTCGTCCCTTGCCAGAGCTGCAGCAGGCTCGAACGACCGCCCATCTTGATCCGGCGTAAAGTTAGGTTGGAACGGAATGAGGTTCGGAGATTTGAGACGCTGCCGCAACTCTGGAATAACGCCGGTAGGTCCGTAGCTCAAGTGAAAACCACTGTATAATAGGGCGAACGCCGGCGTCGCAACGAGTTTGAGTAGCGGGTTACGGATGCCAGCTGTGAGTGCGGCTATGCAACATCGAAAGCTGCTGGATTCAGGAGCAGAGTCGAGGAGGAGCGCTACAGGATATCGTGATTCATGGCAGTTTTTGCGTTTGGCCAGTAGTTTTGACAACGTCATAAGCTGAAAGCCTCCGCCTTGTGGGAACATTCAGGTGACCTTCTCGCCGACTGACATATAACCAAGACATACCATTGGACATAACATGCAGGAAGATGCCGCCAAATCCGCTGCCTTCGTCCTTTATCACGTTCTCAATAATGTCTGCCACGGGCTTCAGGAGTTCTTCCTAAGATCCATGCAGTCAGAGCTGTGGTTTGATTGAAAAGCAGAGCAGAAGCTGAGCAAAAAAATTGCAAGCCTCAGAGCAGCTTACTCGGGTCGTCTGTGAGTGAAACGCCCACGCCATGCCCACTTCTATTATCACGGCCGTCGCGGAAGGATATAACTTCCTGAATTCGGAAACGTACTTCTTGACGTGAGGAAGCTTTGCATGGACTAGCAGTTCCAGAAATATGAGCGTGAACGATCATTAATGCATCATAATGTAGGCTTACACCAGCCGAAGACCACAATCAGACTGTTACATCGTCAGTTGCCGGGGATGTTATACGTATAGGTGACTTACGACGGGGAGTTTGGATCGACTATGTCATGCAAGGGAGAGATGCAGTGAACACAGGAATTGAGAGCTATTGACTCAGTGACAGAAGTCATATTGAGCTTCAGCCACAGGCTACACGAGAGGGAACATCATCCGGCTCGTGCACCCCTGGAATATGTATGCAAAGGAAGCACGGCGACTGGCGGAGGGTTATCGAGATCAGGTCCCACGTACCTTGCATGGAACGGCCGCAGTCTCTGCGTCTACTTACGAAACGAACTGCCAAAACTTTTTGACATTAGACCAAAATCTACACGACGAATGATAAATGATCAGTCGCTGGAGGGGATCAATGGCCGTCTTGGTTCTTACTGCCGCGATGGCAGAGCCAGCTAGAGTCGGCCGGTCCTGTTGAAGATAACATGATCTCTTCAACATACAAAGGCAGATTCATGTACTCGCTATTGCAGGGCTCGACTGGATGACCAATTTAGGGATTGAACCATCTCCGGGCGGATTGATAACATTGCGAACCGTTAGTGCGGATTACGGGAGCGGATAAAGTGATATGAGGTGCAAAGAAGTGCAGTGATAGACGTGGCTTAGCCACTCTTTTCAACGTGTATGACTTGCAGGGCGTATTGCGACCAAGTAGTTCTACTGGGAGGCACAGAAGCGATTCATAGACACGACGGTCGCGCTAATCATCACGTGATGGCCCAGGTCGCGTAAGTGTAACAATGTCATCAATAAAATCGTCTCAGAACCCGGCTCTCTGTTATCCCTGTCGTCCGCAGCGTCCACCCTCAACTAGAAAGCCTTCACATCGACGGCCAGGTTATCTCGTTCCCTCAGTGGGCACCCCAGGGATACGATATCACCACCATCATGAACTCCACAGCACCTGGCTTGTCACTATTCTCCGGTTCTCAGCAGCTTTACCTCGCGACAGTGAGGCCAGTCTACTATGTTGGGAGCACGTCCCTCTTCGACTTCATGCCTGATCATATGTTGTCGCTGGTCGCACCAATAGTCGCTTACTGGGTTACATCGTTGCTCTTTCACATGATGGACATGTCAAACGCGCAATGGCTCGAGAAGTACAGGCTGCATGAATCCGCTGAAGTGAAGACACGCAACCTGGTATCAAGAACGGACGTCTTTGTGGCTGTTGTGGTTCAGCATATCATTCAAACGGTGCTGGGCCTGTGGTGGATGCAGAAGAAACCGTCTGGAGATGAAATAGACCACCTGAGTGCATTGGTCGGGAAGGCACCTCTGTTGCTCAGTGTAATCAGGGCTCTGTTTGGCGATAAGATGGGCGTGCAGCTATGGGCTAGCTATGGACATGAGCTAGTATTCTTTGTGTACTGGTGGGCCATCCCATGCGTCAGATTCTTGCTAGGAATGTACGTGTTTGTGTGTTACACACACCGCCGCAGTCGAACTAACGATGTTGCAGGTTCATCATCGATACATGGGAATACTTCCTTCACCGCGCCATGCACTTGAATGCCTATCTTTACAGAACATTACATTCCGTACATCATCGGCTTTACGTGCCGTATGCCTACGGCGCCCTCTACAATCACCCTCTAGAGGGCTTTCTCCTCGACAGCTGTGGCGCGGCCCTAGCGGAAACTATTGTCCAAATGTCCACACGCGAAGCCACCCTGCTTTTCGTCATCTCTACCATAAAGACGGTGGATGACCATTGCGGCTATAACTTCCCCTGGGATCCTCTCCAAATAATGGCTACCAATAACGCTGACTACCACGACATCCACCACCAGGCATGTTGCTTTATCACCGTTCATTATCAATACTAACTATACCACTACAGAAAATTGGCATCAAGAGCAACTTCGCTCAACCTTTCTTTGTTCATTGGGATACCTTGTTGGGTACCCGTATGACGCGAAAAGATATCGAAGAACGGCGCACGAAGATCCAGTCCAAGGTTGAATAATCGTTACACTCATTTTCTTATGGTACGACCCCCTTTGTTCATAATGTAATGTAATCACGCCCTGTTCTGGATGGCTCTAAGGATTTCACAGCCCCTGTATAGCGTAATCACTTCGACCTTAATGATTATTTACCCACACTTATCGGGTCTTACCCATGAAATGTCTGCACTTGACTTGTTTATGTTGACACACAGATACAGTGGATGAATCGTAGTGCAGGCCAACAGGCTGGGACGTAGCGGGGACATGACTCGTGCGAGGGTGCTACCAGTTTTGTAATGTCTCTTTTGTGAGTGGTACACTCTCCATCTCGTGCTCGTATTCCACCTCGACTCTCGGTCCCCCTGAGATGCTGGTGAGAAAATGAATATGACAGCTGTTTAACGACTTACGCCTCGCTTTCTTCTCTGGACCTTTTCTTGGCGGTTTCTGTAATTTTGCAGGTGCCTTGCGTTTCCCGAGCGTATTTTGTTTTGATTCTCGGCCCTCGTCGTCGTCGCCCGAATCTTCCTCTTCTTCGTCGTCGGATGTACCCTCCTCCTGTGAATGGGCTTAGGTGAACACAGCCTCGCATGACATACGCGGATAGAACAGACCAGTACATCCTCGAGATCGCTCAACCCATCCTCATCTTCATCCCCGCTCATATCACTGACGAATTCTCTGTCACCCCAACCATCCTCTTCTTCAAGCTCCACATCGTCCTCGTCTTCTTCTTCGCTCTCCTCATCCTCGATCTCCACTCCTTTCTGCCCGGCGCGCTCCCGGTCCAGTACGGCACGCCAGACATCCTCATTGACATTCAAGGGTGCGTCGCCATACGCCTTAGACTTCAGTCGCTCAAGGAGTTCTTCAGCGATCGACTTTTCCAGCTTGGCAGCCGAAAGTGCCTTGCGTTCCCGCGTTGCTTCACGGCGATCGAGCTTTTTCTTAACCCCTACGAGTTTGGGTCTATTGTCGAGTGATGTCTGAGTATCTGATGGGAGGAGAATACACAACCATAATGAGAACGTACTCTTGTCTCAACCGTAACCGCCGCATTTTAATGAGGTACTGTGTGATTTTCGTGACCCTCTGCTTACACTTGTGGACGGTGAAGTTTGGCCAGTGGATGAGTTCTTTATCAATTTGTTCAAGAGCCTTTGTGTAGTTGTTAGAGAGCTTTATGCGTTCCCACATGTTCTTCGGAGTGTGTGCTCGCTCAATCGTCTTGACATACAAATAAAGAACACCTGCGGAAGATTTAATATTCAGAGGCGCATGATGGCGTTGCTCACATACCTTCCTTCTCCCGTACAGTCGCATATCGTGAGTTCGCCAGGGGGCAGCTCTGTCTGTTACAGAACCCGGTGACATTATATTCATTTCTGCAGAAGTTCTGCGTTGCGGTTCTGTTCTTTTAATGTCAACTTCCAAGCATGCATCAGGATGAAATGCAACTTACTTGACCTTGTACGAGCAGAACTGCTGGTTTATCACCGACCATATGACATCGTCGCTCTGCATATTTCAAGTCCCGGTGTAGCAGTGAAAGAAAGGTATTTGGTGCGGATGTCGAGTCTCCGCGCTTGAGAAATTTAGAATTGAGCGGCTATCGCATTGAACGCCTGCGCCACGTGAGGAACGCACTGTTAAAGCACTCGCCACACGTCTTCCGCGGTCTTTCACCCAGCGAGCTCTCATACACCTTATTTACTCTTTAATTCAACAACACTCAGAATGATACCTTACCACAACGCCCTCAAGTCATCCTTGCAGGTTTCGCAGCTATGCAACATCGGCTATACCTCCCGGTGGGCTCGTCCAGCCCATGTCTACACCCGCAACATACAGTCCAGCAGACCACGCGCAGAGTTTCACTTCGATACCCACCATTTCGTGCAGCGTTTGGAACGGGAAGGATTAAATCGGGCACAAGCAGAAGGGATTATGTCTGCAATGGCCGAGGTAATAGACGAGAGCATACGGAATATGACGAGTAATATGGTCACCAAAGCCGACCAAGAGAAGGTATTGCATCTTCGGACTCTCTAGAAAATAACTAACGCTAGTATCGTAGCACCACTACACCCAACAAGTTGACTTCGCGCAACTCAAGTCCGAGCTTCAGCTCACGGAGAAGAATGATTTAGCGATGCTCAAAGCCGAAAACGACCGGCTCGTTAACGACATTGAAAAGCTCAAGCAGCGGCTGCGAGAAGAAATCACACGCACGCAGGCCGGTGTCAGACTGGATCTCAACTTGGAGAAAGGCCGGATGCGAGAGCAGAGCAGTGGTCAGGAATTGAAGATCAAGGAAGTAGATACCAGGATAGAGCAAGAAATCGCCAATCTTCGTACCGCGATACAATCGTCCAAAGTAAGTCCTTCACTACCATGGTCTATGCACTCTCTAATGAGAACGTTCGCTTGATAGGCCACTACTTTGCAGTATTTAGTCGGCTTCGGTGAGAGTGACTTTGTCCTTACGCGGTTCTGTGAACTGACGATACCCGCAGTGACTGGCTGTTCGGCTTTGCTTATGGCATACCTTCGTTTCCGTGTATGATGCCATTATTTCCATCGGGAAAAGCACCATCCATGCCAAACATGCGTTGCTTCGCTATGGACCTAGCATTCCACGGCCCATTGGCGTCTCCGTCTCATGTGAGCAACTCGGGGATAGACGCACGGACGATACTGAGTTCTGTGTTTATCAGATCTGGAGCTAATCAGAGCATACTATGGTGCAGCTCGACAAATGTTGCCCATGATGGCAGCGCTGAGAGAGTTCGTCGACATTCCTATATTGCACACAAGTAAATAGGCTGTGCGTTGAGCCACGAACAATATCATCCGACCATTCGTCTAACAACCTTGAATGTTGAGGCCCATATCGGAATGACCATTTGAAAGTCCAGCCATTAAAAGTCCAATCACTCGACCACTTTTCCCTCCAGCGAATGTATTGCGTGGCTGCCTATCACGAGTGACAATGTTCTAATCATCTAAGGGTGGGAGAGTATCGGATGTGATGTTGTTGCCCAAGGCTACCGCTTTAAACAGATCGTACGCTCTCTCAATATCATCGTTGACGATCACAAGATCGTGAGCGCCCTCCTTGGCATAGTCGATTTCCTTCAAAGCCATAGCAAGACGTTTGGTCGTCGATGCCTCTGTTTCCGTGCCACGTCCTTGCAGTCGCTGTCTTAGCGCACTCAGCGAGGGAGGAGAAACGAAGAGGTACACGGGGTTGAGATTGGTCTTCTTCACTTGCCTGACTCCCTGAAGACGCGTATATCCCATCCGCAAACAGCGGAAAGCACAAGATTGAAGACGGTACGTACCTGAGCCTCGATATCAAGAATACAGCGACGGCCTGCGTCTGCAACTGTTTTCACAGTCATGAAAGACGTGCCGTAGAAATTTCCCGAGAACTCGGCATGCTCAATGAACGCGCCCTCTCCAATCAACTTGACGAACTCGTCGCGAGAGACGAAGTAGTAGTGCTTGCCGTGTTCTTCACCGGGACGAGGGGAACGTGTGGTGTCTGAGAAATACAAGCATGAAGTTCTGACAAGAGAAAACGTAGATGAATTGCTTTACGAGACACGCTGAAGCCAAATTTGTCGGGAAATTCAGCGAAAAGACGTTGCAGGAGAGTGCTTTTGCCTACGCCGGAAGGACCAGACATGAGCAATGGGCGAGCAAAATGCGACATGACGGTCCTCGGATCTAGTGCGACAGCGAGACAAAGGAGTGTATGAAGCGAGATGAAGAACAACAATGACTTTGAATACGGGTTAGGTTGTTTCGACCTTGATACATACAGCAAATAAACTACCTTCCTTAAGTGGGGATAATCTTGGAATTATTTTTGTTCTTGTGATCGCCCCCGGATTTCTGTCGTTGCCAAACGTCACAACGGTCACAGGCACTGATGCGCTGAAACTGGTCACGCCGCAAGTCTACGCTGTTTCCGCGACCACCACCACCACCTTTCCTTTTCTTCCTCCTTTGCGGTCCTCCGTCCTGTATCCTCCTCCTCCCCTCCTCCTTCCGCCATTTTCTCCCTTTAACTGACCAGCCTGTAGCACGACCTTTAACGACCATCATGGGCGCCGTCTGCTGCCGACCCACAGTACGTGCTATAATTATCCCGCATGCAGCTCCAGCTGATTCATACCCCGATATACAGCCCATAGACTTTGACGGCGACGTCAATCTCTTCCATTTCGTGCTCTTGCGGTGTGTAGGCAAAGGTGCATTCGGCAAGGTTGGATATCCTATTCTCTAAACTGCGAGTCTTGGCTGAGGTATTTGGATCACCCGACCCGTCCATAATAGGTTCGAGTTGTCCAGCACAAACAGACCCGCGACCTTTACGCTCTCAAGTACATTAACAAGACGAAATGTGTAAGGATGAAAGCGGTAGCGAACATAATACAGGAGAGGCGCCTGCTTGAGGAGGTGCGATGCAACTTCCACAGAATGTCGTACTTGATGCTGATATAAATATTCATGCCTCCTAGATTGACCACCCATTCGTGGTAAATCTGCGGTACGCCTTTCAAGATGACGAGAACTGTTTCTTTGTCCTCGATCTTATGTTGGGTGGCGACCTCCGATGTATGTCAGCTCACCGCTATCCTGCGTATCAATAATTCTCACTTATGAGCCATGTGACAGTTCACCTTGAACGACTTGGGTCATTAACGGAGGAGACCGTGCGCTTCTACGTTGCCGAAATTGCGTCGGCGCTAGCGTTCCTTCACGATAAGCGCATTATACATCGGTATGTATCTGCTATAAGCTTAGATTGTCGCTTTGTTGTAATCATTAACTTATCGCATGATGTAGGGACTTGAAACCGGACAACATTCTTTTAGACGAGCGGGGACATGCTCACATCACTGACTTCAACATCGCTGTTCACTACTCCGAACGACGATTGCTCACCGGTGTAGCAGGATCGATGGCTTATATGGCCCCAGAAATCCTTGCAAAGAAGGGTTACACATATACGGTCGATTGGTGGTCTCTAGGTGTCTGCGCCTATGAACTCATTTTTGGACGTCGGCCCTTCCGCGGGAAGACAAACAGCGACCTTACACACAGCATCTCGAAGGACCACCTGCGATTCCCAGAAGATGCAGAGACCAGATGCAGCAGACCGGGGTTGCAAGCCCTGAAATCAGTGAGTCCATCACTCTTGCCGGCGTCGCGAGTTGCGCCTCAAGCGCTCGAGTGACTCTTGAGCTGCATTCGGGCATGTCTATCTGAATAAGCAGAGAGCTCACTCGATGTTTGAAATGTGTTGCTGACTGACAAATGCACCAGTTCCTTGACCGTGACCCTTCACGGAGACTTGGATGTAAACCGAACGGTGAAGGTTTCGCGGAATTGCGAAGGCATCCATGGTTCCAAAGCATTGACTGGGATACTTTGGAATCGAAGGAACAGACGTCGCCATTCATACCAGATGTATGTCTCTCGTTGATTTGTAACATGTGATTGGCCGTGAGCTCACGCTTGACGTCTATCAGTCCAAGAAGGCTAACTTTGATGCGTCACACGAACTCGAGGAGCTTTTGCTTGAAGATAATCCGTTAAAGGCTCGTCAACGCAAAGTCCAAGATATCAACAACCTCAGCGCCGAAATGCGCCAAATGGAGGAACAGTACGTGCCACACACTACGCAGCGAAAAGCAGCTAACAGCCGTACCTTGTGACTAGGTTCACATCATATGACTTCAAGAAGATGGCGCGCCGGTCCTATTATCCGACTAACCAGCAGATCATCTCTATAGCTACATCATCTACGGCTGCTTCCAGACCTGTTACGCCTGGCACCGAAGTGGAACAAATCGACAGTGTGAACGGCGTTGGTTTTGGACAAAAGCAGATGCAAGCACCGGAGGAGCACGGAGCAATCCAGATGGAGGACATCAACAATGAGAAAGCTTATGCGGTGTAGATCGTGCAAGCTTACTTTTTCGCTCCTTCCTTCGACGTGCTACGGCCAACTCTGTAGTGCTCGTGATGTCACTCCATTTCTTTCAGGGACCTTCGGATTTTCTTGGTTCACCCTTGTCCATGCTGGCTGGCTGTGCCCTTCGTCTCATGCCACGATCCTATCCTCGCATATATCCCTATTTCTATACTGTCATAATATTTCCGCCACACGCGCATCCCTACCCTTCATTGCATGTTTTCTGAATGTCATTATATACCTTCTTTCACTGGTTTCTTCCAGTCCTGACTTGTGGCTATGTCAGGAGTCTTCGGGACCCTCAAGCACCTGGTAGTCCTTGTACCGAAGCGCACCCAGACATACGCTGTTGCTCAGAGCTTGCCGGTGTACTCTACTTACCTTTTGCCCATGCATGGTACTCATTTGGCCATATCAACGCACTCTTAATGACAGTTACCCGCCCTCCATGTCTTTCCTTAGTAGTATTCCTGTATTCGTTGCTTTACTTGTGTTATTGGATCCGATCAAGTAACAGTCCCACGTCTGTCACTCCTCACGTCGGATCGTACACCAAGTCATGATCACATCTGATTATACAGAACGCGAGGCCGGCAAGTGTTTCACGAACGAGAATTATAATTTTATTCACTGCATCCTAGCCTTGCCCTTGTCTGGGCTCTTGGTAAATACCGCCTCTGGTGCCGCAGGTTCCAACTTCACAGCGTTCGCCCTCTCAAGCTTCCTGGCTTGGGGTGACAATTGATTATTCTGCTCGTCCACCTTCGTAACTTGCGCCTTCAGCGGAGCAGACGTCCGTGACGTGACCATAGTATAGAGGATCGAGCCCAAAAAGACCATGCTTGCACCAGAGCCCAGCTGGAAGTTCCACCCGTTACCAAACCACCACACGCTAAAGCACAAACTAATGGCTTTACGCATTGTGAGAACAATATTAGTTGATACCGAGGATACGCGCTATTGTTCCGCCTGTTGAGCACATGAGGGCATCATGCAAGAAGGAATCACGTACCGATGTCATTTGATTCACACCAGATACACAAACTAGCTGTGTTATGAGGTTCATGGCCAGCGTGAGATAAGGGCGAGGGTCGAATTCGGCGGAAGGAGGGACATCGAGGAAATCCATTAGATGCGCCTTGGCTAATACCAAGAGTCGCATGATAAGGTGTTCTGAGTAATCGTCATTATGGCCGTCATCTGCGAAAGTAGCTGCTTGGACAGAGGGAGCAATGGAGGCGAGACTAAGCGATTTGAAACCTCGCTTGACGCTAGGTATGAGCAACAGGAATATGGGTAAGGAAAGGGCGTGCTGTTCCAGCATATTTCAGCGGGCAGATCCAACGTGAATCATGAAAGATGACCCACGGTGTAAAATACCCCCTCCTGCCAGCAAGGTCCATATATTGTATAAGCTCGTTCCTGGAGCAGACCTAGTACACCTGTCAGCCCTAGCGAGACAGTGAGCATGATGACGCCAGTAGTATATTGGGAAACGTCGATGGAAGAATTATTTGATGCAGTGGGTCGCGAGGTTGTAGCAACAATAACACCAAGAGTTACAAGTAGTACTGCGCCCTGCAGAAACTCGTTTAGAGAATTAGAATCGCGGTTTAGTCATTGGCAGCTCACAATTTGCGAGGATGAATATCGCTTGGCGAGGAAGACACGTCCAAAGAGCATGGATACAGCGAGTCCTGATTGGAATCTCGTAAGTAAACCTAAACCCCAGGGTTGAATTTACATACCGGCGGACCGGAAAATTATCAATACAGTTAGCGGAACTGAGAAGCCATAGGCCCAATTATTGAACAGGGAGCCACTTGTGAGTACCAGTACTTGGAGGGCCCACTGTGAAATGGGAACTTGGCGGGGTTTCAGGGATAATGTTGGTATGGAAATGGGTATGGGTAGCCAGTTAAGCCGACGCCACATGAGAAACGATGGAAGGGCAAGGAGGGTTACGAAGACCATTTGTGAGAATGTAAGGGCCGTTCCTAGACACATCACACACCGACTTGGGTTTCACGATATGGTAGAATATCGAATAGGCGCACCTAAGTGGGGATCCAACTTCAGCAGGTACTCGTAGGTGTACACGTTCCTGGGAAATAGCGATGGTCCTAGTCAATATGGCCCAGGTCGTTTGGGGATGCAGGACTCACGAGCAGCAGCCACCGAATACAAGAGTCAATACATAGGAGAAGTCGACAAGCGACATTGCCACAGGCTTACTGAGTTGCGGCGGGGGATCCTCTTGTGCCTCCTCCTTCACTCGTACGGGCGACGGGTCACGGCTGCCACCACTGCTTTCTACTCGCGCATTTCCAGCGGCGACGCGGTTCCGGGGAGCACGAAGGACCATCTCTGCCAGCATACGGTTGGTACGCTCTGCTCGATGTTCGCTTGGTGGACGTCGTCGCTTGTTCATGATCAATTGAACCTCCACGGCGCTGTAGCAAGTTTCCCGCGATGTCGAATAATCAGCATGCAGCGTAATGGCCAGAAGCTGCGATGTCATTTGCGCGCTCCGCTGATGATGCCGTTATCTCTGTACCAATGTCTCTTCCATTCGATCCCTGGTAGTATATCGGTTAGTACACGCGCCTGTCAACTTCTGCTGTTCGCGCGAAAGCGGGGTTCGACTCCCCGCCAGGGAGATATTTTTCTTTAGTTCCGCACGCACAAGAAGCGCTGTACCTGCACTACACAGTGATTGTTCCTTTGCTGCTTTTCCAGTGCCTCCACGCAAGAACCCTAGCTACACAGAGTTCACAGGTCCCACACGTTGTGACCGTCCTGTCTTTCCTCTCCACGTTTGGATATCCCCATATATGATATAGCTCGGCTCTCCCCATAACACACCTACGTCTGCACACCTGGAGTATCTACACATTTCATCGCCATGGCGGAACGACCCAGCGCCAGCCGTGAAGCCAGTCTCAAAGAAGAGCAAGACGTTGTAGAGATGAAAAAAGCTATCGCAACTGGCACGGCAAAGGAGTTGCCCACCGCGTCGACAGGTACGCCAAGTCGACTGTTGGCCGTCCGCCTTCTCATGCATGCTCTCCATCTGTATCGGTCGTCCTACGGGCTCGTCTTCGACCTGCAGTCGCGCCAATAGTATGCTACTGCATTGCATCCATTCTTATGACAGTGGTCAATAAGGTGCGTAGTCTGTTGAATTATACAATACCTGTACTCAGATGTACCTGTCTGTATCGTTGCAGTTCGTTGTTTCTGGAGATTTATTCAACATGAATTTCTTGGTGCTATGTATACAGTCCGTTGTGTGCGTATCATGCGTCGCACTGGTGAAGAAGCTGGGCATCATCTCTTTCCGCCAATTCGACATGAACGATGCGAAGGCGTGGTTCCCTATCAGCTTTCTACTCGTGAGCGTCATTTATACAGGTTCGAAGAGTTTGGTGAGTAATTGCGTCAATGCTAGGTGACGTATGTACTGAACAGCGTTCTTAGCAATATCTTAGCATCCCAGTTTATACCATCTTCAAGAATTTGACTATCATACTCATTGTACGTACACAGGCGCTCCGTTTCTTTCAGTAGCATCTTATCGTTCCTGACAGGCATATGGTGAAGTCATCTGGTTCGGTGGACGCGTAACCGGCCTCACGCTGGTGTCGTTCTTCTTCATGGTAGAAGCCTTCCACGCACATCTCCGTTATTCCTATTCACACGGTTTCTAACTCTGGCAGGTTCTTTCCTCTGTAATCGCTGCATGGGCGGATGTCCGGGATACTCTGGCTGAAGCAGACCCCGCCGTCGCAGAGGGAATAGCATGGAGCGCCTCTGGTATTGTCCGCTCACTCAATGTGGGCTACCTTTGGATGATGGTTAATTGTCTGTCAAGTGCTGCTTACGTGCGTAACTCGTTCATCTTGGTCCACTATACATATAAGAAACTTGGGTGGTTTAGTATTCTGATATTGACTTGTGAATGTTCATAGGTACTTGCAATGCGCAAGCGGATTAAAGTGACGGGTTTCTCCGATTGGGACTCAATGTTCTACAACAACTTACTCTCGATTCCTGTACTGGCCGTGTTCTCAGTCATGACGGAAGACTGGTCGCACAAAAACTTGGTACAAAATTTGTGAGTGTTCCATTGTTGTGTTGCTGTTGATGGTGCGAGGGACTGATTATGTATCTCAATCCTATCAGCCCCGAGCAAACGCGCAACTTCCTTCTTTTTGCAATAGCTTTTTCCGGTGCTGCTGCTGTTGGCATCTCCTACACGACAGCTTGGTGCGTGCGTGTTACAAGTAGTACCACGTATAGGTAACAAATATCTATCTATTCTTTGGAAATATTGTTCCTAACATTTACCCCTTTCAGCATGGTCGGTGCACTCAATAAACTGCCTGTTGCTGCGTCAGGCATGATTTTCTTTGGCAACCCAGTCACGTTTGGCTCTGTATCAGCCGTGAGCGTCGGGTTCTTCGCAGGGTTGATCTACGCGGTCGCCAAGAACAACCAAAAGAAATCGGATGCAACGGCCCAGCAGAACGTGTTGCCTCTCACGACACGCAACTCGTAACACCTCGTGCCCTGGCTCCTAGACACGTTCTTGAGCTCCGTAATCGATTATCTTTATATGAGAGGGGTGTAATGCAGCACAGATTAGAAGCCAGGACGATGTCTTCTTAGTATGTGCTCTCACTGTAGATCCACTGGATTCACACTATTTATGTATTCTAGGCAGACCCCGTCAACATAGAAGCCGAAACAGTGTACCGTACCAATGACGATATCTCGTACGTTGTATGAAGTGGATATCAGTAACGCGGTGGCGAGATCTCGGCTAGTCTGGTCAGCTGAGTGTCCGACGAGCATCCAGATAAAAATGTTCGATGGATCGATTCGCGGTCAGAGATAATGGCCAAGTCGCAGCTAGAGGGGAGCTGGGGTGTGTATCCTGTTCGTTTAGTCCCTCACCAAGTGTCGAGGCGGGCGGTGGCGGTCGGAATAAGACCTGTGGATACTGTGCGGATGCACCGCGTTAAGTCCGCCCAGCAGGGTCAGAGGGAGGGCGGATGAGACTGATATGAGTGGACGAGGTCTACAACCGCGATCGTGAGCGGTCGTGATGTTGCGCTCTAGTAACGCTAGCGCAAGATTGCGGTAACTGCCGCTCGTACGCGACTTATATCTAGTGCACCTCCCACTGTGTGTATCTCCTCCGCCCTCCCGTGCCTGCATCTCTCTCCTTTGTCATTTTCTTCTCACCGCACAACACGTCCGACGACGACAAACAACCCTTCGGCCGTCGCTAGCGTCCAGTAGCAGTCGTCGAATTAGATCCGCCTCCCCGCGATCTCCGCTGGTCGCGCCTAGATAATTTCAACATCGATCTCTCGTTCTCGTGACTCGTCGACGCACTCCCTGAACAGAAATCCCTCTCTGCGACTTGACCAACACCCTCCACAACCATGGCTACCGCAGGCAACACGTTGCACCCGCCGAGGCTGGCACCCATCTTCGCGGTTACGCCGAGTGCGCCTGGCACCCCGGTGCATTCCATCCAAACGATGCGCCGCAAGTCGGCGGGCCACTCTGGCCCATTGACCAAGATCCTAGTCGCGAACCGTGGCGTATGTATATTATCATCGCGCATATAGCCGTACAGCACTTACGTCGCGTTCTGGATGTCGCATCCACGTCTGTTCTTGTAGGAAATTGCCATCCGTGTTTTCCGCACTGCGCATGAACTCGCGATGCACACAGTAGCCATTTATTCTTTCGAGGATCGTTTGTCTGCTCATCGTCAAAAGGCATGATTGAATCACTTTTGTGCCCAGGAAAAATCTGACAACGGGCATCGCTAGGCGGATGAGGCGTACCAGGTTGGCAAGGGTCTGACGCCTGTTGGAGCGTATCTCGCCCAGGATGACATTATTCGAATTGCCCTCGAACATGGCGTGGACATGATTCACCCCGGGTGAGTCTGGAGATCCGACGAAAATATGCGTGCACTTATTTGGGCCTGGATCTAGCTACGGATTCCTTTCAGAGAATGCTGAATTCGCTCGCAAAGTCGAGCAAGCTGGTCTCGCGTTTGTGGGACCCAGCCCCGAAGTCATCGACTCACTTGGTGATAAGACCAAAGCCCGTACTATTGGTGACTATTTTGTTCACATATATGCTATATATTCGAGATTAACACCCTATACATAGCTATACGGATTGGCGTGCCGGTTGTGCCTGGTACACCTGGCCCGGTCGAGACCTACAAAGATGCCGACGCCTTCATTCAGGAATACGGGTTCCCGGGTGAGTAACTTCGTTCGTATATGCATACTTGCTTGAATTCAAACCCAAAGACGGGAATCTGCAGTGATCATCAAGGCTGCCATGGGCGGAGGTGGACGTGGTATGCGAGTTGTTCGTGATGCGTCAGACTTCAAATCGTCCTTTGAGCGTGCAGTTAGCGAAGCCAAGGCCGCCTTCGGAGATGGCACAGTCTTCATTGAACGCTTCCTCGAGCGCCCCAGACACATCGAAGTACAGCTTCTTGCCGATGGACAAGGAAACACGATCCACTTGTTTGAGCGTGACTGCTCAGTTCAGAGGAGACACCAGAAAGTCGTTGAAGTCGCGCCCGCTACTCATCTACCGGAGGAGGTCCGCCAGGCGATCTTGGCCGACGCTATCAAACTCGCAAGGAGTGTAGGGTACAGGAATGCTGGTACTGCGGAATTCTTGGTAGATCAGATGGGAAGACATTACTTCATCGAAATCAACCCTCGTATTCAGGTCGAGCACACCATCACTGGTTAGTCAAGTTCGTGTAAGTCACTGTGTTCAGGCACTGACTATGGCATTCTCCAGAGGAGATCACTGGCCTTGATATTGTGGCAGCACAGATCCAGATCGCCGCCGGTGCTACTCTTCCTCAACTTGGTCTCACTCAAGACGCCATCACTAAGCGTGGTTTCGCTATTCAATGCCGTATCACCACCGAGGACGCGGCTACTGGCTTCCAGCCCGACACTGGTAAAATTGAAGTATACCGCAGTGCTGGTGGCAACGGCGTTCGTCTCGATGCCTCATCAGGCTTCGCAGGAGCTCAGATCACGCCGCATTACGACAGTTTGCTGGTGAAGTGCACTGTTAGTGGTACCACCTACGAGGTTGCCCGCAGGAAGATGTTGAGGGCCCTGGTCGAGTTCCGTATCCGAGGTGTCAAGACGAACATCCCATTCTTGTTCCGTTTGCTCACGCATGACGTCTTCATCGGCGGAAAGACCTGGACTACCTTTATCGATGACACGCCCGAGCTCTTTAAGCTCGTCCAGAGCCAGAACCGCGCCCAAAAGCTGCTTGCGTACCTCGGCGATCTTGCCGTCAATGGTAGCTCCATCAAAGGCCAGGTCGGGGAGCCCGGTCTCAAGGACGACGTTATCGTTCCCTCCTTCCAGAATCGCGAAGATCCCGAGAACGGCCCTCCCCTCGATGCCTCTCTTCCCTGTGAGCAAGGCTGGCGTAATATCATCGTGGAGCACGGTCCGGAGGCGTTTGCAAAGGCAGTGCGCGCGTACCCTGGCGTGCTCATCATGGACACGACCTGGCGTGATGCGCACCAGTCGCTTCTGGCTACGCGTCTGCGTACGATCGACATGGTCAACATCGCGAAGGAGACTAGCTACGCGCTAGCGAATGCATACAGTCTGGAATGCTGGGGCGGTGCCACGTTCGACGTCGCTATGCGATTCTTGTACGAGGATCCATGGGAACGTCTCAGGACTCTGAGGAAACTCGTGCCAAACATCCCTCTGCAAGCACTCGTCCGTGGTGCGAATGGTGTTGGATACACTAGCTACCCCGATAACGCTATCTACGACTTCTCAAAGAAGGCTGTTGAGAACGGTCTCGATATCTTCCGTGTCTTCGACTCTTTGAACTACATTGGTGAGTGTTCTTGCTATAGGTACTTTTTGACGTACTGATGTAATTCTCTAGAGAACGTACGTTCCCACTTACTCCTTTTATTTGTGTGCGCTATTCACATCTGTCATCTAGATGAAACTTGGTATCGATGCTGCAAAGAAGGCTGGTGGTGTTTGCGAAGCCGTGGTTTGCTACAGTGGTGATGTTGCAAGCCCCAAGGAGAAAAAGTACACCCTCCAGTACTACCTTGACTTTGTCGAGCAACTCGTCACGGAAGGCATCCACGTCCTTGGTATCAAGGATATGGCTGGTTTGTTGAAGCCTGAGTCTGCCAGACTGTATGTGTACCATGTTCAGTTCCATTCTCTTCTCTCATTGATCATATGGTACCTGACAGGCTCATTGGCGCTATCCGCCAGAAGTATCCCGACTTGCCTATCCATGTTCACTCTCACGACACTGCTGGTATCTCCACTGCGTCTATGCTGGCTGCTGCAGCTGCTGGCGCTGATGTTGTCGATGTCGCTATTGATAGTGAGTAGATCTCCACTGCCGGCTATAAGCTGCATGTTAATTTGCGGAACAGGCATGTCCGGGCTTACCTCCCAACCCCCGATGGGGGCTGTCTGCTCGGCTCTCGAACAGACTAACCTAGGAACTGGGATTCGTTACGCTGATATTCAAGCTCTGAACTTGTACTGGAGTCAGGTCCGCATCCTCTACCAATGCTTCGAGGCGAACGTTCGTGCTTCCGACTCCAGTGTGTTCGATCACGAGATGCCCGGAGGGCAGTACACCAACTTGATGGTCAGTATATAACATCAAGCGCTGACGATAGATGAACTCACAATGTGTTTGCTTGCATAGTTCCAAGCTTCCCAGCTGGGCTTGGGTACTCAATGGTCTGGTTCGTCATGCATTTACTTTCTCGCTGTTGCTCGCCAATGCCTGAATCTGCCATCTTGATTAACAGAGATCAAGCGAAAGTACATTGAAGCCAATGAGCTAGTACGTAACTCAAACTTGAATCTGATAGGGAGTAATCTGACCAATGTCACGCCCTCTAGTGTGGCAACATCGTGAAGGTAACAAAGTTCCCTCACAAATGTTCATCGGCGTTACGTATTAACATATCGTTCAAAAGGTTACGCCATCTTCCAAAGTGGTGGGTGATTTCGCACAGTGGATGACTTCCAACAAGTTCTCGAAGGAAGATGTGATCAATCGTGCGGAAGAGCTTGACTTCCCTTCATCTGTCGTCGAGTTCTTCCAGGGCTACCTTGGTCAGCCTGTTGGAGGGTTCCCCGAGCCCTTGCGTACCAAAATCATTAGGAACAAGCCTAGAATCGATGGTAGACCGGGTGCCAGTCTCGAGCCTTTGGATTTCAAGAAGATTAAGGCGGAGCTTCGTGGAAAGTACGGCAAGCACATCACAGATGCCGACGTCACCTCGTACGTTATGTACCCCAAGGTGCGATTATAGTTGTACAATATCCGCGACGGGGGTACTGACACCCGGACAGGTCTTTGAGGAGTACCAGACTTTCCTGGAAAAGTATGGTGATCTGAGTGTTATCCCAACACGCTACTTCCTGGGCAGGCCGGATATCGGCGAAGAGATGCACATTTCCATTGAGCAAGGAAAAACTCTGATCATTCGTCTGATGGCTGTAGGCCCTGTCGTAGAAGGTCGTGCTCAGCGTGATGTCTGGTTCGAAGTCAACGGAGAAGTAGGTCCCTTGACGATTCCCCTATGAGAATTCGGACTTACATTGTTGCCAGATTCGCGCAGTATCCGTCGAGGACAAGAACTCCGCCGTTGAGACCGTGTCCCGTGAGAAGGCTACCAATGACCCAGGCTCAGTTGGAGCTCCTATGTCGGGTGTCGTCGTCGAGGTCAGGGTCAAGGAAGGCCAAGAAATTAAGAAGGGAGACCCTATTGCGGGTACGTGGATCCTGTTACATGCGTGTTACTTTCACTGATCATATGATATTATGTTCAGTTATGAGCGCGATGAAGGCAGGTTTACAGTGTTTCATTCTGGTAAACACTCACTGACGATCAAACCACAGATGGAGTCCGCTGTCACCGCACCTGTGTCCGGTCATATCAAGCGTGTGGTCGTTCACGAGGGTAAGCACCGCTTTTCGCTTGCATCCAGCAGGTGGTCTAATCTCCTGTCGGCTATAGGCGACTCTATCAACCAAGGCGATCTCGTCGTAGAGATTGTCCATTAGTCCCATCCTTCTCGTATTCTGTTCCGTACGAAGGCTCGTTCGGCTCAATTGTACCAGTATGTCCAAGTGATAGAAATGAAAGTACCTGTTGCACATCGCAAGCATTGTATTTCTCAATAGTAGTAGCCCCGTTCAATGTGACAACATTATCTTAATACTCCGCTTGCTTGGACGACAGCCTTGCTCTGTGGTTATACAAAAGTATCCGCTGGGGAAAATATGTCATATTAAGACCTAGACATGGCCTATCTTTGCTGAAGGCGGTGAGATCTGTGGGCTGTATCCTCACTGGAATTCATGACGTGAAGTCGATCCTAACGCACGGCTGAAGTGCGGCACAAACTTGTCACAGGATCATCTAATACGGGTGAAAGGCATGGTTAAAGGTTACGCACTAATGCGATTTCTGGAAAGTCTCAATATGCTCCGCTGATACTCAGTAGACGGTGAGTCTCCAACAGCTTGGAACTATCGTGTTAAATGCGGATATGCCCGATCCCCTAGTAGTAGATCATTGAATGGTCCGCTAGGTGTACGGCTAACGGTCTGTAATGGGTCACGGCATAATTCTAGCCTTCAACGCTAAGCAGTTCTCGACCGGCTTGCAGCCGTTGGACGATCTGCCGGTGGAAAACACGCATGATATCCTAATGGCAAAGGATAGAGTTTTATCAGACACGCAATACACGATGAGGTGGCATGGCTTTAATCTCCTTACCTTCGCAGACTGCACATCTGACATTTCACCCACACCTGTGCCGCTCCAGATCACTTGATATTCGATATTGCCTTCCTGAAGGCTTGTCGCAACTTTCTTTCGCAATAACTCCATATCCACACCCGAATCGAAGTCTTTCACAAGTTGATTGCATATACCGCGACCATCTATACCCAGGGGCCAATCCACAGTGTTCCTGGCTTGATCCCATGCGACGGAACGTTTCGTTACGGATGAGTCGGCTGTAAGCAACGCAGCTTTCTGTGCTTGCGAGTAACGGCTTTCGGGCGTAAGGATGAAGCGTGTACCTAGAGCTACTGCAGACGCTCCAAGGGTGAGCATTGCTGCAATCTGAGCTCCAGTAGCGAAGCCTCCTGCCGCGACGATGGGAACTCGATCAACCGGCAGCGCTTGAAGGATCATAGACACGAGGGAAATCGCAGGAGGTGCTGAGACAGACCCGTGACCTCCCGCCTCGTTGCCTGTACAGAGATACAACGTAAGTTCCAATAGGTTGATCGGCGTTATGGTGCAATTGACGGACGGCTCATACCTTGCGCGACGATAACATCTGCCCCAAGCTCGTGGGCTTTGAGGGCTTCGGTAAGACTGTTAACGAGGATGAAGATCTTTGTACGAGGAGAGCCCGGTTTCGCGAGATCTTTAGAGCGAATGTATTGAACCCATTCACTCGGGTCATTACCAAACGAGAGCCAGATGGATTGAACGTCGTTGTCCAGCGCAGCATCTAGTTTCTCATGAGCTTGGTCATTGCCCTCCTTGTCAAGCTCCCAGACAAAGTAAGCAATGCCAAAAGGAAGTTTGCGGGCACCTGTCTTGTAGCCAGCGTTGATAAGAAGTGACCTCGCGGCAGCAATTTCGTCACGGATGGTTTGTGTCGTTTGGTAGCCTGTAGTCGGCAAGAATGTAAAATCAGCTAACCAAAGAGCGCAGTTGGAACGGTTGAAAGCCATGGACCTGCTGCTAGGAACGCATAGCCTCCTCCCAGAATTGCTTCTGACTAGGATGGCGTGTGAGGATGTGATGAGCCCGGTAACTAGCCCAGCCACGTACTACTAGTTGAGGGCTGCTGACTTTTGCCATAGGTGCACAAACCACCGGCACCTGCCTACCAGTAAGATATATGAGATATCATAGCTTTGTGAGATTTACATTAATGTCTGAGATGCGGTGACATAGTCAGGCAAATTATTATGGTGGCATCTCGAGTTTAGAACGCACCAAGGAGCCGTGTAAAAGTGCTGTTGATACGAGACACCATACTGTGCAACCGGACTATAAAGTTAGCGACTGCTTCTGCATGAAGGATCGCAAAGCCAAAGTATGCACTTTCAAGCCAAGTCTCGACTGCCAGATATGTCAATAAGTTCAGATATCAACCAGTGAAGACGGCCAGAGATGGTAGTTAGCTGATGAGTCATAGATGAGCGGCATTTGAGCAGTCTTACGCTGGCGCTCCTAGCAGCATGAAAGTGAAAGCAAGTACAATGACTGTGGCCTTGTAGAGCATTGCTTTACAGTATGACCGACAAAGCCGACGATGATCATAGACGTGGTTGACGTTAGACGCCTGCGTGGCTGTTGAGACGCCACCAGCGTGTTTGGTCTTGCTTGGTTGCCTTACTTGCTCGTTGTTGCAGACGTTCACCTCGAGGCTCCTAAAAACACAACCTCATTGCCCACCATGGTGAGTACAATTCAAAGAAAATTGTGTTTAATGACGTCCTGCTAAATCTGGACACATCGCGTATGAACAGCCGCCTCCTAAATCGAAGGGTGGCAAGATGCTTGGCCTCATCAACTGGAGGCTCAAGGTCACTCTGAACGACGGCCGCGCATTGGTTGGACAGATGTTGGCATTTGACAGACATATGAATCTTGTACTGGCCGAATGTGAAGAATTCCGACGCGTTCGTCCCAAAAAGAAAGCCGGCGAATCCGAGGCTGGACCTGTGCAGGAAATGAAGCGGGCTTTGGGTCTTGTGATTTTGAGAGGGGAGACCGTAGTCAGTTTGTCAGTTGAGGGACCTCCGCCGGTTGTAGACGAAGACAAAAAGAACGCGGTATGTTCTCTATTCATGTCCCAGCCTTCGAAACATAAGGCTTACGGCTGATCTCGCGAATGTATACAGCTTCCGTTTGGTCCTGGGAGAGGAGTCCCTGCCGGTCGCGGTATGGGCATGCTACCTCCAAGTGAGTCATAATTTTACCCAGATTTGTGACCGTGAATAGGCTGCTTACTATATGCACGATTGGAAAGTGGGCCCTCCTTCTCTGCAACGGCCACCTATGCCATTCGCGCCGCCTGGGATGCCAGGCCCTCCTCCTGGCTTCCGTCCCCCGGGCTTCCCTGGTGGTCCAGGTGGCCCCCCAGGAATGCCTTACCCACCCCCTCCTGGGTTTGGTGGTCCCCCTCCAGGGTGTGTACCTGAACTGTGTGAAAGTTTGCACGCTCTGACGCATATTACTTCCGCAGCTTCCAGCCGCCTCAATAAACGTGCGACAGCGGTCCAATCTGTATTCAAGGCTCTATATCTTGTTGTTTGTTTGCTATCGCATCCTTTCTCTCACGTCTGCACCGCTGAATCAAGGCAAGAGCCCGTTACCGCTCCTGCAGTTTTCTTTCCAGGCTGTGCAGCCATTAAGTCATGCCTTCTCCTTCTCGGGTCAGGTGAGGGTCGTTGACGTAAGCGTAATCAGAGAAACAAGGTTGCGGAGAAAGGCATTGTTGCCTGGAATACGAGGATTAGGTTTGTACATAGGTAAAAATGTTATACGACAGATGTTACTCTGTTTAGTCTGCTTTTTGCATGAAGTACCGGTTCCGTGCCCCGACAGTTTAATGTGCCGGCAAGCTAAGCATCTTGCAAGTACCGATGTTCGTCGCCTTTTGTATCTGCTGACATGGTCTCTGTGGTCTGCATCAGGTTGCTTGCTCCCCAATCTCTGCCAAGTATTTGCGCATGAAAGACAATCGGAATCATCCTATTCAAATCTGTGCGCAGCCGTCAACACGGTGTTAGTGGCGAGGGCCAAAAGACATTGGGTTCAGAAGACCCTTGTAGCCCGGCGCAGAGTACGTCGTAGACCAGCCTGCAGTCTACTAAGTGGAGATGGCAGTACCGGGTATAGGTCACTAACCGGGAAGACTTCCACCAAACAATCTTCGGCCTTCTTACAAACTTCCCCCGTTTTCCCTCCGAATACACGGACCACTCAAGCTCCAACGCCCCATATCTTGTTTTCAAGGATCGCGGCAGGGAACGTGTAGGGTTCCCGTAAAGCACGTCTTTCCTTGGCGTTCAGCAGCGTCAATCTGGCTCATGCAGAGAAACTGCCCTCTCATGAAGTTTGGTATGTGTGTCGAACACATGTAGCATTGTACCGCTAAGTAGATACAGCATCATTTCTGACAGTGGCCGAGTCGGTTTGATATTTTGAGTTCAACACTGCCACAACGTGCTGTCCGAACAACGCTCTTGGATTTTCTGCAAAGGCTTCTGATAGGTACGTCACCCTTACACGCGCATTTCTCATGAACCCAGCCAACGATTTTCTCTCAAGTTTCTGCAGATGCTCAATTAAGCGCATATCCGGAATACTATATTGTGCAGATGAATTGGCCGTCGGTGAGTTGGCCACTTTATGTAAACGTACAATATTAATGAATGCGTTCCCATCGCCCATGTTCGTCATACCTTGCTGCTACCATCATTGCCCCGTTGCAGGGATGGTACATTACTGTTTGGACTGCTTCATGCCCCAGTCGGCAGGCTCACCTATCAGTCGGCACCGCAGTCTATACTGAACGACTGAGCAAGCGTGACACCAGCCGAAAGTCACGCGCGCTTGCTGTTCAAGAACAGTAGCGCTGCCACGGAGAAATCGTCCTCTTATCTGGTACTAAACCACTTCAGGAGAACTGGGCCGGACGCGTTTCCAGCGACAGCTCTGTGTCGACGGAACGCAGGCCTGTGGGCAGCGGTCTCTCCCACGGTAGCAGCGAAGGGCTTTGTATGCTTGTCAGCTCGTGCTCTTGGCCTGGCAGCGCAGAGGGCCCGATGTATGCGACTGGGCGAGGCGCGTGTCACGAGGGGTACGCTAAGCCCTCTTAGTCACGAAGTGTCGATTCCGATATCGTGGTGAATGGCGTCGTTGCCAACACAGACAATTCCATCGGCTGACAGCAACTCAGATATCCGAGGTGCGGAAGTGGGTCATGATCCTCATCCCCTGAACCCTTTACTGACATTTGCGCGATGAGGTGTTTGGCCATTTGACGTCGAATCATTCAGTACCCGCCGCCCGTAGAAAATTTGCAGCGTCTTTCCACTGAAACTGGAACTTTTCACGGCAGCACTGTGTTTGGGCTTCGTGCGAGCATTAGGGGTCGTTCGCATAATTCGTCGCTCCATAGCTTCTCTCCTCAATACTGCAATAGTAGACCCTCTTACACTGGCAAAAAGTGCCGATAAACACATCGTGATACAATGATGGAGGCGCATCTTCTAGGTCCGTGACAGCCTTGCCCCGTGCCTCAATCCGCCCTAGTAAAGGCTGTGGCTCATGGCTTCGGACGGCGTGCTAACAGGATATGTATATGCCGGTTGCAGGTGAGGCAATGTTTGGATGCCATTACGTTCTGCAGTCTGGCTTCTGCTTTTACAAACCGTGATACAGTCAGATGGGATCGTTCCATGTTGCCAGACTTGGTTGTGATATGTATAGTTATTTACAATGGCTCATCACAGTGTGCATACTCAGGGTATCTTAGCCACAGCTATGGCGTGACAACGTGCATTGCGCCCAACCTTCATAGTAAAACGACGATCGCCTATACTCACACTTGGTATGCTGTTCTAGTGGCGTAGACAGCCTGAGATACATCGCGCAGATTCTTACTCCGTACCATCGCGCAACCACCTACAGTCTCCGAGCTGGTACACGATAGGCTCAGCGATTCCCAAACTACGCACAGAAGAACGTGACACAATTCGTGAAATGCCAGCGCCAAAAGTGTAATTTCATATGACAAGGTCTTCTCCCGCACCGAGAGCCGCAACGAGGCATGAGTGTTAATCAGGTCACGATAGCTCAGATATTTCCGTGCTGAAGCTACAGCTGTGCTTATGTCACGATATCCACGAGCGGACGTGCGGCTCGTTGGTTGGTACACAGTTGCGCATGGGATGGGGTAAGTACACCCCGACCCGCATGTTGGTAACCTCGTGGATTCCAACACCCTACCTGTACTATATTTGCTATCTACCATGTCTCACAACCTTCCCAGACGTGCGAGCCAGAATTCACTGCTGAAACCTGGTTGCGTGTATCTTCATCTCAATGGCATAAAATCTAGGGAACCCAGGCAGCGATGTATTTTTGTAGCAACCTTCGCAAGTATCGCGATCAGTGGGTACGTGAAAACCTAAACCAGATTGGGGCGGCCCCCGCTCTCTAAGGTTTGTTGTATGAACGTGAGGCTGCTAAGAAACGATGCGCCGTGAGCTGACTATCATGACCAGTGGATTGTTCAATTTTGTGTTCAAAGTCGGCGCGGACCAATTCAGCTTACGAGCTCATAGATGGTGCGAAATAGCTACCACCTAGTAAGTATCGGAAAGTCCTGCGATAGGTTTAGTGGTCCATAAATCAACAGTATCAGAAGCACACCTTATTTGTATTGGACGTCAACCAGCGTTGGCATTTCTCAGACGATAGCTGAGAAACGTGCAAGGGCCACATTGGCGCGATGCCACGAAGTCGGGTAAACCGGGGTCACAGCGACGACGACGACAACGCCTCAGTCTCTTGGTAGACCTGAGCGCGATCGTCTGGAGCTTCTACCGCGCCGAAGATTTGAGGGTTCGACGCTAGGTGCCGCACATATTGGTGTACTCCGGGTTAATTGCCAGCCCCAGATGGTCATGTTCAGTGCCGGCGGCGCAACACAGACACCGACGTCGGTTTGCGAAGACGTCGGCGGTGAATGGTTGATAGACTGAGTCGTCTTCTGCCACAAGCACCCACCAGTATGAAACTCCCGCATGGGCGATGTATAACGAGCGCATTACTCGGCTTGCAGCACTGCAACCACGGCAATGTCAGGGAATGGCCCTTGTAATGGGTGTTCTGGAAATGACAGTCGATAAGTACCCCCTCGGATCGCTCGGCCAATGAGACTTGAAGGCTATAGATTGATTGAGCACTGTGCAAGGTGAAGATAGGAACAAATTGGGTGACGAACACGAGACTTTCGAGTTGCGAGGCGCAAACAAGCGCCTTCACTTTGCCCCGCCGACGTCCTTTCTGCCTTCTGGTGTCGTTGGTGCGGTAGTGAAACTTTGTAAGCTCACTTGACACTCCCGCCACGTCCTCCGCAGCAGCATACCTGATTACTGGTTGCTCAGTCGTCACGCGACTTGTGCAACGTTGAGAGCGCTTGTTCAATATTCACTCAGTAACGGGCGTTTACTGCCATCATTAGACCGCGTCTTGTCCCAAATAGGAAGGTATTTAGGCTCGTCTCGCTCATCTCACATGTCTCCGCCGTACAGTACACACATTTCACGTGGAGGCTAGGTGAAGGATGTGGCTTCGTAAGCGTGGTAGTCAACGTGATTACATGCTAAAGTGACCACTCTTGTATGACAATGCATTAGGAGGAGCAGTGCCTGCAAACGCTCTGCTCGGTAACCTCGGTTCCCCAGCGCTGAAACATCCCTGCCGCCTTCGAGCATCGGCGGGCGAGCCTATTCGTAACTTTAACATAAATCAACCGACCATGCGTCACGCTGTGTTGTCAATGGAGAGCTGCGCACTGTCATTTTGTTGCGGCTCGACCTCATCTCTTACCTCCTCTCACCTCCGTTCGTCCGCGGCCTTTTTCGAAGCCGAGAAGCACCCTGGCTTTGGGTCATCACAGTACTCCACCGAGTTCGGCTGCTTAGTCATTGGCGGGACAGCCATAGAGGTCTCGACTCTGCTTAGACAGCAACCCTGGACTCTCTTGTGAGTCCGCTCGGGACAGGACCGCATGTATTTCCTTGCGTGACGCTCGATGGAGGCAGAATTCAGAGCTGAATTCTCGTCACTTGCGCTTGGCTGTGGCCAAGCAGACAAGATATCTAGTAAATTCTGCCACAGTAGAACGGAACGGAATGACAAGTGCCAACGGAGGCAAACTCTATCTCCCCTAGCTCATGCTGTGCCACCATGTACCTTTGCTTACGAGACCTGACTCTTTGCAGATACACTATATGATCGCTACATATACGTACGCAGCTACGATCGCGTTCAGACTAAGCATTCCTGAGCTATGGAGTGACAACGTCGATCGTCACACCTCAAGCATTCATCGAGCACAGAGTAGGATGGGAATCCAATGCCAAATGTACGCAAATCCCTGCCATCCCGAGCTCATCTCAGTTCTCCAGGCTGTGTGACGCGTTACGATCGACGCTATACTGCACGGCGATCCTGGACAGATTTCCATTGCTCTGGGATTCAGTCTCTAGCTTGCAACTCCCATCACCGACAATGGGAAACCCGCGTTGTAAAAATAACTCTTGCGCCCGCCTTCACAGGAGATAACCACGAAGCAGTCAACAAAAGATGCAAGATGATTGCAAGATCAGAATCGTACCAAACTTCGTCACGTCCCTTGCAGGGTCGCAGAGTGCGACGATAAAGAGCCCGCCAGACGCGCATACAGCACCGTTTTCGGGAGCGCACCCGAGGATATCCGAGGGAGGCTTATCGCTCTCGTTCAGGATTCTGCGGCTCGGAGCATGCGTGCGGTGGTTTTGGAGAAACTGCGCACATTGTTATCATGGTTCGTTGTCAACGTAAAGCTGGACGCTACCTGGACTGGACTGGGCTGGGACTGAATGTGAATGGCGGATCTATGGAGGTATCGAGATCTTATGCCCGTTCGGGAGTGGGATACCGTAGAACTGTGCGGGGGTGGGTCGAGGCCCGTTGGACTGGGTCGCGCGGGGAAACCGTGAGGGATGTGGAATGTGTATAGTCACGGTCTTCCTGAAGTTATCTTGCCAATTGGACTCGGAAGTGAGCTGGTCTTCGCGTAGCAACGATAGGGACACCAAGAGACCAAGAGAGGGACTGTGACAGTGCTAAGCTCTTTCGAACAAGACGGCAATGACACACCTCCTTCCATCCGTTCGATCACCCGACGTGCCCCTTCGTATAAGTGGGCGTATGTTATGTCCCTCCGCATTCGGGAAGCTACAAATTCCCGTATAGACACCGACAGCCAATGGATGGGCGGGCTGATAACGATGGTGGTGCCGATAACGAACTCAGCTCGTCGCGCGGCGGGGTTTCTTGGGAACTTGTGATGTGTGTGTGCCTAGTTGGTGTGATGGGCCGCTCTGCTGGGAGTTAACTTATCGTTTCTCATGTTTCTCCTGCGAAAGACACCCGCACAGTCAGTCGATAAATCTATGGTGTCAGCACCGTTTACAGCACTAGAGGATAGGCGGCATACAGCAGACAAACGAGCCGAGTGAGCCTTCAGCGTACCAATCACATGCGAATATGCACCGGTGACACCATTGACCGTGCAATGGATCTTTGAAGTACTTGACGTTTGGAAACTGGCCGTCGCATATGATGGTCAAAGTTTCTCATTGACAGTACTTGTATTATGAATATGGCATGGGTACACGTTCTAAACGACTCATGTAAATGCCTCTAGAGCATAGTGTATTAGTCTAGACATATAGACAACAACCTAAGTAAAATACGCACGCCGTCGAGCGCTTCGACACTCACTACATGTAATCACTCTCGTCCACATCATCCAAGAACCAATCCTCTCAAAATTCGCCCGGAGCTCCCTATCCTCAAGCGCCATCAACAGCCGCAGCTTCAACAACTCCCCGATATTGCTCGCCATCTCATAGTTTTCAGTCGGCACCCACATCTCCGACTCGAACCCAATTATCGCGCGGCACCCCTCGAAGTTCTCGTCCGCACCGTCCAGCCGCGCGTCGTGAGCACGTCTGAGGGCGCGAAGGCGATGGGGCATGGGGCGTCTGAGCGGGGGAGGGTGGACCAGTGCTCTGTTACTTCGATGAGCGTCGTCTGCAACGCGTGCGTCTCGCCCTCCCATGGTGCGCCCGCCTTGGTGAACAGGCGGAACGCGAGCAGAGCCACGGGGTCCGTCAACGCAGCGTGATGGTGCTTGTTATACTCCTCTGTGGTTTTCATGTAGTAGTAGTGCACGAAACGCGGCGTTCCGCTCGGATTCGTCCCAGTTCTTCGATGTTTGAAGGCAGAGTGGGCGGGATGAGGGCGTGCGAGACCGGGTCGGCGTGATTCTGCAGACGTCCTGGGATGTTGGCGTGTAGGAAGAGGGGGAGGATGGAAGCGTGTTGCCAGTCGAGCAGGCTTAAGATCTTCAGGTCTGAGGAGGCGGAGGGAGGGGTGACTATGATGTTGCTTGGTTGCAGGTCTGGGTGGCGGATGCTAAAGCGGTGGAGGGTCGGGTTCGTAGGGATGAGAGAGGACGCGAGGAGGAGGTAGCGGTGGAGGTTCTGTGCATGGTCTGAGGGCGGTTGTTCCGCGAAGTCGTATGATTCTCTGTGTTCGCGCTGGAAGGGGAGGAGCGGTTTGCCAAACTTTTACGCCAGTTCTTTGTGGGCTGCGGCCTCGATTGTGGCTTGCACGCTTTTGTCTGTAAAGTCGAATAAGACAATTTCGGAAGATACAATGCAGGGAAAGACGTACACGGTTCCCTGTCCACCTCAAGCTGCGCCCTCCTCCCATACCACATATGCAGCCTCACATCCGGTCCCACACAGAACTCACTCGCATTCCCAAGCGGGACACCCGCACCCCCTCCCACCTTCTCCAAATCCTCCGCATAATACAGACTCCCCGCCGGGAACTCAATCTCCATCATCCTCGTCTCAAGCTTCACAAGCTCTCCTAAAACCACCGCAATATCCCTTTCCCCCACCCCAACTGCATGAACACATCGCTGGGCTTCATTTTCCCCACATACTCCATAAAAATATACTGCGTCTGCGCCTCGTTATCCGCGTCCGGCGCGTAGGCGTACACCTCGGGCACCGGGAGGCATGTAACGCATGGTGGCGACTTCGCTCGCGCGGCGTGGAATTATGGGAGGGTTATGCGGTATGGGATCCGTGCGACTGGCGAGAAGCCGTCGTTCGTGCATTGTGAGGAGGAATGTGCGGTTGAACCCGCCCTCGGCGAGTTTTACGAATGTTTTGATGTCTTCAGCATTTCGACCGACGGACTGCGCTGCTAAGCGGCATAGTGAGGCGACGTTGAATTCGCGTTTGCGCTCGGAGAGACGGAGGGCATCGTTCACGCTGAAGGTGGGTTAGAGGTATGTCAGAGGAGTGGGTACGGGACTTGCAGCCAGCGTCCCGCATTATAGTTGAAGAGGTCCGAGTCGGCCTACGGAGGGCCTGAGGTTGTTGAGAGTGCACGACGTGGCGGTCGCCAGCACGTCCTACCAACATTGAGCACGGTGGATGAAGCTAGGCACTATACAGCGAGGAGAGCGGACGGCGTATGTCGCGTAGCAATGAGTTCATACTTCCGGACGTTCTCGAGTTCCACATCGAGAACGGATGAATCACCGAATACCATGGTCGGTGTTTTTTGCGGAGGTTGTCCGCCTTTACGAACAGACAGGGTGGTAAACATGGTTCGGAGACGCGTCTTGCAATTGCAGCGTTCGCGAAGCTCCCGACTTCAGCGCTTCTACTGTGCACATAAAGTTGGTCCACAATTATTATTATTACAGCAGGGCAGTAATAAGGCTCAAAGTCATGATACGAGCCCGCATTCAAACCGCGTCTGCTGATGGAAAGCCTGGGTCGACGTAGAAGTACCGTTAACATGCTTGAAAAATCATAAGGGTCGTGGCGTTGCGCTACCAGACATTTTTGACCGATAAAATATAGCCACGGGCAAATAGAACGGCCTCATAATTTTTATTTCGGAAAATAAAAAGCGCAAGTATACACTGGATGACTCGGTGGACGAGCTCGGACTCGGACTCAACGCGTTCTCGTCAATCCAAAACACCCCATCCATGTGCAAATCATGAGTCCGACACGAAAAAAAAAAAAAAAAACTCCCGTCGTTCAAACCGCCGGTACGCCGCACACCACAACCCGTCATCCCGCTATGACCCGCCATGACCCGCCCTCCCAAACCGCCGGGAAAGCACAAGATTGGGATCGACGATGCGCGGCCGTCGGGGCGAGGGCGTGACATGCGCGCATACACGGCCATCGTCACGCCTTGTCCTCGTTTCTCATTCTCATTGCGCCGATCTTGTATGTAGCCATTAGAAAGGGCCGACGAGATACGATTCGATTCGATACAGTACGTGCGGCGACCCAATCTGCAGCTAATGTAGCTCGATGCTCGATGTGTAGCGGGTGCGTGATATCGGGAGGCTATAGGGGTAGCGCCGCATCGTTCGGGTGGCGCGTGCAGGGAGGGAGGGCCAAGGAGGAGAAATGCGAAAGAATGAGAAGGAATGGGAAGAAATGAGAGGAGAGGGAAAGGGAGAAGGGCGGGGCGACGGGTCGGCGTGGCGTGGCGCGAGATGCGCGATAAATGACGGGTTACTGTACGGCGATCTTAACGCGTCGGGGTCGCAATCGACGCGGGAGGGCGATTCAGATAAGAGTAACAGCAACAGTTACAGTTACAGTTGTGCTGTGGACGCGACGCGTAAGCGTTTTGGGAGATACGGCACGCGTCATCGTGTACTGTACTGTTGTGTTCGGGTTCGTGATTTGCGTCGTCCCGAGGAGGGCTCAGTACCTGCAGTGATAAAATTCTCTGTCAGATAAGAAAACACACAGAACATAACGCATAACATAACGACACCAAAACGGTGAAAACACGCAACTGCTTATCTCGCCGTGCTCGCCCAGCCATCCAGTTATACCGTAATGTAGATGTAGCCACCACTAGCGCAAAACCAAGCTCGTGCGTGCGTGCGAGCGTGACAGCCCAGAAAGTCACGCCTCCGTTCCCGTATGTTTTCCATAATTTCCATAATTTCGGCGAATCCTGCCGACACGAGCACTGGAACGAGACAAGAGACACCGACATCAGCGCACGGCAGGTGACCCAGATGGGATCAGGCGCACCCAGCCCAGCAAACCGGCGGGGCGCCGCGGACGCCACGAGCGTGATTTCATTATCGGGTGGCGGGCGTGGCGTGGCGTGGCTTGGAGGGACCGACCTCACCCCTCGCCAGGCACGTTCTAGCGAGTACAAGGACGTGGGCATCGACGGGCATGCGAGATGCGAGACTCGTGGAGGTCTAAGTGCATGTGTGATCCTTGTTCTGAGACCGGGGACGAATAGAACGTGCGTTGGACGGAATTATTTGCGGAATTGTTGTTGGACCCACATCTGCGTGACAGAGAGATGGAACTTGGAACTTTGGAAGAATATACGACACCAGCGGGAGTGGTGCGGTGCGGTGCGAGCGATTGCGTGGTCTGCCCAGCAAATCCTGTATTGCGGTCGTGGCAAGGCAAGAGCGAGATGTGAGCTAGCGTTTTCCTGACGAAGCCACGAAGAAACGCCGCACGATGCGCATCAGAAGTGTACGATAGACGTGTTCACGTTCCCAGATTGCATGTCTGTCTGTTAGGACAGTCCGAGAGATAAGTATAAGTGCGTCGTGGAGCGACAAAGCCCGACAGACAGATAGATGGAAAGAGATGGGTACGGCAGCGAGCAACCGTTCGAGTCGGACGTAGGTGGCCAGGGATCAACAATCACTGGCTGGTTGAGCGCCGTCGGAAGGGAAGGGAAGGGCAGACGGCTAGTGGATGGGCGGAGTGGTGCAGGCGTGATTAATGAATGATTGGCTTGCGCGTGAGATCTCGGTGCGCGCACTTTCGTGGAGGATTGGAAGGGGGAGTTGATGGCATGGTTTGGCACGGCTGGCGGTGGTGGGTCCTGTCGATCATGAATCATGAATTGCTGGGCGGCAGAATTAGGTGATATGAGCGAAACGTACGTATCGCAAGGACGCCCGTGCGTGCGAGGCCGTCTTTGGAAAGCTTTGGAAAGGAAGAGTGACTAGCAATGGAGAGCGACGAGCTGGATCTGCGACGACCACTGCCATCGTCATATGCATACAGTGTTGATCATCGCGCACATACGTGGTAGTGCGTGGTGCATTGCACCGCATTGCTCGTCTCGCAAAGACAAAAGGACGACCCGAGGAAACGGAGGCTATCCCAGGCGGCTACGCGTACTTAGCTTCATACAATCCGGGTCTCGTCGTCAGCATCTGCGCACCGCCAGGGTGGCCACAGAAGTTAAAGTTGCACGCTCGGGATGGAGCACGCACGGACGGGCGAACTGGCGTCGGATCATAACAACGTTAGCTGCAAGTCATGAGCCCGCCCGCTAAAATTCGCATACACGTCCCGCCGTCGAACTACAGCACCGCTCGCGTGGCTCCCATCGATGGGCAGGGCACGCAACAGACGCCGCGAAAGGCTGATGGGGCACGATAACTCACAAGCGCCCGTAACGGCCAGTAGGAAGGGAACGCCACTGCCCGGCGTTGTGGAGCCCAGAGTGAGAATCTTTCGTCACGCCCGACCGACATCGCACAGCTGCTCAGCCGTGCACTTCACCCGCCCTTGCTATGCTGTAAGGATCTAAGAAAGGGCGTGTGTCACGCTGGGCTGCCACAGGGGTGACGGAGCCCTGCGCTAGTGGGGTGCGTTACTGTTCGCTGGAATTGTTGGGATGTGCTGTGATTGTGCTTTTCTGTGATGTAACGGAACTTGCTGTGCGGGCTAGTGAATTCAAGGTTTTGACTATTCGGAATTTACTGGTGGGGCAGCCGCTTGGCTCGCCACAGATTTCCCTGTTGATTTACGCCCGTTCCGCCCGCCGCGTGTTCGTGCACGGTGCTGCCGCCAGTGTGAATATGCGCAACAACACTCCTCGATCAATGTCTAAAAATCGAGGATGTGTGCGTCCAGACTATTCGACAATCAACCAGTACCAGTACAGTTACAGTACACCAACCAACCTCGATGGTTTGCGTCATGCCGGTCCGTAGCAGAACCTCCAATTTTCGAAACCTACCGCGAGAGATTTCGAAGTGCCAAGGTTTCGAAAAAAAGACTCGGCAAAAGCAGCCTCGCTGCACGCAGCCAGCGACCCCATATGTCATAACCGCAGCTCGCAGGCTCGCCACTACGTCCGTCTTACCTGCGTCCAATATTGTTAGCTTGCCTCAATGACGGATTCTGTCTCGGCCGCTCAGGGCCTGCCTAACTGCCCGTTTGGACACGTACCGCGAGTGCGACCCTGTATGCGCGTTGTGCGAGTAGACAAACGGTCTGATATGACGCGTCGGCGAGTCGTGCACACTCGAATTGTTCGAGGAGTGCCTCGCGTCGTGTGTTCGAGCAGCCTCGAAGCAAAATTAAATCATTGTCCACCTGCATGGCGCAGCTTCTAGCTCTAGAGACACCACATAGAGGCGCGACACGAGGCAGCACTCCTAAATTAAAAGTTGAGTCGCCAACAGAACAGCAACAGCAACAGCGCACATACCATCCATCCATCTATTATATTCCATTTCCTCCCAGCGCATCAACACCATTATTAGACACGCCCCACACCAGCCCGTCAGCCCTTCTGGAGGAAAGAAAGCCGAAACGGCGAGTCCAGGTCGTGCACAGCGAGGGTCCCATAGTTGGGTCTAGACCTTCCGGATGAGCGAGGTAGCGGTACTGTACGACGGATGTGGGTCGCGCGCAACTGCGTCGTTCGTTCGTTCCGCCGGGCGTGCGTGCTGCTCTGCGAAGTCAAAGAAGCACGGCGGCATCGCCTAGCAACCACAGACAGAGACATCCTCGAGCCCTCGATGTCCCGCCAAGAACCCCCGCATCGTATCGCATCGCGTCACGCCGCCCCGTATCGTATCGTCGTGCCGTATCTCGTCGTGCGTGCCGTGCGCCAGCTTTGGGTTGTAATTACGCTGTATGCGCATGTGTGCACATGTAGCATTTGGGTAGCCACGCGGCGCACTACGTCCGCCCCCACCGCCGCGGCTGTTGGTGGCGTTCGGTCGTTATATCGCATTTCGAGATTCGAATACAATACATTCGAGGACAAGAAGGGTAAGGGGGTGATGGGGCTTTCGGATCCAATGAGGTGTGGGGGTTCTGGCATCTGAGTGTTTGGAGCACAAGCACAAGTGAGCGAGGTGTGTCGATGTGTGGAAAAGGAGAGGAGGAGACCGCGCAGCGGGCGGGTTGTGCGAGGGAACGGCTGTCTGGGCTCACTTGCGCCGAGCGCAAGGTCAACTGCTCGTTTCGTTCGTTCGTTCGTTCGACTCAACGAGTCCGTCCGTGAAAGCCCAGCTCGAACGGGGGACCTGTGTCGTCCTACGGTAGACTCTAATCGCATCGCAGGAGTGCCTGGCCTCTGATACTGATACTGATGCGCATCTCATCACGGCTTGCTATGCTAGCTGCTCCTGGGCACTTGGTACCAGTACATTATCCAGAGTTGCGAGCGTCGGCACGTACAGTCTATTTCGATGCGTACTGCCTCGTGATTAGCCCGTGCAGTCAGCTGCTCAGGAGGGGAGACACCGCCCAGGTACGCCGCGCGCGTCACACGACCGCTTGACTGTTGGGTCGTCGCTCGCGGGAGGCGAGGTGCGTCATTGACTCGATGGACTGGACTGAATTGGATAGGATGGGATGGATTGGGTGAATTGAATGATGTGAGGCGGCGGGGAGGGACGGCGTGGGGTTGATCAGAACACGTTCCCGCGAGGCTCGTAGTGCTCTGCGCGTGTTGGGAATGGTGCGTACCGTTCGTCGCGGTAGACTTGTGCGTGGCCGGTGTTCAGGTGATTTGGCGGGGTCGTACCACTTGACTGGGGAGGGGCTCCTGGTGATGTTTTATTCGACTTGGCGTGTTGGAACATACATGGTCCTAGACAAAGAGAACGAGGTGTACCGACGCGTCCCGACCGCGAGACGAGGAGAGCTGGCGGTTGAAGTCGTTGTCATCGGCTACCAAGCTCCACTCATATGGCCAGCGCATGATATTCCTAAATTCTGAAATTCATCAAAGGCAAGGAACACGAATAACACACGTACGCACCTAAGTCACCGTACACACAGCTGTCCATGCCCGCCTTAGCCTCCCAACGCATTTGCCATTTCAAGTTCCTAGCCTTGGCCATCCGAACTTACTGGCCACCCATAAGCCTCAACTTCAATCTTAAGCACACGTTCGCACACCCGCCCCGTTACGCTCAATCACAGAGAACCTCACCCCGAGATGCCGACGGACAGGAACGAGGGGAGGGGCGTGCAGTGCACCGTAACCGTGAGATGTTATGCTTCCGCGCACCCCCGTCGCGTCGACCACCACCCCGCTATGATCAGCCGGTGAACACATCCGTGACTTAATTTAGGAGGGCGGAGGAGGGCGAGGGACGGAGGCAGATCTGCACAATAACGTATAATTGCAGCAATAGACTTCGCGGAGGCGGAGGCGGATGTGATGTGTGCGGTGGACGCAGAGTTTTAGGGGCGTGCCCCCGTGTTCGTGTCGATGGCCAGCGCTTGCGGTAGCGGGAGTAAATTGATATAATACAATACAGTACAGGAACTTTATATACAATACAGTGGCTCGGGAGAGTATATGCTTCCAGCTCCAACGGCTCAAAGACGCACCTTGTACGGTAGGAACCTAGAACTCAGGGGTTTTTAGAATCACGCGTCCATTCATTCACTCGGTCGGGGGATGTGCAGGTGCAGCGCAAAAAGCATGTATTCGTATTTCTGGATCGACATTCCATGCTAAGACGAGAAGCGAGAGAGAGAATAAGGCAGAGAGTAAGAGAGCAGAGAGGGGGGTGCTCGAGTATACATCGGTATCATATGGGCGACAACGGGAGGGACAAACAAACAACTGACTGACAGACAGGTAAACACGACAGACAAACAGACAGAGAGGCAGAGACAGACGACATCTAAGAATGTAAAACGAAGCGGAGACAGACAAAATCTGGATGAGGCGAATGAGTGTGCGTGCGTGCGTGAACGTGGAACGTGGAGGGGCGCAAGGTGGGGTGGGGTTTTGCGGGGGGTGCGGTGTGTTGCGTGCGTACGGGCGTGCATGCGAAGGCTAAAAAGATATGATTTGGGCGAGGCGTAGTGAATAGGAATCAGGCGGGGAGAGAGGTAAGCAAGGGCAAGGGGAGCGAGCGTGTGGGATGCTATCGAGAAGCAAGGGGAGAGGCAGTGTTGCGTGCGGCGGCTGTTGGGGTATGGCGAATAGGCGAATGGGCGAATGGGCGAAGGGAAGGAAGAAGGGATAGGAAGAAGCCGCCGCCGGAGTATGTGAGGGAGTTTTGTCGGGGAAGGTGTTTTGGGGCTACGAGGGGAAAAGCAAAGGCATAAACAAACGAAACGAAAATTCCAGAGACGGTCTATGATTGGATTGGATTGGATTGGATTGAGTGTGGGTTGTGGTCTTGAGTGTATGGGCGATATATGCGATGATGAATACGAAGCGAGACGAAACGAAATTGGATGCGAGAGGCGGGGCAGGGAATGAGGTTTTGCGATAGATATATAGATAGCAGAGCGGCGAGAGCGGTGTAGTCTTGAGTGTGTAGAGACGAGAAGGCGGGGCGGGGCGAGGCGTCGAGCGTCGTTAACGGGCGTGGTGTCGAGTCCAGTCGAGTGAGTGCGCAGTATCGGTGGGCGGAGGAGGAGAAAAATGCAGAAGGCGAGGTTATATCCTGCCATACCTCATCACCGGCGCAGGCTCAATATCGACCGGCTGGAACCGCCTCGTAGACTTCCGCCCGCGATTCTTCAACGCCTCCCGTTCCCTACGCTCCTTCTCCTCCCGCTCCTTCCGCTCATCTGCCCCGGCCCCACCGCTGAACTTCCGCACGTTCACCAGCCCCCGACCCATCCGCACGCTCCCCGACGGGACACCGCGCTCGTGCAGCTCGCGGATGCCGTCTGCCAGCTCTGAGTCTTGTAGGTAGCCCGTGGGAGAGCGGGGCTGCATCCGTGGTGTTGGGCGGACTGTTTCTTGCGCTGGGCGTGGTTGGCGCTCTTGTTGTTGGTGCGGGTGTGATGACGACTCGGCGGCGGATTCGCGCAGGCGATCTCCCCGCTGTACCGCGTGAGACAACGGTACAGGAGGCGGCGTAACCGTCTTGCTTCGTTGCAGCTGGACGTGGGTGCATACCGCCGGTACTGTGGGCTTGTACGGCGCCGTCTGGTCGAGGACGTTCGAAGCCGCCCATGAGCGCAGCTGGTTCGCCAAGTTGTGGAATACCTTGCCCGCTGCGTTCGACTTCTTCTGCTGTTGCTGGGAGTGGTGCTGGTGTTGGTGTTGCTCGATAGCTGCCTCCCGCGGGTAATACTCCTCAAACACCTGTGCGTCTCCACCGTGCTCCGACTCCGGCGGTGTCACCGGACGCGAGCTCGCCTGGAGGAGCGAGCCGGGCGTCGCGATGCTCGTGAGGCTCGCAGACGCACTCGAGCGCGCAAGCGAGGGGAGGGAAGTGTGCGGCGTGATCGTCGCCATGCTCTTCGAGTGGATCGTCGGCGTCGGCGGGCTGTTCACACCCAACGTCGCGTTCACGCTCTCCTTGCTCTCCGCGCGAGACACGGCAGAGCGGTCGAGACGTGGCGGCGCGGGCTTGCGCTGAGCGAGGTCGAGACGGGCGGGGCGCAGCGAGAGCGTCGAGGACATCGAGGCGCGCGTGCGGGGCCGCGAGGGCGGTGTGATCGAGCAGGAGGAGTCCTCGCATGGTGGGGGTGCGAGGGTGTCGCTGCTGGGGAAGGGCGCGGAGCCGGATGAGCGGCGGCTGCTGTGCGCGGAGGAGGAGGAGAGGGAGGAGGACTCGTCGGGGGACACGCCGTAGGGGATCATGGACGCCCAGGCTGCGACGCCGTCCGAGCCTCTGCCGATCCATGGGTGGGCCTTCGAGCTACCGCTGGAAGACGGGTGGGAGAGGTGCGAGTGGGTGTGGGATGAGGAGGATGCGTAGGGGTAGGCGGGGGAGGGACGGTACCCTGCTGCGAGGTCGAGCTCGGAGAAGCTTGCGGAGTGGAAGGAGGAGGATGAGGGTGTTCGTTGCAAGCGGCGCGCGTGTTGGTGTTGTTGGTGGTGGTGGTGGTGAACGGGGATCGGTTGAGGTGAGGGCGGGGCGACCGTCCCGCGGAACATGGCTGCATCCATGGCGGTGTGCACCATGAGACACTCTGCTGAGCAGTACGGCTCTGTGTCCGTCTAATGAAAAGGGGGACATGGGTTTAGGAACACACGAAGGGATGCAGGAGGAGGAGGAAGGAAGATGGCAAGGAGAAGGAACGTACCGTGCTGTAGTGGGAATCGCATCCGAGGCACCATTGGGTGTCAATACCCTCCATCATTGTGTAGTGCGTGGGCGTCGTCGACGAGTGCGACGGTAGATGGAGAGGGGGATGGGACGGAGAGGAGGGATGAGCTCGCAAGGGACGGGAGAGTCGGGGGGTTGAAGTGGCAGGCAAACAGTTGAAGGCATCGAGGCGGGGACGTTATAAACACAAAATAATTAGTTGGCAGGCTCAGAGAGGACACAGGGCACGGCAGGGGGGATCTCAGATGGAGGGACCACCTTCGACCACCAAAGGGTGAGTGGTGCGAGTCCCACTGTTTCGGGTCCACAGGGAAATCGGAGATCGTATGTTGGGCTCTCCCACGCCCCGATTTGGCACGTACGCGTACGCCCAGTCACGCCGCTTTCTCCTAGATTTCATGCGCCGATCGATGGTCACGGTACGTCACGATTGGTCACTAACGGTCACAGATGGATCGGACGGGAGCGATCTGCGCTCGTAGTTTGACTGTCCGTCCCCCCGTTTGGATCAAGAGGCGCCGTGGCCACGCAGAACCCCCAGAGCGCGCGGCGGGCACCAAGCCTCGAGGACCCCCGCCGTCGCTGCCGTTGATGTTGTAGCCGTCAGTGTCATCGTTCCACCGTTTCTGTCTCGAGTCACAGCCGCCGCACAATAGCCAGCGCATGCGCGCACACGCTCGCTCAGCAAGGGTTGCATCGCATGTTAGCCGACGGGCAGATGAGAGCAGCAGACAACATTTCTTGTCCATCATTTTTCTCTCTCGTCACCGATAGCCCCGGCCGCCATTGTTCTCCTCCAGCTCGAGTCACCCATCCTCATCAGCACACCCTGACAGAACACACACCACGCTCTCGAAAAAAGCAAGAAAAAAATACCAGGATGCAAGCACACCATGCGATAGCCCACGTTCTCCCGAACCGCCGGACGAAACCGTTCGCTGGCAGAAGACCTCGCATCCTCGCTCAGTCAGACGAACACGAAGCGCGAGGGACGGTGGATGGGCGACGATGCGCCATACGCAGGCATCCCCCGCCCCCACCTCGCCCACGCCGTCCCCGCACGAGAAGGCGACTCGACCGCCCTGCCGAACGTCCAGCCCGCTCGAGAGCTGCTCCCCCGCGCTCTCCCCGCCGACGCGTGTGTCTCATTGCTCATCGCAACCCCACTCCTCCCCATCCCACGTCCCCCATCTCACCCGTCAACGCGCGCGCATAATGCGCCCCTACCTTCATCACACCACGCACACTGTATTCCCCGACTCGTCCACCGTCCCGCCTCTGTGCAAATTAATTTCTTTTTTCTTCTCTGTATCCTCCCATGGCCGGACGCGGGCATCAATGAGGGTGCATCTGCTCTGCGACGGGGGAAGATGCGATGCGGATGGATGCGTCGTACGTGGCTCACGGTCTGTTGCGAGAAGCGCAGCTCACGGTCCGAGCCGCCTGGACCTGGGGCAGCCTCGACCGCCCAAGTCTGCCACTGGGACGTCAGTAACGTAGCGAGCGACGCCCATCCCCGCACTCGAGACTCGCCCATCGCATCTGCCCCGCGGCGACACACACGCTCTCGTCGCTACCGCAATACAGCGATACCAGCATACAGTCATCGTCCTCCCTCGTTCGGTCGCAACCTTCCGTGAGTCTCCCGTTTTCATTTATTTATTTCCTCAAGTTCTTCGTGTTCGCGTCCCGTGACGAATTAACATTGCATCTAGCGGGCACGGTGCTATTTTAATTAACTGCAGGCACACACGTTTGTACATAGACAATTGAAGCAATCAATTATAATTATGGGGCTGCATTAGTGAGAACAGCGGGGGCGAGCATGCCGTAATAACACCTAGATTCGCGCAGCCAAACGCCACAAAGACGAACACAAGGGCGCATCTAGCCACCCCCTCTCCCTCCCTACCAGCCTACCGTTGCGTCATCGTGCACCACCCCCGTTCTCGTTCTCACCGCAGACTGCACTAGAACTAGAAAACCTGTAGTCAGCGTGCGTCCTCGGATGGATTAATCCCCGCAGATACGATTCGTGGTAAGCCATCAGAACATATATCCCCAGCTCGGGCAGGGCGAGCACCAGAGCAGAGGCTGCTGCGTATCGTACGTCGGGCAGCACGGTAGGTCGGCCTGCGACGGTCCTCCTCCGAGTATCTCGGGCATCCGTGCTGCACCCACGACTGACTGATGGCGAGACGAGCCGTTTCTGGACGCAGGGGAGGAGGGGCTGGGTGTGCTGCGTGCGCGCGGAGTCTGTCAGCTGGGTGGGATCACCGCCGACGACGCTCCGCTTTCCTCACTCTCTTTTTCCTCCGTCTGATTTTTTTTTTCTTTTCGTGGGCTGGATCCCTGCCGTTGTTGCTGCTTCCTCGTGTTCTGGTGTGTGATGCGTAAATGTCAGCGATCGTGATAGCAGAACGAGAGAGGGAATAGACATACTGAACACGCTGGGAGAAATAAAATAAAATATAACGTGGAAGAAAGAGAGACTGCCTGAAAGAGAGTTTGGCTCGGCGGACGGACGTACGGTGTAGATGTCGTCCTGCTACGAAGACAGTGTTCGATTCGCGGGGCCCGGGGCGTGAGACTGTCACAGCCCAGAAAATCCCTCTCTGAACTCACACAACGAGAGACGGAGTGAGTGACGGAAAACAGAGAGGAACGTGTCACGCGCTGCCCCGTCCGCCTCAACTTCCAGACGCATCACAGAATTCGAACGGTGCGTCATCGTGTCCCGAGGTGCAGACGGCCTGTTCTGTTAACGTTTGGAGGATGGGGGAGTGGCGTGCGTGTGAGCGGGTGCGGGTCCCGGTGCGACGAAGTACAGTGTGTGCAGTGAGTCAGTGAGTGAAGGGAAAAGAAAATGAAGAGAGGCGACGGAGGTGACGGACGGGGTTGCGCCACGACGCAGCACGGTAGCACGGATGACCCCCTCCGCTCCTCCGTCGTCCCGACCCCCGACGACCCGCGCCTGAGCTTCTTTAGCAGTTCGCTTTCCTCTCCTTTCCTCTCCTCACGGTCTGTCCGCTGTACGTTCCTCGCGGTGCGTCGACTGCCTAAGCAGCGTGGCTTAAGTGGCCGCCTACGCACAAGCAGGGCCAGCCGACGATCCTGCACTCGCGTCTCTGCTCAAGGTAGGCCAGGCCAATGGCCAGCTCAGCCTCTATCATCATCATCCCATTCACCTCGCACACACGCCAAATTTTCTTTCTTCGTTCTTCCGCTCGGCCGACCGCATCCAACCCAATCTACGTGGGGACGTTGGGGAGAAGATGCATTAACGGATGGGAGACCAACAATCAGAGCCAGAGCCAGAGTCACGCGCGGGCCTGCTGCTTCCCAGCCTGCCGTCGCACGGCGAAAAAAAGACAGCACGTCAAACGAGGGCAGAGACAACGGGTGCGTGTGTATGATATCATGGGTATCATCCCACGCGGAACGGGCTGGTGAGTGTGCGTACAGTTGGCATAGTCGGACAGCGTCGATGGGGTTGGTTACGTGGAACGTACGTGCATTTGCACTGTGTACCGTACGCATAACCGTAATGCATCACACCCGCCGTCCGTCCAATTTCATTCCGCCAATAATCATAAATCACGCCCTTCCATACGGTCCGCCGCACGCCTCTAGACCCTCGTCTCGTCGCCGCCACAGTCAAATATACGCTCTCGTGCTTGTCAATTTAACCACTCAGCGTGGGAGACACGCCCGCCACATACCAGATATACCCACCAGAAGAAACCCGTCCGAATTTCGGGGCAGGAAAAGAAGGGAACAGGAACACGCAGAACAGCACGCCATCTGCAACTCCGATGAGTAGAGCTCACTGGTGGACGTCAACCTCGAGCTTCTCGTCGCTGTGTACAGAAGGCCCCGACGCCGTGGATTTGGGTACGAGGCCCGGTACCGCGGTCGCGGGACAGACAGCAATACTGTGCAGATAACGACCAACCAGCCAATAAATCCATATCTATTCGTTCACCCATATACACACAGAGGCCCAGGAAGTCTCCGACGGTGAAGATTTCAGCCTACCACGCGTTATGCGCGAGAGTACGTGGGAAGCGGCCCTCTCTCATTTGCTCTACTCGTCTGCGGACGGATAAACTCTGGGTGGGCGTGCGTCAGAGGGCCCGACTATATCTGGCTGGCCATGCATGGGAGGGATGGGAGGCAGGCAGGATGCTAATCGTTAATCGAATAGAGTTGCCGCGAAGACGCACGGGATCAGGGCATACGGTGTGCGTGCATGAAGCTCAAGCTCGGGCGATCCTTGTGCACACCCTCATATGTTATATGAGATGCGATGAAATGAGATGTAATGACTCACCATGCACGCATCCAGTGTTTATGAGACCTTCGACTTCGCGGTTTCTCTCCAATCTGGTTGTTCGTCGTTCTTGAGATAACGCGAGGGATCTGAGTGTAAAGGCCAATCTGGAACCGCTGCACAGCACGGACGCGCACGAATCGAACTCACGAAGCGGCGACGACGAGCACGACGCAGACGACGGTTGCGCGCGGGGATATGACCGTGCGAGCCCCGCCCTGCCACCGCGTCTTCCTCCTCGTCTTCGTGTACGTGTCCGCTTGGAGATGGCAGACGCAGGTGGCTGGACCGCGAAGCCACGTCGCTGCGTAGCGTAGCGACGCCCGTTAGACTCGCGCACGCACCCCGTTTTCTGGTTTCTGCTGTCACGCCCCGTGCCCCGTTTTCCGTACTGACGTCTTGTACTGTAACTGTATTCAGCGGCCACCTCTGTCTTGCGTGTGTTCTTGTGAGTGATGAAGAGCGTGACCGGGCCTGTGCGCCGATGTTCCTTTCGTTTGTTGCTGATGATGAATGAGGAGTGAGTGACAGGTTGGCGTTCATTGGTGAGTATTCAATTTTGGTGGCCATATGGGTTTGTGGTTGTGCGGTGCGATGAATATGCTCGGTGCGCGTGAGCGTACGACGCGGTCTAAAGACCTAGGCTGTGGTCAGTGGATGTAAGTGTACGTTCGAATTTACGTGCTCGCAGCTTGCCCAACGCATCCTACACCGCGTGCCGCCCGCCATTTTCCAACGCCTGTCCCTTGACATGTCAGTCCAGTCAGTCTGTCCCATCGCCGTCTCCACGGGCACCTGTCATAATTCTGCACTGTGCGTGACGCGGTGGCATCGTCCCGGTTTCCGCACGCTGAAGTAGAATGTGTGAGAGCAGGTGAGAGAGCGAACCGGTCACGCTCCTCCCATCAACATCACTTCTGCGGGGAGCTGTCACTCGGACTGGCACTGGCACTGGCAGCAGTGGCCGCAGCCCGACATCCGGAGTGGCAGACGCTGCCCAGGGCCCACCACTTCGCTTTCGTTACAGGCTCTTACGTACCCCTCCCATCTTCTCGCCTTCTCGCGTTTCTTGCATCTCTTGCGCTTTGGCGTTTTTGGCTGGGGGGTTTACGTACGGGGAGCCGGTTACCCAGGGACGGAGCGTGTCGTCTGACTTCTCCGGTACGAGTTCGCCAGAGTTTGTCTGCTTGTTCTCCCCTGTTCTCTCTGTTCTCGCTGTTTATTGCTGCGATCGTGCTTGATTGCATCGACGGATAACGTCAGCCAGTCTATTTTCTCGAGCTTTCTTTCCGCGCTGGAAGCTGGCATGGTTATGATTGACGGAAGGGTAGCTGCGGTGTGGGGTAAGCTTACAGTTGTCTGCGACCTCCGGTGTGGGGAAGCGTGCACGCTCGTCCTCGAGGCGGGGACTGCTAACGTCAGGATCGCCTCGTGCGGGGTATGGGGTACGTGAAATCACTGAGCTTGCAAGACCGCCTTACGAGATTCGCTGGTCGTGTGCGCTCTGCCGTACGCTGTCCACCGCGCCCCGTCTCACACCCTGCTCATTCCGCCGGCCATGAACTCCTCCTCCTAACCCTCCCCGTGCGCGGTCCAGACCCCGTACCTGACTGCCCCATCGAAGCTTCCTCCCACCATCGTACCTTCCCCGGCAACCTCTCACCGCACGCTTCTCCCGCGCAACTCACAACTCCCAACTGACGTCGTACCACCCCCTCCCAGGACCGAGACCCGAAACCCGAGAGCTCCCTTCCTCTGCTGGTCAGAAGGGGAACCACGCTTTCTGTTCTGTCTAGCCAAGCTCAGACTCACGCTTCTTGGGATTTGGGGTGGCGTCCCTACCTCCGGGAAGGTGTAGAGGGTCTGGGCCGTCGAGGTTCGGTCCGTGCACGAAGACGAAGACTGGGCCTCGACGGACGTGGGATTGTTATGCTCTTGATGCGTTTACTGTATCACTTGCAGCGCGCTCCGTCGTGACGAGTCGATTCGCCGTCTTGTGCATTCGGTGGCCAACGCGAATAGGCAGTCCGCGTCGCGTGCTTGTGTCTTGGCATGCACACGAGCAGACAGTGTTCTGGTACGTACGTCGGCTGCGCATCCACACTCCTCCATCTAACATCCTCGACTTAGTGAGCCTCTTTTACTTTCTAGGTGGCCATGCATAGACCACTGGTTAGTGAACTTAGCACCTACAAATGCACACACGATCTCGACAGATGTAGCCCAGCGCTTAACGCTCACAATTGAATAGGTTCGCGAGGCTACCTTCAACTTGCACCCAACCGCTGCACTTCGTTATTGCACGCTCTTCTTTCTGCAAAGCCATCTGTTCTTTATCATCTCTTCGTACACGCAACACTGTACTTTAGCGAGTATCTCGTCTTAGGAATAAAAATCCAATTCGAACAACGACACCCAGCCCGAGGGCGCATCACGATCCGGCGACTCGGCGGCGAACCCGCTTGCGCCTACAACCCCGATGGCTACAAAATGCGTGCACTGACCTGAAGTTGTTACAGGGTGGAGTCTGACTATGGACCGCGCACATTCGCGTACCTGGGTCGTCCAACTGGAGTTAACTTAATGATACTGTATATGTGCCTCTGTATTCAGTGCCACGAGGGTTCACGGTCACGGTACGGTCTGCGAGCGAAATGCAAGGGTCTCTGCGGGTGTCGACTATTCTGATCTACACTGGAGACATCCGTCAACGCGCACGAGAGAATACACATCTCTAGCCATCCATGCACACGAAGAAGCCTACGGCATATGAGGACAATGAAGAGGGGACAATAGGACCGCCACGGCTACCTTTAATTTTGATGGTGGCACCGTACGCCCAGGGTCGCGATTGCAGGGTACTGTACGTTCTGCATCCATCCATCTCTGCATATTGCATATGACGCTGACGATCTATCTGGCGATGCACCCCCTGGCCTAGGTGATGCACTGAACCGTGCTGTGACGGCGCAATATGTCATGCGCAGGGCTGCAGAGAGTGACTGACCACATCTGCACTGTACTAGCGTCGTCCACAACCACGGGTGGGTCGTAGACGACGTCAAGCCTAATTAGTTGCCATTCCTGGCCTCCTCCCTCGTTTTCTGCTCGTGCGATGCGACTGGAGGCTACACTACAGTCCAGTACCGTCCAGTACAGGGTCCGCATCATATCAATACCAATACCAATTCAGTGCCGAACGGCGGCGGAGGGTAGGGCGCAAAGTCGAGGATATAATGATAATGATATGGGTAACCCGAACAAACGGGGCGGCGGGCGGGAGGTGGGTGTGTGACTCGTGGTGTTGTTTAGCGTCGGCCGTTCTTGCTCAGTTGCCTCTTTGGCGGAGCAGCTTGCATCTCCGCGCGTGACTGACTGACTGACTGACTCGACGCGTCCGTGTTTATGTTTATGTTTATGTTTATGTGTTTGAAACAAAATCCCCGACCGACCGACGCCCGCCGCCCCCTCTCTTTCAAGTTCTGTCGAAACCGTCTGTTCCGACCTGCGTCGCGATCACCGTGCGCGCTCACACACGACCCCATGCATGTTATGATTACTGTACTGTACGTGACAATGTGCATAGAATTTCAGGACTTCGCGGGAAGTCCTGGTGCGAACATTTTGTGCGCATATCATGACACACTATGGAAGATGTCGGTGGACGCACTCGCCGTGATACATTGTCCGGTGTTGCGATCGACCTATAGCCCCCGTCTCTCCGTCGCTACATGTGAGTAAGTATTTGTGAGATGCTCACTCAGCTGGAAGGGAGAAGAACAGTGTGCGTGCATGCATCTATCATTAGGATGCTTAGAAAGTGGCGTCACGACTGCTATGTATGCATGCGAGCTCGCTGGGAGATGTGCATTTGCATCGCGCTTCTTCGCCACTGCCAATACACGGAGATCGGGTAGCCTTCGATTTCGATTTCGATAGTATCTTTGGGGGTATACACCGCCTTACAGATTGCATTCGCACTCGCATCCCACAGGACCGCATATGGGCTGTATGACTCCCTGTGGGCCGACGACGACGACGGGCACTGTTTAACGTTTGATGATGGGCGGGCAACCGCGACGATCGACGTCAGTCGCTGCGCAGAGTTTCTGAACGACGCCGCCCCAGAACTCGAACGCAAATGATCGAGCAGGGACCCTGCTTCTCGCCATCACCGCCATCACGATCTGAAATACTGTATCACCACCATCTATCTACACGCACCACCCGTCGCACGCCGCTGTGGCCAACCTGGCGGGCTCTGGAACTGGCGAGCTGTTAACGTTCATGATCCCGCCCGCCAACCCGCTGCGAGGCGTGACACGACGCTCGGATTCAGGAAATAACGATGCTGTTCATGAAAAGGCGCTGTAGCCGAGGATGACATCGGGGTCGTACACACTCTCATCTGAGTCCTCCTCGCCGTCCGTCATCGAGACCTCGGCTTCTTCGTCTTCACCAGATATCCGCAGCAGCATGCCGCTACCACCGCTACCTCCACCGCCGCCGGCGGGAAGGACGGACGCAAGCTCCTCCCACGCCGACCTGCAGCTTTCGAGAATGGACCGCTCGCTGATGACTTGTTCTAGCGCCAGACGCGTCAGGGGGCGCGAGGCCGGGAGGACCTGGAAGAAGTGTCAGGGCAGTCAGTTCATCGTAGTTTCCACCACCATAATGTAGACCGAATAGAAAAACAGAAAATGAAAAATCCGCGCCACCCGTCCGTGCGCGTATGCGAAATTGACCATGTCACGGATGGAGCTGTGAACACCGTCATAACCCACGATGTCAACTCAAAACCGAGTATAGCGAGCGTCCCCCGCCAAAATAAATCAAACACAGGTGCGGAACAAACACGACAACCTCGACATCAAGGCAGAGGGCTCCCGACCAGGGTCTAGGCCCATCGAGGAAAGGACGAGCGACAGTCTTCGTAGCCACCAACACCACCGAACTGGCGTGCGATCCAAACGGTAGGAGGTGGCGTGACAGCAGCGCGCTGTCACGGCGTGCAGATCCCCCATAACGGCATGCAGGGAGACTTTGCGCAATCGCTGAACGTGTAGAGGTGCGTGGCGGTCCCAGGACGGACGTGTGCAGATCCCGCCGCGGCCGATAGATACGTCTGGAGGCTGAATAGGCAGCGAGGGATAAACGTTGGGCAAGGCACACAGGTTTGTGTGAATGAAAGCGTAGAACGCAGTGGGCATGACGCTATCCCCTAGGTCCACAGGCAGGCGCGCCGTTGAAGTTGACATGTTTGCGCTAGAGGTTGACTTTGTTGAATTGGCGGAAGCGGGGAGGAGAAAAGAAGAAATGTGGCGTGCCGAACTATCAATGAATGCACTTGCGCGTCAACCGTCCGCCCAAAGATGTTATAGGAACATACAATGAGGAACAGAAGCGGGCCAGCGTCTTTGAATCGTGCACGGCAGCGGGGGTCGGTGAGGCGATCTCCAAGTGCGCGAATTTCGCCCGTGACGCTGCGTCGTAAGCCCTCCCAGGGTGCACAGGTCGAAGGCAGAAGACAGAAAATGCACTGCACGTAAAGATGCGAGTGACGGCACCGCGAAGATAAGATGCGCAGAGGTCCAACACAGATAACGGAAGGAACCCCCCAGCCCCAGCTAGCCCTATCACCACACTTGCAATTCTGCTCTTCCTTCCTCTCCCAGTTTCGGCGCAGCGCAGAGCGATGTGATGTCGTAATTTCTGCCGATGGGAACTCCGAGGCTGGCAGAAATAAGCAGGCAGAGGGCAGAAGGCGAACAGGAGGAAGAGCAGGCGAGTATGGCAGGATCGTCGACGGTGCGGAAGAGCGTTTATGTCATCGTTCTCGTCATGTCGTAATGCCTCTGCGGCCGCTGTTGGCGCTTGGGTCTGGGCGCGCAGCTCGCGATTAGCATAGAGGGGGCGCGGTCGGGCTCGGCGTCTGCGGAGTACTCCTGGTGCTGATGCTGGTGCTGGTATGTTCCACGGCAGTCGTGATAGAATGTGAATGAACGGTACCGGAACAGTGCGTCGCCTGTGGAGTGGTGATACTGGTATGGTCCGCAAGGGCGATGGAATGTGAACGAGCGCGGCCGGAACTGTGCGTCGGGACATGTACACTTTGTGTTGAGAAGCGTGACATAAGAATAGAGAATGAATCAGTGAATGGGTGGGTGAAGAGATGGTTGAATGAATAAACGGCGGGCGGAAGGTTTGGGAAAGTACGTGATAATAGTGCTCCGGCGCTCCGCCCCGCCCCTCGGTGCGCCCGAGCCATCGGGAACCTGCAATGACGGTGAAAAATGCAGAGAGAGATCCAGAGCACGAGAAGAGCGTGATTGCGGTGCAGCAGAACGTGTATCAAGGGTAGCATTGCCGTCTGGAAACACAAGATTGTCATATTTGGGATCCCAGGATCCTGCAGCTGCGGCGCGCGAAGCAGAAGGACCCTGCGCCGCCAGGCGCATCAAGTCCTCGGATCCCGTCATACCACGAAAAAGGGTTTTTGGCATTCGCGTCTCCCGGCGTCGAGCGAGCGGGAGTCGCCGTGTGGCCTTCGTCTTCTGTGGCATCCGCAGCACCCTGATATGCGCACGATGTGCAGTGCGGTGCAACGAAGATGGGGAACCACCACGGTGTGATATGAAGTACGAGGATGTGAAATGGGCGAGGGCGACGGGATCACGAAGCGAGATGCGTGAATGGGGGCTGCGGTGTTCGTCGAGGGGAGCGATGGCGTCCATGCGGAACGAGCCTGGCAGGCGAGCACACAGTGATAGAAAGCGTGAGCAGGATGTTGGAGGGATGGCGTGCGCGTGAGCGTTCTGCGTGGAATCAGGCCGTCTACGCGATAGACCAGAAAGATAGCCTTTCGATGGTGCGTGTGCAAAAGAGCCCGGGGTGGCATGGATCTGCGTTGGCCTAAAGCGTGCATCCCTGAGTTGGTGCGCGAGATAAATGAGACGGAGTCACTCCTTTTTTCTGGAAGAAAGACAATGGGGTAGGCAGGATCCCGTAGCGTGTTGTGTTTGCGGGTCCTCCGTGCATGCTGTCGTCCGCTCGCCTACCCGCCCCCCGCTGTGCTCCACTTTCGAGGACAGCACATAGGGGCGCGCCACAGGATGCCCAGGCGTGTGTGTGCGCAAGCCAGGGACATCGAGAAGAGCTGATTGAGAAGGCAGGAGGATGCCGTTAAAGGGACCAGATGAAAAGTTAGAACACAATACAGACGCGACCCCGTTCATTAAACGCAAAGATGTGCAGATGCAATAGCGATGAAAGGAAACCGTCAAGGGAGAAGAAGACGGGGAGGCGTGATCGGGCAATGCCTTGCGTGGGGTTGGGAGGATGCACGGCGCGCTTGTCGCAGGAGGGCGGGAATATGACAGGGTACCGCCGTGGTAGCGGATTGGTGAAGTTAAGGCCATGTCACGCCTCTGTCACTCCTCGTCCGTCGCTCGACCTCGAGCAAAGCCAACAGTGAGACGATCGTGGGATGAGATGCGACGGGACTGTCCATGGATAGGGATGCTGATAGGGTTTCACCGCGTTGAGACGGCTTAGGATCGCTGGACTGCGACAGGCAGGAAGGGCAGACGCGGGCACAGTTCCAAACAATAGCAGAACAGAAAGAAGGGATGATCTTCTAACTCGGAGAACCACGCGTAGCCACCTCTTTGCTGGGGCAGAGCTGCCACCACAGTTCAAATTTTCCGCCACCGCGCCAGCGAACCAGAGGAGGCACGCACACACCACACGAGGGCGAGGCGAAGGCAAATACGATAAGGAGAACTCGATAATCCGGGTTACGGCATCCTGTGGCCAGACCGCCCAATTATGACAGGCAGCGTCGATGGCGACGGCGGCAACGCAGGAGTGAGCGGAAGGGGTCCAGACACAGCCGAGACCAGCACGAACAGAGCACGAAGCCCACCCACACCCGCATACGCGGATTGGTAGGTTGCGGAATATTAATAAAGATGCGTGCGCGAGAGAATGAATGGACGTGACGGGAGACGCCCAGTTCCAATGATAGCTGATTGCGGCGATGGATTCCTGTCACTCAGGGAACACACCGCGATGCCCATCCAACAGAAGAAGAAAAGCTTAGCTGGCTTTCTCCTGTTCAGCCAGCGAGCCAGGCCCTGCCATCGTCACCGCTAGCGAGGACACTGAACGGGAGGACCATTGACGCATGTCGTCAACTCGCCAAGGGGTGAGAGTGTGTGACTGGAATGGTCATCACGGGCGTAGAGAGACAGAAAACCCAATGGACGAAAAGATAGAAGCTGGGCGAATAAATCCAGTGGGAAAGGAACCTTTTTCTAGGGTCACAGAAAGATGGAGAAGACGAAGAACTCGAAGGTGGGAGATGCAAGGGACGGCCGTGTCCCATCGTATGGGTGCGAACGGCCGGTAATGCACGGGGGCGGATGCAGAAAGGGTAAATGCAGGAAGGACGAAACGGCGATTCGCAACAAGTGTATTGGCAGAGGGAGGACTCACATCGAGCATGTCGCCCAGCTCTTCGATGCTGAGCACGGTAGTATCATCGCGGGTGTTATCTCTGTCAATGTCGTCGTGTGTTTGCGGTGCGACAGCTCTGGCAGCACCTTGGCCAAGGCGCCTCGACCGCGATGGGAACGTGCAGATCCATGTCACGGTCTGCACTAGCAGCGCCAAGGCCTGTGGAGGGACGGTTCACATCAGTGTGTTATGACTGCGAGAAGGCATACGGCGAAGCGTTAAGAAAGAGGCTTGCATGGACGAATCGTCAGCAGGCAGGAGCAGTCGCCGGCAGGGTGGCCGAGAAGGCGCTGCACCGTATTTCATCTTGTCATGTGGCGCAGAACACACTATGCACCGCATATAGCAAGCCTGGCTATCGTCATGCGTCCTTCAAACAAACATGAATGCAGCACCGGCAGCCTCCATGGCCAAACTTCGAATCTTGCTCTGTCAACTGTGTGGAGAGCGGGAAAACGCGTGACCAGAAAAGGATCCTCCAGATCGTGCATACCGGCCATAACAGGCATGCTAGGTGAGATCCACGCCCACATGCAAAGAGGCTCTCGAACAAAGCTCGAAGCAAAAACAGGAAGCAGTGGAGGTTGAGGGGCATTTCAGGTATGAGATCACAGAGCATCGAACGATAGACTTCGCTCGGGAGAATAACAGAGCGAGACAGAACAGAACCTGCAAGAAATACGGGATAACCAAGCCTTGGAGGGCAAAGGAACACACCTTATCTAAGCTTTGTGTGACATTCGAGCCTTCACGTGAGTCGTAGTCGCCCTTGTCGTCATTCATATCCGATTTATTTTCTGTGCCGAATTCCAGCTGCGATTCCCAATGGAGCTGCCTGTCGGCGAGTCGTACCAGGTCCGCCACCGTCTCCTCAAGCACGCGTAGTCTCCCAGTGTGAACGACCCTTTGTGTTTGAGTCCATGAGAGCAACGCGCAGCACACCCAGAGGTCGTGCGAGATCCTCGCGTCACTGTTCACGCACATGTGCACGCGTGTGCGATGGCTGCGACGGTCAACGCTCGCTCCATCTGCACGGCCGTGTGTAGCTGCCGACAACGGTGTGGAAGGATGCGCCGTAGTTGCCACGTAGGGTTGATAGACAAGGGTTGAGTGTTCCCACCGTTCATAGCGAGGCCACGATGCGAGAACTTGACGTGCGATATCTATCATGCTGCCTTCTGCGCCTGGCACATCATGATATACATTGGGTAGGTGGTCCATATCGAACGATACCACATCGTTCTCGTTGCCCTCCAGAGCAAACCCGTATCGGGAGAGCAAATCCGCGTTGGTAAGATGTTCGCCGTATGTATTGAAAACTTCGCTGTGTGGCGGAATAGGAAGGTTCGACACCATGTCGCAAGTGTCTACCTCTGTCGTATCCGTAGCCTTGGGTGCATAAGTAATCCCCGTCATTGTGTAGTCGGGTCTGGAAGTAGTTGTATCCAAGGACGGTGTTATGGCTGAACCACGGTCTGCATCGTGCAATGGGTCGTGAGCGGCCGTCAGTAAGACATGCGTAATTCGCAAGGTCCCTTAACCTTACCAGTATCTTCTTGGTCGTGGGGACACTGTTCAATTGACCCACAGGAGACGCATACATCGTACTCGCTCTGTCTCAGGGGTCCGTCCATTGTGAAAACATCGCCCGCCAGGCAAAGGATGAATCGATCGTAAGATCAATCATGGAGTTTGTTGGGTCCAACGGAGTAACGGTCAATGGTATTCAGTTTGAAGCCGAAATTTTGAGGGTGGGCGGCAGGGAGAAGAGGGTGTCATGAGAATGCCGCCGGCGACGATAATCAAAGTTCGCTCACCTCCAAGTGGACGTGATTATCTTGTGTGTGATTGAACCTGGTCCATGTCAGCATGTCACAACTTGTCAGCGTAGAATGCCCGAACGGTAATGCCAGTCATTACAGCGAACTTAAGGAGACCAGCGCATAAGTCCAGCCTCTTCGCCTGACACATGCGGACTGTTCCCATGCCTCAGTCTCTGGTGCTCCGAGTATGCTGCTTCTTCGTTATTCAGCAAACCGATGTCCCCAGTCTGCCGTCATCATTCGAGGAGACGGGATCTGATGGTGTCGAGGGTGCGAGTGCATGGGAACGTATGGGAAAAGGGAGAGAAGGGAAATGGAACGGAGATACTCACACATCGGCGATCGGAACCATTGCGAGGCCATGATATGCGTCCACAAGAAATGCGCGTGAACTCACTAGAGTATACGCATGCAGGAACCCGGAAATCGAGATTCCATGTTGAGGTCGAGATTTCGCGGCGAAGTTGGCCTGCCCTAGAATAGGTTCGGCGATGGTGTGGTAGTATTCCCGCACTTCATCCTGCCATGCAGGGAGAGGTAAGTACATGTACTTGCAACGTAAGATGAAATCAGAATCCGTTGGCAGTCTCCTGCCAGGGATGATTACGGATGCAAGAAAGGAAGCTCGCAACCCTGGGAAGTGCCACAAGGACTGTCGTAAAAAAGGTCTTCGGGAGTGATGTGCAAACACGATGTTGACACTCGCATGAAAGTCACGGCCAAAGAGCGTGACAGGATCACCAAGGGTAGCAGTTGGTCGCCAGCTTACCGTGATGGAACCATTATCCCCCACCGTCCACATTTTCCCAATCTCCGTACCCTTGGCCAGATTGGCAGCCTGTCTTGAATCATATCCGACGTCCAGCTCCCGGCCATGATGGCGTGTCACCTGTAACTCATCAGATCCCCAGAACAGCGCAATCTGCACAGCTGTCTGCGGCAGGGACTGTAGGTAGCCGGACCACCTAGACCTCGACCCCTGCAGTCTGCGCGAGCATGCATCATTTGCGGGCGTATGATGTGTGTGGGATGCCGAACAAGAGACCGGGCGATGAGTGATCTCCCGCGTGAATGCGCTGTTTATTGGTAACACTCACAGCTCGCTGTACAAGGCAAGGGAGAGACAGAGTTGCGCGCCATATCCGTACGGCACGAAGGGAATCTCAGACGCGAGAGTGCATGAGCGCACGGAGAGTATAGCATGCTTGGGAATTGAGACCACTGTCCGGTTAGGTTCGCCCAAGTCACCCCCAGTAAAACAGCATTAGTTGGTGATATGATTGATAGCCGTATGGGCACGGAAGTTTAGAAGTGTATAATGAATTTTGGATTCGATTAGGACGATATATGCGAACTCACGGGTTATGTGAGGATCGAGGAAAAAACTGGAACGATTGCGCACGAATAGACTGCTCGTGTCTTTGTCCTCGATTATTTCCAGCCTCGGGTCAATCTGGATGCCGGCGTCGGTACACCATGACAGGAGCATAGACAACCTTTCGCTATTCGACATGTTGCCGCACGGCGAGATGCTACTTGCACTGTAGATAGTTCGATTTTCTGTTTGTTTTAGTAAATCGGTTGGTGAGAGGCGATACGTCGAAAATCAAGAGCGATTTCCTGGCATGCATCTGATATGATCGTTCAGTGTAAGTTGTAAGCTCTGGCACATCGGCAATATCGCTCAGCACGTCTGCGTGGCGTCCCAAATGCTCCCACGATACTTTACCTCGGCGGGCACCCCGACTTTGTGAAAGGATATTTACCCTTGTATTCCGAGTAGATCGGAGCGAAACGCGCAACGCAGCCATTTGAAACCAACATGCTATCGGTGATTATAAGCGTAGAGAGATACAGAGTAGGAGTGGCAGGAATGCAGCAGATCCGTGTTTTGGTCACGTGCACAGGATTTTGCTTATGAACGGAACATTTTATTGCGAGTCCTACTGTATATCAGTGATCACGTCTGCATATGTTGCACACGTCGAGAAGTCGATATCTGTGGCAGAACTAGGATTATATGGCAGCACACCTTGGGCAAAATTGTCAATGTACTAGTACACACGCAAGACATAAGAACGCTGATATCGTGACTACAAACTTCTACCATCAGCGGGTCAGGCCTGAGTGGATGCATTCGAACACTATCTTCACGGCCCGTGTGACATATTGTTGAAATGGCTGTCATTTGAAGGGTGTGAACGTGGAAGTGCGAAGTCGTGCATGACCGCCATGTAGATCAAAACTGGCGCTGTTGCTATGAACGGCTGGCAGTCGTCATGGACTGAGGGAAAGCGGCACGAGACAATTAGAGATACACGGTTTCACCGCAGACCGAGTTATCAATGCGCTACAGTAGCGGTGAATGGCTAGTGTTGGTCGGGACAAGTGTGGGGTGTATCGAACAGTTCAAGCAGCTGTTCAATTGGTTGTACAGAACGTCATCCAGATATAGGCAGAACGTCGAGATTATATGTTTTGAATTTCCGAGAATCCATCCACGTGGCACGTGTAGTCCTGCCGCGCTTGATGGCCTGAAGTTTCAGTCTGTCCACTCACCAGCCAGACATTATCTCAACCCTCTTCTCCCCACCATCCCCGCCCACGACACTTTGGACACGAAGCACCACACTGTTTAAGACCGAACACGAACGCATTTTAAGTCACGGCTTGTACGATCAAGACTTGGACGTACGCACACCAGACGACACATACGTTCCCGACTTATGGGGCCGGACTGCCAAATTTTGCCATGAACAATGTCCATACCACCCCGTCGCGAGAGAGAAACCCAACGTCCCGTTCAGACCTCTCAATGTCTCAATCAGCATCCCCGAGCACGCTGCGAGCCGCTCACCCGCCCGGTTCGACCAGCTCGCCGTCTTCCAACACCGTCACCTCGACCGTGACAGTACAAGGACTCCTGAAGCAATGTGCCACATCGCCCAATCCTTCTATGGCCGCACTTGAGCTCGCAGTTCAGGAGCGCAACAATCTGTCTGGGCAGAACGCTCAGTTGTGGAAGCTCATTGAGAAGCAGAGAACAGGCTACGCACAACTCATGAAGGAGATCGAGCGTGTAAGGGGAGAGCGAGACGTATATCGTAGTCGACTGCAGGCGACAGGAGAGAACACGGACGCGTTACTGCGTGCTCACAGGGGTCACCAGAAGAAAGAGGGAAAAGAGGGCTCCTTGCGGTCCGCTGCATCCTCATCGCATTTAAAGCACAGCGAAAGCGGCAGTTCGAACGGGCATGGCAGCGGCGCACTGGACCCTAGAGCACATTTGCACAGGAGCCAGTCAGATGATATGCGTGAGTGGACATATCTTGTTATTGTCTCTGTCCCAGATCTCTATCTTGAGCCTTGGCACGTTCGCGGTCCCTTCATAATAACATGCACTAACCAAAAACTCTTATTCGACGTAGCATCGCAGCGTGTGCAGACTAACGGATCTGTCCTGTCTAACCATCCTTCTGGCCGCGAGCGTCAGGGATCGCAGACCAGCCTCAACACCACTGTTTCCCTGTCTCAAGTCCCCAGCAGCTACCTATCGGCTACGACAGCGTCTTCTTCAACTCTACGCTCGGGCTCTCCAGATTTGGGCTCTCCATCTGCAGCTTCCTCCGCATCTCATCTACCGCTATCCAGTCATCCACAGGAGCCACGAAAACCTCCTACACTTTCGCTCGCTCCCCTACGATCTGCGTCCCTTCCCCAAGCAATATCTCCGTTGGCCAATGCAGCAGTATCCACAGGGACGCCACCAGACGCTATCACGACTGACTCACCCAGTGCCAGCGGAATGCCACCCAGTTTGTCAGATACACATACTCCGTCGCCTTCAGGGTTATCCCCGGCAGCAATCTATCTCACTCCTGCAACTCCTGCATCAGCTATACATACCACCCGCAGCCATTTGGCTGGCTCATCGTCGTTTGCCAACAGTAACTCGGGTGCCCAGCCTCATATGATGGTACAATCGGCTTCCCCACCCTCCTCTACTGACTCTACAGCTACACTCGCAACTACTGCAGCTGAGAATGATCTTCCTCCCCCACTTCGACCGCGCGAGTCGTCTCGCGACTCAAATGTATCTTTACCTGAGGAAGCTAGAAGGTATTACGCATATATGAACGAGTCTCCTGTTCCTAGTCCTCAAGCCAGCCACGGTTTCCCTGTATTACGTGGGGATTCACCGGAAAAGCTGTCGCCAGTAGTTCCTCAGCAGCGGTCTGAGCCACCTCGAAACCAGGTCCTACTAACAGTAGGCGGCTCAAACGGAACGATGATCGCCACTACTCCCGAACAGTCATCTCTTGATAGACGCGCTGTCACTGCCGAGCACAGCGAATTCCTTGATCTGGACGCGGACGACACTGACACCAGTCTCTATGACAGTGTCGACGACAGTGGCCGCGCCTCTGCAGTCGACAGCCTTGATAGACCAGCAGACTCAAACAGTCAAGTGGAGGATATCAACGACCTAGTGAACAGGAAGAAGCGCGCCGCCGTAGAAGACTTCCCTCTCCCACCATCTACCCCTCCCGTCGTTCTTACCGGTAACAGCGAAGGCAGTTTTGCTCAAGCGCAGATGTCCTTCAACAGTGCGCAGGCGCAGATGCAATCGCAAAACCCATCGCGGTCTTATACACCTCCTGTTGATGCTGCTTCCAGTCAGGCCAGCGACCTTCATTCACTCTATGAGAGCAGGCACGACTTGTCTGATACCCATGAGTATGCATCCCAATCCCAATCTTCCATTCCATCTCACCACAAGCCCAGTCAAGAGCTTCCCTCTACCGCCATGATCCCTCCCACCTTTCGCTCACTGCCTCTCCTCCCAACCGATTTGCCGCATACGACAATCCAGGTGACGCAATCAACTATTAGGCCGAACGATCGCGGCAAGGACGTTTTGTCGTTTATCATCAATGTCAGCCCGGGAAGTGGCAAGGAGAGATGGAACGTAGAGAAGCTATACAGCGATGTGCTCACACTGGATTCTCGGGTTCGGGCGGGTCTTGGAAAGAGTCTAGGCAAGAAACTTGTGAGTTTGCCTGAGGGGAAGTTGTGGAAAGATCATGCTCCTGCAAAGGTCGATCAGCGAAAAGTACGTCTTCGTCTATGCTTTGCATCTTCATTCCGCCTTTACACCCTTATGCCGTGCGCTCTATTTGCTGGCGGCAGTGCGGTTCCGCAAGCATTGTGGCTCTTGTGGTAGATTGCTCGGCTGTTATCTCTCGCGGATCGACGTTTTCTATCGAGGCGCTATGAAGCGGGTTGTGGAGCACTCCGCGCGCGTTCCCACTTCTTCCCATATTCATACAATGTGCTGAAGGTTTCACTAAGTGCTGATCACTTATATCTGTTTTTTTTGTCATGCAGACTGCTCTTGAACTCTACCTGCGATCGTTAATCGCACTGCCTGTGAAGAACAAGGATGAGATCATCGCCTTCTTTACTTCGGGTATAGCCAATGAGGCCCAAAAACCTGTGGCACGCGCGGGATACAAGGAGGGATATCTGACGAAGAGAGGCAAAAACTTCGGTGGGTGGAAAACACGGTATTTCGTCCTGCAAGGCCCGTCGCTGGAGTACTATGAAAGTGTAAGTTCTCGCTACAATCGTGCCATTCATTTGTGCTCATAAACTCCGGTCTCATCATCTTACATACGTTACACAGCGCGGCGGAACCCATCTAGGCTCCATAACAATTTCCGGTGCCCAAATAGGTCGTCAACAGCGTCCGTCAGATAAGAAAGACGGCGATGAAGACAATGAATATCGGCACGCGTTTCTGATTATTGAGGGTAAGAAAGGTCCTGGCGGCTCCAATGCAAGGCATGTGCTGTGTGCGGAGAGTGATACCGAGAGGGATAGCTGGGTTGAATTACTCGTCCGTTATGTCACCGGCCGCTACAACGATGAAGATGTTGTACATGCCGTAGGCTTACTTCCGGACGAGAAAAGCCGGCCGAGTACGAGCTCGAGTTCAGATGTGACGTCTACACCTACGCGTCGCCTAGGGAAGGAGGACATCACTAAAGCCAACGCCATTCCGTTATCCCAACTCCAAGAGGATGGTTCCACTGCAAAGTTGTTTCAACCTCCTTCTAGACCGGAAGAGCATTCATCGAGCCCAGTGAGGTCGACACCGCCTTATCTTGAATCCATCGCAACCACAGACCCTCCCATATCTAGCTCACTCCCTGTATCATCCCCTCTTGTTGGCGATGCAGAGCCAGACTTCTTCGCCCCTGTAAGCCAGCGCGCAAATTCTGAGCTGGGGCACTACCCGGATTTGGTAGATCAACGGGCCGTCATGAAGAGCAAGCCAGCCTCGCCGGAACAAAGACGTAAAGACAACCGGAGATCCATGAACCCACTGAAGACACCGTCAATACCAGAACGGACATCTTCCCCCGAGAAGGACAGTGGCCCGAGTACTCCCCGCGCCGACCAGAGCGGTAGAGTCAAGATATCCGGACCGATAGGTGGTACACCTTTGCCAGCTGGATTCAAGTTTGGCAAGGACACCCCTCCAGAGCAGCCAACACCATCTTCAAGTGACCGGCGCGAGAAGGTCAAGTCACGCATGTTTTGGGGATTCGGAGGGCGACATGGTGCGTCAACACAATGTAATAATATATTCTTATGCTAATCTGGAAGTTCTTTGTAGCCGAGAACAAGCCTAACGCGCCAGTTCATGTCCCGCGGGCTGTATTCGGTGTCAGCCTAGAGGAATCTTTACAGGTTGCAGAGATAGCCAGTCTACCTGCTATCGTCTTCCGTTGCATACAGTATTTGGAGGCTAAAAGAGCGGATCAGGAAGAAGGTATCTACCGCCTGAGCGGCAGTACCGCTGTTATCAAGGGGTTGAAGGACCGATTCAATAATGGTAAGACCTTGCTAGCACAGTGGCTACATTTGCTTACCCATACTGTATAGAGGGTGACGTGGATCTCCTGGGAAGTGATGAACACTGGGATCCCCATGCTATATCCGGGCTCTTGAAATCGTTCCTCCGAGAGCTGCCCGCAAGTATTCTCACTCGCGATCTGCACTTACGTTTCCTATCAGTAATTGGTGGGTTGCCACATATTGCAATTACTGACAGAAGTGCTAATTAAGCGTGTCACAGACTTTGTCGATCCGCAAGAGCGAATAATGGAATTGCAACAGCTTATCGCAGCGTTACCGATCGCCAACTACAGTCTTTTACGCGCATTGACGGCCCACCTGATCCTGGTTGTGCAAAATGCGAACGTGAACAAGATGACAATGCGTAATGTTGGTATCGTATTCAGCCCCACCCTTGGTATCCCAGCTGGCGTCTTCAGTTTAATGCTGGGGGAGTTCAAACGTGTCTTCAATGTTGACGGCGAAATGGACGATGGGCAAGCTGCCGAACATGACGCAGCTGATCCCGAGGTGGGACCCATGAACAGGCGCAATAGCAAGCGCTATTCCGACGCAGCAGCCGATGAGCTTCTTGGTCTGTCAGGGCGTACCTTGACCGGTTCGTGTTCATGCATTCTTCGGGGGATGACTATTGATTAGACCTATACAGCTCCTGATGACGAGCACTCTGATGACGGCGAGGAGTTCTCAGTTCATGACGAAAGTGGTACGGAAGGTGCTGACAATACGGAGAACGAGTCTCTACAAGAATCCTCGGTAACGCACGGATCTTACAACTACAACAATCACCTCCACCCATCCGATGATGCATCCACACGTAGTCGAGCTTCGCACGTTGCTGCGAGCCGGGGACTCAACATATCCACTTCCATGTCAGACAAGGCTAGCCGCAGGCAGAGTCGTATGGTAGGCCTGCCACATTCACCCAGACCGCAACACACTTCCCCGCACAGCCCACGTACTCCACAGAAGGTCTCACCGTCCGCTGGTCATGTGCCGCCGTCCCCGCTGCACACACCGAAATAAGGCTTACTTATGCATGGGACCCTGCGCTTGTCGTACGCCGGCCTGATTTACTTTCACGTCCTTCCTTGGGGATGCCAGTTTCTTGCCTACGACACTTTACGATCTTAGTGCATGCCTCCGGTGCTGCACTTGCTCCCTATTATGCCCGGACGAATGTTATTCGCAACTCCTGCGGAGTCTATACCCATATTGTCCTATAGCAGCGCTTGTGAACTTGCATGATACCTCTCGATGCACACTTGGTGTTAAATCACTGCGATATCTGACGTTAGAGACTTGGTTCCTATGTGCGATACAGCAGCCTCCTTCGCTGGTGGTAAGAGACAAGGTCGAGACAACACATGCATGCATTTATACCTCAGGTTCAGAACGGTATCTGATCTTTTGTGCACTGACTGTGTGTATCGTAAAGCTCGTGCCAGCCCAGCATATTCCACGCGATGCGCAAGGAGAGCTAATGCATTAGCGCCAGTGATGGGTCTCCCAACGGTCAGAATGTGAGCTGTCAAGGCTATCTTCTCCTCCCGGTATCATTGCTCTTCCCCTCAACTGTGCAGAACTGTAAGACTATGGGCTATAGACAAGCAGCAGTTTTGGCCTCTACCTCTTTCTTTCTTGGTACGCCTTGGTTTCACCGGTGTTATCAGACTGTGCTGAACCCGTGTTATCATGCAGGAGTTTTGTTCATATGCCTCAACGTGGACTACAGAGTACTGTTCACGCCGTTGACGGATGAGGTGATACTTGATGGCCTTGAGTTCTATACCACGTTCTTTAAGTCGCCGCCCGCCATCAAGGTATGTCTTGTAGTCTAAGAACAAGCGACGTCTGCTTACTGTGTGTAGGCTCTCATGCATGCTGTAATGGGCATGGGACTAGTAGGCTTGGTAGGTAAGCTTCATGCGTGGGATGAGAGTGCCATCTTTTTCGACGGGTCGTCTATCGGTGTGTTCTCACTTCGTGTAGTTTCAATATCAGCACGCTGACCCAAAACTCCTCCCACAGCCGCATACGTCTTTGCTCTAGCTGTATATATTACAGTCGGCGTTCCGTCGTCAAGGACGGTTGCAGATCCTGTGGTGGGCGTTGACACTCGTGAAGACCAAATAGAAGCCCTCCGTATCCTCTCGGCTGGAAACACGATCATAATTGTGCTGTTGGGTGCTGTCCTCACACTTCAGGTCCGTTGTTGCCCTTGTGCTATACAAATGTGGAGTATTGGACTCACTGTACTCACTTCATACCTCTCCCCTTCTGAAACTCGGGATGTTTTAATGCAGGCCGGAGAAGAATACGCCAGGCGCGCGGAAGCGAAGGAGAACGCGAGACTGGCGTCAACACTTGTGGCAGAAGAACCAATTGCGAAAGAGGAGAGGGCGGAGAGCAAGAAGGATCAGTAGGCTATAGTTTTTGGGGCGTACGGAGGGTGGTTTCATAGTAGCATCTTACTTCTGTGCATATTTCCTTGTTTCAAATGACAACGCGTATTAATCTGCACACTCCCGCACGAATTTCTCGATGACTAGCACGAGGAGGTATGAATGTGGGGAATAGTACGAGGGTTATCACCGTACATGCAATCCATACCACTGACCCAGACACGACCCGTGATGTGATATGTCTGTCTTTAAAGTGTGTACCAGTCATTGGACGAGGGTGTCTCCCAATAGTTGAGCACCAATCCCGCAGCGGGAAGCTCACACCGCAGATGCAGCCTCTTCGGCCATACAGCGGTTGCACTGACAATGAAAGAACCAGCCATCTTGGAGCTCCTTCCTGCGCAGCTTGAGTTCCATGCCGTCCACATGACCGTAGCTGATGCATAACTCCTCTCCGGCATCGACACTCCTTGTCGTTATGAACAGCAGCCGTCTTCCGTCTCGTTTCTTAATCAAATTCGGTGAGCAATCTAGACGAAAAAATCATATCAGTTTATGGCCTTAGCAGCTATGGATATGGTCCAAGCATCCCGTCGTAAAGAGAAAGGAGACGTACTGTGATTGAAGAATGATGGCATTGGGTAGACTCCGAATCCTAGACCTTCGCTTTCATCGGTCAAAGGGAGCTCCCAGATTCCGAATGAGTTCCCCGGGTCGACACTTAAAGCAGTGCGCACATTTTTAGCTGTCACAGCCTTGGAGAGCACATGTCGAAAAGCAGAGAGAGGCTCTGATGTTTCTACAGCCCCGAATCGGACACACAGGACCTGGTATATCCGCATGTGGTTGTCGAGGATGTCGGGAAATTTGGAAACCTGTTGAAGCTCGCCTGATTGTAGGTCAGCGAAGTCTTTCCATCTCGCAATCCCAAACTCGGTCGGGGCATCGGAAGCTTGCACTTGAAGAAGGGCTTCGCGAGCATAGCGACATAGAGCGAGCAAAACATATCGCGCCAAATCTGCTTCAAAGTCGTCCAGCTGAACAGCCCTCCATTGACGCAGCTGCTTAGTCCTCTTGCTGTCCTGGCAAACGGTTTCCCATGCCTGGTTGACGATTTTCTGTATTTCTTCTTGTGAGGGAGCATCTTGAGTACGTCCCTTGTCACTGTCTTTCTGCTGGTGTATTGGCCTCTGTCTCCTTGCGCATTCGAGCTCAGCGAGGAGAGTCACTGTGTCGTCTCCTTCCCTTTCTATCCACTGTTGTTTGCATCGGTCATCACAGAAAGATAGCCCTGCGGATTTTCCTAGTTCTCTCGAGGTCAGGAATGTCCGCCTGCCGCCATCATATCTCCAACATTCGGCACAAACTTCGGTACGAAAATGCTTATAGACGGTCTCCGCGTATGGGGAAGCGACGTCTAGGACCGCTGTCCCCGCCAACAACGTGCGATTTGTACGATATGACCTGCCCGCGAAAGGAGTCTTCACGACCTTGAGAAGGGATTCGTTCTCGCAGGACTGGTCGGGCATGGCGTTGACAGGATGAGGAACAGTTGCGAGTTGTGACGGTACAACGCCATGTAATATTATTGCGTACTTACTTTGTGGATGAGATAACGCCGGCGAGACTCGAGCAATGGTTTGCGAGACGGATCATTGACAGTGACCGGTCGCAACCAATCAAAACGTCGTATTCTCAAATCTCATGACGTCCACGTGACCGCGCGGAGTTCCTTCTGGCAGCCAAGCTGGGGTGTCTATCTTATACATTTCCATCTTTCGTCACAATCCGCTCTCTCGCCTCTTTGTTCTCGCTCCTACTTCGTTCATTCCGTATAGATTAACCTATCGTTCTAAATCTAACACCTGTTAATCACTCATAGAAGCTAATACGGAAGCTAATACGCCGCCCTAGGAGACAAATGTTCCATGCAACGCGCACAGCTTCACGCCCGCATATCTGGCGTACAAGCAGCCAGTCCGTCCTTGCCACTGTACGATTCCACATTCAACCTGGGTCTGAACGCCAACATAAAGTACCTATCGCATCTAAACGTGGCATAACAACGACTCCGATTGTTCGAAGACCTCTCGATTCGGCGGTGAAGCGGAGAGAGGATGTTAAGGAAGGGCCTGACTACGAGTTGGGCAAATCTGAAACTCAAGAAGAAAATGTTGTTTCTGCGGATAGCTATAGTTCTCTTGAAAAGGCTTCAAATCAAGCAGAGCATGCTGTCATTTCGGCTTTCGACCTATTTAGCATCGGAGGTATGCCCCAAACCCACACATATCTCGCGTCGCTGAGACATACGTCCCGCGTCTTGCATATTGATTACGGTTGCAGTGGGGCCCAGCTCATCGCACACCGTTGGGCCTATGAGAGCGGGGAAGATCTTCATTAACGATCTTATAGAGCTTGGGTTGTTGGACAAGGCAAGTCGCTCTGCAAGACCCGTTACAGATATCTTATACTGCATCATGATAGGTAAACATGGTAAAGATTACACTGTGAGTGGTGAGACTTTAAGCTTACACCTAGATGTACTCATGTATCCAACCTACAGCTATGGCTCCTTGGCTGCCACAGGTATGTACTGCCAGCTATGACGCAATGGAAACAATTCTGATTTTTTTCATGTAGGGAAAGGGTAAGCAGCTGGATGCAACACCGCTGTTCCGTACTCAATGTATCTGTCAGTCATCACACTCCGCAAGCTATACTTCTCGGTCTAGAAGGTGATGAAGGAATTCGTGTCGCGATAGATATATACTCATTTGGTAATAGGATCTGACCCCGAGACAATTGATACCGGCACCATTCCCTCTCGATATGCAGATATTCTTGAGACAAAGTCACTTATGTTGAACGGTAACCATTATATTCATTATGACATGGATCGAGATATGCTGTGGCGCTGGGATCAGGTATTGAAGACGCACCCAAACGGCATACGGTTCTCTGTCTTTGGCGGAGACGGGGAATTACTGGCAACCAACGAATACTTCAGGTGTGGAACGAGACTTCCACTATATCATGAACTCACTTTGGTGGATAGTGTCGGAGGTGGCTTTGTGGTCAACGAAAAGACGAAAGGTCAGTGGTTCATCACTTAGATCTCAGAGGCGGATTGTGATTTCTGCGCAATAGTCGATGAGAACTTGTTCTACAAGGGCGTTGACAAGAGCAGCGTACACGGAGCACGTCTGCACCAAACACATAGTTTGTCGGATCCCACAGATACTTCGTCTACACCGAAGACGGAGACCAGCGAGGGAGATCCTCGCTCTCCCCCTTACCCGTTCACTGTATGTGGCACTCGCTACTGTGTACATTTGACTAATTGGCGGGCTCTATAGTCTGGGGACAGCTTACTAGCATTAACGAAGAAGCACAACGTGGGTTATGAAAAGCCGAGAATGTAACACTAACACTAATCATTTCTCTTCAAGATGACCATTGCCCAGATCGTGTATGACAACGAACTGCACTTCGGGTACTCACACGAGGAAATCAGTCACAAAGTGAGCCAGATTCGAGTATCGGCTCGACGGATGGTTGACGTATATATACGACTACAGATAATGCGGATTTGGTCGGTTATGGATGACTGTATCAGAACTGGAGTCTCATCTTCAGAGGAGAAGCTACCTGGTAGATTGGGTCTCAGGCGTCGCGCGCCGATGCTTTATCGCCGACTAATGCGAGGGCGAGTTTGATCGTTATCTGTCTATGAAGATAGAATGATTAAGACTTTGTCCCTAGTTTCTATCCAGGCATAGCTCATGAGCGAGCTCCCTCCATCGCTTCGCCATCATTCTCTGGTGGAGCCATCGAGGCCCCTGAAGGGGAACAGTCCATTTTCGAGGCAGGTTTTGGTAGATCTCCCAGAGGCTCTGAGACAAGGAAAACTATTGGCTCGCGTAAAAGTGCTGCACGCGCAACGAAGGTTGTCGGATCACTTGAACATCCTATACTGCCCATGCCACCAGTTCGTCAAGTGAACTTTGTGTTGTAAGATTAACTAACTAATCATGCATATTCAGCGCAAGACAAACATCCCAGCAGTGGACTTCCTATCGTGTTATGCGATTGCTGTCAACGAGGTTAACGCCAGCGGAGGAAGAATTGTTACATCCCCTACGGTGGGTATCTATAGCGCCATTGGGATCTTGCTAATTATACACAACAGAATGGCGCCGCTGGCATCATTCCCGCTGTCCTCAAGTACATCGTCGAGGCAAGAGCGTTCAGTCATCTGAGCTGGGTAATTGACGCCAATTGTAAACTATCGAGCAGTTTGTCAGCGATGACCCTGATAAGTCCATCGAGACGTTTCTACTCACTGCTGCTGTAAGTTGCAACTCGGCTTTACCCATGTGAAGCTGTTTTACTCATTCCTTCACATATACATATAGGCCGTAGGAATGCTATTTAAGCGTGGTAGCACCATTTCTGCAGCGGAAGGGGGATGTCAAGCAGAAGTAGGAGGTTGGTCAGATTGCTCATATCACCGTATGAGACTGACTCATTTGTCTCCGCAGTTGCATGTTCCATGGCCAGTGCTGGTTTCGCAGCATGTATGGGAGGTGAAAACAGATAAACCGCATGTTACATGCTCGATCTGATTCCTTCCTGACACAGCGGACCCGGAGACCGTACTACAAGTCAGCTCGAGTAACACCATTTAAGTATTCCTATTAATGGCTTTCATAATTTAGGCCGCTGAGATAGGTATCGGTGCGTAGTACATCTATGGGCTAACATAATATCATTCGAAGTGCCACGACAGAACATAACCTGGGTCTTACTTGTGACCCAATTGACGGCCTGGTCCAAGTTCCTTGCATAGTAAGTTCATCTATTGTATAGGAATATTAAAGACTGAAATCTCGATGACAGGAGCGCAATAGTCTTGGAGGTATGGTGTGATTATACCTTCGTCGGGATACATTACAGCTGACAAGCGTAATGAATGGGTGAAGCGGTCAAGGCCGTCACTGCAGCACAACTTTCTATGGCTAGTCAGAATGTTTACAGCGTTACGTTGGACGAGGCCATCGAAGCAATGCGTTTGACAGCTGCAGATATGAGTGTTAAGTACAAAGAGACAAGTCTTTCGGTACGCATCAACAATACTATTTCAAGTGAGACTGAGAACGTTGACGTATGCATGATCGTAGGGCTTGGCTGTAAGTTCTTCTATACTGCATTGACTTGCGATTTTTAACGGATGTTTGCAGCGTACCGTGAAGATTCCGTTGACCGTTCCTGCATGCTAATAGTGGATGTGCCTGGTTTCCGGATTATATATACGTAGACTTTGACACACCTCACTGAAAGTTCGATCGACTTTATACGCAGACCCGGCATGCTAGAGGATATTAATCATAGAGCACACGCATATGTCTCTTGTTGACTCCGGCCTTATAGTAAGCTGACTCTCAGTCGATGGCCTGGCATCAGACGCGCAATGAGATTACCAATTACCTCTTTACTACCTCGACGAACTCAACCTGGTGTATGCAGCTTTCCCGCCTGCGGATGGCATGACTATCCTTACTGTTGACTGTATTCACATCGTATGAGCATACTGTCCCGGTCTACGGTGACACAACAATCAGCGGATGATGTAATCCGCATTTCAGCGCGCGGCCATTCGTCAGTGGTCACGGAACTCAACGCACAACCACCATAATCTCCGGGCATGATTCCGGCATGGCTTTCTACGGTGGCCTCAATTGGTATGGCTGTGGGCCCTCCGTTAGTGTATGCTGATCAAGCATACTCAATAATTAAAAGGAAGTGAGTGTCATTTCAACGGTGATTATGTATGTCGTTGACTGTTTCACGCTCCTCAGGGACTCCGCAGGATTCTCGCGCGACGTCTGTGCTATATTGCAAGTGAATTTTATGATCAGCGGCTTTCGTATCTGAACGACGGTTGAGCTCTCCAGGCTATTGGCGAATATCACACGATGCTTCTTCTGGCTAGGCAAACCATTCGAGTTCGCGCTGTTATTTCAGTCATTATTCATGATTGTAGCACAGGTTCGTAGCCGTTTACTTCAATTTACTAGATTTACTGATGCTAGGGTCATTATAGCTGGCATTATTATACATATGCCTGCTTTACCGGCCCCGCGCCAGCCCTGAAAGTCTCGGAACATCTTCTCGTCCACTGTCATTCTGGCAGTGGCCGACATATACACAACACATCGAGTTTTTGGCAGGCTTCATGTGTGTTCTCTCTAAGTATGCGTCTGAACGGCTCTCACAAATCCATCATTTCCAGTTTATGTCAAGCAATCTTGTTCCTCATTTTTGGGCGGTCACCCATCTTTGTCTCTATTCTTGGGTTCGTTGCCCTGGGGTTAGAAAGTACGCTACCAATTCCTCAACTAATCAGGTGACTGCATTGTCCGGTGTGCATGTTCCACTCATGTACTCACTTGTTCTCAAGTAACTACAAACAGAAGTCTTTGTACGGCTTCCGTATGTCCACGCTTATAGGATGGGTAGGAGGCGATGCCTTTAAGTATGTGTCTGTATCTATCTACTTCTTTTTGACTGTCTCACGAAATACCTCCAAACAGGGCCATCTACTTTTTCGTCCAGGATAATCCCTTACAGTTCAAGGTTTGTGCTGTCTTCCAGTTAGCTATCGACTTCGGTAAGTTCAATGTAGAAGAATCAACTTGTATATATGGTCTGACCTCGAATGCGCTAGCAATCATCGCACAGCGGTTGTACTACGGCACCGCAATTCCTGCAACCGTACTTGAGGAAGTAGACGATTTGGAGCAGGCTCTAGCTTTGGCAGAGTAGTGTCCTCGTGAACATATATTGTACCCTCAATTGTCGTAGAATAGATTCGTCCTGTAACTCGTCTGTGGTATGACAGCGATGACTGCGGTGTCATTGTACTCAGCAGCCTTGGGCGCCTTGTGTGTGGACGTTGCCCGCTACCCAGGCGCGCACTGCAAACATCCATCAATCCGACACTTGTCCCTTCAACTGTAACGACCTTCATCCCCACGTCCTCCGACGTGTCCCTTTCGGCCACCTTTCTTCGTCTGGTAGTTTCTTCATGGCGGACATCTCAAAACCTATCGCTTTCTGCGAGCACCTCCAGCTGTCAAGTTTGGGTGTTCAACCGGCCTCTATCTCGTTTCAGGTACTGCGGTTTCGTTACGCGTCACTGGCGTGTTGTGGATTGAGACATCAAGCTAACTATGGAGGACGCTACCTTGTAGTCATTAACATTGGAATCCGACCACTTCATTTGCGTACGGGAGAAGGTCAACGAACAGAACCAGGTGGTAATCATCGACCTCGCCGATGCCAATAATGTCCTCCGTAGACCCATAACGGCGGACTCCGCAATTATGCATCCACACCAGAAGATTCTTGCACTGAAAGGTTCGTCATATATGTAACTATAAAAGCTTGATCCCTCAAGGTGTTCGCAGCGGGGCGGACACTTCAAATATTCAATATTGAGACGAAGCAGAAGGTGAAGTCCCACGTGAACGATTCGGACGTTGTGTTTTGGAAGTGGTTATCCGAAACCACCATCGGTCTTGTGACGGATACCTCTGTCTACCATTGGTCTATCTCCGATACAACCTCCCCTCCTACCAAGGTTTTCGACAGGCATCCAACACTTGTGGGGGCTCAGATCATCAACTATCGCGCAAGTGCAGACGAGAAATGGCTGGTTCTTGTTGGAATCTCAGGTAACACGACCAATCCGTCGGCTTTCAAGGTCAAGGGCGCGATGCAATTGTACTCAAGGGACCGCGGCGTCAGTCAACCAATTGAAGGGCACGCAGCCAGCTTCGCTGAAGTCAAGCTTGATGGTCACCAACATACGACAAAGTTGTTTGCATTTTCTGTGAGAACAGCGACCGGTGCTAAGGTGCGTATTGCTGTTCAGTTGATGTTCCTATATTAATTGCCTTGCAGCTTCACGTCGTCGAGATCGACCACCAGGCCCCTGATCCTCAGTTCACGAAGAAGGCGGTAGACGTTTACTTCCCGCCCGAGGCTACAAATGACTTTCCTGTTGCCATGCAAGTATCCAAAAAGCACGGTATCGTCTATTTGGTCACCAAATATGGATTCATCCACCTCTATGACCTCGAGTCTGGCGCTTGTATCTATATGAACCGTATTTCTGGGGAGACAATCTTTGTGACGGCCGAGTATGAAGCCACACACGGTATCATCGGTGTCAACAAGAAGGGTCAAGTGCTCAGTGTCAACGTCGACGAATCGACCGTCATTCCTTATATTCTGACAACCTTGAACAACACTGAACTGGCGTTCAAGCTGGCAAGCCGTGCGAACTTACCCGGAGCAGACGATCTATACATCAAGCAATATCAAGCTTTGTTTCAGGCTGGCAACTTCGCCGAGGCGGCAAAGATAGCTGCAAACTCGCCGAGGGTACGTTCACATGCATGCTAAGGGCTTCCTCAATTAAAGGCTGTGGCTATCATAGGGGATCCTACGGACGGCTCAAGTGATCGAATCTTTTAAGCAAGCTCCGGCTCCTCCTGGTGGTCTCTCGCCCATTCTGCAATACTTCGGCATCCTTTTGGAGAAGGGTGAACTGAACCACCTTGAATCTGTTGAATTGGCGCGTCCTGTCCTTCAGCAGGGACGTAAACAGCTTTTGGAAAAATGGCTGAAAGAGAACAAGGTGAGCGGTGATCTATTTAATTTCTACTCACATCACTTAGCTGAGGTCTCTGTAGCTTACCTGCAGCGAGGAACTTGGAGATATTGTCCGTCTTCATGATCTGACTCTCGCACTCAGCGTATATCTTCGTGCAAACGTCCCCAATAAGGTCATCGCTTGCTTCGCTGAGACGGGTCAAACGGACAAGATTGTACTGTACTCGAAGAAAGTCGGCTATACTCCCGATTTTATAGGCCTCCTGCAGCATATCATGCGTACAAACCCGGAGAAGGGAGCAGAATTCGCTGCTCAGTTGGTGAACAACGAGGAGGGACCGCTGGTCGACGTTGAGCGGGTGTGTATTCACTGCACCATGCTAGAGTCGCTATCTGAAGGAATTTCCATCGTAGGTTGTCGACATCTTCATGTCACAGAACATGATCCAGCCCGCTACGTCTTTCCTGCTTGATGCGCTCAAAGAGAATAAACCGGAGCAAGGGCATCTCCAGACGCGCCTCTTGGAAATGAACTTGGTTCACGCACCACAGGTCGCTGATGCTATTCTCGGTAATGAGATGTTCACGCACTATGATCGCCCGCGCATTGCAAACCTGTGTGAGAAGGCCGGTTTGCTTCAAAGGGTAATTTCACAACTGTCGAGCAGCTTTCCAGGATTCTGAACTTGGGTCATAGGCTCTTGAACACTACGAGGATATCGCCGATATCAAGCGTGTCATCGTCCATGCCAACGCTTTCCCTGCTGATGTACGTCATATTGAGCCTGGTAGCTTCGTCATATTCACGCCAACGCACTTCCCTACAGTGGCTTGTCAATTACTTTAGCAAACTTACCACTGACCAATCCATGGCGTGTCTTCAAGAAATGCTACGTATCAACATCCGTCAGAACCTGCAAGTCGCCGTCCAGATCGCTACCAAGTATTCTGACATTCTCGGACCCGTGAAGCTTATCGAAATGTTTGAGTCGTTTAAGAGCTTCGAGGGCGAGTTTATCCTGTGAATTAAAGAGCGCACCTAAATTCTGACTTGCTATCAGGTCTTTACTATTATTTGGGATCGGTTGTCAACCTCAGCCAGGACCCTGAAGTCCATTTCAAATATATCCAAGCAGCCACTCGCACAGGGCAAATACGAGAGGTCGAGCGGATCTGCAGAGAGAGTAACTTCTACAACCCCGACAAGGTCAAGAACTTCTTGAAGGAAGCTAAACTATCCGACCAACTCCCTCTCATCATTGTCTGTGATCGTTTCGACTTCGTCCACGACCTAGTTCTGTACCTGTACCAGAACAATCTCCTCAACTTCATCGAGGTCTACGTGCAGCGAGTCAACTCCGTTCGCACACCTCAAGTCATTGGTGGCTTGCTGGACGTCGACTGTGATGAAACAAGTATCAAGTCGTTGTTGGCTTCTGTTCCTGGAAATTTCGCCATCGACGAGCTCGTGCATGAAGTTGAGACAAGGAATCGTCTGAAGCTCATTTTGCCGTGGTTGGAAGCCCGTGTCCAAGCAGGCAGCCAGGATCCCGCGGTCTTCAATGCTCTTGCCAAGATCTACATCGACAGCAACAATAACCCCGAGCAGTTCCTCAAGGAGAACAATGTAAGCATTTAGTTTTTGATGCTATATCCTAATATGACCCTGACGTATTCGCCTGGACCAGCTTTATGAGCCTCTAGTTGTTGGAAAGTTCTGCGAGGCACGAGACCCTTACCTAGCGTACATCGCGTACGCCAAGGGCTTCTGTGACGATGAGTTGATCAATATCACTAATGAGAACTCGATGTTCAAGCAGCAAGCACGTTACCTTGTCAAGCGTCGTCAACCTGAGCTCTGGGCTCAAGTTCTTGTTGGTGAAAACATTCACCGTCGCCAACTCATTGACCAGGTTCGTAGTCACGTACAGCCCATGAGGATATTGAGTCTAACTTGAGCACTAGATTGTCGCTACCGCCCTCCCAGAATGTACCGATCCCGACGATGTGTCCATTACTGTCAAGGCTTTCCTATCGGCCGACTTGCCCATAGAGCTTATTGAGCTGCTCGAGAAAATTATCTTGGAACCTTCGGCTTTCAGCGAGAACAAGAATCTTCAGAACCTTCTCATGCTCACTGCCATTCGTGCTGACAAGGGCAAAGTTGTCGGCTATATCGACAAACTTCAATTCTACGATGCCGATGAAATTGCCAAGATTGCAACAGAGCATGGCCTATACGAAGAGGCCTTCCTAATCTTCAAGAAGTACGAAAAGCACGCATTTGCTATAAATGTTCTCGTTGAGCACATTGTCTCTCTGGACCGTGGCGTTGAATATGCCACGAAGGTCAACCAGCCTGAAGTATGGAGCCGTCTTGCTAAGGCTCAACTCGACGGACTGCGTATCAAGGATTCAATTGGTAGGAAATGTCTTCTCTTCCTGCACGGCGTCGTTGCTGATTCAATGCTGTAGATTCGTACATCAAGGCTCAAGATCCGAGCAACTTCGCCGAAGTCATTGAGATTGCGAACCGTGCTGGCAAACATGACGACCTTGTTCGTTATCTTCAAATGGCAAGGAAGCATATCCGCGAACCCAAGGTTGATACAGAACTGGCGTATGCATATGCGAAGACCGATCGTCTCCATGACATGGAAGATTTCTTAGCTCTCACTAACGTCGCTGACATCCTCGAGGTCGGCGAGAAGTGCTTCGAGGATGAATTGTATCAGGCCGCAAAGCTTTTGTTCACCAGTATCTCAAACTGGGCTCGTCTCGCTACTACTCTCATTTACTTGGGTGAGAATCAGGGTGCCGTCGAGAGCGCCAGGAAGGCTGGTAACACCCAGTACGTCGAACCTTGTGTAGCTTTGTACCGTTTTCTCAAATTGCCTCTAGGGTGTGGAAGCAAGTCCATGCTGCTTGCTTAGAGAAGAGCGAGTTCCGACTGGTATGTTCATTCACCAAGGAATCAGTCAATATTTGTGACGCCTTCTACAGGCTCAAATCTGTGGTCTCAACATTATTGTCCATGCCGAAGAACTTCCCACGATCGTCCAGAGTTACGAGCGCAAAGGACATTTCGATGAGATATTGTCTCTCCTTGAGGCGGGATTGAGTCTGGAGCGCGCCCATGTACGTTAACCCTACTCCTCAAGTCGTATGAAAGTGACGAATCCATGCAGATGGGCATCTTCACCGAGCTGTCCGTTTTGTACAGCAAGTACAGGCCGGAGAAACGTGCGTCGAATTTCTACTCCTTTCGTTATTTTCGAACTAAGCTTTTCTTTAGTTATGGAGCATCTGAAGCTCTTCGTATCTCGTATCAACATCCCCAAGGTCATTAAGGCAGCTGAACGAGCTCACTTGTGGCCAGAACTCGTATTCTTATATATCAAATATGATGAATTTGTACGTATGCGCCCATCGTGTCTGCTCCCTTTCTTACTTCTATAATGCAGGACAATGCCGCGTTGGCGATGATAGAACGGTCCTCAGACGCTTGGGAGCATAATCAATTCAAGGACGTCATCGTTCGCGTTGCCAACATTGAGATGTAAGATGTATCTTCCCCCTGAATTCCTAGTGCTAACATGGACATCAAATTAGTTACTACAAGGCACTCACATTCTACCTCCAAGAGCAGCCGACTCTTCTCACAGACCTGCTTACTGCTCTCATCCCTCGAATCGATCATACCCGAGTTGTCAAGATGTTCAGGCAGATCGACCATATCCCTCTCATTCGCTCGTACTTGATCGCTGTGCAGCGCGTAAGCAGTTTCCTATTCTCGTCAATGCGAATACTTACGCCCTTAACAGCTCAATATCGAGGCTGTCAACGATGCGTACAACGACTTATTGATCGAGGAGGAAGACTATAAGACTCTTCGGGACTCAATCGATAGTTTCGACAACTTCAACAATATCAGCCTCGCTCAGCGCTTGGAGAAGCACGAACTACTTGAGTTTAGACGACTTGCAGCCCATCTGTACAAGGTATGGCCTGTATGGCCTCGTGACCTCATTGTATGGTATTGATTTGATCACCGCAGAAAAACAATCGCTGGGAAGAGTCTATTGCCTTGTCCAAACAGGACAAGCTCTATAAGGATGCTATGATCACAGCGGCTACGTCTGCTACCACCGAGGTATCAGAAGAGCTCCTTACGTACTTCGTCGACATCGGCAACAGGGAATGTTTCGCAGCGATGCTTTACATTTGCTTCGACTTGCTGCGCGAGGATATTGTCGAGGAACTCTCATGGCAGCACGGACTAAATGACTTCTACATGCCATACAAGATTCAAAAGAAGCGCTCTTTGATTGATAGGGTAGGCCCACATAATGCTACTCGTTCGCCTGTATTGATGAGCGGTATAGCTTGCTATGTTGGAGAAGGAGGTCAAGGAGCGCTCACAGAAGGAGACTCAAAAAGAACAGCAAGAAGCAGAAGTACCCATCATAAATCCTGGCTTCGGTAACAGACTCATGATCACACAAGGCAACGGGTGAGTTACTCTCTTGTCTTGATTACGTCTTTCCTAACATCGCGGCACCACAGCTTCCCTCAACAGGGCCCACCTCTGATGAACGGCACAGGCATGCCGCCTATGGGTGTTCCTCCCGTAAGTCGTCTTTCATTGCTCTAAGGTGCACTGCCCGTCCTGATATATTCTCTTAGAGTTTTACCGGTTTCGGAAGCTTCTAAACGCTGCATATGAATTACAGTCTTCGACTCACTATATACCGCCCGTGTAATGTCTTATACACCCTCTCAAGATCCCATAATTCTACGGTTACATTTGAATGTTTGAGCAGTGGACGGACATATTGTGCATTGAGGGATGAACCTATCTTAACTAAGATATGGAGAATTAGAACAGCTTCAACAGCTCGAACGCAGTGTGGAGGTAATAGGTATGATGCAGGAATTGTTACAATGGCATAATTGGTACAGGTATCGTAATGAATGCACAAGAATGTTCGCAAGTAAATGTCATATAATTGAAGAAGCGAACGTCAGCAAAGGGTGCATCCAATGCGATCCCCGCTATAAGCACCAGAGCCCTTCGCCCTGGTACTCAAGGAGACACGTGCTGCCTCGTAGAATACCTCGTTCACACCACGATTGTGTTTCGAACTACATTCTGTTCATGCGTTAGCTAACCAATGATAGTCACTCTGCCACAGAACATACCAAGATAGCGTGAGGCTCGTATTCGCCGTGCGACAGCGAGGCCTTCTTCGTATTGAACCGTATGCATGCCATAGCGCGCAAGACGGTCCTGTACCGTTCGATCTTCTCTGAGGTCACATTTAAGAGCTGATGTATCCGCGTAAATTTAATTTCCTGTAAGATATCAGGTATTCCGCACTACGCACCGACCAAAATGAGCTGTAAGAAAAGATAACGTCAATCAAAGCTCAGAAGCCTATTATCTGGTCACAAACTTTGACGCCAGGACAGTACTCTAAAATCTCCTCTAGCCACTGAACAACTGATCAGCTTTCACAGGGCCTGGCTTTCCCCCGTAGACCGCACATACTTTGGACTCGACATTCTCCAATGATGTTGGGTTATCAACCTATAACAAATATTGTTACATGGCGTTCATCGTGTGGCGCGCGGAAACGCACCGAAAAGCACATCATAATGACATGGGTCTCCGCATAACTTAAGGATCTTAGTCTGTCAAATTCTTCTTGTCCTGGAATATGCTATGGTCATCAGAGAGGCGCCTTCCCATAAGTATATGTATCAGCGTACCAGCAGTATCCCAAAGACTCAATTCCACTAGCTGGTCGTCCACATACAGGTCATGCACATAGTTCTCAAAGACGGTAGGTTCACTGTCGCAGAAAGCACGTCGGTTCTTACAAACGATCGAAATTCAACATCAATGAGAACATACTAGACTTGCGTGAAGAATCCACGGGTAAACACGTTGAGTAATGACGTTTTGCCTGGATAGCAATGCTGTTAATCACGTACAAGGTAGGGGACATCCTATGCTTACCGCAGGCACCATCACCACACACCACGACTTTCCGTTGGACCTAGCGGAACGTGTGCGGAGCCCCATTAGAAGAGAACGCGGAGAAACATCAACAATTGTCCGCACAGGTCGTCCTCGACCAAAGCCGGGTGTGCCGCCAGAGCTCCTGCATCCTGGCATGGTATCCAGTTTGCTACACGTAAGATGCTTATTGCAAGGGGTGACAGGAGTATTGGGTTACCCAGAAACGACGGTGTTCGGTGTGGTTGGTGTGGCCGGTGTTGGGGATCACGGTAGCAGGCTGTGTGGGGAGAGACGCTCACCTCGCACGGCCAAACATCACACGCTAAGTATTTCCAACTCGTCGGAAAGCTCAATAACACGATTGAACGATAAGTGACTCTGATCACACTCGAATTCTGCTGAAGCGAAATAACTAGATTACAGTACGGAACATCTACTAAGCATCCAACCGCAAGAAAAACCGATGAGACAATCTGTGCTAACTTAACTATGAGCGCCCAAACTGGGACAGCAAATCCTGCCAGGCAGCTTGCATGTTTGCTTCTGGAGAATATGACCTCCCTAAGAACTCTGTCTCAGGCGACAGTGGCACTTGAGAGAAGGTGTTTTCAGGTCCTACGCTATAGTCAAAGACGGGGAAGTATTGCGGGAGAGGCGGTTGCGTCATCTCCATATGCGAGCCCCCATGCATCGACTGGCCTGGGAAGTGAGTTCCGTTAGGCGTCGCAAAGCTTGCTGAACCAACAGACATGGGGTTCATATCGGAGAAAGTATGGTGTTCATACGGAGATACCGGCGATTGTTGTTGCGCTGGAAGCTGGGTTTGGATATGAGGTTGGATGGAGGGGCCGGGATGAGAATGGGTCGCAAAGGTGCGGAGATATTCGAGGACCATGGGGTGGGCCTGTTCATCGATGTCTGATTTCATTGGGAAGGGCACGATAGGGTTCATAGATGTTGGCGAGAGTTCGCCAATCACTGGGGAAACAGATTTTTCCTTCGGGGCGACGAGTCTCGTACGGCCTCCAAGTACGGACAGCTCGTCGTTGTCGTCCGCTGGCGTGGTTGGCTCTGACTGAGTGCCCTGGCGCGACGGCGGTAAGTGCCTAAACTGGCTGAGGGAAGCACGGGCCTTTTCGCGTAAATTGAGCATGATTGCCTTGAGGGAAGGAGTTAGCAAATGTCCGAATCGGATCGGAGTCGGACGCACCAGCATTTTCTCAGCATGAAATATATGAGCCGTCTTCGAGAACAAATCGCACGCAGCATCCAATTGCTGCAGAGCGGATGGTGCTAGGCTCATCGAGGGACATTTCGTCACAATCGAACCCAGAATGATCTGTACGTCGAGGCGTGTGCATGGTGAGCATGTGACATGTGCTATCAAAGGAGGCTACACTGACAGAACACGAGAACAGATGGGTCCAAAGGAACCACATTCGTTCGGTAAGCTCCTTCAGCTGAGAATGTATATTTCGCACAAGAGCAACTAGAGAACCAGCGCTGCGATAGGCGGCAATAAATGAACTACCGTATGGGCTTCCGAGCGGATCCTTCGGGTGGTCGCTGATTGCCCTGGCGAAGAAACCCCTGTGCATGTCTGGTATCGTCATTCAAGGTCAGTAAGCTTGGTCCCGAGATCCGTGAGATTCGACCTACATAGCAGATCTACGAAATATCGGGGAATGGGTGCATGTGAGACACACAGACTCAAACGAACGTCCACTAAGCAAAACTTACTCGATTCTCTGATTGCCAACACCAGATGACGCTGCAAGATGAGCGGTACCGAGTCATAAACAGCCCCGCCTCGTGTGTCTGAGTGCCCAAACCCAGCTATCTGCAATATAGGTGGCACGTGGAATCCGCGCAACTTGCGGTCAAGCTGCAATACGAGGTTGTATGTTGGCATTTTGGCGCCAAACGCTTGATCATATACAAGATGCATGCATTCTGATACGTATCGGTGCTTCCACCAGTGAACTTTGACAATAGAGCAATGAGGGGAGAGTTCCTAGGGACAGATGTGATAGGAACTGATGCTTACAGGTAAGATCATTTCCAGGATCTTCGATGTGAGGCTTTTTGCAGTCAATATGGGATAAAGTGAATGATGCTGGCCTGCCAAAAGTGAAAGACTACGCAAGGGTGTGTCGGTAATCCTGTTTACCCAGAAAAATGCCATCAATCATACCTGCCAGAAGTCGTATACATACAACTCCCAAAATGCTTGCCGTCGTCGCTCGATTTCCTTTGGTTCAACGTTCCACCTCCCGGCGTCTCGGTCTGTTCAAATGATTCAATCTTCCACGTCATCGCAAATGCACATCCGCACTTACGGAGACCCATCTACGTAAGTCAGCCAGGTAAGAAACATCACGATAAGCATGACATAATAACGACACTCACGCTAATTCCCAACTTCACAGCGAGACCCATGAACGCCCAACGCGAACCTACGCCACTACCGTGTCGCTCCGACAGGAATAGATAAAACGCCATTAGGTACTACGTCAAATGATTGAGTAAGCAAACTTGCGGACGAGAACTGCGCTTAGTAGCTCCTATGCTCACCAATACTTGCACCGCCGCGATCGTGGGCTGTTCAAAGATAGGACTTTGAAATAGTGCTGCGCGTGCCAGCATATGGTACTTCTCTGCCTCGATGTTGTATGCCTGACGTTTAACGTCCATCAGGCTGCCGATAGCCAGCACTATAAACATTAGGGCAAGCTGATGAGAGAGGTTGAGATCGTTGATCTGCGGTGCGACATTGGGATTGTAAAATTGATAGTAGATACCCTCGTTGAATTGCTCCAGAGAAATGATGTTATACCTGCGATAGATTACAATGTCACTCGTCAGTAAGTTTTCGGATGGATGATAGTTCGGGTACCAACATCCAAGCTAAGATTCATGTCAGTCAGGAAGCCCGTGACGGTGAGTTTGCATGAAACGAAGAAGACATGTTGTCGTACCTGCGTGTTGAAAATATATATGTTTCAAGTCTTCAGCTTCCTCTGCAGGAGGGAGATACCAAAATAAGCCGCGAATCCGTTCCAAACGCTCTGCTTCCACTTCAGCATTTGGGGGAATATTAGGCGCTAACGGAAACAGTCCAGCCAGGGACAAAATCTCAGGCGGTAAGACCTTTCGGAGGTCTTCCATACGGTCTTCCCTATTGGGGTCCTGCTGTTCTTCCTGTTGTTGCTGCTCTTCGTTCTAGGGAGAGGGAAATGTAAGTGATGGTTACGAAGCCACTGATCGAATGCGCGCGAACCTGAAGGAAATACTGTGAGAAGAAGCATCCGTGAGACGATCAAACATTGGTGTATGGGCTAATCGACTTACGAACGAGCTGGTGGCTTGCCCGAAGTAGTTTGTGCGGCCAGTGTCGCTGATGGCGAGCGACCCAAATGAATCGACAACATCGCTCTCTTGCTCGCCGCCTGGTCCGCTCGAGGTGGCTCCTAGTCCTTCTCTTTGTATGGGGGCTTTGATTCGTAGCAGATCCTCTGAGAGAAGAGGATGTGTATTCTGAGAATGCTGAGAATGAGATGCACGTAGTCCATCTTCAAGCTCCCGAACACGATTTGAGAGTTCGTGTATCTTTTCATGAAGGTCCTGGGTACTTGCCAGTACGAATCGCGTAGCACTAGTAAGGGATGAGAGATTGGACGTGTACAGACGTATCAAAGAGAGCGAAGTACCGGTTGCCCTTGCCCGTTTGTAAGGAGCCTAGTAGGCAGAGGGGCGGATGAGCTGAAAAGCCGTTGACCCAAAATGATAGGACGCACCATCAGGACATATCGTAGCACATCCCCTCTTTACACATGAGCCGCAAGGAATTGCACGGTCACAACGAAGTTTCAATCTGGGTGGGCAATCAGACCGTGAGTGGTAATGCGCAAAACTGTGCGGACGGCCAGACAACACCTGCGGCATTCTGCACACGAGAGACGGGTAGCTCCGCGCTTTCGCTTCTTCTGTTCTCCAGGAAGCTTTGGGGTGCCGGTCTCTGGACCATCGAGAGGTGCCTCTGGTGAAGACATGGTAGGACGAGGACAGGACGGAGGGGAAAGCGAGGGCCGGAAGCGCACCAAAAGTATACGAATACTCACATATATTCACCTTCTCCTTCTGACAAGCGGCAGATGCGATCCATTCGATCCGGCAAACGCCCTGACCTCTGATGTGCGCAGTGCCTACGGTGATGCGCTCGTCTCCCGCGCATCCTCACCGTCCCAGCTCGACGTCCACGACACCGTCGCTGATGAGCATGTCAGGGAGGCTATTACGTTGATCATGATGCAGGCGGTGGCACAGCTGGCGGCGCACTACAAGCTCATCCACCCACGGCTCAGATTGTATTATAACATCGCACCATCTGGAAGACTAAGACATCTCCCGCGAGCAGCGGTTGCCAACGACCCAAGTTACTTACGTAGGCTTGCGCTCGGTGCATGGCCATATATCACACATGAAACACCCTCCGTGTGACCACAAATCTCTCCCTGTACGAGTGCTGCACATCCGGCTGATATCAAGTAGCGCAGTCGGCCTAGTCCACGCATGAACCTCCACAGAACACTAGTAGGTGGTATAATTAGTTGGACGAGTCTGGCCATCTCTCTGCGGCTGCCACGCGATGGGGAGAGGCTGATTAACTACTGTATTGTTGGTGGCTTCTGCTTACTGTGAGTGTGTCAGATCGGGACCTTTTCTGAGGCATCCCACTCCTCCTTTCTGGCAATATTAGCTGGCTTGGCGTACAGCATCCAGTTGCCGGCTGTCCATTTGTATTACACGAGACAAGATGTTCGTTGTCACCGATTATGTGTCACAAGCCGTTTCTACCACCCTGCATAGTTCATGCCCTAGCTTGATGGCAACATGAAATCACCTCAGGACCGGCGACAGAAGAGCACGAAGATGTCGTGTCGATGTTACCGCGATAATGGACATATAATACAGTAGTGACTTGCCTTTTCCGGATACCTAGGCAGTATTTGTTCCGTCCAAACACTCTGGTTGATGCAGTAAAATTGCCTTCCATCCTTCTGCACCTTCAGCCCACACAACATCCAGCACAGCAGGTAAGCATCACGTTCACTGCCGGCATCTGTCAAGATGAACTCTTAGATGACGAGTCTGAAAGTGCACGGTCGAGGTTTCCTCCTCCGCGCCATCTTTGAAGACAATCTTTAATTATACCATTCATGCATTTCTGAACCCATCCTCCTATCTTGTCCGCGTCCAATTTATCTGACCTCCTTGTTCATAGGCACAATCACCAGGCGAACGGGATGAGTCCACAAAACGTTGACGATTGGTCAGACTCGGATGAGGATGAAGTTGCCGACGTCGAGACGTCGGTGCAGTTGGGTATACCAGACGGTCCGTTGGAATCCGCTTCTGACCGTCTCGACGCCGCCGTGTCTCGGATCGGCGGTCATCCAGTACGATACCATCCACTCTGTCGTCTACGTACGCTTATTCTCATTGAAATATATCTTTTGGATTTGCCCACTTCACTCGTTACCGCATTTATCGATGTAGGCATTCTTAACAAGTCCAGAGCCTCCTGTTGACTCGGGAGTGTGCAAAAACTGTTCCACTCCGATGGAGTTGCTACTCCAGGTATGGTGCCCCGCGGAAGACAGTCCATCGGATCGTGTGCTGTACGTCTGGGGATGTTCGAGGGGAGTATGTCAGAGGCTAGAAGGAAGGTACATATCATTTCCTTTGTCAGTGTGATTATCGTTTCATTGTGATGTGAGAAAGTGTGCGCGCGTGGAGGGGGTTGCGCTTCAACGAAAAGTACGCTGCAAAATTGGAGAACAAGAAAGCGAAACAACGCGAGAAGGAACTGGCCCAAACCAGAGTGGCTGGACAAAAGTCAGAGCGCATCGCACTCCCCAACCTGAACCCGTTCTCCGTAAGTCCTGCCCTATAGACCACATTATCTATTTCTAAGCAGGATTCAGATGAACGTACCCAGCAACGCACCGAGCCCGTTCGGGCTGGGCTCCCAGATATTTGGTTCGCCTGACCACACCTCACCTGAAAATGACCGACAGCAGTCGGATGATGACGAGGAAGCGTACGACAGTGACACAGATGAAGAAGAGACGTCCCTCGTTACTGCGTTCGCGTCGTCAACACTTGAATCGTCGGAGTGGCCATCTTTCCCGGCATACGACTGTCTGTATCTGTCCACAGTGGGAGAATATCTTCCCCCACCACCGAAGCTCAAAATTCCGCAAGGTGCTCAGGTCAATGAGGATGGCATCCAAGGGAATGTTCAAAGCGGGGGCTGGACGATGGAATCTTATGAAAACTCTATTGATGTTGACCAGGTCTTCGAACGATTCTCTAAGCGAGTAGGGTATGAGGGTGAACAGTGCCTCAGGCGCGTCTTTCTCCATATAACAGATAGGGGCCAGCTACGACAACTCACAGACTTTATCACAGATATGAGCTTGGTGGCACCCCTCTACCGTTCGCCAGTGACAAGATCTTCGACAGGCTTTTCCCTGTTCCACCGCAACCGAATTTACCGATCACAAGGCCTGATTCAATGGTTGTCCCCGCCGCTAAGAGGACTTACAACGCTTCATCGATCCCCACATGTCCTTATTGTGATGGAAAACGGGTATTTGAGTGTCAACTCATGCCCAACCTCATCAATGTACTCAGCCGTGCTGGCGTGAAGGAACAGAGGGCGAAGCAGACCGACGAGGAACGGAGGAAAGAAGTCGAGAGGGCGTTGAAGGGTGGGACGGGTGTTGAGCGTACTGGGATGGAGTGGGGCACTTGCATGGTCTTCTCGTGTGAGCAGAATTGCTGTTTGGACAATGGCTCGCCGGTCAAGGGATGCTGGCGAGAGGAGATTGTACTCGTGCAATGGGATATTTGAGCATAGCAAACCCATTCGTCGTCTTCGAATCATGTTACAAACTTGTTTTTGCTACTGTATGAGCTGTATCGTCTTGACCCAACCATCGAAAGTCATGTAGCATATGTACTAGTACCCCCGCACCACGTCGATGAGCTTAAATCATGTGGGAATTATTATGTGAGGTTTTTGACAAGAGCAGTAATTATCTTGAACGTCTCTGCAGCCCCAAAATCCAGATTAACATCGTGCCCTTGACCCTCGCGAACGATCATGGCGAAGTTTCTAGAGTGTGGCCAAAACTCTGATTCAGAGGTCTGCAGTGCTGTCACATTGCACGGTGCACTCCCATCGCCGACGTTGAGACAATGGATTTGATCGCTGTCGCCAACGAGTTCAACAACCGGGCCCTTGTATTCTCTCGCCGGGACATAAACGGCAGGGGTCTGATCTACATACCAGACCGTGCTAACGTCCTTCGTGAGTTGATCGACCTGGAGCATATCGGCAGAGAATGTCGAATTGTCCGGGGAATAGAACTGTGAGCGGTTAGGATTCGAGATGTATCCGGGCTCCAAGTTCGCCCAGCGGGCAGGGTCAACATCCCGTGCTGCAGGGCGGGGAAGCTTAATGCTTGCGAGGAATCCTTCGTCGTGGATGTGCCCAGTGAGTATCAACGCGTCGAATGGAGCGGTGCGTCCCAACTCTATCGCAGCAAAGTTGAACACGACCGAACCTTGCGAATGACCTACGGCAACGAGTCTGCTGAATTGCTGAGGTCCCATGCCGAGTAATTCAGTGACTTCGCCTGTTTTGAGTTTGCGAGCGAGAGAGGCAGCAATGGCAGCTGATGTAGGGATCTGTACGTCTGTGGAGTCCAGAGGCCTTTCACTTAGGCCCACGCCCAGAGCATCGTATGCGAACGTGGATTGACCTTGGGCACAGGCGTGCGCCGCGTAGGAATAGTTCTGGAAGCCATTAATTGGCCAAGTCCAGTATTGGCTTGTGTACGTAGATCCGTGCAGCAACAGCTGAACATGATCTGTGGCCTTTGTGTTAGCGCCACGCGGCGCTCGAGATAGATCAGTCATGGAAACGCACCTCTGCTAGGAGAATTGGAACGGGTAGCGGGCTGACAAAAAGTACCAAAAATCCCAAAAGTCGCGTGCAGCTCTCTGAGGTTTGTGGTGTTCAGCGTCTCGCTACCAGGATTTACTGGAATCCTGACGGCGACGGGTACAGGAATTCTACCCGCAGAGCAAGAGCACGCTTCGAAGATGTTTATGGACGCAATGGAGCTCGCGGATAGCGTCAAGAGCATAAGAGACCGTAACGTATTCTGCATGGCGAGATGGAGCATTGTGCACCAGATTGCTGGGCTGTATGTAACACGAAAGCATCGTCTGCTACTCAGCCATGCTGGTTATTTATGTAACTTTGGCCCTGTAAAAATTCCCACCACAGTCGTATATAGTAGACCGAAATCTGCAGGTGCGTGACTTTAAAAACTTGATGTTGCCAGGAGCACGTGAGTATACGGTCATGGTGGCAATGCATACATAGATTTTGACGAAGCGAGTTGACCCCGGTAGTAAACGAACTTCGTCATACGTGACACTGCTATCGCCTTCTCGCTGTTGACTGAGCGTGGTGAACATGAACGGAATGTCATCTGCGGTAGCGGTAGGTATATTCTGTACCAATGAAGACAGGTCACGTGGGTGATCATGGGTCGGAGGCAGTTTGAGACGCCGCGGGATAGGCGCCTCAGTGTGATGTTCAACCGTGCATGGCCAAGCTGACCCAGCGCAGGCCGTTTCTTTCACCTACACCAACGAGAAGGTCAGCGCGAGATCACCTCCTCCCCGGACCACTTCAGGGTCTGTGTCCATTGCAATCCAAGTATCTTACGCTCTCAGCTACTCTTGACAAGTCCTCGTACATGTCGGTCAGTGTTCAACATGCTTGCACCACCAACCATCTCTGTACCCTTTGATCACGTCCTACGCTCCGATTCTCCTGCCCTCTCAACACCCCAGGAGTTCTCGGTCCCACCAAGGTTCCCCCACACTCGCGCGCAGCTTACTGCCATCGCTCGCCAGTACAGGCCTTTGGACAACTACGAGGATGACAACGAAGGTGGCTCGACGGGAATTAGCTCGGCTTTGGTTGCCAGGGTGGCCTCTTTGCTCGACGCAGAGCGAGAAGAAGACCTCAAAAATCTACTCAAGGACAGTTTTGGTCCTTCTATAGATGAGGAAGAGGTGTGCACATCCCCTTCGGGAACGCTTATCCTCTCCACTCATCATCTTATAGCTCTCTCAACACGTGTTGGACCTCATGCACCGCCATCGAGATGACATAGATAATGTACCCTTCTTGTTCCTCACACCGACTCGTAGGCCAATATCCAGGCCTTCTTCACGTGCTTCACAGCACTCCACACGCCTTGTACCTCGTCCAGACACCCCCACATCTGCACCGAGCTCGCCCCTCGCCATGGTCTTTCGCAGGCCGCATACCCCGCTAGTATCCCCCCTTGCCTCCGGCCAGCAGTCTTCATCTTACATTACGGCCCGTACAGAATCCCCGGGGCACTCGCCTATAATACCGTCTGCTCAGTTTGCTTCCAGTCTTCCGGCTTCTCCTTTATCTTCACCACGTATCTTAAACGCTAAAGCACACGAATTCAAACCCATCCCTCGACCTCTGTCGTCAGCTTCATCTAATCCTGGCTCGCTGGCATCTTTACGAGACCAGACGCCCTCTCCTGACCTCTGGTCTCACAATCCGCAGCGCCCAACCTCCAAACTGGCAATAGCTGCACCATTAACTCTAGACAGCGCGTTATTACCCCGTTCTGGTACCCCAAGCTCCCTGCGACTGTCTTTGCGACCAGACGAGGATGAAGATGATGAAGAGGACCCTTTTGACCCCTTCGGTCAGAAGGTACTCCCGCGTTCTTTCCATCCGACAGACGATGGGATTCCTTGGTCTAACTCTCCACTTTCCAACTCTTCTGTCTCCACCTCAGCGGATGATGCGCGATACAGCTTCTATGGGCCTCACGAGGAACAATATTCTCAATTATTCTCTTCGCTGTCGTTGCATCCTGATGATATGGACCCTGACACGAATGCCCTCTTAACTGATGGAATGACACCGTTGGATGTACTCAGCATGGTTTTCGGGTCTACCTTGGCACCTTCTGAACTTGAGGATGCGCTCGAGGCTAATGGGTACGACTTCGACAGGGCGATGTCCTGGCTGGTGGATCGACAGGTAGCGTCCCTCACTTCAAACAGCGTCTCAAACGCGAAACTTCACCCTGGCAATGGTAGAGTTTCTGTTATTGGTCGAGATGGACAAGCAGGCTACCTTCGTGGTGGCAGAGGCTACGTCGGGCCTGGTTTCAGAGGGCACAGATTCAGTCGTCCCGTTCCTGGGGGGAATAGGGTTTGCAGATACTTCCTCGCTGGAGAATGTCTACGAGCGGATTGTCGTTTCAGGTCGGTATATCACCTGCTTAGCGTCTCTTGTACTGATTACAAACCCTATGTTACAGTCATGATTTGGAGCGCGCTCTATGTCGTTTCTGGTTGCGTGGGACTTGTGCGAAAGGCGAGAACTGTGAATTTTTGCACCACTTACCCAAAGATGTGGACCCCTCCAATCTTCACGGGGGTATCTCGCGGATGAATCTTACCGGTCGGGATAACCATAACCAAAGTCCACCCCCTGAAGATTTTCCTGCTCTCAACCACACCGTCAATAGCACGCCTAAGACCCGTCGCGGAGGTCATCACTCGTCACATGACCTATCTTCACTGGATCACGGGCGTGGGCGGTTTGCATCTGTGGTCAAAAAGGCAGGATCCCTTCCACTAGGATCAACAACATCCCACCAGGCTACCACGCCCTCAGCATCTAAAGATCCTACTACAATAGCCACACGCAAGGAATTGATGGGAACCACCGCTGAACTTAACAACAATACGGCTGTTGTAGCCCCTAGGCCGTCTTCGAGGCTGAAGCTCCGTCCACCGACGTTGCTGCCCAAATTATCTACTGGTGATACAGTGAATAGCCTCTATGCTGCATATCGTAATCGGGCGCAGCAGCTTGGAGCGACCAGAAATGAATCCTTGAACCGCGCTGCCTTGGCATGGAAAAATGGGGACGGAGCCGCTGCGAAACGTTTTACCAGGGAGGGTCATGACCTTAATGCGAAGATGAGCGCAGAGCTCGTCCAGGCCGCAGGCAGGCTTGTCAGAGAACGTGCGAAGCTTGTAGAGCAAACCTTGAAAAACTCGGTCTGGTCCGATGATTCTGCGGATCGCGCGTTTTCTGCCGGTAAAATATGTGCCGCCGGTCTGGGTGTGTGTCTAGGTGTTACAGCACATACTGTAGCTAGTCAGATAGCTGCAGACGGCAAGAAGCTTAGTCCTGAGGAACGCACGGAGGTCATGATCGATTTGCATGGACTACAGGTGGCAGAGGCTACCGAGGTTATGGAGGAATTCTTGCTCGCTGTAAGTTTTTCGAGAGTCTCGGGGCATCGTCGTTTCTAAAACGCATTTTTTCGGCAGTTGGAACGTGATCACTTCATTGGTTTAGGTGGGTGGCCTGACTTGCATTATAGCTGCGCTCTCTGAGTGGCTGACCGGTATTGCTGCCTAGCATATCTAATCGTAGACGAAGACGGGCAATCTGCTGCACAGGACACGGCGCGTGCAGCATCCCGTGCTCGCCTTGCGACGGGTGCTCGGGAATGGTTACACCTGTGGGGGTACCCTTGGAGCGAACGCGACGGTGTCATCTGCGTTGATCCCTTGACGCACGCTTGACAACAGGTATCACATTGCGTTGCTGTGCGTTGATAAATCCCAGCATATCCTGCTATCGCTGAAAAGTCCCTGCCCGACAATATATAAGGAAGGATGTCCCGGAATGTGTATATCATTAAGCAGTATGTAGATGGTTAGTAGCGAGTAAAGTGTACGATACTTAGTTGAGTAGACATGTTGGTTAAAGTGCCACTTGTAAAGCTGCCTCATTTGATTGTAACACAGCGTCGCAGATGCAGGTAGTGAAGGTGATAGACTCGAGGGTGCGTTTACACGTGGAAGCGAGCATTAGGCGCGCATGTGATAGCATTGGTCGCATGCGGCCTGTTATATTCTATCACCAACCACCTTTCAGTCGTCTTCTCCCCTACTTCCATCTGAGCAGTAGCCACATCTGCACAAGGTAGAGACCTACAGCTAAGGACTCTTCAAAACTCTGGTTTTGCACAGGTCCGAAGCCGCCCACAACTGGAGCTTGCACCGGTTCGACTGGTCGTATAAGTACTATCCTCAACCTTCCTTTCACCAACAATACCTACCCTTACGATATGTCCATCCACGAAACGAACGACACCGTAGACCGATACATGGGCGACAACCCACACCAACGGCCGTCCTCTATTGACTTGAGCCTCGAGCTCGAGCGTCAGCTGGAGATCGATTCTCTTCCCAACTCACCAGTTGTCGCTCACACTCGCATCACCGAGCGACCGCAATCCCTCGACCCACAAGTGCTTACATCGATCGTCACGCAGCTTCGTCTGGCCCTGGGGGAAGTCACCAAGGAACGCGAGAACCTCTCACAGTCACTAGCCGAGAGCCAGGCGCGTGAACACGACCTGAAGGATGCGCTACACACAGTCTCCGAGAGGTGCTTACAACTCGAAGCGGAGCTTGTCTCGGTTAGTGAGAAGGGCAAGGAAGATGCAGACGCTGTTACCATGCTACGTGGGAAGTTAGAGGATAGTAGGTGAGAGCTCTGACGGGTACCCAGTAGTCCCATTGCTAGACAAACTGACTTCGTGCGCAGGCGGGCTCTCATGAGACTTCAGACGGAGAATCGAAAGTCATCTATGACCATTGATTTATCAAGAGCTGGTCCATCTACTGCTCAAGGGCCCCCCTCGGCAAGACGCAGTTCATTTGCTCCTCTCGTTACCTCGCCGAACAATCCACGGATGGGTGCTCATCGTCGCATTTCCTCGGTATCGGAGCCCGGTCTATCGTATAGGAGCGACTTGAGTAGTCCTCCAATGTCAGGGAGACTCGAACCCTTGCAACTGGTCAATGCAGTCCCTTCGCCGGCTGACCGTTCTGCCAGGCGATTGTCTGGATTCTTTGGGCGGTCAGGAGCATCCGACCTCCCGCCAACTGCAGACGCTTCGGAGGTCGAAGAGTTGAGAAAAGAGCTCCAGGCGATACGAGAACAACTAGAAGAGAGTCGACACGAGCTCACGGAGGCGAGAGAAGCGCAGGAGGCATCAGAAACATGTGTCAATGCGCTGAGGACATTCATCGCCGACAACAGCATCGGCATGCACCCAGTCAGCCGTAACCACATTCCTTCCGTAGCTCAAGATGCAGATGCTGTATCGTCGCGAAAAAACTCCGGTTGGGGTTTCAAATTGTGGAATACTACAGGCCAGGCGACTAGCATTCCAACTTCTGCCCCTGCAGGTCCGAACGCCTCCATGGCCCCCTTAGCTGTCGCGGTACCGCCTCTCACGAAGAAGATTGGGGGATTTTTCTCCTCCCGCTCCAGTATATCCTCTACGTCATCCACGCAACGCCGCGAGCCTCACTCTCATCCCCTGGAACCGATGCTGAATGGTTCGGACTCGTCATCTATCGACTCTGCCACTGAACCATTAAGTCCTGCATCCGAACTTCCGCCGGCGAGCATCGCTGTGCACTCATTTGAGGATAGTCCCTCGCGCCTGAGTGCATCGGCGTCCCGAGACCGGACAAAGGATGTAGTACAGCATGAACAGCAACTGGACACCTCTATATGATTACTATTGGTCCAGTCTTTACCTTCCACATCTATGCCCTTTTACGCCAATACATATACCCTTTAACGCATCACTATCTAGCTCTACACCGATAATGACCATTGTTCATGTCCACGAAGTTTCTACGTTTTGTAATGTACAGTCAAATTAACGCTACTCGTGTAGCAGGATGAAAGGAATAACATGCGCTGCATCTAACTGGCTTACACACAGGTGTCTGCATTGATGGCCAACAGCTAACGGTGCAACCTTCGTCATTTCAGTGGGGTTTTGGTCGTCAGAGTCGTAAATAAGAATAAGAATATGTGTGGGAGTCCAATCAGAGGTTCCTGTCTGAGTCGTCAGGGTGTCTCCTAGGATGGCAAAGCGCGCGTGCACTGCTCGCTTTGACTGCCCATAGCCTGCTCGCCATATTTACTACCTCGTTCAACCCCTATATTCCTGTAGCGAATGCCATGTCGTCTGTTGCTCATGACAAGAATAAGAGGCGGGGGGCGCCTCTGTCGTGTGCTGAGTGCCGACGGTTAGTCCCAGCTCCGCTTGATCCCTGCTCATTACATGCTAATCGCTCGCTGCGCTCAGCCTCAAGCTAAGGTCCGCGATCGTCGTATTCTCAACCAATAGCAGTCTCATCCCTGGTCTATTGCAGATGCTCGAGGGTCTTCCCGTGTGCGAGTTGTGTCAGAAAAGGATGTGCAGCTATTTGCCCTGATGGTCAGTTTCAAGAACGAATGTCTGTCTTGACTTACTAATTGTGGGCCATAGGCTCTCTTACGACCGGCAAAGGGAACAGGTTTGATGGTTTGTCGGCCGTGCACTTCCAACTGCTCACCAGAGGTGATACAGGTTTGTCTTGGCGAATACCGAAGTCCTCCACGACAAGATATCAGTGCTTGCCTCTCGTGTGCGCGAACTGGAAGATGCCCTGGCTGATGCTCATTCCGCTCGCTCAAGCGATGCACATCCGTTGCTGGCGCCTGATTTACTGCTCCTGAAGCGGCCTCTGGAAAGAGAAGCCCCTGAGACATCGACGGACCAGGATTCAGAAGCCGCCGAAGTGATCAATGCCGTCGGTTCGCTGTGAGTAAAGACTGCCACTCGCTGTGTGAGAGACATTCCAATACGCTCAAAAAGTTCTATCACTGAACGTGGACATACGACGTTCTACGGGACTGCTGCCAGTGCTTGGGTAAGGTTCACCATATCTATCAGAGTGTTCAAGTTGCTCACCGGCAGTACGTAGTATCTGCTACAGGTAGGAAATCTAAGTGTGCAAACCCCTCTTGTCGTCGTCTTAACCGAACTTAATATAGAACGAGGAGGGTGCCGGTGAGGAGGAGGAGAATGACGAGATAGCGCTCCCATCCGATATACCATGGCTGGCGCACGGCTTTCCGTTCACCAGCGCGAACGACACCAGGTTGCAGGTCAGGCATGTTCTTTTAAACCAGCTTCCAGACCCTGGGAAGGCGCGGCATCTGATCGAAATTTACTTTCGGCACTGTGGGTGGATGTGAGTAAACATAACTCACTGTTGGTATCGCCACCCTCTTATATCTTCCTCTGACGGCAGGTACACACCCATCCCCGAGGCTGAGCTATATAATAACATTTTCTCGCGTATCTACGATCAGCCGTTAGCCATAGATCAAGATCCTACGCATTCGCACCGTTTAGCTGTACTGTACATGGTGTTCGCGTTAGGGACATTGATGGACCTGGAGCAACCGTATCTTTCAATCGCCTCCACGCAATACTATCAGCTGGCACGAGCAGCGCTCTCATTGGACTCTATACTGGAACACCAGTCAATTCCGGCGATCCAAGCCCTGGTACGCTGCCGCTTTGCCTTTCCCGACGACCACGGAGGTTTGCTGAGCATGGCTCGGTTTATTCTAATAGGTTCTCATGTGCCATTTTATGTTTCTATCCTTCAGGGATGGCCCGCGTTGGGCTCTGATGGGTCTGGTTGTCAAGTTAGCACAAAGTGTATGTGTTTTCATCTTGCATCCCACTCAATCTTACTAATGATTCCATGCATCTGTAGCTTGGTCTCCGTCAGTGGTTCAACTACTGCATTAATACTTCAATATTAAAAAGAAAACATATTGACGTCACAGATCGTGACAGTGGCAACTGGAACCTAAGTGAGGAAGAAACATTCAAACGGCGGTCCTTACTATGGGAAATCTATGTGTATGATTCTTGGCAGGTAGTGTGGACAGCTGATTGCAATGGGTTGGTCTGACACCTCAGCTCAAGAGCTTGACGTTCGGGAGGCCACCATCCTTCTCCAGTACTTTTATTGATTGCAAGATGCCTGAACCGGAACCTGTTGCTCAGACCGACAAGCCCAACGAAATGGAAATGTCATGTAAGCCTCTTGTTTGTCTTTTTAAGGATAATATATGAACACAATGTAGACTGCGCATGGAAACACCGCTTCGCCTCGAGATGTCTCAGCACAGTCCATGAGCAAGCCTTTGGGGCACGAACACCGAATTACAAGACTATACAACAACTCGACAAGAAAGTGAAAGAGTATTATGTCCCTCCATCCTTGCAGGTACCAGGATTTGGTGGGGCCAGAGTGATGGAGCAGTCGGTGCCTTCGATAGAGCTCACTATGCAGCGCCACATCGTGTTTGCTATCAGAGAGATAAGTGAGTGGTGAATTTGAGCTGCCCTCTGCGGCGTATTCAATTTGGGACAGCTATTTTTTATCTCCATCGAGGATTCTTTGCTCGTGCCATCGAGGATAATCCTGAGGACGCCCTTGCCAGCAAGTATGCGCATTCCGTACTATCTGCATATAACAGCGCCAGTACATTTGTTGGTCTGGTCAAGAGTCTCCATTCCCAGCTTCCGAGGTTGACTGAAAGACATTGGTTCTTGTTCACTCATGTATTTTCTTGTGCGGTATGTTCTGTCCTTTTTGTTGCGAATTACTTTATCTCATCCTCTTTCCAGATCGTTCTGGGGTCTATCGCGGCAAAATGTCCAGGAATGCCATTCGCTCATTCTGCGTTGATGACCCTTGATTCAGCTTACGGTCTATTTCAAGCCGTAAGGGAGACAGATCGGGCGGCGAAGGTTTTGGTGGGTGTTTTATGGTGTGTGCTTGGCCTTTGTGTTTATTGGTCATCAACTTCAGCCTGTTCTGCACAAACTCAAGAATAAAGCATTCATCGCTATGTCAAATCAGCCGGGACCTGGTCCGATCCCTCCCCTGCGAACCTCGCCGGGAATTGTCAAGGAAGAGGATGAGGAACTAGCAGCGTTAGGTGGCAAGACTCGTCTGGTGGCAAGGAAGTCGCCTTCACTTCCTTCTTCGCCCCATGATTCTCAGGCCTCGAATGGCACGCCAAGTCCCAGCGATTCTCCTGTTCAACGCTTCACAGTCGATTCGCCACAAATTGTGCGTGATCGCGCAATGCATGCTCATAATGCTGCCGAATCGAATCAATGGCAGGTCTATGCCCAATTTTCGGGGAATGGATATGGCACGTACTATCCGCCTGTGACAGCTAATCAACAATGGAACGCGGAGACGGACTACTCACAGGGTCAACCAGCCAGTCATTCCCCGACGATATTGATGAATCCTACGCCCTTCGGTCCTGGCGAGCATTTCCCGACCGTCAGCCATGGTAACCCTTACCACCCGTCAATGGACTCGCAAGTGCCAGCAGACGTCAATGCTTCCTGGCAGACTCTGTATGCACAGTTTCAACCTGGTATGCTGGGATGAAGAATGGTTCGACCCTGTCGAGGGTGAGACTTAGGATTGTGCTACTGCAGTAGCACTTCAATTACTTTCGGTCGACTGTAAATATATCGGCAATTGTGACTGAAATAGATATACTGTATGTTGTGACACGGTTCTCGACGGAGGTACGGGCCGCTTTGATACCACCAGCGCTACCGTTGCTCTCGTTGGTTGCATGTCCGCTGTGTCGCTGTGCAACCAACGCTGGCGCAATGGATGCGGCCGACTCGAGGACACGAAGCAAGGTCATGTTTGATACGGAAGGCAAAAAGCCCTACGTGTAAGTACTCATTTCTCTCTCGATTTGACTAATTTTGACATCTTGCAGGGCATTGCCTCAAGTGGCACTACAAAGTGTTGTATTCGTTCTCGCCATCGCACTTACAAAGGACAATCTTTTACGGTCTCACGGAGATGTGTTATGGCTCACCTTCTCTGTACTTGCTACTGGATCTGTGGCAGCTCTTGTAGGAGCAATAGCGAGCGGCCAGGTGGAATGGAAAAAGATCGAGGTACGTTGACCAAGTACATTGACAGCATTGTGGTCCCTTACTCCTTGTTCAGTGGCCAGCTGCTGGCCTCGCATCGTTCCTCCTCATGCTTCGACTTGTTTCGCTCTTCCTAGCCATGTCGCAGCTACACCCCGTTCGGTGCGTACCTAAGCTCCCATCGATGCTCATCCTAACAGTGTATCGCAGGGTGGTTGTGCTCGCACATATGTCATCGCTGTGGGTGAAATCAGTTATTGACTCTTCAAACGTAACGTATCATCTCCTTTCTGCTGAAAAAGTGTCTGACCAAGCGTCAGAGATACCCAGCAATGTTTGTCCTCTTGGGATTAGTCTTTTCGTTCGTGACGGATGCGGGACACCTGGCATATGACTTCCGCGGACTGTTACTTGCGTACATCGCCATCGCGTTGGAAGCGCTAGCTTCTAGCATTGCGGATCATACACAGGGCGTGCTTTTGCCTACACTAGGACCCTTTGCAACACACGGCATTACCATCGTCGGAGCCTTCTCAATCACCTCAGTCTTCTACATTTGCAGCGTATTGATGGTATGTCATATCTCGTTTCTGAATACTTGACTGAAACCTTGACATCAGTCGGCTCCCCCTCATGACCCTATGTCAACCACATACGCAGTGGTCATCGTCCCCATTCTCTCATATTCGCTCCTGTACATTGCCCCGTCGCTGACTCGACACATGAGGCCATCTTCGCGCAAGCGAGATATTGTCGTATCATACATCGTAGCATGCGGAGCTGCATCATCACTCGGATGGTACTTATTCTCTCAACGTTTGAGAAGCTCGGACGTAATCGTCGCGGGCTTGCTGTGTTACGGTGCAGTCTATTTGCGAGCATCATGGGTACCTACTCACGCATAAATCAGGCATTACCTCAAGCAAGGATGATATCGCTATTCGATTGCCATATTCTTCTCTGAGTCGGCTCGCCCAGGGTTACTTGAAGTCCATTCTGGAGAACCCCGAATCGCGGAAAATATTTTATTTTTTGGTATTGAATATGTGTTACATGCTGGTTCAGATGCTGTATGGGATTTGGACGAATAGCCTGGGCTTGATCTCTGATGGTACGATTTCTATCTGTCATTTATCGCATCTTATACTTAGGCTGTGTTTCTAGCCATACACATGGCCTTCGACTGTATGGCGATCGGGGTCGGATTACTGGCTTCAGTCATGGCACGATGGGCACCCAATGAACGATTTACTTACGGGTAAGCTATGTACGTATTTTTGCGTGTCATATCTCATCCAGGGCCCAGCTATGGGCGCATCGAGACCTTATCTGGCTTTTCTAACGGGATCTTCCTCATTCTCATTTCTATTTTTATCATTTTCGAGGCCATCGAACGGTTGTAAGTACCTTCCTTGGGAGCGCATGGCCTATAATAATATTTGTCTCGTCTAGGATGAATCCGCCGGAAATGAACACGAGTCAACTGCTTCTTGTTAGCACAGTCGGTCTGTGCGTCAACTTATTTGGGATGTTTGCCATGGGAGGGCATCACCATCATGTAAGGCATTGCAAACATTTTCACGCTCGCATGTCTGAATATCCAACACAGGGAGGGCATTCGCATTCACACGGTCACTCGCACTCTTCATCACCAAAGCCCATGACAACCCAAGACCGGTCCGAGAGTCAGGCTAGTGGCGACAAACATACACATGGAGCACCGCCACTCACAGTGGATATCGGTGTGGCGTCTCAACATTCAAATCAACATTCGCATAGTCAAGTTTCTACTCGCTCGCCCGAGACCTCTCATCATATGCATGATGAACCCCATAGCCATCAATCTCATGATACCGTATTAGCTCATGGTTCGATCGGGTTGTCCCACTCACGCTCGCATTCACATTCGCACTCGCCTTCGCTTTCGTCTTCTCATTTGCACACTCAGACACAGTTGCGTTCTTCGTCGCACTCGCACGTTACTCCATCTTCACCATCGGACCATTCTCACCCCCATTCCCATATACACAACACGGGCAACAACGGCCTTCTAGCTGCTAGACATCTATCGGTAAGTTGAAAAGCAAATCCGCTCATAGTGGACAAACGAGTGACGTGTGTATTACCGTTTGATTCACAGCACGTTGGTGACTCCCCTATCACCCCCAACTACCGCTTCGAGCATGATGATCACTATGAGGAGCATCATTATCACCAGCATGGCCCCAATATTCATGATCATGCACATATGCATGATCACAAGCATGAAGGCCATAGTCACAATATGAGGGGTGTATTCCTTCATGTAATGGCGGTATGTCCAAACTATTGCATGGTTTATGGCTTTGTTCATATTTTACCAGGATACCCTTGGGTCTGTTGGAGTGATCATCTCAACTCTTCTAATCCAGCTATATGGCTGGACAGGGTTTGACCCTATAGCATCCCTATTCATAGCTATCCTCATTGCAGCTAGTGTCATACCACTTGTGATTGATACAGGCAAGGTGCTGATGCTTGACCTTTCTCATCGAACATCAGCTATTGATAATGCTCTGTCTACTGTGAGTGAATTCTACATTCTTGATGATCATGCTGAATCATATATTGTTGCAGCTTCATCATGTAGAAGGATTGGAATCACATTCTTCTGCCCACTTTTGGCCCAAGGATGATGATACTGTGATTGGGTCTATCCACATCCATCTTGCATCATCATTATTCTACTTGAATTCAGCAGGGCTGCATACACATTCAGCTAATGCTGTGGACAGAATTGTAGAAAGAGTTGATGGATTACTTCATGATGGAATCTTAGGATTAGAGGAACTTACAATTCAGGTTGATAATTAATGAGTTGTTGATCATTACAGTAGAGATCTGATATAGCAGATATATGATATACAGAAATGAATCTAAAGTTAAAAAGCACACTGATCTCATCAAAACTGTTGTGATTATATGCATAGCACTCATCAGGCTACTGGAACAAGGTGTTAATAGCACTCATATCATCTATATGTGGTGGCTGCTAATTACACCCCTCCTTTGATAATTTGGGCCATGTACAACAGCTTTGAGTCAACTGAGCAGATGTTTTGAGCTTTCTGACAGATTACCCTGGGCTGATTTGAAAGACCTATAGAATAGAGCATTTTGGCAGTGGGGTATTTGAGGTTTTTTCACCAATTTTTGAGCTCCAACACACCAACTTGCAGTGGCATCCAGATCTATAAATCTTGATTATTTGAGCACTGAACATGTCGCTTGACCAATCGCTGGAGCTTTCTGGCTCGTTCACTCAGAAACATACCATGCCTGCTGCACCACTTGGATATTTCCAACAGCTCCAACTCTGCAGAGAAATCCAAAAATTTCTCGCAGCCAAAATGTTGACGAGTGACCCGCGTCTCGGAAAGAAAGGAAAGGGACGAGAGGCGGCAGGCGGATAAACCGTCTATGGACACTTATACTAGACATGCCCAATTAGGGCTCGCACTCATTAGTCAGCAACCAGGATATGTTTGTGCAACCAGTACCGTGTTCCTTTATCTTATCCTAACACGGTACTAGGTACGCGATACTTGTGTATACACTATATCTTATCCTAACATGGTACTAGCTACCCATAACCTCAACAGGTTATGAGCCCATTGCTTACCCACCAATAATCATATTTTACTTACCAGCTACACGCCTATTCCTACCCTACAAAAATTTTTAAAAAATTTTTCGACATGTCCACTACCTCCACCGACAGAGACCGCGCAAAGGTTAAGCTGAACAAGCTTCGCGACGACGCTACCAGGAACGACTATGCGGCCTGGGCGGCCACCGCCCGACTTATCCTCAAAGAGCATGAGCTGCTCAAGTACATCGAGGGTGCAGAGTCCATCGCGCCGATCATTCCTGCTCTTGTCGAGGACCTCATCAGCAAGGGCATCGACATCGAAACTGGAGCGACTCGCGAGGTGCGCGTGCTTGGCAATCAGGCTGAGCGTGACAAGGCTCTGGCCGACTGTGGTCCCTGGCTTCATGGCGACCTTGTGGTTCGCCGCTTGTTACACGAAGCTGTACCCAGCCACAAAATAGGCCTTATCCGCCACACAACCCATGCGAAGGATGCATGGGAAACGCTCCGCAACTTCTACCACCCCGCGAACAGTTTGCGTGCCCAGGCGCTCTCTACACGCATCCGCACCCACTGGTGCCGTGCAGACCAAGATGTTGCGGAGTGGGTGAACCACATCCGCGACATGTACTGTCATGGTTATACGTGTGACGCCCAATTTATTCGAGTTTCTTTCTTTTATTTTGGCGCGTCCTACACGTCCTCGCGATCACGTGACTCGTCGACACGGTCTCATGACCTACACGATCACATGATATGCACATGCACGCACACTCGCGCTCCTCGCTCAGCCCGGACTGATAGCGACATCACCGGCCCTGCCACTCCGTACGGTTTCCGGATCCTTCCGGAACCTCGGACTCTTCTCTTCTCCGACCTTTCGGACTCCCGGTCCATCGGTCTATGACTCAGGCTCGGCACTTAGTAATTACGCTCGAAGTGGCACCATTCCTATCTCATCAGGCTACTGGGACAAGGTGCTAATAGCCCTCATGTCGTCTATATGTGGAGGCTGCTAATTGCACCCCTCCCTTGATAGCCTGGGTCACCTACGGCTGCTTAGGATCAACCAGACGGGCGCTTTGGGCTTTCTAATAGGTTGCCCTGGGCTGATCTGGGAGACCTATATAATAGCTTGGTAGACCACAGAATAATACTGCATCATAGGGTATCTGGGGTCCTTGATGTCTATTTGAAGCCTTGTTTATAATTTTGTTATACTATCATTAATGACTACTAAGCTTTGTATATATTATACACTTAGCTTATTATCTAACACAGATAATGAGATAAAAGATTTGTTATTGAGTAAGAAAGTAAATGTTACTTAGTAACAAATAACAGTAATAGGTTTTTCTTACTCAATACAAATAGATTTGTTACTTGTTAATAATATGTTTATAATATAGTCATAGAGCTTTATTTCTCTTTGAGGTAATTGATATAAAGGACTGATTACATAAGCCTTCAGTGGTAGAATGATAAATTACTATAATGGGAAATTACTGAATATTAAGATTTATCAATAAAGAAAAGGGGTATGAAGGTGGTTTGATGCCTTGAGAATATAGTATAGAGCTATATATGAGTGTTTGTAAAAGAATGGAGATGATATCTATGTTGGTTGTGCTAAAATAGACATGTTCTCCTCTTCCTCTTTTCAATTTCAAAAGTGTCTTACCATAGCGTTAGCTGTATAGATATCACTGTTCTGGGGTCTTGAAAACCTGTTATAGTATGTATATGGTATGTGTAATCAGTTTCAGAAGCATCCCATCAGTATTGATGCTTTTAGAGGCTTACAAACATGTGACAGTGCAAAAACACCCATTATCATCTCTAGACAGCTGAGTATTCTGATTCAGGTCAAGCTGATGTCTGGAGTGCGTTCCTCACCCCAAAATACCCCCACTCAAGGCCCAAAACCATTTCCAGCATCTTAATATCATGAGCACTTGTGCTAACATTAGTTACAGTGTATCAGTTCAGATTGGACCACTTGTTCAGTGCTTGACATACACTCTAACTACAACCTCCCCCATTTCACTTTAAGAACAGATATTATAAATAATCTTGGGTCCTGAGTGGGGGTATTTTGGGGTGAGGAACGCACTCCAGACATCAGCTTGACCTGAATCAGAATACTCAGCTGTCTAGAGATGATAATGGGTGTTTTTGCACTGTCACATGTTTGTAAGCCTCTAAAAGCATCAATACTGATGGGATGCTTCTGAAACTGATTACACATACCATATACATACTATAACAGGTTTTCAAGACCCCAGAACAGTGATATCTATACAGCTAACGCTATGGTAAGACACTTTTGAAATTGAAAAGAGGAAGAGGAGAACATGTCTATTTTAGCACAACCAACATAGATATCATCCCCATTCTTTTACAAACACTCATATATAGCTCTATACTATATTCTCAAGGCATCAAACTACCTTCATACCCCTTTTCTTTATTGATAAATCTTAATATTCAGTAATTTCCCATTATGGTAATTTATCATTCTACTACTGAAGGCTTATGTAATCAGTTCTTTATATCAATTCCCTCAAAGAGAAATAAAGCTCTATGACTATATTATAAACATATTATTAACAAGTAACAAATCTATTTGTATTGAGTAAGAAAAACCTATTACTGTTATTTGTTACTAAGTAACATTTACTTTCTTACTCAATTACAAATCTTTTATCTCATTATCTGTGTTAGATAATAAGCTAAGTGTATAATATATACAAAGCTTAGTAGTCATTAATGATAGTATAACAAAATTATAAACAAGGCTTCAAATAGACATCAAGGACCCCAGATACCCTATGATGCAGTATTATTCTGTGGTCTACCAAGCTATTATATAGGTCTCCCAGATCAGCCCAGGGCAACCTATTAGAAAGCCCAAAGCGCCCGTCTGGTTGATCCTAAGCAGCCGTAGGTGACCCAGGCTATCAAGGGAGGGGTGCAATTAGCAGCCTCCACATATAGACGACATGAGGGCTATTAGCACCTTGTCCCAGTAGCCTGATGAGACGACACCCCCTTCTTCGCTGTGCTACCACAACTCTGGGGCTATGCGGCACATCTTCTTTGACCGCTGCTTGTTCTACGATTACCAACCTACCCCACCCCTCCAGGTACATGGTTTTGACTCGCAGCATGCTACCAGTGCTGTTGGCACCGGAAAAATCCTCCTTATGGCCATTTGCCATGGTGTACCGGCCACCATCAGCTTATCCAACGTCCTCCATGTATCCTCCGCCCGAATCAACCTCGTCTCACAGGGCTGTCTTGCGCACCATGGTGTATCCAGTCACACCAAGAATGGGCAGATCACACTGATCCACTGTGAGAACCTGCTCGTTAGTGGGGAGCTGCTGCCCAACAACATATACCTCCTCCACATGCAGCCTCAGGTCCCTCCGCCCACTGTTGTGACCTTTCCGGTGTCTCCTCCCACTGCTCCTCATCGGTTACTGGACCGTCTCAGTTCTCCTGTGGTCTACGCCACCTCTGCACCTAGCAAGGATGTGATACCTCCTCCACCTGACAGTGTGGATTTTGGCATCGCCTCCTTGGCCATATAGGCGTAAAAGGGCTGTCTTGTGCAGTCGTGGGCACTCAACAGGACCACTCTGTCCACCGCGGCTGTTCTGTGTGCGCGCGAGCAAATATTGTGCGCCTGCCCTTTCCCAAAACGTCTGATCTCCGGGCCGACCGTCTTCTCTTTCGTGTTCATTCTGATATCTGCGGCCCTCTTCCAAACTCCTATAGCAGCCTAAAATACTTCATTCTCTTCATTGACTGTTTCTCTCGCTACATCTCTGTCTTCTTCCTTAAGCACAAATCCGAGGCCTTCGACCGCTTCCTAGAGTTCCAGGCCGCTATGGAACGCTATACATCCCACAAAATCTCTGTCCTGCGTGTCGACAATGCTCCCGAGTATGTCAAGGGCCGCTTTGCTGAATACTGTACCCAACAAGGCATCCAGTACGAGAAGATCATACCAGACGCATCCCCTCAAAACGGCGTCGCCGAGCGCACCAACTGCACCCTCGCTGCCATGGCTCGTGCAATGCTTCTTGATGGCAACACCTTCCACTATTTCTGGCCGCTTGCTGTCCAGGCTGCTGCTCACACAAAGAACCGTGTCCCACATTCGGCCCTGCCTCCTGATGTCACGCCTTTCGAACTCTTATTCGGCCGCAAGGCTGATGTCTCACACCTACGCCCTTTCGGCATGCTCGCAAAACCACCTCCAGTGACCTTCCAAAATTAGAACCGCGTGGTAAATTGGGCCGCTTCCTCGGCTATGCACGTGATGCCAAGGGCTACCTCATTTGGTTCCCTCATGCGTACGCCATTCATGTTCGACGTGACGTTGTCTTCCACAATCTTCCTATCCCTACCTCTGCGCCTGCGCCTGCCAATACTGCCTTATGGGACGACATCCTAATGGATGAGGACAGCCGGTTTTCTGACCGTGCTGAGCAGTCTGCCGATGTATTGCCTGTCGACGAACTACCACCACTGTCATCCCCTTCTCTGCCTGATGAGCAGTCGCTGCCTGCTGGCATTCCCGAGGTAGTGCTGCCATCCGATTCCCTTGGCCGGGAGGAGCCTTTGTTGCCTCCTGAGCCCCTTACCACACCTGACGTGTACATATTGCCTTCGTGTTTTGCGTGCCTCTATCGTGCTGTTTCTACTCTGCCGTGCCTTCATCACGTGCTCTACAGTATCACTCCCCCCAAGCTTGTTGCCCGTCGTGTTCTACGTCTGCGGGTGCCCTGCATACCTGCACGGTACAAGACAGACAACGTGGAGTACTCGGACAAGGGGGGGCTGCGTGTGTATACTGCACTGCTGTCTGCCCTCGCACTCAACGCAGAGGCTATAGTAACCGTCGACGACCCAGCACACGCACTTGCTGCTATCGAAGATGCTGAACGGAACCTCAACAGCGCCAACCCTACTGCTCCCATCAACGACACAGACGCTACTGATCCGCTCACTGTAGCCGAGGCACAACGCAGCGCATACTGGTCCCAATGGCTTGCTGCCATATATGAGGAGTTGGAGGCACTTCAGGCGAAAGGTGTATATGAAGAAGTGGAGTGCTTGCCTCCAGGAAAGTGGCCAGTAGGATTCAAATTTGTACTACACATTTACGATTCCTGAGGTACGAAGTAGAATCGTTCCAATAACACTTGGCACCTTGACATCTTGCGACAGTGACATTTTTGTCCCTATGCGTGGGAATTTTGATTGGAATACACTTTTATAAGCTTATTATGTTAACATTTTGTATGGTTTTGATGGCATTAGTAGTAGTTATTGACTCATTAGCAATTTGTGTAGTTGAGCGCTTATTTGAGATTACAAAACTTCCTCGATTTTTACAGCCTCCCCATGTCAGAGTTTCTCAGCAAATTGTATATCAGCATGTAGTTATGACATTGGGCTACACTGTGGTCATCTTTATTAAGGAAACCATGCAGAATTGAGAGCAGAAGATGAGAAACACATATGCCCTTTTTGGGAAATAAGCGCCCACTTTGATGGGCTCCGGTTTGGCTCATAAAACACTTCTAGCTAAGAGCCCCCCTCATTTGAAGTATATTCCATGCCTCAGTGTTGTTTTATTGGCTTTGAAAACTTGCATTATCGATGTTTTTCAAGTATTTTGTGTTTTCTGAGCTTAATAATGCAGCTACAGCAATGCCGTGGATGGTGGGAGGGTCAGATTAGATAAGCAAACACCTTCCATTTTGGGAAGGTACACTCCCACGGTCTGTCTACACCTTTACATGTATGCCTTTCACTCAATACTCAAGCTAGAACAGCCATTCAACATCTCAGACATATGCCTAAATGTATTACATAATGTATTCTGATTTTACCGCATTTTGGTACATTTTATTAAGCTCTCAATGAGACATTCTGGACATTTTTCAGTAAAAGAACACATTTTGCAGGATCACATGACCGTGGGAATGTCACGTGTCAATGTGTGAGGTGGTTGCTTAGTCTTTCACAATTTCTGGTGATTTTTCCAGATTTGTCCGGATTTTATTGAAGCCTCTACAGCTGATTTTAGCGAAAACACCCCAAAAAGAAGCCAAACAAGAGCCAAACAAAGGCCGGTCAGTGCTACAGGCCGCTCTGAGCGGACACGTGACTGTGCGCCAAATTAGGCGCCAAAAATGCGCACCATGTGCTACATGAGCCCTAAGCCAATCAGCAGGCTGAATGTAAGCAGCTTTGACAGTTTTTTGACAGATAACAGTAGACGCCCTGTAACTGCTCCAATATGCATAATGGCTGCTTATGCATTTCAAATACTGCCCCAGTCAGTAAATAGAAGTTGTTATAGAGTAAGTAAGAGTCGTTACTGAGTAAGTATTATTATTACTGGGTAACTAATAATTGTTATCAAGTAAATAATACTTATTACCAAGTAAGTAGACATTGTTACTAAGTAATTAACATTTGTTACTGAGTAAGTAATGATTACTTACCAGATTGAGCACCCATATCCGACCACTCTAGGAGGTACCCATGATATAGTAAACCCTGTTAGTATCAACACTAACAGTATAGCTTCCAAATTGAAGTCTCTAGAGCTAAAATAAACTTGCCCAAATGCGGAAATATGGCTCTCAATTTTGATGTTTTGGCAGTATTTTGCAGTTTCTGAGCTCAATAATGCAGCTACAGCAAAACTGTTTGTACTAGTGACATCAGATTACATAAGCGGACGTTTTCCCCTTTGGGAGTTGAGTTTCCCGCGGTCCATAATTTGACTGTAGAGCCTTTAATAAAATTCAGAAAAATCTGTAAAAATCACATTAGATTTTGCACAGCCTATAGAGCCATTTATGTATCTTCATTTGCACCTCTAGAGTTGTGATGCCCTCTAAAATCTGATGTTTTGGTATTGCTTTCCACTTTCTGAGCTTAATAATATAGCTACAGCAAACTTGGTGAGCAGGCCGGCAAGCGGCAGGTTACGATTCCTGAGGCCTTTACATGTCTTAAATATATACAACATACTTGGGTGAGCAGGCCAGCAAGTGGCAGGTTACGATTCCTGAGGTCTTTATATGTTCTAAAATATATGCAATACATCAAGCAACTGGTTTTATTTAGAAAGCAGCAACTTTTCTGCTTTTTTCATGGACTCAAATGATCTGATAGTGAAAAAACACACTTCATATAATGTTGTTACCCACTATCAAAGTAATTTGAAAGGTCACACAACTATAACTCATAAAGGACTTTGAAGACTGTTTAAAATTTATGATAATTTTTTGAACTTGATTTAAGACTTTACTTTCAATTTATATGGTGTGGGAAAAGACTTCCCAATGTGGAAAATGTGTACTTATGTAATCTGATGTCACTACTACAAACAGTTTTACTGTAGTTATATTATTAAGCTCAAAAAGTACAAAATATGGCCAAAACATCGGATTTTAAGAGTGTCATAACATTAGAGGTGCAAATGAAGATGTATAAATGGCTCTATAGGCTGTCCAGAATTTAAAGTGATTTTTCTAGATTTTTCTGGATTTTATTTAAGGATCTACAGTTAAATTATAGATCGTGGGAAACCCACTTCCAAATGTGGAAAACGTCCGCTTAGCTAATCTGATGTCATTACTGTAAACAGTTTTGCTGTAGCTGCATTATTGAGCTCAGAAAGTGCAAAATACTGCCAAAACATCGAAATTGAAGCCATATTTCCGCATTTGGGCAAGTTTATTTTAGCTCTAGAGACTTCCATTTTTAAGCCATACTGTTAGTGTTGATACTAACAGGGTGTAGTATACCATGGGTACCTTCTGGAGAGGTCAAATATGGGCGCCTATTTTGGTCAGTAAGCATTGCTTATCCAGTAACAAATGTTACTTACCCCATTCACTTATTTGTAACCAATTGTATTCACTTAGTAACCAATGTTACTTACCCAGTAACAATGTCTACTTACTTGGTAACAATATTTACTTACTCAGTGAAAATCTTTATCTACTTGATAACAATATTTACTTACTTGGTAACACACTTTACTTACCCACTAACAACTTCTACTTAATCAATAACAACTCCTTATTATCAATTCACAGTTCAGTAGCAATGTCTGTTGACTCAGGAATAAATATTTGTTATCAGGTAACAAAATGATATTAGTCTTTAGCAACTTGTATTTACTTACTTCATGATATTTCTATTGAACTTTGACAATGCTTCATGGTATACTGTATTAAAGCAAATAGTAATGATATATGCCTTGGTAGCTTAGTGGTAGTGTTGTTCATTTTACTACTGAAAGCCTTGGGTTCAATCTCTGCCGGTGGCAAATTTGCTTCCATTGAGTGTCAGCAATATTATGTCTTTAACTTTCGAGTAAATGGGCGTCTAAAATTACTCCTCTGTTCGTTGGTTAATCATGCTTCCTTGCAGTGTCCTGATTGGCTTAGAGCTGATGTTGCCCATGGTGCACTTTTGCTGAACCACATAGTGTCTAAACTAATCTGTGGATACTGGATTAGATCTGTAACATTTCTCAACATGCCCTGATGGTGTAGTGGTATAAGTGTTGGCTTTGCAATTATCTGCTGCTGGTTCAATTCCTCTGCAGGCCCTTTTTCCCTTGGGCCGGATTGTGTTTTAGATAAGCTCTCTTTCTCACATTTCTAGTTTAACTTGTGCGCTAATCGTTTCTGTCTAAATATGAGGTAATTCTGCTTACTTTCTGCTTACTGAGGCTGCTCTGATTGGCCAGCATTGTTGGTGGCAAGGCTTTATTTGGCCCTTTTTGGCTGTTTTCGCTAAAATCAGCTGTAGAGCCACCAATAAAATCTGGAAAAATCTGGAAAAATCTTCAGAAAATCAGGAAGAATTGGAAACCCCCGCTCACACAGTCACATGACTTTCCCACGATCATGTGATCTCAAAAACTGTCTTCTTTTGCTGGAAAATGTACAGAATGACTTATACAAAGCTGAATAAAATGTATTAAAATCTGCTAAAATCAAAATATATTATGTAATGCACATCAGCATGTACCTGAGATGTCATTTGGCCCTCATATATTATGTATTAAGCAAAGGCCATACATATACAGGTATAGACAGACTGTGAGAGTTTACCTTCCCAAAATGGAAGGTGTGCGCTTATCTAATCTGATCCTCCCACCATGCACAGCATTGCTGTAGCTGCATTATTAAGTTCAGAAAACACAAAATACTCGAAAAGCATAGGCAATATAAGTTTCCAAAGTCTATAGAACAGCACTGAGGCATGAAATATGCTTCAAATGAGAGGGGCTCTTTAATATAAATGTTTTATAAGCCAAACCGGGTCCCATCAAAGTTGGGCGCTTATTTCCCAAAAAGGACATATGTGTTTCTCACTTTCTGCTCTCAATTCTGCATAGTTTCCTTAATAAAGGTGACCACAGTGTAGCCTAATGTCATGGCTACATGTGGATATACACATTACTGGGAAACTTTGGGATGGGGAGGCTGTAAAAATCGAGGAAGTTTTGTAGTCTCAAATAAGCGCCCAACTACAGAAAATGGTAATGAGTCAATAACTGCTACTAATGCCATCAAAAGCATACAATATGATAACAAAAGACACATATAAAAGTGTATTCAAACAAAATTCCCACGCATTGGGGACAAAAAGCGTCACATCTCGCAGAACCCCAATATGCCAGACGTTACTGGAACGATTCTTTTCTTCGTACCTCAGGAATCGTAACTTGGAGGACGAAAGTGACTCGTCAACAAGAGGCGTGGGGGAAAGTCATCGACTTGATGACTGAGGAGTTTGTCCGCTGGAAATATCGCGCATGTGACGACGCTATTGTCCCCGAGCAAGTGAGCGAGGCCCAGCCACGGCCTGAGCAAGCCGAGGTGCCGCTCGAAACATACGCTTATACGGTAGATACGTACAACATCTTTACCCTTACTGATAACTTCACTTGTCAACGCCGAGCAGACAGTACCTCCCCTGCCGTGGACCTTATGCGCCATGGTTTTATTGTCAAATCCCCCACTCGACCTATCATCGCTGTCTCTGTCAGCACTCTCGAATTGCTCTACCGCCTTCGCCAACGCAAGCCATCTTACAGTATAGAAGCATTCGCGAAGGTTGTTTGTGATTATTATAATGTAAGTACTGATAGATTATCAGGTTGTGCGCCGTAACTCACAGTGTCTAGAAACCATACCGTCGTCACATTCGTGAAGTATTTGCGGACACATTCGAGGTGTACCTACGGATCACTCGTAATGTTCACAAGCAAGTCTACGAGGTCCTGGGGTGGGGAGCACCGGATTGGAGGGTTAAAAACGCGTGCAGGGCGTGTTGCTACGAGGTAAGTACTGCCTTGCTTTCTTAACCGCATATACTCATGTACACTCTGCCATTCAGCTCGAGGACGAACCCCCTCTGCGTTTTGGACGACTAATCGCAATGGATGGGAACAACAGCCTCAAACGCATGGCCACTGCCACTCACCGTACAGCCGCAGACACCCGTTCCCTCGAAGACAGCGACTACTTCATTCCTTCCAGCTTCGTGAATCGATTCGCCAATGAAGTCCACGGAAAGATCTCCAAGGGGCCAACCGTCAAACACAACAGACTAGACTCAGATGACGAGAGTGACAACGACGCTGCCGGTACAAACACGGAAGGCGACCCGACCGACGGCCTGCAACCCTCCGAGACACAAGGTGCCCCAAATAATGATGCGCGGGAGGCCCGTCGCCGCAAGCTTGCACTGTGTGTCAAGAACTGGAAGAGTGCAGCGAAGGAGGAACGCAAGAAGATGTGGGCGATCTTCGACGAGGCCGGGATCTTTGCCGCAGCCTGTCGGCACGGCTTTTTCTTATGGGTCATCGACATGGTGTGTAGCGGCGAGCTGTAAGTTCAAATCTGCTTCGTTGTGCCTTCGTAACTCATCGCCTCACATCAGGGCCAAATACCCGCTCGCAATCGTAGCCAAGGTGCTCGAGACCTCCAAGCAAGTCCTCCTTGGATACGATGTAGGTTGTAGCTTCGACACGACGACCGAACGCAGCTCGTTGGGGCCAGCATTTGCGGCCTCAGGCGGACGCTTTTGTGTCTGTGCATTCCACGGGTATTCACACTGTTACGCCTGCCAGCTTGAATATCACCCCAACATCATCCCTGGGGCCGGCCTCGAGGATCTTGAAACAATGGAACGGTTATTCAGCCTTACAAATGCGCTTGCTTCCGTCACTCGCTATGCTTCGCCGTACCGCCGCCGCCTCTTCATTGAAGCTTTCCTTCGCCAAATTGACGAAAACAAGCATCTCAACAGCGGTACCTTCATCCTCAACAATTACAAGCAGGCCCTTGAGATCATCCACCACGACGCCGCTGCATTCAACGAGGCCTTACAGTCCCTCGGAATTACGGAGGTCGATCTCGATCAATGGGAAGCCGACGAAGCTGCGTTTTTCTCACACTTAGGACAGGAGGATCCACACGACGTCCATGCTATCGCATACGTTGAACGGCTGCAAGACTTGCGGGAGCTTGAATCGAAGCGAGCGCAAGCAAACACACGGTTCCTTTCATACCTTCCCACAGGAGGCCCTGCATACAACCGGGATCAGTCCACAACCCGCCGGGTCGAAACCGAGCATCGTCATGCAAACGAACGTTATGATCGCGTGTATGCCGATGTTTGCGCGCTCGAGTTGCAGATGGGGATCGCGGTTCGTTGGACGCCCTTGACCCCGGAATACCTGGCCGCGATCAAGTACATCAAGGAGCGGCAATATCACCGCACCCTCAACAAGCTCCAAAAGCTTGTTACTCAACGTCTATTCGAGCTCCAGAGAATGAATGTCGCTCAGACAGGTGAGAAGTTTTTCTATCAAATACAGCCTGTACTTACATGCGCTACAGGGTATAAGATGCGGACGCACATCTCCAAGTCCCTCCAAACGCGCTCCAAGGCGATCCAGCAGGCGATCGCCTCCTACAACACCGCTGCTGCTGCTCTTGATCCCCCACATCCCCCCCTCAACTGGTCCGAGATTGGCGGGTACCAGTTTCTGGAGCAGTTTGCCCTTCTGCAAAACACACGTAATGATGTTTGCGACCTCCAATGGACCAAGTCCGCAGTGCGCGCGGTGATGAAGATGCGCCACCGGATACGCCACACTCGTGAAGAGATCGACCGCCTTAATGTGGAAGTCCGACGTCTCCATACAGCCATTCGCGACGAGCGCGTCCTTTTCAATCAAACGTGCGCTCGCCTTCAAGCTGCGAATGACCCACTCCTCGGGCCCGTGAAGGAATTCGCCGAGCGGCGTGGCAGGATGAATGATCATCTTCTTGGCCGTGTGTATGAAGTGTACCGACTTCAAGGGTTCACCGGCATCAAAGGTACGGACGTTCGCGTCGGCTTGATACCGGTCGTTCTTGATGAGGCAGCTGGCCCCGTTCCTGACCTTGACGAAGCCAACCGTGATGACGACGTAGATGTTCTGGAGGGTGATGAGGAGCAGGACACCCTTGGGCATCTGGTTGATTTCATCTCCGCATTGGATGTCTAAGTAATGTTTTATTTTTATTGTACATACACTACATAGAATACACTTTTTGAATGTGTTGAGCAAGGATGTAGGGCTCGACGGCGAGAGGAGGGAACAATGGAGTATCCCCTACTCATTCTTGATGGGAAATGAGAAGGGGACAACGAAAGGTGGCGGTCCAGACCACTGATTCTTGATGGAAGCGGTAAGGCAGGGAGAGAGTGCGGTCCAGACTGGGACCCCACTCATTCTTGATGGGAAGCGAGTAAGGGCAGAGGGCATTGCCGCTCACTCTTGATGGGGGCAGAGGGTGCGCTACTCGGGATGGGAGGCGGCGGCAAAGATGAGCAGCGTCAAAGCCGCGAGCCACCGCCAATTACCGTCAGAGGGTAAGCAGGGGATGGGGGAATGGCAAGCAGTGTTGTCGAGGGCGGGCGCGCACCCAGTATCGATAGGAGGCGACAAGGGGACAGCGAAGAAGGCGGGGGGCATCAAGGGGACGGGACACCACTCAGTATTGATGGGAGGCGACGGGACATCAAGGGACGGGCGTAGAAGGCGGAGGGCGTCAAGGGAGCGGGCGTGCACTCAGTATTGATGGGAGGTGACGAGGGGACGGCGAAGAAGGCGGAAGACATCAAGGGGACGGGACAGCACTCAGTATTGATGGGAGGGGCGAGAAGACGGCGGGAAAGGCGGAGAACATCAAGGGGACGGGCCAGAACATGGCACCACTCAGTATTGATGGGGGAGATACGTGTGCTGATGGGAGAAGGGGCAGAGCGCCAGGAGAGTGGGGCTAGAACATGGCACCACTCATTATTGATGGGGGAAAGCGCGCGAACAAGAGGCGGGGGCAGGCAGATGGCGGGCGCGCGCGCGCACCATGTCACACTACATCAGAGAGGGCGCACATAACATGGTTCATTGATGGGCACTACCATATACAGCGACACGTGACTCTGACAAACAACCTCTGTGCCGGCCACAGACAGCGCTTGAGCACCTACCTCTATCGGTACAAACTCACTAAGCCCAGCATTTAACCGGCAGGATGTGGGACGTGCGGCTTACATGCGTGTTAGCTTGTCCATCGGCCGGATGGACATCCTTATTAGTTTAGTGATGTGGGCGGTCCAGGTGCAATTTTGATGTTTTGGCAGTATTTTGCACTTTCTGAGCTTGATAATGCAGCTAGAGCAAAACTGTTTGTAGCCATGACATCACATTAGCTAAGCGGACGTTTTCCCCTTTTGTAACCTATTTTCCCACGGTTAATAAATTGACTGTAGAGCCCCAAATAAAATCCAGAAAAATTCGGAAAATTTACATTGAATTTTGTACAGATTATGGAGTCATTCACATGTCTTCATTTGCACTTCTAGAGTTGTCAGACCTGTCAAAATGTGATGTTTTGGTATTGTTTTCTGCTGTCTGAGCTTAATAATATAGTTATAGCAAGACTGTTTGTATTTGTGACATCAGACTACATAAGCAAATGTTTCCACATTAAGAAAGCTTGTTCCCACAGTCCTTAAATTGATTGTAAAGTCTCAAATAAAATTCAGGAAAATCTGAAAAATCATGATAAAATTTTAAACAGTCTTCAGAGCCCTTTATATGTCATTTTAGCGCATATATAATCATCAGCTGTTATGTAGTCTACAGTATTATTTGATTGAAGTGTTTTCTCATTTTTTGGCCCTTTGTACCAGTCAAAGAAGCAGAAAAGTTACTGCTTCATAAACCCAAGTAGTTCATTAGTTACGATTCCTGAGGTACGAAGAAAAGAATCGTTCCAGTAACGTCTGGCATATTGGGGTTCTGCGAGATGTGACGCTTTTTGTCCCCAATGCGTGGGAATTTTGTTTGAATACACTTTTATATGTGTCTTTTGTTATCATATTGTATGCTTTTGATGGCATTAGTAGCAGTTATTGACTCATTACCATTTTCTGTAGTTGGGCGCTTATTTGAGACTACAAAACTTCCTCGATTTTTACAGCCTCCCCATCCCAAAGTTTCCCAGTAATGTGTATATCCACATGTAGCCATGACATTAGGCTACACTGTGGTCACCTTTATTAAGGAAACTATGCAGAATTGAGAGCAGAAAGTGAGAAACACATATGTCCTTTTTGGGAAATAAGCGCCCAACTTTGATGGGACCCGGTTTGGCTTATAAAACATTTATATTAAAGAGCCCCTCTCATTTGAAGCATATTTCATGCCTCAGTGCTGTTCTATAGACTTTGGAAACTTATATTGCCTATGCTTTTCGAGTATTTTGTGTTTTCTGAACTTAATAATGCAGCTACAGCAATGCTGTGCATGGTGGGAGGATCAGATTAGATAAGCGCACACCTTCCATTTTGGGAAGGTAAACTCTCACAGTCTGTCTATACCTGTATATGTATGGCCTTTGCTTAATACATAATATATGAGGGCCAAATGACATCTCAGGTACATGCTGATGTGCATTACATAATATATTTTGATTTTAGCAGATTTTAATACATTTTATTCAGCTTTGTATAAGTCATTCTGTACATTTTCCAGCAAAAGAAGACAGTTTTTGAGATCACATGATCGTGGGAAAGTCATGTGACTGTGTGAGCGGGGGTTTCCAATTCTTCCTGATTTTCTGAAGATTTTTCCAGATTTTTCCAGATTTTATTGGTGGCTCTACAGCTGATTTTAGCGAAAACAGCCAAAAAGGGCCAAATAAAGCCTTGCCACCAACAATGCTGGCCAATCAGAGCAGCCTCAGTAAGCAGAAAGTAAGCAGAATTACCTCATATTTAGACAGAAACGATTAGCGCACAAGTTAAACTAGAAATGTGAGAAAGAGAGCTTATCTAAAACACAATCCGGCCCAAGGGAAAAAGGGCCTGCAGAGGAATTGAACCAGCAGCAGATAATTGCAAAGCCAACACTTATACCACTACACCATCAGGGCATGTTGAGAAATGTTACAGATCTAATCCAGTATCCACAGATTAGTTTAGACACTATGTGGTTCAGCAAAAGTGCACCATGGGCAACATCAGCTCTAAGCCAATCAGGACACTGCAAGGAAGCATGATTAACCAACGAACAGAGGAGTAATTTTAGACGCCCATTTACTCGAAAGTTAAAGACATAATATTGCTGACACTCAATGGAAGCAAATTTGCCACCGGCAGAGATTGAACCCAAGGCTTTCAGTAGTAAAATGAACAACACTACCACTAAGCTACCAAGGCATATATCATTACTATTTGCTTTAATACAGTATACCATGAAGCATTGTCAAAGTTCAATAGAAATATCATGAAGTAAGTAAATACAAGTTGCTAAAGACTAATATCATTTTGTTACCTGATAACAAATATTTATTCCTGAGTCAACAGACATTGCTACTGAACTGTGAATTGATAATAAGGAGTTGTTATTGATTAAGTAGAAGTTGTTAGTGGGTAAGTAAAGTGTGTTACCAAGTAAGTAAATATTGTTATCAAGTAGATAAAGATTTTCACTGAGTAAGTAAATATTGTTACCAAGTAAGTAGACATTGTTACTGGGTAAGTAACATTGGTTACTAAGTGAATACAATTGGTTACAAATAAGTGAATGGGGTAAGTAACATTTGTTACTGGATAAGCAATGCTTACTGACCAAAATAGGCGCCCATATTTGACCTCTCCAGAAGGTACCCATGGTATACTACACCCTGTTAGTATCAACACTAACAGTATGGCTTAAAAATGGAAGTCTCTAGAGCTAAAATAAACTTGCCCAAATGCGGAAATATGGCTTCAATTTCGATGTTTTGGCAGTATTTTGCACTTTCTGAGCTCAATAATGCAGCTACAGCAAAACTGTTTACAGTAATGACATCAGATTAGCTAAGCGGACGTTTTCCACATTTGGAAGTGGGTTTCCCACGATCTATAATTTAACTGTAGATCCTTAAATAAAATCCAGAAAAATCTAGAAAAATCACTTTAAATTCTGGACAGCCTATAGAGCCATTTATACATCTTCATTTGCACCTCTAATGTTATGACACTCTTAAAATCCGATGTTTTGGCCATATTTTGTACTTTTTGAGCTTAATAATATAACTACAGTAAAACTGTTTGTAGTAGTGACATCAGATTACATAAGTACACATTTTCCACATTGGGAAGTCTTTTCCCACACCATATAAATTGAAAGTAAAGTCTTAAATCAAGTTCAAAAAATTATCATAAATTTTAAACAGTCTTCAAAGTCCTTTATGAGTTATAGTTGTGTGACCTTTCAAATTACTTTGATAGTGGGTAACAACATTATATGAAGTGTGTTTTTTCACTATCAGATCATTTGAGTCCATGAAAAAAGCAGAAAAGTTGCTGCTTTCTAAATAAAACCAGTTGCTTGATGTATTGCATATATTTTAGAACATATAAAGACCTCAGGAATCGTAACCTGCCACTTGCTGGCCTGCTCACCCAAGTCTTGGCTTGCCCTACTCGTCGCCAACGGCCGTTCCAGCTACACACATATCATGAGGTCTGAGTGAGTATTCCATGTAATGGTATGTGTACTCACCGACTCATATGCTGCATAGCATCGATGAAGGTCTCCTGCACTCCTAGCTCCTCAGCATCCGCTTTCACATCGACCCAAGCTTCGTCCTCGTTGCCTTCCATGTTTATGTCCAATGTCACCACTTGCGGCTCCTCTGGCTCGACAAGTTCATTATCCATAAGAACTTGGCGTTATTCTGCGGTGAGGGCTGAAGGAGGTATTCGTTAAAATATATGGAAACATGGTGAGTCCAGCCGTGTTCCCCCCTTACCTGCTATGGCATGCGCAATGCGCTCTTGCGTCTGCATCCGATCTTCTTCAATTTTCCTATGTCCGAGTTGCTGCGCAACGCCTCGACGGAGCCCGCGCGCCGTTGGGTGGACATCTTGCACTCGGGCTGATTGAACAAGTCTCGTCTTGTTCACGAGCCTTGAACTGCCCCCTTTTGTCGTTTGGACTCTACGCATACTCGTTATAAGGACTTGTTGGACTGTGCTTACGGCTTCAGATGAATGCGTGCGTGTGCGAGTAGAGAGTAGGGACAGGAGCTAAACGAGAGGATGCAAGGTTGGCGGGGCGCTCAGCTGCATGCACGCATTGGCGATTGAAGAACGCTAATGAGCCAAGTTACGCTTGCACCACTTATCGCTTCACCTGTCCACAGCCTCGCTCAGTTCTCAACATGTCGAATACACGTCAGACCAGGCAACGATACATGGGCCAGGCTACGCCTCTCGATAGCCTACAAGTTCTCGTGATTGGTGGTGGCGGACTAGACGGCCTTCACAGCTACAGCAAGTGCGCAATAGCTCTTCACGATCCAGCCGCAGTGATTGCTCACTTGGCTCACGTTTCATCCACAGCTGGCGCAGTTTGCAAGCTCAAGTCACTGACAGCGTGTTCCCCTTGTCGCTATTCTGTGCAAATGACTACGACGTTAGGGCATTCAGCCCTCTGCGCAGGTTCATCTGCGCCATCACTCATCTAGACCGCGAGGAGCAACTTCGTCGCATCGACGAGATCGCAACATTCGATAGCTGCAACTACCACATGACTCGATCGTGATCGTACTACACTGTTGTGAAAGGCACCGGTGGAGTCCGTTTCATCAGTTCAAAGTGGTATGTCGGTGCATTTGCAGTTCTCTGTACTACTAACAGCGTCTATTAGGAATGATGTCAAGCCTTTTCTCGAGGGTCCCGCGAAGACAGAATACAGGCGCACTGAGTCCTTGGCTCAAGCAATCAAAGCCGCCCTGTTGGAGGGTAGAGATCTGGCGTTGCATACTCAGTACGCCGCCGACTATGAGGCATTTACAGAGAGTGTCTCCAGGATTCAAATCACCCAATCCCCTGCGGCGTCACCATCTCCCGTGCGTCCTTCTTCGGTATGAACATACACTGACACAGCACTGATCACACTTAATTGTCAATATCACAGGTTCTGTCGGCTACAGTATCGTCCTCTCATGTTCCAGCCCCTCAAACGTACACCAACGCATCTCAAGCTCACGCCGGAAGTCCGGCGGAGACAGCGCATCAAGAACCCCCCCGCGTGGTGACCATTCCCGAGGACAATAACGTGCAAGCTGTCGGGCCCATGACAAGGAGACGCACACGGACGCATACTCAAGACACCAATGCTGGTGGCTTGTCCAGCAGTGCTCGTCATCGTGGTAAGCACATCTCAATTGATGAAAATACTTGCTCTGACAGCTCTTGAAGTTCATGCTGTCAACAATCGTCGAGTCTTCTGGAATCAGCGCGACTCCCACGGAAACATCCGCGCGGCACTGTACGAGCCCCCTCCGAAGCCCACCACACGCGTCCCCTCACTTGGCCGCCGTTTCAACCGCTTCGCCGATGCGTGGGGTTTCGACGACTTGCTCATTGGATCAATTCACACCGCAGTTCGGGCCTCCTCCGACGTTGAACAGTTTGTCGTCGCAATCGCGCACGAGCTCTCAGATCAGGAAGCGCGGTGGGTTTGGGAGGAGATCGATCCACCTGTCGGGCATTCTTCAAGGATCCGCAAATTCAACAGATTTTGAATGATGGCTCATGCGTAGGTATGATGTTTTTCGCTTCCATCCTGTTTGTGTCCGCGGTTCTGTGGCAATGCATGTGACCTTGTTGACTCTGAGAAAATCCATGTCAGCATATAAGACTCAGTACACGTAGGTAAGTAGCCTAACCTTCGTCTTTTCCAACAGCATGCCATTCTCCGCTTCCGACGACCGCTACCTCAGCCAGGCGCGCAAAATGCGCAGCACCATGTCGCACCTGCCATGGCGGACCCGTACGCGAAAGAAGAAGACCGCACAGGCGACAACCCCTGCAGAGAAGAAAGCAGCTGCGGACATCATGAAGCATAGGAAAGAAGAACTCAACAGTAAGGTCACGGATGCCTTGCACGATGTTTGGAAGATAGCCGAGAGGCTGCATAAAGACATGGGGAAGCACACCGTACATTACTGGTACGAGTATCTCCTTCAACGCTCAGGTAAACAGAAGAAGGCGCGTCGCGGGAGTAGTTGGAACGCGTTTGTATCGATGAAAGTGAAGGCCCATAACGACGGTCAGTAACTACTTTCAATAACGGGCAACGAGACCACTTACTGTGATCACATCTCAGCTCTTCCTGTGGGCAGTCCGCGTGTCAAAGCACCCGCCCTCGTGAAGGCGCTACGTGTGGAATGGAACGAGATGTCGAAAGCGGAGCAGATGGAGGTCACAGCGGGCGCGTTAGAGAAGCTCGAGGAGGTCCGTGAGATGAAGAATACAGCGACGCACAACGTTGCCATCAACGCGTACCACGACGTTCGCGGTACCATGGCGAGTATCAACACGCAGGTGAGTGTCATGCCCATCAAAAATGTTAGTCAACTGACGGTTTGCCCAGCTTGAAAACCTCCACCATAGGACTGGTGTTGAGATCCTGATTGTCGGCGCGCGATCCCAGTCATCTTCATTCATGCTACCGTTTGCATGGAGCACAAGCGATCGGCTCGACGAGCATTTCCAGATGCAATTCAAGGTGTCGACCGCGCAGTACGCGGCGCAGATGGAGTGTTTCTTATTGAGTGGTATGGAAGGTACGACGGGCTTTCAAGGATACCGCCTTCAACATGCTAATCTACACTGCACCAGGAACTGTGACCAACTATCAGAACAAGCTTCTGATGTTGAAGCAAAAGACCGCTCAGTTGATCTTTGAGAAACTCCGTGAGTAGTTGCTTGATGACATATTATACATTGAATCTCATTGATTCCTTTGCAGAACTCATTGCGCGCCCTGACAAGGTCGCCCGCATGTACTATCGCGACTTCGACGTTCACATCACTAACAAGTTCGGCATCATCCTCGAGAACTGGCCGCTCAAGACATTCACGTCACCCGGCAATGTCGGCTCTCGTGTTGAGCTCGATACGCTCTTCCACGCATGGGAGTCTGGAGCTACACGGTTTCGTCGTCTGTCGCCGGCCGATCTCGAGACATGGCAGCGACAACGCGCGGAGGCTGCAGCATCCCGCGCCGATCAGGTTTCAGACAAGGCGACCGCCTCCACAGATCCCTCTGCGGCCTCTGCCACCGCCACTCCTACCCTCGCTGCATCCCCGGATGCGGCCTCTGCCACCGCCGCTCCTACTCTCGCTGCATCCCCGGATGCTGTCTCTGCTGCAGATGCCGCGCCCGTCTCTTCTATGACACCTATCGCCTTAACTCCCCCTGCTGCATCCTTATCAACCTCAGCATTGCCTCAGCCAAGTAGCCCTCTCGTCATCAACAGCGCGATTGTTGTTCCCTCTGCCTCTGGTGCCGCCACCGAGTCTGCCGCCTCCGCAGGGGACAAGCGAGGCTTCGACACCGCGATTTTCTCCGTCGGCACCACGGAGCTCGTTTCCAAGAAACCGCGCAAGGAACGCTCTGACAAAGGTAAACCGCGCGGCCCTCGCAAGAATAAAAAGAGCTCGGCGGGCCTGGCGGTTTGATGTTGTCGCGCTTGTACTTAGATTATATTGAAGCAATCCTATTTTCTCATCTACTGTAAGCTACACAATGACGACATGTTACAAGTACGTTAGCGTACAGGACGCGCAAGGACGGCATCGGGAAGGCAGGCAGCTATGGTGCCATCTTGCTTTTGATGGGAGAAGGCAGAGAGAAGGTGAGGGCACGCGGCTTTAAGGCAGTGGTCCAGACCGTGGCCCCGCTAACGTGTAGGAATCTGTGTGGGCGCAGGGCACTAAGGCGAAGCGAGCAGAGTTTGGCGGAAGCGAAAAAGAGAGCAGTCCAGACCGCAGCATGATGGGAAGCGATAAGAGGAAGCTGAGAGCACGTCAGCGGAGGGGTCCAGACCATAGCCCCACTCACTCTTGATGGGAACCGATATGGGGCGGAGGGCGTCGCCGCTGACTCTTGATGGGAGGCAACGAGGGAAGGCGGCAGGGATAGACAGTGTCAGAGCAGCGAGGCCCCACCCATTAGTGTTAGATGGCAAGGAGGGGATGGCGGGAATGATTGATAGAGGGCGTCGAGCACAAGATATTACTCAGCATTGAGGGGAGGTGATAAGGGGACAGTGAGCGTGGTGGAGAAGACAGACTGCATCAGAGGAGCGGCTATCGATGACGAAGGGACAGCGAAGAAGGCGGGGGGCATCAAGGGGACGGGACACCACTCAGTATTGATGGGAGGCGACGGGACATCAAGGGACGGGCGTAGAAGGCGGAGGGCGTCAAGGGAGCGGGCGTGCACTCAGTATTGATGGGAGGTGACGAGGGGACGGCGAAGAAGGCGGAAGACATCAAGGGGACGGGACAGCACTCAGTATTGATGGGAGGGGCGAGAAGACGGCGGGAAAGGCGGAGAACATCAAGGGGACGGGCCAGAACATGGCACCACTCAGTATTGATGGGGGAGATACGTGTGCTGATGGGAGAAGGGGCAGAGCGCCAGGGGAGTGGGGCTAGAACATGGCACCACTCATTATTGATGGGGGAAAGCGCGCGAACAAGAGGCGGGGGCAGGCAGATGGCGGGCGCGCGCGCGCACCATGTCACACTACATCAGAGAGGGCGCACATAACATAGTTCATTGATGGGCACTACCATATACAGCGACACGTGACTCTGACAAACAACCTCTGTGCCGGCCACAGACAGCGCTTGAGCACCTACCTCTATTGGTACAAACTCACTAAGCCCAGCATTTAACCGGCAGGATGTGGGACGTGCGGCTTACATGCGTGTTAGCTTGTCCATCGGCCCAGATGGACATCCTTATTAGTTTAGTGATGTGGGCGGTCCAGGTGCAAAATTGAGAGCCATATTTCCGCATTTGGGCAAGTTTATTTTAGCTCTAGTGACTTCAATTTTGAAGCCATACTGTTAGTGTTGATACTAACAGGGTGTACTATACCATGGGTACGTTCTGGAGGGGTCAAATACGGGCGCCTATTTTGGTAAGTAGTCATTACTTATCCAGTAACAGATGTTACTTACTCTATATACTTACTTATTAACAACTACTACTTACTTGATATTCACTCTTACTTACTTCATAACCATTTTTACTTACTTAGTAACTATCCTTGATTACTGTGTAACAATATCCACTTACTTGGTAACTACCCATACTTACCTGGTAACAACCTCTACAGACCTGATAATAACTTTCAGTTACTCTGTTACAGTGTAACAAGTATTGCTTACTCTTTAGCATAGATTGATTTGCTATTGACTAGTTGGTAACATCTTTTACTTATTCAGTAACAATCTTTAATTACCTGATAACAATCCTTACTTATATAGTAGCAACTCCTACTTACTTGACAACAACTCCTTATCACTAATTCAATAATGTTTTGTTACCTGATAACAACATCTGGTAACTCAGTAACAAACCTATACTTACACTGCGTAATAAACCTCTGTTCTCTCTACTTACCCCATCACATGGTCAATCTAAAGTG